>JAVYIG010000037.1:0-1204233 GCA_035222895.1 Strongylocentrotus droebachiensis | reverse complement strand
TATGTGTTTTCTTCTATATTTATGAACCACCCCCTCTGCTTTATATTTCTACTTGGTTCTCTCTCTCTCTCTCTTTCCTCTCGTGTGTATATATGTATTTCTCATTATTTAGATTTTAATGTTTTAACAAATTAATGGCATCATGGCAATATATTTTTGGGGGGGTATTCATTGAATGAATTTCTCAAAACTCCAATTTCTTTTGGTACATAACAATTCAATTAAATTCAAATTTTATTTAACACTCTTCATAAAAACATTTAAAATATACAAATACAGAATGGAATCATAACAACAAGAACAACATAGTGATAACAACTACAATGTAAATTTATGAGAGCATTTAGGATAGGCAGAAATGAGGGGTTACTTATATGAAAGCCTACCCTAAACAAACACACAAACAGGAAAAACAAAACACTATCATGTACAATCAGAGTAAAAGACACTAACAATGTACTTAACAAAAGTGTCAAAAATGTCAAAAGTAACATAAATTCATAAAAGCAAAGCATTCTCCATAGTCCTAGTTTATGCTATCTAAGAAACAATTATAACAAATATGTTTTAATCAATTGATAAACAAACATAAATAAAATATAAATACAATATACAATTGTTAATAATTTCACAATGTATATATATATGACTAAACTATATCTCAGTTAAATAATAGGAAATATTACCGCACTACACAGTTATTTCGTCCCCAACACTAGAACAAGCATTGCATTTTGCAGAATAAAACTGAACAATTTAATACAAATTGAGTTTCATATTTCTCAAATATCATACAGAATTTTTTTTTTAAAGAGTTTTTCCTTCATTAAAACACAAAGTCTACCCCCAAAAACCCTCTCCTTTCCTTCCTCTCTAACTCATTGGACTTATTCATCTCCCTCTCCCCCTCCCCTTTCTTCTCCTTGTGTGGATAGTAAATGGATTTTGGGACCGGTTTCTTTACTATAAAGTAAAGACTTCAGTTGTTGCCTTCGTTCCACCTATACATCGCTCTCCCTAAAACTTCCAAGTTTTCCCATTTTCTCAGATGCATTGTAAATGTATTTATCATCAATGCCACATTCCTTTTCTCTAATTCATCTTCTTTGAAACTTGCTTTTTTATATCATCCAACGTTCTCTTCCCATGAAAATCAAATACTTTACCAGAGTTAAAGAGAGATTTAACAATTATTGCTCCTTTCCTCGATCAATCAATGTTAATACCCACAATATCTCTTACCAAATTAGATTTTGAATAGGTAAAGATATAAAGTCAAATACCTTATTACAGTCGTTCCATGTCAAACGAAATTGTTCACATTAAAACAATAAACGATGAAATGTCTCCTCCCCCTTTTAGGAGGAGCAACACATATTAGTTTGGGCAATCCCAAATTGATACTAATAGTGATCACATGCAGCATATAGTTTAAATTGAAATTCCCATATAATCGGCTATTTAATAGACCTTGCCTTGGTCACTGCAAAACGTTTTCACCGTCTTTATAAGAAAAGTCGAGTTTATCTTTTATTTTTTTAATGACATCTGGCGTTATACTGATTTCTGTTTGAAAAATTCCTCATAGATTTTTTTTTTGACACAATATTATTAATTGAATCGAAGGCAATTCTTTGAAAACAATTAACCGTATTGCTTGTTTAGCCATATTTCTTATCAAACTAATTGGAAGTATTTCATACATTATCTGAAGAATGAAATAAAGGAGAAAGAATACAAGAAAAACAAATAACATGATAGGGAACCCCTAATTCCAAATGTTAGCCTGAAATAGAATCGTATGCAGACTCTCCACACTCCTCCCCTTTCTACTAAAGTCTGCGCTCTACTGAATCTATTCTCTCCCTGATTTTTTTTCTTTCTCGCGTTCTGATGTTTATTGTATGCTGCAAAGTACAATTGAATATCCCTGAGATTGTCCCATTGTATAACTTTTCAAATATAAAAATTCTAAAACTTTAAGACTTCCCCTTAAATGAATAAAGAAACTCTTTCCAGTCATGTTCATATTACTGTATAGTAATGATAGTTTATTGAATGTAACATCGTATAATGTTTAACATTGCTCGATTAATTGAAAAATCACAAAGAACTCATCTTACCAATGCATGAATAGAATGGACTTTTTAAAATTTATTCATGCGATTTAAAAAAAACTAGTTTAATGAAAACCTTGGCATGAATTTCGAGTAAAGTAGTCTGATTTCAATATTGTTAAAGTCTGATGATTTAGCCGGTGTATTAATCTCCTGGGATAATCATGCAGAATGTGTATATTATAACTGCATTTGCATAATTCAATATTTGAAGTACTTTAATAAGATTTTGGTGGTGTACGTGATATTCACAATAGCATGAACTAGCGTACATGTAGAAATGTTCAAACAGATAATTGTCAATCATTCATATTTTAGTTTGTCTGAACTTTGAAAGTTGAGTTCTGGTCATGCGATTGCATTGTGAAAGAAACGGTGTGGAATTGATCAGAAAAGGTTGATCATCTAGCATATAAGTATTGGTGTGTACTGTAAGGTTCTGGAATCATCAACATGATAAGAAATTTTACCCAGTCTAAAGTTACAAGCACTGTACACAGAAAGATGTGTGTGTAACTACATGAACACGTGGCATACAAATCCGTCCCGATTTTTATAATGTTACATACCATATTTGGAATATGAAGGCATTTGAACAGCCATCCTTTTCCAGGGAACATTGTTTATCTGATGTTCTTCCACACTTGTATAATATAATGATAATGCTCACTAATCATTTGTCATCTCTTCCCAGAACACAACCTTCTTTTTGAATAAGGATGAGGTTAAAGGGCAAGATAATGCCGCATATGGAGTAGCTTTGGATCATAAAAGGTGAGGGAAATGTGCTAATTCTTAATTTCCTTTATGTGTGTCCCATTTATTGACATTGATGTTAGATGCAAAATACATGTCATCTCATGCAGTGCTCACTGAACTGTATCTACATGTATAACAGAACGGGACAGATTGAAGTGAAGATAGGCTTTGTTCATTTCTTTTATTCACAATTACATTTGATCTGTACACAACGGATGGTGGTGGAGGAGTCCCAACCACTATAGGCGAAACGACAGCCAAGGCCGGATCCACGAAATTTTATATTATCAATGTAAAGAAAACAATTGGTGGATAGTGAGGCAATGACTGAGTTGTCAATTTGTCTTTTGATTTTCAAAGTTTTTTCATGTCATTACAAATTCATAACTTTCTTATTACTTATCAGATTTTGGTCAAACCTGGGCCCCGTTGCATAAAACTTTTTGTTACCATAATTGAAACTATAGTAGCTACCATAATTGGCTGGCGAATTAATGGTAAGCTACTATAATTGGCATTTTCCATTGCATAAAAAGAGTAGTAAGCTATAGGATTCCCCGGCCAAATTCGCGTGTTTGTCATTCGAATTCATTTACTTTGCATTTAAGTTAGCGCAGATCGGCTTTGCCATGCCAATTATCATTCAATTTTTCAGTTTTTGTATTAAATTTAAGATTTTGGTCGAAGGGTTTCATAGATCTGTCATTCAATTTAGAAACTGCTCAACTAGCATTCAAATTAATATTCACTTGTCGAAGCGTATTTTTTATCATTCAAAATAACACCTGTCATTCGTATTCGTAATATTTTTATTAAAGTTAGGAATGTTAGGGGGGAGAATTGCAACAAACTTTTACTGTTTTTAAATAATGCAGTTAAAATGCATGATTTGCCATTGGGGTCTAAGCTGTTATTCCATTTATTTATTTTCAGGACAATGCAGATGGGTGACTAGACATAAAGTAAAGAAGGGGCGAAATCAAGGGATATGGCATTTCTGCACGGACATGTTCATATACCCGGGAAAGGTGGGGGTACCCTCAATCGCCGCTTTTTACTACAGACTCAGAATTTTACAAAAGTAATTCACATCGTCTCTTATACCCAGTACAACCCTCTGTTTTTCTTAAAGAGTTTCATAGTTTACTTGCCCGCCAGCAGATCGATGGCTAAAGACATGGCTAAATAATGAATCGTGTTCAATTTTTTGACTCTCGTCCCTACCCCAGTCACAATATTGTACCCTTCTTTCATAATGAAATTATGATGAAATTATGATAAATTTATGATGAAACATAAGACAAACAACTTCCTTACATGAACATTTACAAATATACTGAGACCATCAGGTCCGTAGATGCAAGTCGTTTTTTTCTTCTTAACAATCAAACGTTAATGCTGATGAATATCAGATAAATCTAATAAGTATAAGTGTATAAATTGAAGAAAATGAAATATGATGAAATACACATGAAAAAACAATCTTGAAAGAAAAAGAATAAAAAGTGTGAATAAACATGAAATGTATATTGACCATCAATTTAAGTGCACAAAGTGCTAATTTGAATGCTACAAAAGAATTAGAATGCTAGAAGTACACCGTCGCGTTGTCAGAAAATCGTGTTGAGCCAAATCGAATGACCAAATAGCGAAAGAAGCACATTGTTCATTAATTTGAATGAAACATACGTAGATTCTAACGCAAATTCCATAGATTTGAAAACTAGAAAAGGGAATATAAACCCGAGATATACCTGACTGCACTAAAACCGTCGAATTTGAACGCAAGACAAATTAATTTGAATGACAAACTCGCGAATTTGGCCGGGAAATCCTATACTATAATAGTAACGTCATTGAATCGATCGAAACAAGCAGGCGCATGCGCAGATCGGCGAGCGGGATGTTTATTTTTTGTCGACCGTCTGCTACTGTTCCGAGAAACCGAAGTTCAGTGTGGTGCAATGGCGTCCCCAACTAACGTAAGTTTACGCCTTTATAATTTATCGATCCACTTTTGTAAACTGCAGTACTTGAGAAATGAAAATGAATTGTTGTAAGTCATGTTGACTTCGTAAATAGTGCGAATCTCTTCAAATTTCATCGAATATAATGACGGTTTTTGTTACGGTGTCGGTGATGAATTGTGTGGTGTGTTGATGCAGCTGTGCCGAACGGGATGGCCCCGCGAATCTCCCCCGGAGCTCTGGGGGCGATTTAACGGCATCTGTGTGTGTGTGCGTATCGTACATTGCTTGTTGTGTATGTCCGCGAAGGTCTGCTATTAATTAATTTAAACATCGAAATACATCATCCATGGTATTTCAAACGACTAACAATGCTCCTTACGATGCAGAGTCACAGTTCGATATATTTTCCTTGATTATTTTTCTGTTTCTAAGTTCAGTTGAATTCAAGTTGTAATTTTATTATTTTAATGAACCACTCACTCAGTCTCAGCTCACTCACTAATTAGTCCTATCGATGCAGGTACTTGGTACTTGGTAGGATTCCTCCAAAAGACACCGTAAAGGTGTTTAAACTGGAGGTGTGTCGTCGTGTGCGGCCACCAACTTAAGCCTAAGCCTAAGGTGCTGGTTTAAGTGGTTTAAAGTTGGTTTTCAACTTGATGAGTCAATGACATTGACCTGCGTCCAGCTACACGAGCCACCAGACGTACCTCAGGAAACTCCTTTATCCAATACTCCACCCGCACCAATTGTTTTAAAGAGAAGGTTGAGTTCTGGGAAGAGGTAAAAAATAATTTGTAAGCGTTATCATTGTTATTATGCAAGGGTGGAAGAACATCAGATTAAACATGTTCCCTGAAAAGCATGGCTCTTCAAATGCCTTCATATTCTAAATATGACATAAAATACGTAAAAATCGGGGGGTAGTTTTTTTCGCCATGTGCTCGTGTAGTCCCATATACATCATTCTGTGTACAGTGCTTGTAACTTGCCATGCTTTGGCAAAATGTCTCATCATTTTGATGATTCCAGAACCTTGCAATACTTATATACTAGATGATCAACCTTTTCTGATAGATTCCACACCGTTTCTTCACAATGCAATCACATGACCAGAACTCAACTTTATCTTTTAAACACTCCTACATTCCACGTACCATCAAGGACTGGAACTCACTACCCTCAGACATCCAAAGGACCACGAACATTGACACCTTCAAACTCCAAGCAACCAACTTTTTCCGCAACCAAGACTCAAGCAATAAGAACTAAACAAGCACAGTGCGCACCCCCCATCCTCCTCGCTTGGTTCCTTACGGAACGTTGAGGAGTATACCAGAAGAAGAAGAAGAAGACATTGAAAATTTGAATGACAGACTAAGATTAGAAGAATGATAACCGAATTCAAGCTGACTCTGTCTGTGTTGTTAAATTGAATTAGTGACGTACGTGGGCAAGTTGCGTTAGACCCAAAACTAAAATCTGAATTATATGCTGCTTTACTTAGTTTAGTTTAGTTCAATACTCGAGTGCTTTCCGTAGCTTTTAACAACAGCTACAAACGAGCTAGGCCTGCTCGTGTGTGTGTTGTGTCAGTTGTGACAGACATTGGGCACTATAGATCTAGGTCTACCCTATATCTAGATTGTAATGTTGCGTATATAATGTAATTGCACCTCTGTCAAAATAGAGGTTCAGGGGTTTGCGTGAACCCCCCCCCCCCCTAACAATATTTTGTTTTGTTTTAATATTTAATAAATTTTGCTCAAGAGGGGGGGGGGTGTTATTTTTTTTTTTTAATATGGTGCTCTAGACCCCCCCCCCCCCCCCCCCCCCCATGTTGAGCAACAAATTTATTAAAAAAAATGATTGCTTAACAATGAACGAATGAATAACACTTGAAGGTTAATGTAACTTTGGTCTTTGCAGAAACAAACAAAGAGGAGAGGAAACTACAGCGATAGCCAAATCGAGCATCTGTGCAGGTTTATTCAGGGGAAATGTGCCATTCTATTCGGCAAGGCAGGAAACTGCAGCGAACGGGTAAGACTTCTGAAATTTACATGATAACAATTTACGTGCTAATAATGGTACTTACATTCCCTCCTAAATTACTTTATTTTGAGGTGAGACCCTCCCCTTCAGATTTGGGGCGTGAAGAGACCAATCACTGCAAAATATAGAAGGGGCATTTTGAAACCGAAACAAAATATAACTGATGCTTTTAATTGTATTTAATATTTGTAGTGTTTGTAGTATTACGGGATGATTCTTTTTCACATTTAGTTAATGTATTTTTGCAAGGATTATAACTTTAATGACATAAAATGTGCATATGCATGAGTGCTATTCCATTCTTGTTCCCGAAACTGTAATATTACCTCCAATCTTTATTTGTATGTAGGTGCAGGAGAGGAAGAAAAGGGCGTGGGAGGAGGCAGCCATCACCATGGCGGCGATAGGTTGCCCCAACCGCTCGGGCAAGGACCTGAGGTTGTTGTGGAACGACCTCAGGTCAAAGGCCAAAAAATATAGAGACAGCCGCAATAAGACAGGTGAGTCTTTTTGCTTTAAAAAAAAATTACGATGTGAAATAAAATCTGTGCCACTTTACAATTATTTTGTTGTTGTCTGTCTTTGAGTTGTGCATAGAAATTTATTACCAGCTCAAACAGAATTTTTTAAAGGCTAAGTAAATGTGTGCTTTTTATTAAGCAATCTTTTCATTGCTCAGGGTAAGGTGTCTATCTTGACGACAACACAACTCTGCAAATCTTTCATGTCACATACATATCACACTAAAATTGTCATCATCACTGTGATGCCTACTGTAGTCTAATTAAAGGTCAGTGTAATTGTTTTGGTTTAAATTAAATACATATGTAAGAATGAATTGACAGTCATTGAATGATTCTCAATATTTTTCTTATTTAATTCTTTAAAAAAAAAGAACCATTTTATATATCTTTGAGAAGTTCTATAATGTGTTATCTAATTCTTCTTCTTTTCTTGTTTTGTCTTCTCAATCTCCAGGGGGAGGAGCATTCGAGTACAATGCAAGGCATGAGATGGTGCTGAGCGCCATGACAACCCAAGTCAAGGAGGGGATCTTGCCTCAGTCCAGCGAGACTGGAGCTTCGACACTGCCGGTAAGTATTCATTATTACAGGAGAGTCATAAAAACCCTCACATGAATGTAGAGGGTGTATTGGAATTTACAATTTATCAATGTAATTTTATTTTTTCTTTGAAAAGGGAATTCAATTAAATATTTCCTGTATTTGTTATATTGTTTATTTCAAAATTTTACTTAATGTATTATTGTCATATATATATTTTTTAAATTAATATAAAAAGAGCAACTGTTCTGAATTTCTTGAGAATAAGCAAAACACCTAAACATGCAATTTCCATTTCAAATTTTTGACCAAAAAAAGGAATAGTATTTACAATTTAGTTTTGGCTTTGTTTTCATTTCTACTTCACAGTTGTCTCAAAATGCAGGAGCCGTGGAGCTTCTCCAAAGAATGGGGGAGGAGGCAGGAGCCGTGGAGGAGGAGGTGGAGGAGGAGAAGGTGGAGGGGGATGAGGTAGAGATGGTTGTGGAGAGGGAGCCCAGAAGGGGGAAGATGAAGACAAAATTTGGTGGGAAAAAACAGTGAAAAAGTCTAAGGGGGTGGCGTATGAAGAGTACCAAGAGCGTCTCCTTCAAGTTGAGCAGGAGAAGCTTGAAGTGATGAAAAAAAATCATGATTTAATGAAAAGTAATCATGATTTGATGAAAAGTATGCTGACAGTGATGTCAGAATACTTTTCATCAAATCATGATTGTGGAAAATGATTTTTTTTGTTCATGTTTAGAAAATTTAACGCTATTTGATTTGATTCCATTGACTTCAAACATATCAAGTTTCTCCTGCTCAATATTTGGTAAGACGCTTTTGGTATTCTTCAAACTATGTACAATTTCACCTCCCCCTTTCCATTCTCTCTCTCCTAAACCATCTCCATCTCCTTCTCTTCTTCCAAACAATTTTTTAATTTTGTCAAATGCAGCATGAATCACAATTATGTCAGATTATTCCTGTCTGTTTAAAGTTGATAGTGACCTAGAATCCAAATGAAACAAAGAATATTGGTAATTTTGAAGACTTTATTGTCAGATTCTGTTGAGTGCATGATTCAATTCTTTTTCAAAGTTAACAATACATGTGTAGAGTACATTTGAATATGTGCACATTGTAATTGCACCTCTTGCAATAACCAAACTGAAAATGAATCAGTCTTTACTTGGCACAAAACATACCACTGTGCAGTACAAGTATCTGAAATATTAGAACCTAAGTAGAAACACTTCCACAAAGACAATTCCAAGTTCCGATATTTTTAAGAGGAACTTTTAGATGGTTTTATCTTTTGATTACTCTCAGATTTACACATGTTTATATTTTCAGCCTTTAAATGTATACTCCACCTTTAAGGGAAGATGGTAAATTGCACTGTTTTGCAAGTTCCATAGACCAGTTAGGTACAAGTCAATCTTTAACCTGACAGAACCGTGTTTCTTAACCAACTAAAATTAGTTAAAGTTAGGAGGTCAGAAAACTATGATCACTGTATTTTGTTGTTATAAAATACAGCATTAAATCTATACATTCACATTGAAATATACTGTATAGTGCTTGCAAACAAGTTATGACATTTATGAAAAGTAATTATTGATGAGTTCTGCTCGAAGAGCAATGCCAGTCAGCTGGTTCTGGTCTGCGGGGTGGTGTGGCACTTCATCCGGTTCCACTTCAATGATTTGTTCCGGTTCTTTAAGGTCTTTGGCGATGTTAAAGAGCACGGCACAGGCAATTATGATGTCGCATGCTCTTGGTGCAGACATCGGGATCCCTTGTCCCATCAGGCACCTGAATTTGTTTTTCAATTGCCCATTCAGTTGTTCTATTGTCACTCGTGTTCTGCAGTGTGCCCTGTGTACATAGTAGTCAGAAATATTATAATGAATGAATAAATAATCCAACACTGTAGTAATCATTTTTTGCAAGCCATTGTACATGCTACATCTCTCAGGATCTTTATTAACCCAACTTACCCTTTAAGCAAAACCATTTGTAAATATCGATATAATATATGCTATTATCTTGCCAAGACCTTTTCTTCCTTTATTACATCATTAACAAAGACTCAAACTACAATTGTATTCATTTTGTACCAATATAGTTATATACTATTATAAGATCTAAATATTTATTTATCTTTTTTAAGTTATACATTATTTATATTCAAATGAACATAATTTATAAATGTATATAAAGTGTATGGTAATATGATCTATGTGCAAATTTTGAGATGTACTTTGTACAAATATAGTTGGTATTATGTTATTAAACTGATACATTCCATCACTTTTAATCATTGAAGGGCTCTCTGATTATTTGTAAGTAACACTTTAAAGATTTGAGTGAACGTGATGGATTGAGTACTTGCCTGTTGTAATTTCTTTCAGCATTGCCTTGTGGGTCCCGTAGTGGGGTGATTAGCCAAGGCTGGAGGGGGTAGCCGGAATCTCCAACCAAGATGCCAGGTAGCTCTCCGTCTGCGAAACGCTCTCCAATGCGACTGTTCTGTGTATTGAATTATGAAGAAATGTATCATTATTATTATCTTTGCAAAATGTGATTAACAAAACAAAACAAATACAGTTTGGGCTTCTCTCAATCCATAGCAAACAAATTGAGAAAGATGTCAGAGATTACATAGTACTTTAATATATTTCTTTAATATCAATGTGACATTTATTTGTTTAAATTAAAAATTAAAATTATTAATATAGGCTTAATGGATGATTGATGATGATAATGATGATGATGGTGATAATGATTTTAATGATGAGTAGGATGATAATCATGATATTGGCAGTGATGATAATAGTGATCAGAGATGCTGATAAAACCGTCACATACCCTCAATACTCGGCTGTCGTGAGTGCTCCCAGGCCATCTTGCACACACGTTTGTAATCTTGTACCTCGCATTGCAAATAAGCTGGACGTTTATGGAGTGCTTGCCCTTCCGATTCGTATAGATGTACTCGTCGTCGAGGGGAGCCCCATGCAGTTCAACGTGAGTCCCGTCGACGGCCCCGACAACGTTGGGCATGCCAGCGAGGTTGAAAAAGTCCACCTGCGTTGTTCTGACTTCTTCCATGGTTTCCGGGAACTTGATCACCTGTTGGTAAAGAGTAAATATGTGTTAAATTGTTGTCATATATGTCACACTTTTGGCAATGTTCAAATTCATAGACTGTAAATAGCGTTAATATTCAACAACAAAAAAAGTGAATGATTTTTCATCTAATTTGATATACCATGGATGTTTTATTGTATAGTACTATTTCTCATCATAGTCAATTCACTATAACAAATTGTTATGATAAGGGAATTTTTTCAGGGGGAGGTAATAAGTCAAGTGTTTCATGTTCAATTATTGATATAGTTCATGAATAAGAAATTATATAAACAGCAGTGATTTGATGAAATTAGAAAAAAAACTCCCACTATGATGCCACCAGTATCCTTTATCATATTTTATTAAAAATCAGCTGTTTCATTTCTTTAATTTTGCTTTATCAATTTAAAAAAACCGTCTGGGTTTGTTCTTTAGAAGATGGATTTTTTAGGTAGTAATTAGGAGCATGAAAGTGTTTATATTCATCATTTGGTAAACGTCTCAAAACAACTGGTATAGACACGATCATATGAAAAAAAAAGCACGATCAAGAAAACAAATTGACAACACCATAGCTACAGCCGTCTTTCATTTTCACAACAAAATTTTGAGTGTCTAACTTTAGATAATTCTCGCTGCACGTTTAATTCGATACACCGCGCAGGATCGTCGGAAGATGTAAAGAGAGCAAAGGCCAAGCCTCTAGATATACCTGCGATCAGCAGAGGTGAACAATTTTACAAAAAACCGTTCGTGTATATTTCAAAACTTTTGTGAGTACTTTTGCAGTACCATGTTGACAAATCATTATGCTATAGTGTTTAACCAACTCGAAGTTTGTGACTCGGTCACTCAAAACCTTCGGGTAAGTACAGAATCTTCGTGCCTTACATGAATTTCCACATGTGGGACTGGTCGCAAAAAATAGTTTCGTTGCATTTCGATGGAGACTACAGTGACTTTAACAACAATTGTATAAAATCTCTGTTACGTGAATTTGATTTCAGTAACCCTGATATATATCCGTAAGCCATTTAATTGATCTAGATTAGTCATCTAAATATTTTTTGGTATAAGGTTGAGAAAATTATGATTCTTCCAAGAGTTAATGGGGGAAATTGCGGTGCCATCGCAGCCGATACGCCAGTCGGCCGTCGCTCTGCGGGTGCTGGGCTAGCTGCAGACGGTAGACGGACTCCATAGCAACGACAGGGCTATTTTTTTTTGTAAATCGAGACTTGAAAGAACTTATTTAAAAAGTTCATTTGTGGATGCAGCTAGTACAATCCATCACAGAGCCAGTGGCGAAATAACGAAGGGCGACGAAAACTTGCAAGCTTGGGGGTAACGCGTGGTTTCTCTGGGTGCTATGTTGGATCCTTCTGGATAGTCTGTTAATGAGGTGGAGGCATCCCTGCCTGCTAAACCTATACAACTTGAACATTTGTTCGTCGTCGTATAGGTCTAAGGGATGCCTCCGGTCCCGAAATACCCTCTCTCTCCTGAGAGCCGCCGCGTGCTGTATGGCATGTAGTATGGCTGCCATCTTGGAATGAAAGCTTACCGTAATTGATTGATGGTAGTTAACGCTACCTTCATAGCTGTAGTAAAGTTACCGCTGTTTCTGAAGTGCTTACCGCTAAAAAACTACGTTACGCAACGGAAAGTTAACGCTAACTTTAAATTTAACGCTGTTTCTGGACTTACCGCTAAATTAGGGGCTTAACGCTACGTTAAAAGTTTTATGCAACGGGGCCCAGTTTTGATTGCTTCGTCTGATTTGTCTGCTTCTATTGAAAGTAATTTATTTTTGGAGAGGACTTACCCGTCAACCCTTACTGTACTGGGCTATTTTGAGCACCTCACTGACTGGGGGGGGGGGGGAAGGGCTGGGAGGCCCACCCATGATATCGGCCGTTAAATGTCCAATGAACACAACAATTTGCATGTTTGTAGATATCTACGTAAGGAACAAGACGGTATAATTATTTTTTTCCTAATATGCAGATTTTTGTCGTTAAGTCTAATTACTTAATATGAAAAATGCTAATTTCATGCATTTTACAGAAAACTCTCCATATTTGTTTGTATACTTGTGAAAAATCTTGAAAATGTATTGAATAAATGATTCCTTCATCTCAAATTCATGAGGTTTCATTATTTGTATGATATTTTTACATAGGTTAATTTGCATAAATTATGAATACACATTCATGAATATCAAATCTGGAAATATACTGGGAACTAGAATCATTACAAAAAAAATGTCAGACTCCAATTTTTTAATGTTGAAACTCATTATTCATATGAAACTTATTTTCTAACACAAATTAGTTATTTTTATTTAATTAATAATGATAATTTATGACATGCGCATACTAATTGTTATGTAACACCTTACAGGTATATCCGATTTGATGAAAATGGTATCAAAATGTGCGTAAGACTTGAGGGGGAAAAGTCATGAAACGACAATTCAAAATTCCGAGCGGCACAATCTCCGAAAATATCGAGGGGGGGGGGGCTCCTACCCCCTCCCCCCCCCCCCCTTCCTCCCAGTTCTCTCTTTAAAAAAAGTGAAATTTCAAAATCACGGACGTCACTCCTCTGGAGAGTGAAAATGTAGTGAAAATAGAGTGAACATTCACTCTTTTCTTCTTAGAGAGCACTCTAAAATCAATCGATTTTCACTCCTAAACAAGTGATCACGGACGTCACTCTCAAGAAAGTGAAAATAGAGTGAAAATTCACTCTTTTTTAAGAGAGTACAGTAAGGGTTAAGACATGTGGTATTAATACAGCATTGTTGCTATTAGATATCCTGCAACATACAATTTTTAATGTAGGTCAGTCACAATTTATTGTTCTGTAATGGACCAAGATGGAAGTTATATCTTACTTTCATATTTCAGCATGAAAAGCTGAAATAAACTCAATTATTCACGGCTAACAAAATTAACAAACAACCAAATTTGCGTTTATGTCGTGGCTTTATTAACATTTTGAGATGGACGCTTATTTTGCACATTTTGATTTTCTGGGTGTCGTAACAAAATAACACAGATATATTGAATCATAAAAAATGCTTACAAATGCAATGCTAGGCCCCCCGCCTATGAAATCGAGTGATGCCTAGGCTAAACTTATATACATTAAGTCATTATATCAGCCCCCCGCCTATAAAATCGAGTGATGCCTAAAGTTATACTAGGCCCCCCGCCTATGAAATCGAGTGATGCCTAGGCTAAACTTATATACATTAAGTCATTATATCAGCCCCCCGCCTATAAAATCGAGTGATGCCTAAAGTTATAGAATATAGATGTATATATATAGACCAGCCTCTCCGCTTGTAAGATCGGATGATGCCTAAGATTAAAGCGTGACACCCTGAGTTTGAATGTGTGTAGGTACAACTAGGTCCCCCCGCATTCAAATCGAATGGGGGCCGGAAAACTAAGAATTGACATGCGAACAAATTCGACTGAATATACATTGGCAACCCCCTCGCATGTAAAAATTGAGTGGGGTCGAAAATTATCGGATGACAATTATTGATCAATAAACTTATCAGTACCATGTGATTAGTGATTTGGAGGCATAATTTGACAAATTACCGCCAAACGAGAATATATTTATATATGATCGGCCGCCAAATCACAACGTTGTCATCACATTACAATAAGTTGAGGGACATCTCCATAGAGGCCAAGCGTATTCAAAACGCACCATAAAAGGGCGCACAATCAGGTATGGGCTTTTACACACACTGTCCGTTTTACGAGCTCATATCTCCCCGAATATATCTTGATGTACAAAAGAACCCGATTTTAATGAAAATTCAGGTATAAGACTTGCTGTAGATGCCAAATTTGTCTACTTTTGTGAAAATTTTACATAGGTACCTTTCGAGTTGAAAAATAGCTTACAGGGCACTTTCTAGGGCAATTAGCCTGCCACAACACGCGTTTTCACATTGACGCGAGGTGGAATATTTCCAACCGGATTTCCAACTTCGGCGGGGCGTTTCACTGTCGACACGTTGTTCATTCACACAAAAACCTACATAGGTAGTTGCAACAGATCCTTATGCATATTCATGAGAAATTTCGTGGCAATTTGCAAAAATTCGCCATAGGTACCTTGTCAATATTCATAAACCTTGTCAATCCGACTAGCTAGCAATGCCATTTTGCCCATGCCATAGGTGTACACACAATAGCATGCGCGTGCAACAATTGTAATACGCGATGCTGATTGGATAACTATCGTTAGAGTATGATGTCGCATAAGGTTAGCGCGTGATCACTTCATAAATATTCATTCCTTATGACCTCCCAACGGCTCTCAACGACTGGCGCGCGCGTATGCAATGTGCACACTACGCGTTTAATCTGTTTTAATCTGTTTTACATTGCGCGTATGCGAATAAGGTCAACTCGTGATAGTTATATGAATATTCATTAATCAGTACCACCAATGGGCTCTGATTGGCTGTATGTAAATGAAAACAAATACGTCATACCTCATTAGGTTTTGTCCCCTGACGCGTATTAACTTGTTGTAATGAACGATTTCTGTGCACTAAGGGAATATCTATGCTTAACTATTTACACTTTGGTGGAATTAACATTTCAATTGGCCAAATTAACCAATGTACATGTACAGGCATGTACTTTTTCGCCCTTAGCTAATTTATAACCCTCTAACAGACTACAGAGTATCGTAATAAACTTATCTCTACAACACCGGCACATCATTATGCCTAATTCATTCCCCTCAAAGAAGTGACTAAACCGTTAATGCCCATTTCGAAATGAAGCATTCGCAAAACTGGTCATTTACCAATGTCCACCTAAACCTGCCCCATATAACCATTATTTACTCTCCACAACTTTGTTACTCCCAAAATAAGGCACTCTTATCCCAACAACAAAAACATGATCTTGCGGTGCCGGACTCAAACTTTTTTTGCGGGATTTACTTTGCTACCCGAACAGACTTAAACATTGAAATATAAGAACGCTGAAATATAAGAACACTGAACTATAAGAACATTGAAATATAAGAACAAACAACGTGTTTTGTAACATTATCATTGCTTAACTACTTGGATGAACCGAGATAGGACAGGCCCTCCTTCAGGTCAGTGATAAACCTGTCCAAACCCTCATTGGAGAGATGCAATCCGTCCGGCCTATATAAAGCCCTATCCTTATGCCTTATGTCGGGGTGTGGAATGGCCTTTCCCCCATTCCTGCCGGCCAAGGCGCGAGCGTATCGGTTCGTGGCCCTCCTTCTATCGTCTATTTTTTTCTGCTCTTCCGGACTACAGCATTTATATTCTACCCGTTCTAGGATGTCAGACCATATTATTGTCGTCTCAGTGTTCGATGTGATTAATCTGTTCACCGCATTCGCCATCACCCTCTTCGAACATCCCTCTATGTCATTCGTGCCCACGTGTAACACTTAAACGGTCGGCTTCGTCAAGCCACTGGTAATCGACTCTAGCCATGCGTTTGTTTGGTCCAAGCGAAGGCCCCGCTTTCCAGCCCAATGGATGACCGTCCCCAAATCTATATCGGCGCAGCCAGTCCGCTCCGCCCTGCGATGGGCCCAGAAAACGATAGAGTCGCCTACTATCCATATTTGTTCTGTGGACAAAATAAGAAAAGAGGACTGGGCAGCATTTTGTATTCCAAAGAACATGCGTTAATGTGAACTTGAAATCCCATTGTTGCAATGACGACCTTCGTCATTGCCTTGTTTTCGTTCACATTCTGCCCCATTAATATTCTCCTGGTTTTCCTTATCGTCCAGAAATCCCATTCGTTTTGCACGTAGTGCTTGTCATCACTAATTATGCTCTTTTCTCATGTCCGTTTCCTTTCAAATTTCATAGGCATAGTCTCTAACATCTCATCAAGGTCACTACATTCTTCGATTTCCGAAATCACTCATGCTTAACCGTCCAGGCGCCATTTTGTCCGTTTCTGGTCCATTGTAAGGCCTTTCTTTCTTCCTTCCTATCTCCACTATCCTAGATCCTACAAACTTCTAACAAATTCCTCTAGATAGTCTCATAGATGTTCTTTTGTCTGCGACGTATAACTTGACCTTCAAAATGCCATCTTCGTACTCAAAATTCAAATCTGAAACCGACTTCGTCAAAAATCTCTCAAGTTCTTGAAAAATGGACCCCTAAATAATCTAAAACTGCCATAACTTTCTCATATGAATTCCGTTTTGTATTCAAATCTCACAGTATCTTTATCTCATAATTGCATATAGCCATGCCAAATTTCACGCTCCAATGGATTTGCACAACATAAATAGCGCCCTCTAAAGTTTTGGGAATTGGCTTTCTCTCTTTGGCCGCATCTCCATAATGGCTTGGCAAACCCGTACCCTTTTTTGGATTTAGATACTTGATGATATGCCCTTTCCAGCCATTTACAAAATTATATACCCTATCACTGACCAAATTTGAGAAAATTGCCCTCCAAATTCGCCATTTTCAAGAAAATTCTGAAATAACTTCAACTTGCTCTAAAGTGGCGATCTTTATACCTAAATCAATGAAACTTGGCAGACATATGTATCCTTATACGTGACAACTGTTTACCAAGTTTGGTAAAATTCGAATATGTCAGCGCAAAGTAATCGCCAAAAATGATGAATTTACTATGCATTACATAATAGCGCGTTTAATGCGTGCAATACATTGCGCGAATATAACAATGGTGTCAAACTGACCGCAATGAAGTGCCCTTTCGAATGATACCAAGTATAGTATATGTTCACACAGAAAATAGTGAATAAATCGCATTTGAACAAAGGTCACTACACGAATTCCGCCGAGTTTCCGCCCGAATCTAACACGTATCGGCTATGACGTCATTTTTTCAGACTGCTTTTCGCCCCTTAAACGTCCTTTTTTTTTCTTTTCTTTTTTCTTTTTTTTGAAAATTTGCAGTGACATGCCGAGTTCCAATACGCAGGGCACCTCTTGGCCGGATTTTTAAAATTGGTCGATGGGGCTATTTAAGACGCCATTTTGTCCTATAAATCTATTTTAAATCACGTGTTTCGATAAGATTATCATAGAAAAAAAAAGAGAGTAGTTTACAATAACAATCATGAAATTCTCTTTCTAATGATACCAAAAACGGCCCATAATGAGACATAAAGAGAGAGAGAAAAAACAATTTAACTCCGGTCATAATACAGATCCTGTACGTTTTCCGCTCATGCATTACACGCATATTCTATGGGGCATATCGGGTTCACGCTTTTGACCCCAAGAACGATCTTTATTGCAAAGACGAACATGCACCAAATCCCCTTGGTTTTTGCATGCAGTGCTTGCGAGCCCTTACGTCCTTTCCCCTATCCCAATTTCTTTCAAACTTCGTAGGCATAGCCACTACCATCCCATCAAGGTCACTGTGGAGGCCTTTCTTTCGCCCTACCTATCTCCACTATCACAGAAGCTACAGACTTCGTACGAATTGCTCTGGATAGGGCGAGAGAAGCTCATTCGTTTGACACGTAGAAACACGGCGTCATTGCACGCACATCGTTGTGACACGATTGCATTTCTAGTGTTTTCTTGCTCTTGTTCTGCATGTATGTCTGTTGTCTGCTTGACTTCGTTTTCATTTTCATGTTGTAGCACCATTATTATTATTATTGCTATTATTATTATTAGCTTATTTAACCTCTCGAGGCGAGGGACTTATTCCTCTGTGTGTTGTACATATATTCATTCCTGTGTATGCGGCCTCACCCTTACATTATTGGCCCCGGACACGTTAACCTCATCATTCACTCTGTTATATTTTGTACGTATACCTGGCGAATCAAATCAACCCCAACGGTACTTTGCAACATTACTCATATTTAAACAACCACATTAATATATCTGCGATGCGCGGAGGAAGCCCATCGACCCATGTGCTGTATTTGGGCGTCCGAGCAGCCCGCCATAGCAGCGGTTGTAGCCGCACCTATACGAAAAGAATGGGAGGAAAACTTCGCCGCCAACATAATATCTCTGTATGACATGCATCTCTTTATCATGGCACTGAACTCATGCCTGGTGAGAGGAAGCGAACCATATGAGCAAAAGAAAGCCTCCCCACTTCCCGGGCGCATTTTCAAATATCTAAGGACCGCCTTTACGGGACAACTACCCGCCTCAATTTCGTGTATTGAAATGGTGCAACCGTTTCCCCTCGGATCAGTTTTCGATTCCCTTAAAGAGAGACTCACCCGGCGATGTGGTGCACTGCCGGTGACTGCCACGTCCGTGAAACGCAGCATTCGATCCCGCCTATGCCGTGATGCCACTGTGTGATGTGCGACCAGGCCAAAATAATGATATGGACTCTCCTTTCTAATCAGGCCCAACGACAAAGGCCAGCCCAAAACCCGAGTATAATCCCGCTGGTCGCTCACGAGAAGAACTAATTCAGCGTTATATATCCAACTAATTATTCCAGTGCAGTGCTAACTTTAGTATTAATCCAAATCCTCTAATAATGTTTTAGACTCCGTAAATTTTTCTTCTTGTCCATTCAAAATGAAAGCCATAACTAGAATGAAAGCCCCTTCGTGCTATTTTTAATTTGCTGGCGGTATTTTCCGCGCTTGCTTGATAAGCGTACATACGCTTGTACATTTCCTTCCAATGTAATACAAAGTATTACATTTCCTAGCGCGTGAATTTTCCTCAAAAATGTAAACAACCTCTTGACCTGCATTTTGTCAGCCTGTCAATAAACCATTTTAAATCGTTGTCTACTCTTTAAATTTTAATAAATGTTTGCTAAATAACAGTTTTTCTAGGAGCTGTTGGTAAGCTACATCAAGAAAAATAACTAAATCATTGTATTATGCACTTTTGCATAAACATGAAAGTTTTACAAACTTTCCTATACATTTTTTATCGAACTATTTCCGGTAACAGGACTGGAATTTTATCACAAATTCTTCATGATATAATAATTGTTATATAAAGTAATTGCGTAGCACATAGACTAATACAAAATACTATGGGCTCACATTATATAAATCTGTACAGTATATGTATCTAGTGGGGTCAATTTCATCAATAATATAAAACTTGCACAGTATTGGATGCACATGGTTTTTAGTTTACTAAACGTTTTCTCTTTAGAATTGGTATCTCCAGTTTGATTGTGGCAAATGTCAGCTACACGTATAGGCCCGGTCCCACTGCACTTACGGATGCAAAGAGGATGTAAAACGTAAAAAAATCTTGCCATCCGTTGGAAAACGCTATGCATCCGTTGTGTACTCATTGCAAACGTGTTTCATACGCTCTATCCGTCGAGCATCCGTCCACTGTGATTTCATCCGCGCAAAAAGTTTTGAGCTGCACAAAACTGTTAGAACAGATGAACTTCCGCCGTTTACGATGTAAATCCGCGACAAATACGAGCAACAAACGTTCTATGTCCGTTAGCATCCGCTAAACGTCCGCTGTATCCTTTCTGCATCCTCTGGGCATCCTCGCAACTCACATCCGCTGCAGCTGAAAACGGAAAGAGGGAGGAAAGATAATGTACATGGAACGTATATACATCGTTAGTAGCACGGAAATAGAAAGGATGTAAGCGTATGCATCTCGTATATAAAGTATTCAAAGCTGTCATCCACTTCCACCCGCTTTCATCCGCTAGGCTTCCGATGAACATCCGTTTAACATCCCCGCTACATACTACCCACGTCCGTTATTTTCCGTTCTGTTTTCGCAAATTTTCGCAAATTTTGTCCATTTCTGGAGCAGATGAAAATGGATGGAGCCATCCCCGAAATTTTGCTCGTCCGCTGTGTCCTTTATGCATACGTTTTGTGTCCGTCGGCCAGTGGGACCGGGCCATATAGTAGATACTGGAAGCAGTGATGCGACCTCGGGTATGCTATACATAATGGCTCATGAAATCATAATTTTAGAAATGTGATACCAGCATGGAGCTGGGTGAATTTTTTGCATGCTTTGTTAGAATGTTTTTAAATATTTAATCCAATATCCTGCAATTTCAAGCACATTGGAGACTGGTGCTACTTAAGTTTTTGTTTGTAAAAGCATTAACTATCTCTTCTCTGTATATTTTGGACGGGTGCAGTACTGCCTGCCCAGCCCAATCACATGCTGAATATTTCACCGGATATGGTTTCCTCAGGATTTGTATTCATCCATTGTCATAACACTTCTCCAATATAAGTTATAACAAGTGGCATGCTATTTAAAGATCGGGCTTATCACTATAAACATGACGGACAAAGAAAAAGGACAAAATATACAGTTCCTCATTATATCCTTAACAATTGCTGTGGTTGACAAAGTAAAAATCCCTTCACTGCTATTATGTAAAAATGTGTAGAACAGGTATATTTTGTCCTCTTTCCTTGTCCATCATGTTCATAGTGTATGCCATGTATGTGCTGCCATTGTGCCTAAAATCATTGGGGGTATGCATGGGTGACCAAAGTTGCGGAGATTTTGACAATACTATAAATGTGATATTCGATCTATGATTTCTCATATTCTACACAAATCTATTTATTTTAATTATTGACAAATGGACGGCAATTTCTTTTTTTTAAATATTTTTTACTACAAATGGGTTAAACTAGAAAATTTATCGTCAAAGGATTCCGGAGATATCGCAAACTAAAAATTCGATTTCGGATCGGCGCTACAACTAAAAAAGTCATTAAAAAAACGAGTCCTCATTACTTTGCGCACGATGGTTGTAGGCAAAAATGCGGTAGGCCTAATATCATAATTTGCAAGGAAAGATATCGTTAAATCAGTTGGTACCACTTTTTACTTACAATTTTGAGGATATCATTTTGCGAGCGATTTCTAGACCATTATCGGTAAGTTGATAATTTTTCGGAACGGACCTAAATGACTGCAAAACTTGCCAATTTTTTCAATATATTTCAATTTCAAACCCAATTCCAGGCAAGGCAAGCCGTTTTAACATTGTTGTTTAAAAAAGGAAATAAAAGAATTTTCGATAATTGGAGACCTATATAACTATTAAACGTTGATTATAAATTATGTGCACAGGTTTTTATCATAACTATTACGAAATTTTATAGGTGGTATCATTTCCACAGATCAAACTGGCTTTATTAAAAAAGGTCAGCAACAGAAAATGTCAGACTGACTCACATATATTTCCATCAAAACATAATTTGTGCAGATGGCGTACAATGGAAAATGACCAGTGTGATATATGTAAAGAAACAGAAACTACTGTTCATGTCTTGTTAAAATGTAATAA
Source organism: Strongylocentrotus droebachiensis (assembly GCA_035222895.1). Classification (NCBI taxonomy): domain Eukaryota; kingdom Metazoa; phylum Echinodermata; class Echinoidea; order Camarodonta; family Strongylocentrotidae; genus Strongylocentrotus; species Strongylocentrotus droebachiensis. The sequence goes on along the minus strand of JAVYIG010000037.1, from coordinate 1,181,824 downwards.
GGTTAGAATTTTGTGGAAAATTATTGAAAACTTATATTACAATTACTTTCATGAACAAATAAATATTAATGATAAAGCATTAGTTAAAGGTTATTTTATTGGAAAAAAGGAAAACTTTGTGATAAACTTCATGTTAATTTTAGGACAATACATAATATACATTATGTGTATTAAACTTTGGTGCGGTGCGATGGTAAAGAGTACAATACTAAAAGTCTATTCATTAATTTCAAATTAAAACTACGATATTACATAGCAAATAAACAGAGTTTTTATTGACGAAACACAAATAAATTTAACTATTTATTTAATTACTTTTGTCTTTTTGTATCATGTTAAAATATAAATTGATGTAAACATATATGTAATGTGAAATATGTGAAATAAAACACCTCGGTAAGAGGACAAGAACAAAAAAAACAATTCCAAAGAAAATTTTGTTTTAGGGTAATTTCATGTTCCTCTTTCTATTGGTGATATCAGATTTTCGAAATCTTACCGATTTCGTTGAGATAGCGAACTTAGGACACGCGCGAGCTATGGTCACACGTCCATGCTTATTATGTCTAATTTGGTCTTTGATATGTTCACATCTCCATCCTCTTTTGACGAAAAGAACAGTTTGGTTACGGTGAATTTTACGATAATAAAAACGTAAATGCGCTACACAAGTCCATTTTTAATAGACAATGGAATCCATGGAGGGTAAATTTAACAGTGATTCAAACAGCAGCCTCTGAAACCCAAAACGTCTTTCAGTCACTTAATTAGGAAAAAGGAAACAATCTATTTCTATCATCCATGCAGGTCATCTAGTTTTCATCAAAGATGGCTGACGATCCGGCTTGGAATCCTATTGTCATTGAGCAGACCAAGGTATGTAAATGAAACCAGAAAATATTTACTGTTTTATCTAAACTCTCTTGGTTTGCTTCATAGAAGAATCGCTCGATTGATTATACAATTTTCAAGTTGGAAGAGCATCTGAAAATATCCATACCTATGGAGTGCGATTTAAATTAAATTTATAGATTTTGAAGGTGTCTACATTTCTGAGCATTTTAATTTGAGATGCAATGAACTTTATGTTATGCTAAACCAAAATCGCGTAACAGTATAATAGGGTATAACTAAAATAAGATGCAGCATTTTCAGATTTCAGCTTGATATTTTACTGCTGTTATATCAGTGTACATATGCTACTTGATAACACTCACGCACTTCCCCATTTTCAGAGTTTATTCCAATACCCTTATATTCTTTATTCAAACAAATCTTTGATAATGGGTAGATCAGAGCCCATTTCATGAAACTGATTTTGAATACATCTTGTCACAGCTAATCAAATGTATATTGCTTTTAATAGCGTCAGTTGTAAATTTTTAATGATCAGAAAATATAAAAACCGTATATTCAGTTACATGTGTATGTATTGTACAACTGCGAAAAATATGTGACTCATAGACACCTTCAAAGCCTGGACATGAATGGTACGAAAATACTCTGTACTGATTAATTGAACTACAACATGTTTTGAATAGAACCGTTTGAGAAAAGTATATAATATATGATCTATTACTTGTACTGCCAAGATCAGCAATGTAAGGAAAAAAATCATTCATAAATCTCATCCTACTAGTTGAGAAACAACGTGAATTACAAATAACCATCCAAAAACATTTATAGAAAAGATTGATGGAGTTGGCTTTACAGTAACCTGGATGATCTGCCTCGTCGAGAAAATCAGTGTTCCCCATTGAAAAAATGATCCCCATTAGTACCTTGCTACCCGACACAATGCTTCTATATATGATTCTATTGGGGTTACTTGTCTTGCTGAAGGTTATGTTCTGAATGGTTCATAATTCCAAACACACATTTTCCCTTCCCTTTAATATCCCCTAGAGGAAAACCCCCTGGAACAACCCCCTTTGTGGTCACTATGTCCTGCTTGGATGACATGCTTCATAAATGCTTTCATATCTTTCCTCAACTCTTTTCAGATGTACGACCGAGGGTGGTCTGATTATACAACAACAGAACCAGAGAGATCACCCAAGGTTTCTATACATAATTTCTAGCTACTCAATCCATTGTTTCTAGTCCATGTATTTGTTATTAAAGAAGATTTTATGAGGCATATCAAAACCCCTGCAAAGAGTAAAAAAACTTGATTTCGATTTGTTTCTCAATGCTTTTTTCCCTCTTTCCACAAGTTTCAATCATGTAAACAGTGCATCAGAAAATATGCATAACCTATAAGAAAAATAAAATACAATTCAGGGATTCATTAAGGTGTTTGAAGTTCTCAGCATTTATATGACGCGATGCCCCTCATGCTATGGTGAACCCACACTTTCTTTGAGTACAATTAATCTGAGATTATGAGAAGCAAAGTTTTGACATCTTACTATTGATAAGATGCTTAAACTCTTCTACGTACCTAATTTTGAATAATGTTTGAAGGATTTAACATAATGTAAATAGGGGGGGGGGCGGAAATTTCAAAATTGCGCAACTCAACATACCAATACTGACAAGGTCATATTAGAAGCAGCATACCGGTACCTACAAGCAGGGGCGTCGCTAGACCTTTTCAGTGTGGGGGAGGGGTGTAGAGGCCACCGATTACCGACAAAATATATTAATGCCTAAGTCCAAATGTCTACAAATTAACCCTATAAGCCCGTGGCCAGGAGCTAAATTATTTAACAGTTTCCCCCCTCCCGCGCGAAGCGCGGAAGTTTTTTACATTTCATTGAATTATAAGAGAAAGAAGACGATTCGTTGTAACGTTCCCGGCTGTAAATTCTTGTTCCCCCCTCCCGCACGAAGCGTGGCAGCTTTGACGTTTCGTTTAATTATTACAGAAAGAAAACGATTCGTTGTACCGTTCTCGCCTCTGAATCCTTGTGTGAATTCAGTTTCCGGCCCCTTCACGTTTCATTTAATGATAAGAGTAAGAAGACGATTGGTTGTACCGTTCTCGACACTTAATCCTTGTCTGAATCCAGCCCCCCCCCCCCCCCAAGCTTTGACGATTCATTAAATTATTAGAGAAAGAAGACGATTCGTTGTACCGCTCTCGACTCTTAATCATTTTTCTTCCTACGTCCTCTTCCTTTCTTCTTTGACCTTTCATAGTTTAATCGTCTTCTTTCTCTAATAATTTAATGAAACGTCAAAGCTTCCCCGCTTCGCGCGGGAAAGGGGGGGAACTGAATTCAGCAAGGATTAAGAGTCGAGAATGGTACAACGAATCGTCTTCTTTCTCTAATAATTTAATAAAACGTCAAAGCTTCCGCGCTTCGCGCGAGAAGGGGGGGGGAACTAATAATTTAATGAAACGTCAAGGCTTCCGCGCTTCGCACGGGAAGGGGTGGCTGAATTCATACAAGGATTGAGAGTCGAGAATGGTACAACGAATCGTCTTCTTTCTTAAATAATTTAATAAAACGTCAGGGAAGGGGGGGGTGAATTTATACAAAGACTAAGAGTCGATAATGGTACAACGAATCTTCTTCTTTCTTTAATAAATTAATGAAACGTCAGAGCTTACGCACGAGCTTACGCGCGGGAAGGGGGAAACTCCCCCTCCCTGTACCCACCCCCTAGGAGGTGCTCACTACCGCCCCCCCCCCCTAAATTAAAATCATGCCTATATGCTTGAGAGGATAATAACCCAAGTAGCAAGCCCATGTGGGACCCACATGGGTCCCATATTCTCTAAAATGTTTTCTTTATTGAGGGTGACTTGAAAAGTTAATAACTTGGAAGGGAGGGGGTGCAACCTGCCACACGCCTCTACCTCTTGGTTGCTTTGATCCATTGCCGAAAATATTTTGGCACCTATCATCCCCCCAACCGAGGATACAAATCGGCACCATTGGTTTGCTTTAAAGGGAAAATGAAACAATCACGATTGTGAGAGCATACAATTAGGTTAGTAGAAATAAAAGGGAAAAAAGGAGATATATTACACCAACCATGGAAAAATCACGGCCGGGAGCGTCATATCATAGTTTTGTGTTATTGGGCGAGGGGGCGTAGCGACCAAGTGAGATTTTGCAATGCTGAATGCTGAAATTATGCATTCTAGAAAATCCCTAAGCCCAATATGTACGTTCTTTCTGCTATATTTCTTTCTAGATATATTTCTAAATTTCCTAGGGGACGTGTCCCCCTATCGGGCCCAGGATCGCCGCCCCTGTCCATGATTACTACCAACATGAGTTCAAATACAAGCACAAGCGAGTTGGTATGAGCTGAAGCCAAATGAAGGGCAAAATAAAAGTTGTGAAGCGGCCCCTTTACCGTTAATTTAAAATTTGACTGTTGAGTATAATTATAGCTTCTATAAATAGCTCCCAAAATAGTGTGCCCTTTTCAAATTTCTCACTAAAGAGTGATGAGCTTTGTAGCGCAGGGGCTGTTTTTAACTTTTAACTTTGAATCCGCGGCTGGAGATTTTATGCGGCCGGCCCCCTCTATTCAATAACGTTTCCCAAGCCTTCTGGAATGACCCCAAATCTCCCGAATACAGTTTTTTTCTCACTTATTCGTCGTTATTGTCACTTAGCGCCATTTCCTTGTCGTCCCCCTTTCTCACCGGACATTTCTCTCCCCCCCCCCCCCCCCCATCACTCAGTGTTATCTAGGGTACGCGCATGCATGTCCCCTCTCTTTGAAATCACCCCTCTATATCCGATGTGTAAAGTCAGTACTGATTTTTGTGTATTACGGGCCGGACTTTATTGCGTGAAAAGTACCCCTTTACCGGAGATTTGGGGAACACAAATTCGTTCCCTCCGACCCTGGAGTGGAAGGGAGGGGGAGGGGGGGGGGGGCTTTCTTCTTTTTCCTTTTATCCCTTTCTCTCTCTCTCTCTCTCTATCTCTGTTTCTTTCTTTTCTCTTTTTTCTTTTCTTTCCTCCTTTCTTTTCTCTTCTCCTTTTTCTCTTCTTTCTTTTTTTCTCTTCTCTTCTTCCTTTTTTTTTTGCGCCGCCAATAGGGGGGCCGCGGCCGTTTAGCCCCCCCCCCCTGGATCCGCCACTGCATTTCCAATAGGGGGGGGGGCGGAAATTTCAAAATTGCGCAACTCAACATACCAATACTGACAAGGTCATATTAGAAGCAGCATACCGGTACCTACAAGCAGGGGCGTCGCTAGACCTTTTCAGTGTGGGGGAGGGGTGTAGAGGCCACCGATTACCGACAAAATATATTAATGCCTAAGTCCAAATGTCTACAAATTAACCCTATAAGCCCGTGGCCAGGAGCTAAATTATTTAACAGTTTCCCCCCTCCCGCGCGAAGCGCGGAAGTTTTTTACATTTCATTGAATTATAAGAGAAAGAAGACGATTCGTTGTAACGTTCCCGGCTGTAAATTCTTGTTCCCCCCTCCCGCACGAAGCGTGGCAGCTTTGACGTTTCGTTTAATTATTACAGAAAGAAAACGATTCGTTGTACCGTTCTCGCCTCTGAATCCTTGTGTGAATTCAGTTTCCGGCCCCTTCACGTTTCATTTAATGATAAGAGTAAGAAGACGATTGGTTGTACCGTTCTCGACACTTAATCCTTGTCTGAATCCAGCCCCCCCCCCCCCAAGCTTTGACGATTCATTAAATTATTAGAGAAAGAAGACGATTCGTTGTACCGCTCTCGACTCTTAATCATTTTTCTTCCTACGTCCTCTTCCTTTCTTCTTTGACCTTTCATAGTTTAATCGTCTTCTTTCTCTAATAATTTAATGAAACGTCAAAGCTTCCCCGCTTCGCGCGGGAAAGGGGGGGAACTGAATTCAGCAAGGATTAAGAGTCGAGAATGGTACAACGAATCGTCTTCTTTCTCTAATAATTTAATAAAACGTCAAAGCTTCCGCGCTTCGCGCGAGAAGGGGGGGGGGGGAACTAATAATTTAATGAAACGTCAAGGCTTCCGCGCTTCGCACGGGAAGGGGTGGCTGAATTCATACAAGGATTGAGAGTCGAGAATGGTACAACGAATCGTCTTCTTTCTTAAATAATTTAATAAAACGTCAGGGAAGGGGGGGGGTGAATTTATACAAAGACTAAGAGTCGATAATGGTACAACGAATCTTCTTCTTTCTTTAATAAATTAATGAAACGTCAGAGCTTACGCACGAGCTTACGCGCGGGAAGGGGGAAACTCCCCCTCCCTGTACCCACCCCCTAGGAGGTGCTCACTACCGCCCCCCCCCCCCCCTAAATTAAAATCATGCCTATATGCTTGAGAGGATAATAACCCAAGTAGCAAGCCCATGTGGGACCCACATGGGTCCCATATTCTCTAAAATGTTTTCTTTATTGAGGGTGACTTGAAAAGTTAATAACTTGGAAGGGAGGGGGTGCAACCTGCCACACGCCTCTACCTCTTGGTTGCTTTGATCCATTGCCGAAAATATTTTGGCACCTATCATCCCCCCAACCGAGGATACAAATCGGCACCATTGGTTTGCTTTAAAGGGAAAATGAAACAATCACGATTGTGAGAGCATACAATTAGGTTAGTAGAAATAAAAGGGAAAAAAGGAGATATATTACACCAACCATGGAAAAATCACGGCCGGGAGCGTCATATCATAGTTTTGTGTTATTGGGCGAGGGGGCGTAGCGACCAAGTGAGATTTTGCAATGCTGAATGCTGAAATTATGCATTCTAGAAAATCCCTAAGCCCAATATGTACGTTCTTTCTGCTATATTTCTTTCTAGATATATTTCTAAATTTCCTAGGGGACGTGTCCCCCTATCGGGCCCAGGATCGCCGCCCCTGTCCATGATTACTACCAACATGAGTTCAAATACAAGCACAAGCGAGTTGGTATGAGCTGAAGCCAAATGAAGGGCAAAATAAAAGTTGTGAAGCGGCCCCTTTACCGTTAATTTAATATTTGACTGTTGAGTATAATTATAGCTTCTATAAATAGCTCCCAAAATAGTGTGCCCTTTTCAAATTTCTCACTAAAGAGTGATGAGCTTTGTAGCGCAGGGGCTGTTTTTAACTTTTAACTTTGAATCCGCGGCTGGAGATTTTATGCGGCCGGCCCCCTCTATTCAATAACGTTTCCCAAGCCTTCTGGAATGACCCCAAATCTCCCGAATACAGTTTTTTTCTCACTTATTCGTCGTTATTGTCACTTAGCGCCATTTCCTTGTCGTCCCCCTTTCTCACCGGACATTTCTCTCCCCCCCCCCCCCCCCATCACTCAGTGTTATCTAGGGTACGCGCATGCATGTCCCCTCTCTTTGAAATCACCCCTCTATATCCGATGTGTAAAGTCAGTACTGATTTTTGTGTATTACGGGCCGGACTTTATTGCGTGAAAAGTACCCCTTTACCGGAGATTTGGGGAACACAAATTCGTTCCCTCCGACCCTGGAGTGGAAGGGAGGGGGAGGGGGGGGGGCTTTCTTCTTTTTCCTTTTATCCCTTTCTCTCTCTCTCTCTCTCTATCTCTGTTTCTTTCTTTTCTCTTTTTTCTTTTCTTTCCTCCTTTCTTTTCTCTTCTCCTTTTTCTCTTCTTTCTTTTTTTCTCTTCTCTTCTTCCTTTTTTTTTTGCGCCGCCAATAGGGGGGCCGCGGCCGTTTAGCCCCCCCCCCCTGGATCCGCCACTGCATTCCCACACGGTTTGAATGCATAACTTCTAGCCATTAAACACTATTGCCAAGTCCATGTCTATTTCTTTGTAATTTCCTATGTCCGAACTACGGCATATTTAAAGTTGAAAACACCTACAGAAAGAACAAATTCGATTTAGATTTTGTATTAAATGTTCTGTTGTCTCTTTTCAAATTATTTAATCCTCCCGTTACAGTGTAGTAAGGTTTAACAAAAAATGGATGGAAACTCTGTATCAATATTCGGTACTATTTCTATATGAACAGGCAAGATATTCCGTTGCCATAAGTATGGTTACATGATGGTTATCATCTTCATTAAGATGGCGGTGGAAGCTATAAATGTACATTAAAAAGGCCCAAAACATGTGTAATCTGCCTTATCAGAGAAATTTGGGGTCACAATGTCCTGTTTGGATCCCATGCTTTATAAACGCTCTTTAATCTTTCCTTAACTCTTTCAGACGAGCAAGCCACCCAACCGAAAGGTGGTTGTTCGAATGCTATGACAAATCGTTCCACCGCCAATCATATGCATTGTTTTAGTCAGCATTAGTTGTTGCAACCTTTTATTCAATAGAAAATATTAAACTGTCTACCTTCAGTGAGACATGTGGCAACAAATACTTAGTTATACATGTAGGTAACGAAAAATTGCAGGAATTACCTGACTTAAAAACATTCTAAAAGCCTGGACATGAATTAATAATTGACCTACAACGTGTTCGGAACATAATCTTTGGTGAAAAATATGATATTATATCTATTATTTATAGTACCCGGGTCAACCCGGAGAAAATCATCTCATTAAAACTCTCATCCTACTGGTTGAGGAACAACTTGACTTACAAAGAGCGATTCTTTTTTTTTGTTGGTGGGGGGGGGGGGGTGGGGCTTCATCCCCCAAAGCATACCCGGACACGATAGATTTTTAGTTGGTCTTCTATTGTATTGAAATTCTCCTGATTTGGCTCATAGAAGTAATGCAGGATTGATCATACAACTTTTCAAGTTGGAAATCATTTGAAAATATCCATATCCATTTAATGCAAATGGAATAGATATCATGGATTTTGAAGATGTCTGAAGTTCTGAACAATATATGAGGCATTGGCCTTAATACTATGCTGAACCAACAGTTTGTGCGTACAAGAAATCTTTCTGAGATTACGAGAAGCTGAGTTATGACCTCTACCAGTGGACACTACTGTTTAAAATCTGCATACTGTTCAATAATGTTGGAAGGCCATGACGTTCAAATATAAATTTGATCAGTTTTCTTTTCAGTCGATAGAGCAGAAAGGGGGAAAGAGGTCTGATAATGCAACTACAAAACTTGCTGGCCCATCCAAGGTTTGTGTCTTTAGGATTTTCAATTTCATTTTTTACTTGTCAAAGTTTATATCAAAAACGACCCTTTTCTATATGAACAGGGCAAAATATTTTGTGGGCATAAATATGGCTAATTTGTTCTTTTCATTTCCATTCAAGTAGCTGTGAAAGCTATACATGTAAAAAAAAAATGACACCTTCATAGCCTGGACATGATTAATAAATGCTCCACACTGATTAATTGAGCTACAACACATCCAGAACAGATCGTTGGTGAAAAATAAATAATAATTGATCTATTACCTGTAGTACCAGGATCTGATTTTTAAGGTAAAAATCATTAAACACTCTTAATCTATAGGTTTAAGAAAAACTTGAATTAAAAAGAGCCATCTAAACATATTTTAAAAGAAAAGAATGATGGAATTATTTCTACCAAAATCCGGAGTCATCTGCCCTTTCAGAGAACCATATTGCTCCGATTGTCTCATTTTCGCTCGCGTGAACATTGCCAGCACAAACCACTGACCTCTGCCTCCTGAACGGATCATCGCCCATTCCATTCACTATACGTTACGTACTATAAAGGCTGTATTGTCTGACCGTTCATGAATATTCATGTTTTTGCTAAACTCGGCAAAATGTTTGCTTTTACTAAATGGAAAAATTACGGTGGGGGGTTGGATGAAATAGGCAGAAGTGATCTATGATAATTCATGCTTTTTATGTTTCGTGTGCTCGACCTATAACCTTCAAATCGCTTGGTAAACTGAGTCCAAAGTTAGACTTGTTTCACACGTGTATTATAGGCAATGACGAGCTTGCAACCTATTTTGAAAAATTACGGTGGGTGAACTTTCAAAAGTCAATGAGACATGAGGGCTCCAATGAAAGAGCTAGTGATAACGTACGTCGGGGTGGATGTGCTTTTCGTTTAAACAAAAAATGAATTTTTAACGATTTTTAAAAAAAAACGTCCATAGGCTAACATGTTAGGCTGCCGACTCAGATCATGCTCTGACGATAGGGGGCGTTGTGAAATGAGACTAACCGGAGCCATATGTCAGTCTTTACCAAGTAAATAGAGATATATAATATGATTTGATCTCATTTAAACATGTGATTAAGTGCTTTGTTATGAATAGTTATGTACTACGATGTTATCCGTGATTTTATCTGAATAAAGATTAATTATACAAAATAAAAAATAAAAGAATAAATGCTCTTTAATCTTTCCTTAACTCTTTCAGACGAGTAAGCCACCCAACCGAAAGGTGGTTGTTCGAAGACCTAGGAGAGCACGCTCAAATACGGTGTGTATGCATTACTTGCAGACATTGATCACATTGTTGCCAAGTCCATATATTCTGTTGTTATGTAATAGAAGATTTATTCCTTCGTAAATTCCTATGTCAAAACTAAAGTACATTACAAATATTAGACTCTCTTTCCACATTATCTAGTCCTCACGTAACGCTATAGTAAGGTATAACCAAAATTGTATGAAAACTCTGTATCAATATTAGGTACCATTTCTATATGAACAGGCAAGATATTCCGTTGCCATAAGTATGGTTACATGATGGTTATCATCATCATTGAGAAACTGATTTTGAATAACATTAGCCACAATGCTATGACAAATCGTTTCACCGCCAATCATATGCATTGTTTTAATCAGCATTAGTTGTTGCAACCTTTTATTCAATAGAAAATATGAAACTGTCTACCTTTAGTGAGACATGTGGCAACAAATACTTAGTTATACATGTAGGTAATGGAAAACTGCAGGAATTACCTGACTTAAAAACATTCTTAAAGCCTGGACATGAATTAATAATTGACCTACAACATGTTCGGAACAGAATCTTTGGTGAAAAATAATGATATTATATCTATTATTTATAGTGCCCGGATCAATCCGGAGAAAATCATCTCATTAAAACTCTCATCCTACTGGTTGAGGAACAACTTGACCTAGAAAGAGCGACCTTTTTTGTTGGTGGGGAGGGGGGGGGGGTGGGGGGATGGGGTCCCCACTTGAGGGGGTGGGGGGGGGCTTCATCCCCAAAGCACCCCCGGACACGATAGATTTTTAGTTGGTCTTCTATTTTATTGAAATTCTCCTGATTTGGCTCATAGAAGTAATGCAGGATTGATCATACAACTTTTCAAGTTGGAAAATCATTTGAAAATATCCATATCCATTTAATGCAAATGGAATAGATATCATGGATTTTGAAGATGTCTGAAGTTCTGGACAATATATGAGGCATTGGCCTTAATACTATGCTGAACCAACAGTTTGTGCGTACAAGATATCTTTCTGAGATTACGAGAAGCTGAGTTATGACCTCTACCAGTGGACATTACTGTTTAAAATCTGCATACTGTTCAATAATGTTGGAAGGCCATAACGTTCAAATATAAATTTGATTAGTTTTCTTTTCAGTCGATAGAGCAGAAAGGAGGAAAGAGGTCTGATGATGCAACTACAAAACTTGCTGGCCCATCCAAGGTTTGTGTCTTTAGGATTTTCAATTTCATTTTTTACTTGTCAAAGTTTATATCAAAAACGACCCTTTTCTATATGAACAGGGCAAAATATTTTGTTGGCATAAATATGGCTAATTTGTTCTTTTCATTTCCATTCAAGTAGCTGTGAAAGCTATACATGTAAAAAAAAAAATGACATCTTCATAGCCTGGGCATGATTAATAAATGCTCCACACTGATTAATTGAGCTACAACACATCCAGAACAGATCGTTGGTGAAAAATAAATAATAATTGATCTATTACCTGTAGTTCCAGGATCTGATTTTTAAGGTAAAAATCATTAAACACTCTTAATCTATAGGTTGAAGAACAACTTGAATTAAAAAGAGCCATCTAAACATATTTTAAAAGAAAATAATGATGGAATTATTTCTACCAAAATCCGGAGTCATCTGCCCTTTCAAAGAACTCAGTCCTTACCAAGTAAATAGAGATATATAATATGATTTGATCTCATTTAAACATGTGATTAAGTGCTTTGTTATGAATATTTATGTACTACGATGTTATCCGTGATTTTATCTGAATAAAGATTAATTATACAAAATAAAAAATAAAAGAATAAATGCTCTTTAATCTTTCCTTAACTCTTTCAGACGAGCAAGCCACCCAACCGAAAGGTGGTTGTTCGAAGACCTAGGAGAGCACGTTCAAATACGGTGTGTATGCATTACTTGCAGACATTGATCACATTGTTGCCAAGTCCATATATTCTGTTGTTATGTAATAGAAGATTTATTCCTTCGTAAATTCCTATGTCAAAATAATAATAATAATATAATATATAATAATAATAGCCTAATAGTCCACTCCAAATTTTATTAAACCGAAACGGAAATTCTTTTTGCCCAATTGATCGTGAGCCCGGCAGCCACTGAGCAGCGCCAGATCGACGTTGCTCTATCCCTTATTGTTGAACGCCAAACAAGGTAGCAACAACTCCCATCTTTTAACGTCTTTTGGTATGACGCGGCCGGGGTTCGAACCCACGACCTCCCGGTTGTGAGGCGGACGCTCTACTGACTGAGCCAACACTCCGGTACATTACAAATATTAGACTCTCTTTCCACATTATCTAGTCCTCACGTAACGCTATAGTAAGGTATAACCAAAATTGTATGAAAACTCTGTATCAATATTAGGTACCATTTCTATATGAACAGGCAAGATATTCCGTTGCCATAAGTATGGTTACATGATGGTTATCATCATCATTGAGAAACTGATTTTGAATAACATTAGCCACAATGCTATGACAAATCGTTCCACCGCCAATCATATGCATTGTTTTAATCAGCATTAGTTGTTGCAACCTTTTATTCAATAGAAAATATGAAACTGTCTACCGTCAGTGAGACATGTGGCAACAAATACTTAGTTATACATGTAGGTAATGGAAAACTGCAGGAATTACCTGACTTAAAAATATTCTGAAAGCCTGGACATGAATTAATAATTGACCTACAACATGTTCGGAACAGAATCTTTGGTGAAAAATAATGATATTATATCTATTATTTATAGTGCCCGGATCAACCCGGAGAAAATCATCTCATTAAAACTCTCATCCTACTGGTTGAGGAACAACTTGACCTAGAAAGAGCGACCTTTTTTTTGTTGGTGGGGAGGGGGGGAGGTGGGGGGATGAGGTACCCACTTGAGGGGGTTGGGGGGGGGGCTTCATCCCCAAAGCACCCCCGGACACGATAGATTTTAGTTGGTCTTCTTTTTTTATTGAAATTCTCCTGATTTGGCTCATAGAAGTAATGCAGGATTGATCATACAACTTTTCAAGTTGGAAAATCATTTGAAAATATCCATATCCATTTAATGCAAATGGAATAGATATCATGGATTTTGAAGATGTCTGAAGTTCTGGACAATATATGAGGCATTGACCTTAATACTATGCTGAACCAACAGTTTGTGCGTACAAGATATCTTTCTGAGATTACGAGAAGCTGAGTTATGACCTCTACCAGTGGACATTACTGTTTAAAATCTGCATACTGTTCAATAATGTTGGAAGGCCATAACATTCAAATATAAATTTGATTAGTTTTCTTTTCAGTCGATAGAGCAGAAAGGGGGAAAGAGGTCTGATAATGCAACTACAAAACTTGCTGCTCCATCCAAGGTTTGTGTCTTTAGGAATTACAATTTATTTCTTACTTCTTATCAAAGTTTATATCAAAAACGACCCTTTTCTATATGAACAGGGCAAAATATTTTGTTGGCATAAATATGGCTAATTTGTTCTTTTCATTTCCATTCAAGTAGCTGTGAAAGCTATACATGTAAAAAAAAAAATGACATCTTCATAGCCTGGACATGATTAATAAATGCTCCACACTGATTAATTGAGCTACAACACATCCAGAACAGATCGTTGGTGAAAAATAAATAATAATTGATCTATTACCTGTAGTACCAGGATCTGATTTTTAAGGTAAAAATCATTAAACACTCTTAATCTATAGGTTGAAGAACAACTTGAATTAAAAAGGGCCATCTAAACATATTTTAAAAGAAAATAATGATGGAATTATTTCTACCAAAATCCGGAGTCATCTGCCCTTTCAAAGAACTCAGTCCTTACCAAGTAAATAGAGATATATAATATGATTTGATCTCATTTAAACATGTGATTAAGTGCTTTGTTATGAATATTTATGTACTACGATGTTATCCGTGATTTTATCTGAATAAAGATTAATTATACAAAATAAAAAATAAAAGAATAAATGCTCTTTAATCTTTCCTTAACTCTTTCAGACGAGCAAGCCACCCAACCGAAAGGTGGTTGCTCGAAGACCTAGGAGAGCACGTTCAAATACGGTGTGTATGCATTACTTGCAGACATTGATCACATTGTTGCCAAGTCCATATATTCTGTTGTTATGTAATAGAAGATTTATTCCTTCGTAAATTCCTATGTCAAAACTAATGTACATTACAAATATTAGACTCTCTTTCCACATTATCTAGTCCTCACGTAACGCTATAGTAAGGTATAACCAAAATTGTATGAAAACTCTGTATCAATATTAGGTACCATTTCTATATGAACAGGCAAGATATTCCGTTGCCATAAGTATGGTTACATGATGGTTATCATCATTATTGAGAAAATGATTTTGAATAACATTAGCCACAATGCTATGACAAATCGTTCACTGCCAATCATATGCATTGTTTTAATCAGCATTAGTTGTTGCAACCTTTTATTCAATAGAAAATATGAAACTGTCTACCTTCAGTGAGACATGTGGCAACAAATACTTAGTTATACCTGTAGGTAATGGAAAACTGCAGGAATTACCTGACTTAAAAACATTCTGAAAGCCTGGACATGAATTAATAATTGACCTACAACATGTTCGGAACAGAATCTTTGGTGAAAAATAATGATATTATATCTATTATTTATAGTGCCCGGATCAACCCGGAGAAAATCATCTCATTAAAACTCTCATCCTACTGGTTGAGGAACAACTTGACCTAGAAAGAGCGACCTTTTTTGTTGGTGGGGAGGGGGGGGAGGTGGGGGAGGATGGGGTCCCCACTTGAGGGGCTGGGGGGGGGGCTTCGTCCCCAAAGCACCCCCGGACACGATAGATTTTTAGTTGGTCTTCTATTTTATTGAAATTCTCCTGATTTGGCTCATAGAAGTAATGCAGGATTGATCATACAACTTTTCAAGTTGGAAAATCATTTGAAAATATCCATATCCATTTAATGCAAATGGAATAGATATCATGGATTTTGAAGATGTCTGAAGTTCTGGACAATATATGAGGCATTGGCCTTAATACTATGCTGAACCAACAGTTTGTGCGTACAAGATATCTTTCTGAGATTACGAGAAGCTGAGTTATGACCTCTACCAGTAGACATTACTGTTTAAAATCTTCTGCATACTGTTCAATAATGTTGGAAGGCCATAATAGTGCAGCGGCTTAGCAAGAAAATTGTGCACTTTTTGAGAAAAGCATGAAACTTCTAGCATAGTTAGCTATCACCATAAGATTTATTTTCAGATGTGGAGGGAAGTCAGATTTGACCTCTGATGACCCTGAGAGGTCAATTCCAAAATGGCCGCCAGTCCAGATGGTATTATTGTACAAAGACGCTTAACTTTTGAACCAAATAGTCCAGAAAAACGTTTAAGGTATCATTTCCAACTAACTTGAGGATGCCAATTCATTTGGTACCACTTTTGAGATCGCCAGAACTCAGGATTTTGCATGTAGGTCAAGGTCAAGGTCAACATTGACTAAAAAATAGCAAGTTTTGAATGGTTACAAAAAGTTTTCCCATTTATTTGTCATTTGTTCGCCCCTATGTTCTCAAATTTCTTTAGAAATGGTTCCCCTGCATAGTCCCCGACCTTAATCTTTTTCAGTTAGTTTATTTCACAGTTTGATTTGACCTCTGATGACCTTAAGAGGTCAAATCCAAAATGGCCGCCAGTCCTGATGGTCTTGTACAAAGACGCTTAACTTTTGAACCAAATAGTCCAGAAAAGCATTTAAGGTGTCATTTCCAACTAACTTGGGGATGCCAATTCATTTGGTAACACTTTTGAGATTGCCAGAACTCAGGGATTTGCAATAAGGTCAATGTCATATTCGGCCAAAAAAGTGATTTTTTTTTTTTTTTTTTTTGTTTGATTTTTGTTGTTGATTAAAAAAAAAAACTTTGCCTCCATGTTGACACTTAACGAGTCATAATTAAAAAAAATAATAAAAAGACCCATGTTCCACCACTTTGACTATCCAGGGCCAAATTTCATAGAGCTGCTTATCGGCCGGTTCTGTGCTTACGTATGAGTTTCTACTAAGCACACGAAAATGCATTAACCCTTAATGAATTTTCTAACAATGCAAATCCATTGTAAACACGCAAGGTGGACGCCTTGTTTTCGCATGATGGTCTTGTACAAAGACGCTTAACTTTTGAACCAAATAGTCCAGAAAAGCATTTAAGGTGTCATTTCCAACTAACTTGGGGATGCCAATTCATTTGGTAACACTTTTGAGATTGCCAGAACTCAGGGATTTGCAATAAGGTCAATGTCATATTCGGCCAAAAAAGTGATTTTTTTTTTTTTGATTTTTTGTTTGATTTTTGTTGTTGATTTAAAAAAAAAACTTTGCCTCCATGTTGACACTTAACGAGTCATAATTAAAAAAAAAAATAAAAAGACCCATGTTCCACCACTTTGACTATCCAGGGCCAAATTTCATAGAGCTGCTTATCGGCCGGTTCTGTGCTTACGTATGAGTTTCTACTAAGCACACGAAAATGCATTAACCCTTAATGAATTTTCTAACAATGCAAATCCATTGTAAACGCGCAAGGTGGACGCCTTGTTTTCTTGCTAACCTGCTTAAGCAAATTCTTCTGCTACAGTTAGCACGAAAATTTGCTGACCGGAAAGCAGCTTCATGAAATTGGGCCCAGAAGACCCAAAAAGCTATTCCAAATACGACCTAAAACCTGTTCATATCCACATGAATTTAGCAAGGTCCACAACTTATGAATATCCTAACTGGGTAACGATCAACATCTAATAGTCTCCAAAACAAGAGCACAGTGCACTGCAGCTTTGACACACTTGCAGCATCCAGTGCATCCTTTCTTGCAGCGACAGTGTATCAATTCATTTGATTTGATTTGATTTGATAAGGTTTTATTCAATATTCGACAATACAGCTGGAGGCTGATACAAGTGAATTTACAAGGTAAAAATAATTCCATAGACATAAAAATATAATTATATGCTTTAACACCTTAAAATTAATCCAGATAATTATAAACAGTACATAGTAAATAAATCATAAATAATGAAAACAATAATAATATTGAGTTCGGTTTGCATACTTGGATATGAGATAAATAGAAAATCAAAGGGTATAAGATCAGATATACAGTTTGAGAGTCGGTGCAGGAAATTTTGATAATGTATTAAGAGAAAAATTATTATTGATCATTACAAAATTGAAACTAAATGATTAAACTGTAACATTTACATTAAGTATATATACAAAATAAATCGATAAAATACAATTATTAAATATTGTTATGTATGATCTTCATGAATACCTGATGTAAAATCCGGCTTGAAAACATAACATTACATTTATTAAATTACATCTATTGAAATAACATTAATAATTATTGCATTGATCAACTTGCATTTTTCAAATTTAAATTTAAAAAGTCAGATAATATACATTGTTCTTCTGAGTTGTAAAGATTGGCAATGAGAATATCTTTTATAATAATTTATCGGATCAAAATTGCATTTAACTAAATTATATCTCTAAAAATTACATTTCTTTTCTCAAAATAAAATTCTTAAAAACTGCATTTTATCAAAGTTCTTTTTATTAAAATCATATTTATCAAAACTATATTCGTAAAACTACATAAATTCAAATAGAGGTGTAGGATTAAATAGCTAGACCTATATGATAAACATTCATGGCACGATTTGTATAACTCCGGGAGAGTGGTCCAAAGAGGCTGCCACCCAGTTGTTTCGTTTGTCCGGCCCAAGTCAGATGGCTCTGGCATCTCTGGATTCTTGGCCAATGTCTAGTTCCAACAGTAAGTTGGCCTGGTAGCAAGTGCGCTTGATGTGCTGCCTGAGTGCTGCCTGGGTTGGAGGAAGTTTCTCCAGGTTTCTAGACTTCTGTGCGAAGAGCTGTTTCCTGGCATCATTCACTACCACGCTCTCACTGGTTCGGTCGTACTTCAGCACCACAAATCGCTCTAGCAGTAATATTGGTCCTTCACTGACCTCACTAGACATGCACAGGAGTTCACTGAGAACAGTATATCTTTTCAAAATGAACAAATCATTGTTCATTATTTAGCAAAAAGTGGGAAATTCAATTTCACGTCTTTTAAGCATTATTTTTTAAAAGGTCAAAACTAAATTCACTACCATTTTATCATTTTGTCAAAGCTTACGTTTATATAATTTCAGCTAATTTGTTTCTTTTTTTAAATAAAAAAAAGTCTCTCACTCGGACAGGTATCTTTGTCTTCACAATTGTAATACCTGGAAATGCAACACAATATAGTCACTCAATGGAACGCAATATATCACATTGATATATATATATATATATATATCACATTGATATACTGTTTGAGGAAATCATTCACCTCTGGGAAAGACTTTGGGAAAGTTTCCCAGGCTTTTTTCCTCTGAATGCAGAAACAGTGTCACACCCGGTGAACAAATGAAAGAATGAGAGAGTCAAACACTGTGTCGGACTCATGGTGGCAACCATTTTGTGAAAAGCTATGTACCGAAAGCTTGATCTGACACCAAAAGTGATCCACAGCTCATCGGGAGCTGTCTTGCTGAATGAAGCCACGGTCAGTACAACCGCATCAGTACCAACAGTACGTATGGTTACCCTTTTCACCCTTTTTGCACAGCATCTGCCACATGCAGAAGTAGACGAGTGTCAGCCTCCTCGTGCGAGCATGGGACAAGGCCTGCCAAATGTGACTCAGCAGGAGAGCAGAGTATTCCACTTCTGTTGCATACAGTTCCTTGCTCTGTGGTAGAGGATGATGAACGGTTTAGCGTGGCAGGAAAGCAAACAATTCGGCTTTGTTCTCATTGACTCGAAGAAAGTCCTTCCAGTTTTTTGGCAGCATAGTAGAAGGAGCCACCCCTTTTCTAGTGCCCTTTCCCCTTTCCTGTCATGTTGAGGCATTCAGGCAAGCAGGTAAGTATTCACCATAGCCAAGGTCGATGCGGATGCTTTTCTCGAGTTGAACAAAGATGTATGGGGCAAACACTCTTTCAAAGGATTGAGCATTTCAACCACAGCTGCACCATCAAGAATTATTGCTCGGGCCACAGGTGCACTATTGTTTTCGAGCCGATTTGATTCCAGGCAGCAGAGTAGAACTGCTTTAACTATAGGGGGGGCTGCCCGGTTTTCATGGGAGAAGAAATTGTCCATATCTCCACCCCGTGTCTGACACGAGATGTACATCCTCGAAAAGAGCTGTGCCTTCTGTTTTGACATAACCTTGGCCGGCTGCCGACTGAAAAGTGGCAACTTCTTCGTATGAAGTGTTTGTGTGACAGGTGTCGTACACTGCTATAGCCTTTCTGTCACAAACTTTGTGTACTGCTCCTCACCTAGGGTCTTAATCCTTCTCCCCGTTTCAGCCACTTTGGTGTCCATGATATGTCTCTTGTGCCAATGACTAGCAAGTCTTGACTTTGTTCTACAAATGGATACCTCATACCTTTCAGTACTGTCACAAGTGCCTTAACAGCCCTCAGGAATACTACCCGCACTCCAGGTTTATGGTCAAGGTGATGTTGTTTAGTGTAAGCAGAACCGTTATGGCCTGTTCCTCAAACTTTGTAGTGATCCTTTAAATTACTTAGAACCAAATAATACACAAATTTAAAGAACAACTTACCAGTAGTATTGAGCAGCAATGGAAAGGAGCAGTTTTCCTGACTTGGATTGAGGTGTTTGCCGTATACGGCCTAGGTGCCCACTGACCATGCTATGCATAGGGTCAGTTACAAGACAAATAATGGTTTGGTGCTATAATTAGTGAAAAAACTAACTGAAAGGGATTAAGGTGGGGGACTGTGCAGTGGAACCATTCCGAAAGAAACTAAAGAACATAGGGGTGAACAAATAGCAAATAAATGGGAAAACTTTTTGTAAATATTCAAAACTTGCTATATTTTTTTCAATTTTGACCTTGACCTTGACCTACATGCAAAACCCTGAGTTCTGGCGATTTCAAAAGTGTTACTAAATGAATTGGCATCCTGAAGTTAGTTGGAAATGACACTAAACGTTTTTTCTGGACTATTTGGTTCAAAATTTAAGCGTCTTTGTACAGACCATCCGGACTGGCGGCCATTTTGGATTTAACCTCTTAGGGTCATCAGAGGTCAATTCAAACTGTGAAATGAACTAACTGAAAGGGATTAAGGTGGGGGACTATGCAGGGTAACCATTTCTAAAGAAATTTGAGAACATAGGGGAGAACGAATGACAAATAAATGGGAAAGTTTGTGTAACCATTCAAAACTTGCTATTTGTTAGTCAATTTTGACCTTGACCTTGACCTACATGCAAAACCCTGAGTTCTGGCGATCTCAAAAGTGTTACCAAATGAATTGGCATTCCCAAGTTAGTTGGAAATGACACCTTAAATGTTTTCTGGACTATTTGGTTCAAAAGTTAAGGGTATTAGAATAGGCGGGACTGCAGGCAACCATTTTGGATTTGACCTCTCAGGGTCATCAGAGGTCAAATCTGACTTCCCTCCACATCTGAAAATGAATCTCATGGTCTGCAGGGAAACCACTCTTAAAGAAATTTGAGAACATAGAGGCGAACAAATGACAAATAAATGGGATTTGTTTTGTTGTAAACATTGAAAACTTGCTATTTTTAGTCAATTTTGACCTTGACCTTGACCTTAATGCAAAACCCTGAAATCTGGCGATCTCAAAAGTATTACCAAATGAATTGGCATCCCCAATTTAGTTGGAAACGACACCTAAAATATTTTTCTGGACTATTTGGTTCAAAAGTTAAGCGTGTTTGTACATTAGACCATGCAGACTGGCGGCCATTTTGAATTTGACCTCTCAGGGTCATCAGAGGTCAAATCTGACTTCCCTCCACATCTGAAAATGAATCTTATGGTCTAAACTAACTATGCTAGAAGTTTCATGCTTTTCTCAAAAAGTGCACAATTCTCGTTATATTGGGAGCTTATCCGCTGTACTATAACATTCAAATATAAATTTGATTAGTTTTCTTTTCAGTCGATAGAGCAGAAAGGAGGAAAGAGGTCTGATAATGCAACTACAAAACTGGCTGCTCCATCCAAGGTTTGTGTCTTTAGGAATTACAATTTATTTCTTACTTCTTATCAAAGTTTATATCAAAAACGACCTTTTTCTATATGAACAGGGCAAGATATTTTGTTGGCATGAGTATGGCTAATTTGTTCTGTTCATTTCCATTCAAGTAGCTGTGGAAGCTATACATAAAATGACAACTTCATAGTCTGGACATGATTAATAAATACTCCACAGTGATTAATTGAGCTACAACACATCCAGAACAGATCGTTGGTGAAAAATAAATAATAATTCATCTATTACCTGAGTACCAGGAGATCTGATTTTTAAGGTAAAAATCATTAAAAACTCTCAATCTATAGGTTGAAGAACAACTTGAATTAAAAAGAGCCATCTAAACATATTTTAAAAGAAAAGAATAATGGAATTATTTCTACCAAAATCCGATGTCATCTGCCCTTTGGAAAACATTGATCTCCTTTGGAACTTGATAGCCGACACAGTGCTTAGTATATGATTGTATTGGGGTTACCCATTTGCCAAAGGTTTGTTTTTCTGAGGGTTAATAATTCCAAATCACAAATTCCCTATACCAGTGGCTTCATAATTCCGAAAATGAAATAAGGACCTATAGTTCAGAATATGTTATGCATTACCTGAACAATTCCGAAGTTTAGTGTACATTGTAATACCTAAGATGAAAAAGAGTTCACAATCAAACTGATCTCTTAACTCCCCAAAAGAAACAGAGTTCAGAATTGCAAAAAAAGAAGTAGTTGTTTTAATTCTTGAAATAAAAAAGGGTACATAATTCCAAAAATGAAATAAGTTACATTATTCTGAAGGTCCCTAATTCCAAAAATGCCTCAGGGTTCTACTTCATTTTTTAGAATTATGTAGGTCCGAAATTGTTAAAAATGTTCTTTTTCAGAATTATTAACCTCGATTTTTTTTTTTGTGGAAGTACGAACGCTATTTAATTTTCGGAGTTATGAACGTTACGAAACCTAAGATGTTACCTCATATTTCGAGTCCAGTTAATTTTTTTTTTTTTTATTACACTTTTAATTTGAACTACGAGGCATATCGAAAAACCTACGAGCAAGAACAAATTTGATTTGTTTCGCAATGCTTGTTTCCACCTTTCTACAAATTTTAGTCATTTTTATTATCTAACAGTGTAATAGGATATACCAAAAGTTTAATGATTTTTTTAGAACAAACCTTTTAGTTGGAAAAACATCTGAAATATCCATAACTCTAATAGCGCACATTTAATTGTATTGGATTTATAAGGTGTCTGAAATTCTGAGCAATATATGAAGCAATGACCTTTATGCTATGCTGAACCCACAGTTTGTATGTACACTAAATCTTTCGGAGATTATGACAAGCTGAGTTTTGACCTCTTTCCATGGACGTAGATGCTATAATTCTTTCACGCACCTAATTTTGAGGACATTAAGTTATAATGTAAATGTGCTATAATTTCTTCGTAGTTGATAGAGAAGAAAGGAAAAAATGGATTCGACGATTCTTTTGCAGAATCCGACGTTTGTATGCTTCAGATTTTCAAATCCATTTATAAATACATGTAATATAGTTTTGAATTAAACCGAGCATGACCTTTATTTCTGTATGAACAGGCAAGATATTTGCTAGTTGCTATGTCAGACATGTAAGACTAAACTAATATTCTAGAATAGACAATGCATGTAATTTCCCCCAGCTTAGCACACGTTCATAATATAATTGCATGCTTCCATACATATGTAAAATAAATCATCATTGCCTTTGTCTTCCCGGTGATGCTACAGCATGTCTGACATAGCAATGTGTATGTTGCTATTGTATTACGTATTGTAACAGGTGGTCGACTTCGGCAAAGATACATACCACTTTCTCAAGTTAGCTTATTGATGACTGACAGATGATGTCGCTAGAGGAATGAGATCTGGAGGTTTTGGGGTGGAGCTTAGCAAGTTTGAAAAAAAAATATTTAAAAAAATATTTAAAAATCTATGTAACAAATTCAAAATATGAGATGTATGCAGGACTGCACACCAACAGGAATACACTTGTATTTCGATGTCATGGGCCCTTTAAATCCTTCCTCCACCCTAATAGATGAGCGAGCTACCCGAGTTGTATTTTCGAAGACGTAGGAGCTTACATTTGTTCGAGAATCATTTGTATAACCTGTAGCCATTGAACACTGTTGCGAAGTTAATGTGTTCTAAGTGTTATGCTAAAGAAATTGTATTTTTGTGTATCTTCCTATGTCCGAACTATTTTATATTACATTTCAAAACATGTCCAAAGAACACCAAACTTGATTTTAATTATTTATTCAATGGTTTGTCGTCTCTTTCCACATTATTTAGTCCTCACGTAACAGTGTGGTAAGTTATAACCGAAATTGGATGGAAGCTCCGTACCAATGTTATGTACCCCCCCCCCCCCCTTTACCTTGCAGCATGCAGCATTTTCAGATTTCAGCTTGACATTTACTGCCGTTATATCAGTGTAAATATGTTACTTGATAGCCAGGCACGTAGCCAGAGATCGATGTTTTTTTGTTTTTGTTTGTTTTTGTTTGTTTGTTTTTTTGTTTGGGGGGGGGGGCACATACATGTATTCGATCGAGGTATACAAAAAAAATTCAACCGATCTTGGAAAACAAAATTGGGGGCACGTGCCCCTCACCGTGGCTACGTGCCTGTTGATAGCACTCAAGCTAATTATAATTTCCAGATTTTTTTTTTCAACACCCTTACTTTCTTTATTCAATAAATCTCATATTACGGGTAGATCAGGCCTCCTTTCTTGAAACTGATTTGTCATGGACAAACTCTTCTACGTTTTCTTAGTTTTTGAATAAAGTTGGAAGGATAATGTATCTATGTATCTATTCTTTATTTTATTTTCATTAAAAAAAAATATTTTCTACTTTAATTGAAAATTCCATTCACCTGTTTCTTGTAAATGATCAAGGGTAATTTTTGAACGCTCAGATATTTCATGGGGATACCAATTAACTTAAAAAGTGTCCTCTCCCCCCCCCCCCCCCCGCTTATTCAGCAGCTGGCTGAGTCGTTGCGATTTTTCGGGGACCACAAAAAAAAGGCCTCTTACGCCCCCACCCCCCCCCCCCCCCACCCCCACCCCTCGCTTATTCAGCGGTTGGCTGATGGGGCCGAAATTTTCCGCCCCATTTCAACAAATTTAACCCCCCCCCCCCCCCCCCCTTGAAAAAATCCTGTGTACGCCACTGACGTAGATGCTTAAACACTTCTGCCCACTTAATGTTGTATAATGTTGGAAGGACGTAACATTAAAATGAAAATATGCTTTCATTTATTCCAGTTCATATGGCAGAAAGGAGAAGAGGAATCTGGCGATTCACTACCAGGATGGGCTAAAACATCCGAGGTTTGTGCGCTTGAGGTTTTCAATTCCATTTGTAATTACAGGTACTTTAGTTTAAAAAATACCAAACATGACCCTTTTCTATAAGAACAGCCAAAGTATTTCGTTGCCATGAGTATGGTAAAACAAGCTTATCAATTTCATTCAAATAGCTGTGATAGCGAAAAATTGAAAACACAGAGAGCCTGTGTATTCTGTCTTGAAAACGAAATCAACCTCCCTCATTGAAAACAATAATCTCCTTTGGTGGGTTGATACCCGGACTCGATGCTTCTATATATGATTGTAATGGGGTAACTTGTCTTTCTAAAAGTTTATTTTTCTGAAGGTTCATATTTCCAAAACACAAATTTTCACATACCTTTAATATCACCTCGTGGAAAACCCCCTGAAACGACCCCTTTTGGGTTCACTATGATTTGTTTTGATGACATGCTTTATAAAAGCATTTAAATCTTTCCTCAACTCTTTTCAGATGATTAAACAAGCGTGGTCTTATTACGAAACAGCGGAATCGGAGGCAACACGCAAGGTTCGTATATGCATAATTTCTTGCCATTTAATCCATTGCTATACACCCTTTAAAGGTTAAGGCCGCCATTTTAATTTACGAGTAAACATTGCGTCATCATTGTTTTCAGATGCGCATTAGTATTGTTACGTCGCTACCTGCGCTGCGCTCACATAATATTAGGCCAAGAGCATTAGGTCAAAATAGGCTGAAACCTGGACATTTTTGGTAACAAGCTGATTTTTTCAGGATAGCTCCAGGAATATGTCTAGAATAACATACTAAAAGTCCTCGTATATCCTCTTTGAGCGTTTTCCGTAATCCAAGATGGCGTCCAAAATGGCCGCCATTTCCTTAATTTCTTATAGCTTTGCAACTAGATCACCCAAATACAAAATTTAAATGTCTAAATATATGTTTTTTAGCATAAGGAACTCATTAAAATACATGTTGATAAATTTTGAAACACATAGGTAGCTATAAACTACTTTAGCCCGTCCCGAAATCCAAAATGGCGCCCAAAATTGCCGCCATTTCCGGTATTTCTTATTACTGTGCAACTAGATCCAAATACCAAATTTAAATGTCAAAATATATGTTTTCAGCATAAGGAACTCAACCAAATACTTATAAATACATTTTTTAACACACAAGTAGCAATTAAACTACTTGAGCCCTTTCCGAAATCCAAAAAGGCACCCCAAATGGCCATCATTTCCAATTTTATCTCATTGTATTAAAGTAGATACGTTATGAATACAATCAAATGTCTATACTAGAAAAGCACCATTGTAATACATATCAGTACAAATAAACCTTCAATTAAATAATTAAATACTTCTTATACATAAAGTATACACACCCACCCACCCACACACAAATACACACATATGGCTGCTTCCATCAGACCGAAGAGTACTCAACGTTAGATGAAACTGAAAATGGAGACACATTAGTACCAATTAATGTCGCAAAGGCAAAAGTCACAAGGTTTCAAACAGTAAATGCACCTCAATAGCACATGCCTTGTCATCTCTGCTAGTAGACCAGGTCATTTCTGTCGCCAATATTGATGGAATGGCTGCGTATAAACACCGGAGGTGTGGCTCACGTGAACAGATAGACATCTTGAGCTGAGCAACATGAGCTTTGTCCTTCATGGAGTGGTTTCATGAAAGTGGCCATGCAGAGTGACCAGTACGAGAATTGAAACTCTGCCCTTCATAAATTTAGACCCCTCCAATCCGAGTACCATCTACACGGCACTATACTTTGCACAGTCACAATGTGAAAAACATAACTCAAGAATATGTGCAGTAACATTTGACCAGCCCTCGTACATCAAGGCAGCAGATATTGTAGCTTCTTCTCAAGACCTAGGAAAAGTAATCATCCGTTTTGATGGATTTCACCTCCTCATGTCATATTTCGGCAGCATGTAGTCCACGTCACGGGCAGAAGTATGCTTGCAGAGCTATGGGAGACAGCTAGTGTCCGCCAAAGGGTCTGTCATACATATGCAATCTGGTCATGCAATTTCCCCTTTCTCTTCGATCGTGCTCACATTCTTACTTCAGCTGCCCTCATTGGCGTGTTGATGGGTAAACCTGGCGTCTTAGACAGCATACATAAGGACCACTTAGCGAATCTGTATCGTGCACTCCTCAACCAGGACAAGACAGTGACTGCTGTACCTGAGAAGAGTGTGTTAAACAGTTAAAGTCAGATCATTTCACAACTCATTGACCGGGCAGCAGGACACAGTAGGAGAGGGAAACTTTGGTTGCAGTATATCCGACATTTATTTGTCTCTTCTGCAATGTTTCATTCCAGCTGAAAGGACAGGGGACTGGAAGCTCCATCTCAGCTGTGTGAGGGAAATGATACAACATTTCCATGCTGCAGGACATCTTCCCTAGTTCAAATCTGCCAGGTTGTTTTTACAACAGATGGAAGCTCTAGAGCAAACCATGCCAGGAAATGAATATACACAATTCGCAGAAAAGGATACTTCACCATCCGCCGTGTGGATTCATTCTGGGGTGGAAACTTTTCTGATCAGACCATTGAAAAGTTCCTGATGCGGCAGCTGAAAACATCTAGAGAAATGACTCGTGGACGTGGACAGTACATTGGCTAAGTGGGTTCCTGCACTTCCTCACTGTGACTGTGTTCCTACCTGTGATGAACTGGAACAGTTCACCGGAGTACACACCGGTACATCAGAGCAGCATAAAGACATACAGCAAAGTACCAGGTCAAGAGACAATAAAGAAAGATGTTTCTTTGTTGGATGGCTGCAGGCACATCACCATTTGCTGGAAACGAAACTAATTGCCTGGTCTCCTTGTCAACTGGCATCGTCGCTGGCTCATCTGTTAATTGTGATTAACCTGTACAAATCGGCCTAGTAGCGGCATCCGACACAAATGTATGGTAGGAAGTTTACAGATATCAAGCTACATACATCGTTAGGACAAGGTGAAGACCATAGGTGTCAAGAGTAAGAGAGTGAAAATCAGGGGACAAAGCAGATAAGTCAACCCAACGCTACTGTCCAACAGAATCACATGTGTCCTGAATAACAACACTGAGATGGAATCGTTCTTTGCTTATGAACTGATTCCCACGCACTTTCCCTTTCAAAGGTGGGGTGATGCGGAAGCCAAAAAAGAGTTCTCTGGGTCTCCTGCTGAATTTGTTCTCCAAGCAATCCAACCTGCCAGAAATGGTCTCGTTGTTTAAGATGGTGGTCGCCTGCTGCACCTTTAAGCAATATGGAGCTCATTTGACGGTGGTGTTCGATGGATATGGAAGTGCAACTTCGACAAAGGTAGCTGAGCAGAGACGAATAGCCCAAAGATGTACCTCTTTATTTGATGATAATATATTATATGCCAACAAGCACAACCCAAAACAGCTTTTCTTGCCAACAGCAACAATAAGATGAGACTTATACAAACTCTACGTGACAAAATACGTATCAAGCAGGCAGAAGCGGATGACACTATATTGTCTCTATAGCACAAGCAGTAGCAGAGTCAGAACAGGTGCCAATTGTTGTCTTTGCATACAATTAAACGGGCAATTGGTCGCAGTTCTCTAAGTTCATCCTTTCAATTAGAAAATCTACCTCCAACTAGTGCTGCAGCAAAGCAACATCCATACCGCACCTATCTTACAGTCATTATGTATACAAAGCTTTAGCGACCTTGGTACTAATGTGTCTACATTTTCAGTTCCATCTAATGTTGAGTACTCTTCACGGTTGCACACTGTTAGTCTGATATCGTTGAGGATGATGGAAGCAGCCATATGTGTATGTGGGTGGGTGTGTGTGTGTGTTTGTACTCTATGCATAAGAAGTATTTTTTAATTAAAAGATTGTTGTACTGATATGTATTTCAATGGTGCTTTTCTAGTCTAGACATTTGATTATATTCATAACGTATCTACTTTAATACAATAGTATAAAAATGGAAATAATGGCCATTTTGGGTGCCATTTTGGGTGCCATTTTGGATTTCGGGAAGGGCTCAAGTGGTTTTACTGCTACTCGTGTGTTTCAAAATATGTTAATAAGTATTTGGTTGAGTTCCTTATGCTGAAAAACATATATTTAGACATTTAAATTTGGTATTTTGGTTATCTAAGTGCAAAGTTATAAGAAATACAGGCAATGGCGGCAATTTTGGGCGCCATTTTGGATTTTGAAAAGGGCTAAAGTGGTTTATAGCTACTTGTGTGTTTCAGAATTTATCCACATGTATTTCATTGAGTTCCTTATGCTAAAAAACTTATATTTAGACATTTACATTTTGTACTTGGGTTATCTAGTTACAAAGCTATAAGAAATTCAGGACATGGCGGCCATTTTGGATGCCATCTTGGATTGCGGAAAACGCTCAAGGAGGATTTATGAGGACTTTTAGTATGTTAATTTAGACATATTCCTGGACCTATCCTGAAAAAATCAGCTTGTTACCGAATGTTAAAACTAATGCTCTTGGCCTATATTGACATGGCGCTATTTTAATTTACGAGTAAACAACTTGTTTACTTGTAAATTAAAATGGCGCCCATGTCTGCGCACGTGCACTCTTGTAACCATAAAAGGGTGTATTAAAGATGATGGCCCGAATTCACAAAGGAGGTTTGCCGACAAACTGAGGTTTATGTACGTCATATGACGCGTTTTGACGCGCTTTTTTACAAACCGGGTTTGTAAAAACGCGTCGAAACGCGTCATATGACACACGAAAACCAAGGTTTGTCGACAAACCTCCTTTGTGAATTCGGGACGTCATGTTTCTTCCTAACGCCTCAGTCACACCTTCGTGTATGTTGCTGTGTATTGCTGTGCTTTTCGGGTATATCAATACGCAGCCGTGCCCAGCAATACGCGGCAAATTTGAAGGACGCAGTCACACTTTTGCGTATCCCGCTCGTAGGTAGCTTGTATGTCGCCCCGGCTCCCCCCCCCCCCCCCCCCCCCACTCTGTGTTATTTAGGGTACGCATATGCTCGTTCCCTCTTTTTGAAAGCACCCCCTATCTGAGGACTGCCAACATTTCCGAACCCCCCTTTCGCGGGCTTTTCGCGGGCTTTTCCTGCCTTGGAGACCCCCTAAATCAGGTAAAATGCTCAATGTACCCCCCTAAATTCGGAATAATTTTTCAGGAGTCCAAAGAGATGAGAGAAAAAAGAAAAAACGCCCCCTTTTTAAAGAAATCTCTGGGTGAAAAGTCAAATACACCCCTCTTTTTACAATTCTCGGGCCGGACTTTGTCGCACGAAAAGTACCCCTTTACTGGACATTTTGGCAACACACAATGCGGTCATTTCGAAACCTGAGTGAGGGTGGGGAGGGGGGCGGGTATGTCGCTCGTACAAAGACTGCCTACGGTATCGTATGGTTGCCTATGACCACGCTATAGCTCGCTTTTGCAGGACACATCAATACGATTCAATACGCAGTTTGCTCACCACGTTGCGTACGTAGCTGGATTTTTGCTCGTTTGCTGCCTGCTAGCAGCTCGCACCAGTTCAGTTGGTCTCGTTGCGTCTCACTGCGTGTTCGCACGCTTTAGCTCGTTTTTTTTCTCCGTACTGCAGCGTACCAGCTCGCTCGGGCTGCGACGGTGTATATAAAATACTAGTAATTTTGCGGGACTAGGCATAAGCATCTTAGCTTCTGACGAGTCTACATCTTTACATGAATAATCAATCTAATGACAAAAGTGGCCCTGCAGCAGAGCTCTGCCTTGCAAAAGTTTAAGTTTTTTGTTCAGCTGGAAGAAGCAGAGGCGAATTAAAACAACGTTATTTTTCTGGCGAATCTCTCGTATATCCCATATGCTATAGAGGTGATTTTGTATTTTTATAAATCACCCGATATGTAAAATTGACCTAAAACTTGTACGATGGTTTTTAGTTTTTAGTGATATAATAGTTGGCGTATTTGTGATTTTCTTTGAAATTCCACTCTAAGTATTTTTTTCCTGGAGACATGATAAGTTGAAGCCGTTTTATTTAAAAAAATCCAAACATACCATGGATAATTATTTAGCTTAAGACAAATCTAAAATATGTAATTTTATTTTTAAGTCTCACTTATAAATATGCATATCTGTTTTTCAACATGATCAGTGAATGCTACCATATATCTTGAGAACAACCCCCCCCCCCCCCCCCCCCCCAAAAAAAAAAAAAAAAAAAAAAAAAATATCAGTATGATAAATCATTCCCAAAACATATAATAACAAAACAATCAACAGGAGGAACATTCTGTTATTGCGACATAGGCAGTTTATGTAATTGCGACATGTAAGAAACCATGCAAATCCCTTCAACAGGTTTTCCCTTTGTAAATTTCAATAGGCTTCTCGTGATAAGCCTGACAGTCCTCCATTGTTACAACTGCGTACTACCGTTTTGTTGAACTGTACTTGCAACAATGGCTCAGTCCTTGAGCCAGTCATTGCAACAGTCTTTTTGTTGAACTCTTATGAATAATGTGTTAAATGAGATTTACATTCTTTACAATAAATTAAACGGTGAGGAAACGGTTGCTGAATGTCAGGTAACTAGTTTCAATGACGTCAATACCGAGGGGTTGGGCTGGTGATATCCAGAGCATTTGGCCCCCTGACTCAAACATTTAAATCTTTGACTCTGCCAGGGAACAGAACAATCAGGGCTGTTGTAGTAGGCCTTGATATAATTCATGTGGGCCTGAGCTGCCTGAGTAGCCTAGCAACCTTTAGCTGGCTGACTAAGTTCAGCTACGGTCTGCTTTCCTCGCAAGGAACCGGGCACTACGTTATGCTCGGCATCCTCCATGTCCAACACTGAATTATTGATACAAGGGTAGCGGGTTGTCATCGAGTTGTGCAGGCATACACATGCCTGTACCATGGTCCTGACGGTTGAAGGGGTTTGTCGGAGAATGGCGATCAGCAGGCACTGAAATCGGTTGGCAAGAATGCCGAAAGCATTCTCCCCCACTCTCCTTGCCCGGGACAGCCGGTAGTTGTAAATTATCTCTTGTCTAGCCATAGCCGCCCTTGTATACGGCTTTATTAGCCATGTCCTCAGGGCGAAGGCCTCGGCTGCCACAAAGAAGTAGGGGTGTCTTCATCATCGTTGGGCATGGGTTCTGGTGGAAGCACTCGAAGGGTTTCAGATTCCATGCGTTGTTTTAGTTCACACGAGTTGAAGAGCTGAGCATCAGAGGTAGAGCCTTCGTATCGACATCTACCCACAACAAATTGTAGTTGGCGTCGACCAGGGCCATGAGTACAATAGAGTAAAAACCCTTGTAGTTGTAAAATATTGACCCACTATCCTTGGGGCACTTGATTGCAACATGCTTGCCGTCCAAAGCACCAATGGTATGAGGAGATTTCCTGTGCGACTGCTTTCCATTCCTGTGGGCCGGTAGGGCACCTCACCTGCTCGTCACCATATTCCCCAATGATGGCAGTGCATACCACATGTTCTATGAGTGAAATGGTATTGCGGGTACCCTGGAGCTATAAACTAATGATTTGTACCTGTCACCCGTGGCCAAGTGTCTGAGGGTGATGGCCAGCTTCAGTGCGGGCGACAGGGCTTTCCTAAACAAGGTGTTTTGCTTCTCAAGTCTTTCATGTAGTCTCTGCTCTAACTCTTTAACATATGAGGGGTTACCCTCAAACAGTTCGTGAATGCCTCTTGGTCCTCGTCTTCCAGCTCCCTCACCAGTTGGTCGAATTGTCCCTGGTCCTTCCTCCGGCTAATCCAGGACCGCCCCCAACAACTCTTAGGGATACTTCGTTGATGCAGCTCAAGCAGCAGTTTCCCTTGCTCATAATCTTCATCCGCCTCTTCTTCTTTCAGCTGAACTAAAAGCTTAAGCTTTTGCAAAGCAGAGCTCTGCTGCAGGGCCATTGTTGTCATCAGATTTATTTTTCTTGTAGATGTAGAATCTTCAGAAGCTAAGATGTTTATGCCCTGTCCCGCAAAATGACTAGTATTTATACATATGCCGCAGCCCGAGCGAGCTGGCAGCAAACGAGCAGAGAACCAGCTACGTACCCAACGTGGCGAGCAACTGCGTATTGAATCGTACTGCTGTGTACTGGAACAGCGAGCTATAGCGAGGTCATATAGGCAACCATTGGCAACCGTAGGCAGTCTTTGTACGAGCGGCATACAAGCTACCTACGAGCTAGATACGCAATACAGTGTGGGTCATAAAAAAGTTTACACCTATAAAATTTCTAATTATTTTAAAAATCAACTATGAACAGTAAATTATTATACATCCTATAAAAGAGTGTTTCATCCCGAATCATTTTAGTGTGGTATGTGTTCACGGTTGGATTAACAGGAGGCATTGTTTGCGAGAGTTCAAAAATCGACTTGCGCTTAAGTTGCTAATTTGATGTTTGAATAAAACGATTCGGATTTGAGTATTAATTCGGCCATTGCAGATCCAAATAACATCCATAACAAAGTTAATCATGCTACACATATCAGATATCGAATATCAAATATCAACAAACATTTGTGCGCGCGCGCGCGCGTGTGTGTGTGTGTGTGTGCGACTTTGCTTCTGCAAAAAGCATTTGCAATGCTTCTCATTTGATACTTTCGATTCGTTCTATCACTTTAATCCCAACATATCACATACTGTAGGCATGACTGAGACATTACGTTTGCTTGCAATAGCTAATAAGAAACAAATTGAACTAGCTAGCGACCAATGCATAGTCCGGCAGCCAAATCCAGATTATTGGCCTAACCTTGTTTTAGGGTCTATAGTTTTTTTTTCAATGGATTTTGATTGCCTAGACCTTCTATTTCAAGAATCCGATTGCTGACACTCTGTCAGCCTTGAGCAATTTAAGATATATGACGTCATACAAAATGGCCGCCAAAGTACATGATTTTCCTTTAAAAATGAATAATAAATATATAATAAGGATTTTTTCTACAATTTTTGGCAGCCAAATGTCTGTATCTCTCTAGGACCATCACTAAAAAAATGTTTCGTGATGTTGCATGGCCATAGATGACCAGCTTATTTGCATATTTTGAAATAGCGCCCCCTATAAACATATTAATTTGAATAAAATATGTGTGCCAGCCAAATGCCAATTTCTTAAACCTATGTCACGTTGAAATCATATTAAATGCTTTCTTTTGGGCAACAATTGCAGTTGTGCTGCATTAATCTTTCATCGTGTTTGGTACAAATTTAGATAGGGTAGGTGTGGGGAATGGAAGACCCTTAAGCACATTTGCATAATTTACATAAACATGAACAATGTTGCACAAACAGACATATTTGTATTCTCTTTAGTATTTGTTCGCTTTATTTGGTTACGAAATTGTGGTCATGATGTAACTGATTAATAAGATAACAATGATTAATGACGTCATCACCAAAGGTCTCTCATTACCTACATGTGTAGGTAATAAGGGACAGTTACAAATCAAGACATTTTAAATACAATTTGAATGAAAATGGGATTGTTATAGTTAGTTCAAACACTTTTTGAAAGAGAAACATGCAGCCAATGAACTTACTGTAATTTTGAAACGATTTTAAAACAATGTGGCCAAAAATATTTCTGCAGTTTTTTGTTTACAGTAATAAAGGTGCTCTCAATTATGTTAAAATACTTTCAGAATAATGTGCTGGCAATATGACTTTTACATTGATCAAACTCACAGCATAGAAACAACTTCTTAAAATTAAATGCATTCAAATTAGAATGGTGACACGTACAACCAAATATGTTTCATGATAGTGCCCTTCAACATGAAATGGACAACTGGGGAGAAGTAGGCCCCCATCTTGGACCCGGTGTCCCCCATTACCTACACACATTTCTGATCAGACACCATTCATAATGTGAATTGCAACACCCATTCACAACACACAATGGCCATAAGCTTTCTGTGATGGTTGGCACATTTCATAAAAACTAAAATTTCTTTTAAAACTAATTTTTAAGAGCCACCCCTAAATATCTGCATACACCACAACATTCAGTGAAAATTATGTTTTTATATCAGAGCAAAATTTTACGATCAAAATTGCTTATCTTGGTCAATTTTGCCAATTTTCTCGGAGAGAGAAAGCATTGTAGTCTTCGAAATGAATTGGATATATGCAGTAGTGTTGTTGAAGGCCACATATGTCGCTATATCAATATTGGAGCCAACAC
This sequence comes from Strongylocentrotus droebachiensis, assembly GCA_035222895.1. NCBI lineage: Eukaryota > Metazoa > Echinodermata > Echinoidea > Camarodonta > Strongylocentrotidae > Strongylocentrotus > Strongylocentrotus droebachiensis. The sequence continues at coordinate 1,146,755 of JAVYIG010000037.1, read as the reverse complement.
GGACAGACAGTGATGGGTTCAAGCTTGGTGGTCTCCAATTCCCTACACCTACCCTACATATGTCAAGAAAAAAAAATGGCTATTAAAGAATTCTTTTTTCATCAAATCGGTGAAAAGTGGTTTTACGGCACACATTATTATTCAATTGATAGGCTTTATTTAGACCAGCATTGCTCCAACGTCAGTGAATGTGGATAAAGCAGTTGACATATATACTAGACAGATGCATGATTTTCAAAAGAAATTACCTGGTGGATTCTATGACACAATTTCCAAGAAAGTTCAAACCGTGGCAGCCATGAAGAAGTCAATGTTGGGGTACGAAAGTCCATGAAAAGTTGATCTACTCCAGAGTAATAAGACTGCAGACAAGTTTATGAGAGGTCAATGTCAAGGACATTTTGTCATAAGAGCTTTCACCAGTCCCAACAGCACTTTTTGATGATTCTGGAAACGAGCACTCCCATGTCAAAGACGGACTTATAGAATTTGACAAAAGTTGAGATGTCAGCCAGGCATGAGACACTAGAACAACCTTGTACAGTCATTGATGGTTGTGCTCTGCTGTGGATGAAAATCTGATGATGTTCGCTTAGTGTTTGACAGATCCGAGAGTATCTAGAGGTCATAACGGGTCGAGAGTCTTCCAACTGAGTCCCGCGTCACTGCTGCCTTCCAAGAAACTATATCTTACTGTTCGTCGTCGTTGTCATATAGATCATGGCTCACCCTTGTGACCCGTTTGATGAGACCTTTTGATCGGCATCTGTCTCCTGCAATCCGGTAGAGTGTCTTTAGTATTTAGAGGGTGGCTAGTGATTTCCCCAAGGTCGTCAGTCCATCTGAGCTTGAGTCTTCCTTTGTTACGTGTTCCTTCAAAGGTACCTTGAATGATAATTTGTCAAGGTTGTCTCCTGATCTTCTGCTAACGTGACCAAACTATTGTAGCTTGTACTTGTCAATCCTGGTAGCAAGTGGCGGTTGATCTCCGATGATGGACATTAATTGTGTCCATTGGTGTTGTAATCTCTTCCTGATATCCCAAGTAGCTTCCTCCAACACCACATTTCAAAGGCAGATATTGCCGAGCTTCCACCCTCCTTGACAATCATTGACCCAAGAATATTATATAAACTTGTCCACTTGATCAACTTCTTCTCCATCAACCACCATGCTCTGTTGCATGTAGTTAATTTCCACCAATCATGATCTTGGTCTTTTCACATTGAGGTAGAGTCCAAATTATTCACTTGCATCCTTCACTCTTTTTTAAGGAGTTCTAGTAGTTCTTCTGATGTTCTTGTTATAAGTGTTGTCAGTGGCATACTGAGCAAAAACACTTAGAGGGGCAGAAAAACAATCTGCATCACCACCACTCATACATGTTACATGCAGGCCCCGCGGAACTTTTTTTAAAGCGGGGTGGGGGCGGGGTGAAGTATTTACGATCAGGAAGAGAGGAGCGCAAATTGGCGTGGTGTTCAAGGGGCACAGCCCCCGGAAGCTCAAGGGTTTCAGGCATTTATTAACTGTAAGATGAACATATTTTGATACCTCTTTTCACCTCGGGTCACTTTCTTTCTTTCTTTCTAGTTCTCTTTAAAGGCACACTGTCCTACTTGTAGCTACTTGCTCCCTCTATATAGAAAACTTCCCAAATCGGTGCCTGTTGGTCCCCCATGATCCTCTTTGTCTTATGTTAAATGAGAGCTGAGTTAATGAGATAGCCACCTGTCAGAGTGACCTCGATGGCTCTCTGGGTGGTCTAATCCCTTCTAGCTGCAGTAGTAAAGCCTCCCTTTAACATACTTTATACAAAAAGTGAGGGGGGCTCGAGTCCCCTGAGCCCCGCTGTTCTGCGGACCCTGACATGTAGGCTTTTAAATAAGCATATTTTCTGCTTGACTGTGAATTTAGGATTTGTCATTTTCCAACATACGCTTAACAACTAATAATTTACTAAAAAGTGAGAAAAAACCCAGGAAAATCATGTCATTTCAGCAACATTTGTAAATCACTGGTATCGAATATATAGAAAAAACAGTTTGAATTTGGTTTGGGGGTTCAACTGTCCCCCCCCCCCCAACCCTTCCCCATCAATACGCCAGAGAGTGTTGTATTGTCGGCGTATCTTAGGTTGGTGATCGTTCGTCCACCAACAGAAACTTGACCATAAAATGCCTTTCTCATGATGAATTCAGCATAGATGTTGAAAAGTTATGGTGATAGGATGCAGCCTTGACGGACAACTTGACCAATAGTGAACCTTTCGGTGTAGCCATTCTCTGTTCTTACTGTTGCTTCTTGGTATTGGTAGAGCGACTGGATGAGTTGAATTATATGTGCTAGAAAGCCCATCTAGCTCATAATCTTCCATAGGCGTTTATGTTGTACGCAGTCAAAAGCTTTGGAAAGATCAATAAAGCTAGGGAGAGAAGTTGTTGAAACGTGTCTCTAGTGTTGCTAACTTCACTTTTTTTTTATGACAACAAACTACAGTTGATCGACATCATAATTATATGCGCGAGTCTGCAGGATGATTGGGTGCTCAGAAATAGGCAAAAGCACAAGCAGGCCTTTACCGTCAAGATGAGGTTCCTGTTTAAGTGATTCCAGGCAGTGATGTCATGCCAAGGAAAGGTCTGTCTACAACATAGTTATGATGAAGCAGGCAACATCAAAGTACAGCAAGCGATTTGAATTGATGCTGATGAGAAGATGTATGTTAGGGTCCTAGTGGATGACACAGACGTCTACGTACTACTTTTGCATCGATAGGGACTTTTAGATTTGCACGTTTTCAGCTTTGACTGCAACGTGTGACATCATTTTTAAGGCACTGCGCATGCGTCACGTCGTCTCAGTCGGCGATCGAGAATGCGTCAACCTTGATTTTCCTAAATCTAGTACGATACTAGTATATGCCGCGTGCGCATAAAATATACAGTTCCTCAGGTAGACAAAGGAACATCCCTTCCCTGCTATTATGTAAAAAATGTGTAGAACAAGTGTCACATGCATATTCACCTGTTCTACACATTTTTACATAAGAGCAGTGAAGGGATGTTCTAACACAGCAATAGGCCATTTTCGTAATGTAACCAAATTTAATGCATAGGTCTTTGTGAAGTGCCTCAATACAAACTATTTCATTCACCTGTTAAGAATAATAGTATTTCAATAGACAGAATCCTAACTGCATACATTAGTTGTTGCCACGTTGGACAAACATTATGGCTTGACCTACCTAGCAACACTTAATATATGCAGTTGCATTCTGACTATTGAAATACTACTATTCCTATCAGGTGAATGAAATAATTTGTATTGAGGCACTTCACAAAGACCTATGCATTCAATTTGGTTACATTAAGAAAATGGCCTATTGTTGAGGGTAGAATGAGGAACTGTATATTTTGTCCTCTTTCTTTGTCTGTCATGTAATTCATAGTGTTACTTCCTGCATACATGTATATCGTCGAGTGCAATCTAAAAGATTTCTAATTGTAGTCAACATGGGCAGTTATACCCCCTTCACATACACGGATTTTCCTTACGAGTCCTTACGGATCGCCAACTCGTAGTCAATCGCAAGCATCCGTAAATAACTCGCTAGTATCCGTAAATAACTCGTCACAACTCGCAACAACTCGTAGACACTCTTAAGGATCCGTGAAAGGAGAGGCAGATTTTTTGACATGTCAAAAATCTTCTTACGATTGTCCACGGATTGATTTGTCCGTAAATAGCTCGTAAATAGCTCTTAACAATCCGTAACCACCCGTAAACCGCTCGCAACAACACGTCACCATCCGTAAACTGCTCGCAAGAATCCGTAAATGAATCGTAACAGATTTTTGTAACGATTCGTTATGGTTAGTTTACGATTTGTTTACGGATTATTTACGGATTATGGCGAGCAGTTCAAGGATGGTTACGTGTGCTTACGTGTTGTTTACGATTTTATTCGGGTCATTTTACGATGGCTTTACGGATTGATACGGGTTATTACGAGCGGTTTAAGTGTAGTTACGAATACTTTACGAATAGATACGTATAATTTACGTATGCTTACGAACTGTTTACGATTTTGGGAAAGGTATAAAAGCTGCAAATTAGAACACTTAATTTTCAGTTATTATTTTTGGGCTAAAAATCGTAAAGACTCGTAATAACTTGTAGCTTACTCGTAACTATTCAAAACAACACGTAAACAGGTCGTAACTAACACGTTATTTGCTCGTAGTTATCCGTGACAACTCGTAACGAATCGTGGACTGTTGCCGTAAATACATCGTAATAACTCGTAATGATCCATAATAAACCACAAACAGCTCGTAATAACTCTTAAACCGGTCGTAAAAGTGGCCAAATCGTAAGGATCCGTGAAAGATCCGTGAATTTGTGCGATCCGTAAGGACTCGTAAGAAAAATCCGTGTATGTGAAGGGGGTATAAGGTACGTTGACACGCATGATCAGTCGGCGTACGTCGTGTTTTCGTCCACTCATTCTAAAAGTCCCTATTATCTACATGACGGACTTATAAAACGCCAATGACCATGGAGACGCCCCTTCACAAATCGAACTGTTATTGATGTTCCTGCCAATGTAGGCAAGTTAGGAGATATCATTCCATCGATGTTGGCAGGACATGCGTTGACGTGACCATGGAGACGCCCCTTCACAAATCGAACTGTTATTGATGTTCCTGCCAATGTAGACAAGTTAGGAGATATCATTCCATCGATGTTGGCAGGACATGCGTTGACGGGATGCGACACTCTTGGGGCATACTTTGGCATTGGATAGGGTACAATGCTGAAAGTGATGAAGCAGAAGATTCGACTCCCTTAGGACTCAGTTGGCAATGTTGATGCAGCATGGTCATATGTCATCACTCAACCTACTCAATGCTTTGCTTCATGTTATGGACAGTCAACAACCAACTGAATGTCAGAGGCTCGTATCAACGTGTGGCTATCAAGGGTCCGAAGACTAGGAGCTCCAAATACCTCCAAACCTTGCCTCACTACCTCAAACTACTGAAGCGTTTGTAGAAAATGTTAAGAGAGCTCATTTGCAAGCATGCGTGTGGAAGCACGCATTACAGTCACGACGTCACTTTGCAGAATTAAGTGTTAAATGACACCCTCTTCCGCATGGAATATTTTAGGGTTCCCAACATTTTAGAGGGCTTTTAAACAAATTTCAAGATTTTGAAGCAAACTTATAAACGGATATAGTCCTGTATCGTATTGGTAGTTCGTAATTTTTAGGTTAATTTTAAAAGAATCTAGTACCTTAGAATACAAATCTAGTTTCTTAACGCTGTCACTGAAAATGGGCATTTATCACCATATGCCACCTCATATCTATGGGACAGAGAGCATAAAATTCAACCGTGTTTTCTTTGAGTATCAAATTACAAAATAAAAATAAATGTGCAGCACAATTTTTACTCACTGTATCCAGTGCATCTGACTCATGACATATGATAATCTCATGTTAGAAATTGGTATTTGGCCATCATTTTGAACTATGCAAGTTAATGTGTCTACATAGGGCGCCATTCCGAATTATGCAAGTTTGCATATCATTTGTGATCATACAGTATCGCAATTGTTATTTAGTGATAATTCTAGAAAAAAAATCAAGATATTTGACTGCCATTTAATGTAGTAAAATGCTGTTAAAACTTTTTATATCATTAATTTTGGTTAAAAAGGGGATTTTGGCGGCCATTTTGTATGACGTCACATATCTCAAATTGCTCAATGCTGACAGAGTGTCAGCAATCGAATTCTTCAAATTGATGGTCTAAGGAAATATAATCCGAAGAAAAAAAAACTATAGACCCTAAAACAAGGTATATCGAGATGGCTGCCGGACTAGCAGGCCTATACGCTAGTCTGCGTATTGAGTACGCAGTAAGCACGTTTCATTGCGCTTTATTGGGTATGACTGCCTATTTTGTATAATGTTAAAAAGACGCAACATTATAATGTAAACATGCTTTAATTTATTTCAGTTGATATGGCAGAAAGAAGGGAAGGGATCTGACGATTCACCTCCAGAATGGTCAAGACCATTAAAGGTTTGTAAGCTTAAGATTTGTTATTTCATTTGCTAAATCAAGTCCACTTCCAACTATCTTGGCTTGGTAAATTGAAGAAAAGAAACATTGTATTTATAACCTTTGGGTAGACCATCCAAGGATTGTGCGCTTGAGATTTTCAATTCCGTTTGTAATTGCATGTAATTTAGTTTCGAATTATACCCAACATTACCCTTTTTCTACATAAACAGGCAACATATTCTGTTGCCATGGGTACGGTTAAATGCTGTTTGTCATCTTGATTGAATTAGCGCTTAAAGCTATACCTGTAAATTAAGAAGTCAAAAAAATTGTGTAATCTGCCTTATCAAAGAAGTTCCTCAACTATTTCAGATAAGTCAGCTATATACCCGACTCAGAGTTGTATTTACGAAGACGTAGAAGATCATGTTTGATCAAGGTTTGTATGCATAATCTGTAGCCGTGGAAAACTGTTGCCAAGTCCATGTATTCTGTTGTAATGCTAAGGAAGAAATATTTCTTTGCAGCCTCCTATGTCCGAGTTAAGGCATACTTAAAGTTTAAAACACCTCCAAAGAAGAACAAATATTATGATTTCGTTTTTTATTCAATGTTTTGTCCTTTCTTCTACATTATTTAGTCCTCTCGTAACATTTGAATAGGGTATAACCGAAATTGGATAAAAGCTCCGTATCAATGTCATGTACCCCCCGTCTCCTTGCAACATTTTCAGATTTCAGCTTGAACTGTACTCCTTTTATGTCAGTATAATATTTTTGTTCTTTTAACCCTCCCACAGGACTCCTTTATTAATTAGTGTAAATATGCTACTTAATAACTCAAGCTCTTTAGCATTTTCAGAGTTTAATACAATATCCTTATGTTCTTTATTCAAAAAAAATCATATGATGGGTAGATCAGAGCTCATTTCATAAAAAAATACTTTTGAATAAAAAATTGCCAAAATGCTAGAACAAATCTTGTCACAGCTACTCAAATGTGCATTGCTTTAATGCCTAGGTCACATTTGCCGCGGCGGCCGTGCGGTCGAAAATATATACGGCCAATAGCGATTATAGGAGCGCCGCAGCATTCCCACGGTCACATAGGGTAGCGGTCACATTATGTTAGGGTAGTCGCACGGCGTATTTTGAATTTGTGGAGACAGAAAATCTGCGACTGCCGCACGTCATTTGAAGTGTTGACGCATGGTCACCTTAGGTCGTCCATGTGGCGGCCGTAGCTTTTTGACCATTTCTAAGACAGACGCAATGTAGCCGCAAGGTGCCCGCAAGGCAGCCGAATGGGGGCAATATGGCGACCGTGTGGCCAGACTGGTGCTACCGCTTCACCCCTGGGGTATTTAAAACGCAAGGCGACCGTACGCCCGATGTACTGTCGCCGTGGAACCGCTCTACGGCATGACTACGGCGTCACTAATCGCTAAGGCGCACAGTGGGCCAGGGAGGAACCAAAGTACGCCAAAACTCATTTTTGGTGATTTATGATTTCCATTTTTTTTTTTCTTGCACAGTTGAAAGGTAATACAATGAAAGGGTATACATTTACTCCTTCAAACAGCAAAATCCTACATATTCACAGTTTTAGTGCAACAGTGACTTATTTTATAAATCTTTCAATTAAACATGAAGTTGTTTTTTTTTTTTTTAATTTATTTATTCGTACGGGGTAGCCCATTCAACATCAGTTGGTCTCCCATGGGGCCCCTAAAAACATACATACATGAATGCAACACAATAATGTTCAAATAAAATCATTCAAAGTATATACACAATAATGCCAAGTAAATAGTTTAAAAGGAGAATGTAAAAACATTGAAATATATCAAGGTGAATGTTTGCAATATAGAATAATCAAATATTTAAAGTACAATACCGAGTAACAGAAAATAAAGATATTTAAACAAATATGAAACAGACTATTGGTGAGTAACTAGGTGCCATAGAATCCCTTATACGTCCAATGACTTGAGATATCGTTTAAGATTAAATTTGAAAGATACCAAAGAGGGCAACTCCCGTATAATAACCGGCAAATTATTCCACAAATTTGGACATAGGTAATATAAAGAGTGTTTGCAGTACTTAGTGCGGCATTTGGGAACGACAAGATCGTGTCTGGCGGCTTGCCTCGTATTTTTATCATGTTTTCTACTTAACTCTTGGAAATAATTTGAGTAGTAATCAGGAGAGAGGCCTTGACAGCATTTATAAACAAATATATAACGGAAATAAGTTATTCGATATCTGAAAGGTATCCAGTTCAGACTTGAGAACATTTCCTTAGATGGGCTATAGATATTACACCGAAGGATCAGACGGGCTGCCCTCTTTTGTAGTTTAGTAATTCTATCTACATGTATATTAATTTGAGTAGTAATCAGGAGAGAGGCCTTGACGGCATTTATAAACAAATATATAACGGAAATAAGTTATTCGATATCTGAAAGGTATCCAGTTCAGACTTGAGAACATTTCCTTAGATGGGCTATAAATATTACACCGAAGGATCAGACGGGCTGCCCTCTTTTGTAGTTTAGTAATTCGATCTACATGTATATTAAAACGATCTCCCCATATCTCACAGCAGTAATCCATCTGTGATTGAATGAGGCATGTATATAATAATTTTAGAGTATCATTTTCTACAAAAGGTCGAATTCTTTTTTAACATCGAAAGACAGGCGAATATTTTTTTACATACAGAATCAACTTGTTCATGCCATAATAAATGTTTATCTATTATTATCCCGAGACATTTAAAACTTGCACATTGATTGATTTCAACCCCATCGTAAGTGATGCGGATGCTGTCATTACTACAGGTACTAAGTTTTTGTTTACTCCCTATAATCATAAACTTTGTTTTACCTGTATTCAAATGCAACCTGTTGCTGCTTATCCATGTACCTATTGCATTCATTTCGTGTTGCAATTTATTTTCCAATTCACTGATCGAAGTTCCAGTGACATACAAAATGGTGTCATCTGCAAACATTATGACTTTACCTTCCCTCAAGACATTGACCATATCGTCAATATAAATTAAAAATAGAAGGGGGCCAGTATCGAGCCTTGAGGAACTCCTATAGAAAGGGAACGTTCCTTTGACAAATTTTGTCTAATTGAGACTTGTTGTTTTCTATTTGTAAGGTAGGATTGAAACCATAATAAAGTATCATTAGTTTATCCAATTTTGTGTAATTTGGCTAACATAATAGATGAGTCAACAGTATCGAACGCTCGTTTTAAATCTACAAAAAGAGCACCAATAATTTTGCCACTGTCAATAGCACGTACCCATGTATCGGTTAGAGCACTAAGTGCTGAGGAGGTAGAGTGACCGGGTCTAAATCCAAATTGTGTATTGGAAAGCACATTATTGGAGACGAGATGATCATAGAGCTGCCGATGAACCAATTTCTCTAAAATTTTACTAAGAGTTTGGCGGTAATTTGGTATTGCATTAATGTCACTTTTTTGTACAATGGAAGTACTTTCGCGTGTTTCCATTCATCCGGGTATGTGCCAGACGATAATGACAAATTTATTAGTTGGGTGATTCTAGGAATTATCGCGTCACCAGCATTTTGTATTAGTTTTACATTGATTTCATCAACACCAGTTGACTTTAATAGAGGTATCCAAATTTGCCATGATTTTCCTAACAGAATCAGAGTCAACCTCATCGAATACAAATAAATTAGCAGAACTACCAAGACCCTCATTATCGGTCTGAACAATGGGAGGAAGATCAGTATCACTAAGAGAGTCACTATTACATTCCAAGTCATTGATATTAATTTGAATTAAGTAGTCATTAAATGCATCAGCGATACTGATATCAGTGTCATAAGATTGAGTATTCAAATAAAGAGTTCGTGGTAATTCCCTCTTCATTTTAGGCATACGTGAACGCAGACATTTCCACATACCTTTAGGATCCCCTTGATTATTTCTTATTTCTGATTTGAAATACTCGATTTTACTTCGTTTAAGAGAATCGTTTACTTTATTTCTCGAGGATTTGTACTCTGACCAAAGTTTATCACATTCATCCCTTGTTTGGAAATTGTCACGATTGGCATTCCGTCTGAAACATAAAGATCTTTTGTGAACTTTATCACGCTTGGCCATTAATGCACGGAGATCTGAATTTATCCAGGAAACAGATTCTATTCGAACCCTTAACTTTTTTTCGGGGCAATAGCATTAACAATGTCCATAAACAACCGTTTCCATTCATACAAATATTTATTGACATTTATATTCGGTCCGTCAGCAACATTCGATCGGTTCAAATGGGCTTTGGTTAATAATAATTTGAACTCTTTATTATCAAAGTTTTGAATGATCTAAACTGGATTATTTTATGATCACAATTTCATTTGTACTTTGGGTGTAATTTACGTATTGCGTAAACCAAGTAATGATCACTAAGTGAAGTGTGAACACATCCATGCTCGGCGATATTTTCAACTCTTGACGTAAATACCGTATCAATCAATGTTTCAGATCTGTTCGTCACACGAGTAGGCGATGTGATAATTTGAGTCAAATTGAAAGACTTCATGATAAAGTCAAGTTTACGAGAGGTACTTGAATTATGGAAATTAAGATAATCGCAATTTTAGTCACCTAAAATAAGTAATTCATTGATAGCAGTAAGTGAACAAGTTATTCTCTCTAGCATGTTTTCCAATCTATCATAAAATGAAACATCGCAAGAGGGTGGTCTATAAATACAAACTATAATTAAAAAAATTTGATAAGGTAGGTGAACTTGTAAGCATATCATTTCAATTAAGGAATCTTCAAATTCATGTCTTCTAAAATAAGTAATTTTATCAGAAACGTATATGGCCACGCCACCACCCATTCGTGTTCTATCTTTGCGCTCAATACGAAGACCGTTAGTGAGCCATTCCTCATCGGTGATTGTGCCATCGCAAAAAGTTTCATTGAAATATAATATATCAACAGAGTTGTTTGATAATAAATATCGGAGAGAGTCCATCTTGTTCACTAATCCCCGTACATTTAAAAGGAGGAAATTTGTTCCTTCAGTGAGAACTGGAATTTTACCGTCTGTAAGGGAAAGTACTTTACTGTCAAGATTAGTTTCTGTAACTGAGTTTACTGCATTGGCATTCAAGTTCAAATAATCAATGCATGTCACTGCTAATTGTTGAAAAGTCTGCGTGCTGTCTCGAGACTGTCGATCCAATCCCGGGGAAAATGTCGACCGCTCGGTTTCCGGCGAAATTTCTGGTGATGAGATGGCCGAAAAGATTCGACATTACTTGTCAGCCGGGAGTTGATATTTCCTCCTTCCATAGGCTTAGGATAAAAAGAACGAAGGTAGTTGATGATATTTGATGCAAACATTTTTCGTTCCGTACAAATTCAGATGCACGCCATCACCGGTGAGGTGGGTATCAGGAACGATGTTGCCGTTGGCTAGCAGGGTCCAACCACGCTGATTGGTCACAAGTTTCAATGTTTGGTTGACTTCGTTAACACGAGTGAAGTCTTCCGAGCTCTCCCCTCGGCGATGAATAATTGAAGAAAATGCGAGCGTTTTCACATTTGTAAACTCCGTGATAAAGTTCTTAAGTTATTGATATGAAAATGCTCTCACATATTCCTGATAGTTCATTTCGTTGCATGAATGCGTTAAAATTAATAGAAACACAATCTTCATGATATATTATAGGGTAATTCACTGAAAAATGGACTAATTATCCATGTTTTTTATAAATCCAGAAGAAATGATTAGATTTCCACGGAGTTCCGCTTAATTTTATATACCACCATTTTTTCGGATGTCTAAGCTTTAAGTTGATACCAAATTTGGCAGCCTGATCTTGCCCGTTGTTATATAAGAGCCGATTTCCCTTGCCAAATTGCCCCGAATTTTGTATGTGTGTGGATCCGCGGCAGAATCATGAAGGATTAAAGGACATAAATCACGGCGCGTGGGGACGCGTGACACTTGCTCTGATACCGCGGACCAAAATAAACACATTTTTTCAGGGCAATGTTGCAAGGAAAACGGCTCTAATATAATAACGGCAGAATCGGGCAGCCAAATCTGGTATCAACTTAAAGCTTAGACATCAGAGAAAATGTTGGAAAAAAATTTAAGCGGAATTTCCAGGAAATCCAAACATTTCCTCTGGATTTATAAACAAATAAATCCCCCCAAATGAGTTTTGGCGCACGTTGGTTCCTCCCTTGCCCACTGTGCGGTGAACCAAGAAATTAAAAACAGTTATAACTCCGCGTTATAATCCCACGGCGATCCGTACGGCCTGTAAATGTAGGGACACGCCATAGGGTGGCACTGAGGCTACACACTAAGAAATAGGGGTACATTTAGGGTGCAGATTACGCGTAGTTGGCCGAGGGTACTAATCTGCTCCATATAGGGCGCACTCAGTGCATTCAACGTACAATGTGCACCCTGAGCGGTGCAAGAATTTGGAGGGTGCAGAATGTGCACCCCACTAGTCTTTATCAAAGCATTATGAAATTATACTGTAGTTTGAAGATTGATCTGTTCTCAAGTCTGTGTATATATTTCAAGAACAACATAACACAACAATAAACAATTATACCCTTTTGTATGCATCGTTATTATTATTCCATGAAAAATCACGGACTATAAGTTTTATGAAACAAGTTTAAGTCAGTCGATCTTTTGCAGAGACTTTTAATTCCGTTCAACTGCCGAGTTTAGATTCTGCACATGCGCGAAAAATCCTCCGTGACCTTAGCTTTCCGCTGGATCAATTGGGATAAATATTGGTCGGTGCTGTGCTTACACACAACAGTGAATGGCAAATGTTAGCATTTGTCACGTTCTAAATACGATTTGTTTACATCATGACATCATTCCTTTTCCACAAATCATCTTGAGCAGGTAACTGGATATATTTTCCTTCTTTTCCTTTTGTTTTGTACGTGGTCAGCAAATGATTTAGTATTTTTCTTCTTTGCAATCGGCAGTTGCCTCCACAGAGGCGAAAGTATGCCGTGTCCCGATTGTTGCCCCATACAGTATATTTTGTGTAAGCCGTCTGCTTCGCATAGCAATCGTTAAAAAAGGTCGTGATTCTGACTTTAAAATGTAATAACCGGTGTTAAGAATAACTCATATGAAGGCTCTTCCCTGCTAGTTCAGCCGGTATATCACTTTAAATAATTATGGCCTACATGATCTAAATTTACCTGCTTACGCATATTTTGTTTGTTATTTTGCCTGATCATGTTGATTGAACTGAAGTGAAGAAAAAGAGTGACTAAATTCAGACTAGATCTAGATCTCTAGTCTATGTAATCGAAACAAAAGACACTGAGACCGATTTGAATTTAAAAAATGTATACAAACCGTATAACAAGGACTGGACTTCTAGTTATGCCTATCCATTGACTAAAATAAGTAGTTTCACTTCACTTCCTGTTAAAATTCTTTCAATCAATGACAATGAATGCTGCCACTGTGCATGCCAGCTGTAAATTCACCTTCACTGTCCTGCTTGCCCAGTTACATCATAAGCAGTGCTGATGTCCTCTTGACAATGCCAATGGGCTGTTTATTCCATTACAGCTAGCATGTGTTACAGGGAACAAGGCAGATTTATTTGGTAAATTTGTATGATCATTGAGATTTTAACCTTAATTAAGGCACTAATTTAATGTTCTTCCTCTCTTGGGGGGGGGGGAGGGGATTGAGACTATCAGCTGTAACTTTTTTTTTCCCAAGAAAGTAGAAATATTTTCCTGCCCAAATAGAAACCATTATAATTTGTGTTAACATGAAATATTTTTCTCTCTTTTTACAATCAGACAATCATCATGGGGAGAATCTGTGCTGTTAATTGGGTGCTCGAACAGTACATTCAAGCTTGATAAATGGTATTCACAATTGTGTGACAGACATGGCCTGAAATATGGGGCCTGCGTATGCACACCACCTTTTGTACCATTCCCTTTTCCTTTGCAAAATAAAGATGCACACGGCCGTCGACGATGGATAAAGGCGATAAATCGAAAACGTCCAAATGGCAAAAACTGGGAACCAACGTATGGAGATAGGGTTTGCTCATATCACTTTCGAGATGGACAACCTAGTACAGCGTGGCCAGACCGAACAATGAATCTGGGATACAGCTCAGCACACAAGTCTTCACCTAAATCTCCTCGTCTGCCTCCAAGAGAAAGACCTCAGTGCCCAGAAAAGAAGAAATCAACAAGTAAACGGAAGAGAAAGAAAGTCGACTTGACAGGAGATCCTGACTCACATGAAACCTCTACGGCTGAGGAGCACCTAGACGTTAGTGAGACAGCTTCAAGTAAAGAAAAGAGGAAATCAACATGTAAACGGAAGAGAAAGGATGTCGACTTGACAGGAGATCCTGACTTTCATGGATCCTCTACTCTTGATGAGCACCAAGAAATTGATGAGACAGCTTCAAGTAATAAGGAGAAAAGATCTGATCATATTGTTGGTGCACATCTCACTGATCACAATTATGGGCTACATTGTGATAACAGATTATGTACCTGCCTTGGATGTGTTGCAAAGCAAAAACAAATTGAAGATCTACAACAAAGGAATAGTCATTTACAGGCAAAGCTGAAAGCTACAAAGAAACAGCATGGTATAGAAAGGTGATTTTGATATGACTACTGTTGTCACGAGAACTGATAAAACTGTCAGATTGTACACTGGATTTGAATCCAAAAAGTCACGAGTAATATGTCCTTTCCTTGTATTCGTCTGATGAAAGGGACATAATGTTTCTGGTGATTTGTTGAACTATTTGATTGGAGCCAAGGAGTCCTATGTCTATATTAATTAAGAGAAGCAAACATAGGCTGTGCAGGAATACAGTAATTGTGCTAGTCAAATGCACGGGTATGAACTGGTTAGTGTTTATTTCTGTCTTGAGGCTAGCTTAACTTGATACATTTATTAGAATATCATATATTGAATGTACCTCATTATATCTTGTATCAGGGCTGAACATTTATGAAATAAATAAAACATGGACATGCGAAGTTGACTAACTACATGTATGTAAGTCGGGTTCCAAAGTATTACAAATTTACTGTTTTTCTATACACATTTACAGGTGTATTTTCTTGGGCTATAGGAATACATTTTTTTTGTAATAATTGAAGTGTGCTATTTACCAAAGTATTGTATGTTTTGTGTGTGCTTATAT
The DNA here is from genome assembly GCA_035222895.1 of Strongylocentrotus droebachiensis. NCBI lineage: Eukaryota > Metazoa > Echinodermata > Echinoidea > Camarodonta > Strongylocentrotidae > Strongylocentrotus > Strongylocentrotus droebachiensis. The sequence continues at coordinate 1,131,425 of JAVYIG010000037.1, read as the reverse complement.
TTTTATCAAGACAGAACATAGGATTGTTGTATCCTTATGCAATAATAAAGCAGCTAACTACATATGATATGCAGCTCAAAGAGATGTATTGATCATGAGAATAGTAACATTTCTCATCTTCTATTTCTGTTGTAAATAGTGACAGAGAGAGGTTTTCTTCTCCAAGCCGAAATCAGATTTCTGCATGTAGAACACGTGATCGGACTTACAATCGATTGTATCTCTTTCTGCAACGGGGCCCAGAAGTGATTACTGTTCTTTTACTACTATAAGTTCCAATCGATGTACATTCTAGTATTCTTGTATGTCCTGTAGAGTAGTATTAATTTAGTTTTTGTACAATATATTTGCTGTCCCCAAATTATTTGGTGGAATTGATGGAATAAATGTTATTATAGTAGTCATCTTCATTTATAAGAATAAATTGGTGTTGATTCCCTGACTAAAGCTGTTAAAGTTTGTTCTCTTGCCTTTACTTCATGCAAGAAAAGCATACTGTATTCAAAGGTGTAATTGTAGATTTCACCTTTTTTGTACCTCAAATTAGAATGTTGATGTTTGCCAACAGCCCAACACGGTTTATTACACGCACATTGTATTACTTCTTTATATTACTTGTTACTTTTGTCTAGATATTGCAGAAGGTAAACCGCATATATATGGTAACAGTGTCATATGTGGTTATTTTCTCTTACCCACTATGCATAGTGGAAACTGAAACCGGTCATTCATGTTGTCAATAAAATGTTATTTTGATATGAAAACAAATTGTTTGATCTTATGAATTAAATTGGTTATAATGTGATGTAAAGAGTGCATGTGCACCCTGCAATGTGCAATTCTACACCATATAAAGGTTGCAAATCTGCACCCCTAAAGGTGCTTGCTTGCATCCCAATGGGTGTATGTATGCACCCTTCAGGGAACAATTGTGGACCCCAAACCCCTGCACCCTATATGGGACAAGTCTGCACCCCAAATTGGGGTGCAAACGAGCACCCTTAGGGGTGCAGACCGCTGCTACAATAGCAGCCACCTATAGGGTGCAAGTCTGCACCCCAAATAGGGGTGCAATTTTGCACCCCAATAGGGGGTGCAAAATTGCACCCTATAGGTGGCTGCTATTGTAGCAGCGGTCTGCACCCCTAAGGGTGCTCGTTTGCACCTCTAAGAGTACTCTTTTTGCACCTCTAAGGGTGCAAGTCTGCACCCCAAATAAAGGTGCAATTTTGCACCCTAATTGGGGGTGCAAAATTGCACCCTATAGGTGGCCGCTATTGTAGCAGCGGTCTGCACCCTATAGGGTGCAAATTTGTACCATTATTTTTTAGTGTGTACCGCAAATTCTCTGCGACCGCTACAAGTATCTCTCAATTTCGGGGGCATACGGCCGCCGTATCCTAGCCGTAGAGCAAATGTGACCTAGGCATTAGTAGCTTCGTTGTAACTTCGTTGTAACTTGTTATTGATCATAAAATACGAAACCATCTATATTTTTGACAAGTAGCGTAGAATATTCAGTTGGACATGTAGGTATTGTACAATTGCGGGAAATTTGTGACTCATATACACTATCCAGGCGCGGATCCAGGATTTTCAAATAGGGGGGGCCGGAGATTTGAAAATTGCGCAGACAGTTTTTCAACTCAACATACCAATACTGACAAGGTCATATTAGAAGCACCATACTGTTTTTTTTGACATTTTCATCGGGGGGGGGGCTGAAGCCTCTTGCCCGAAAAAGTAATTTTCTGGTTTCACAATTCGGCTAGTGAGCGAAGCGAGCGAGCAAAAATTTGAGGATAATATGTATTTTGTGAAAGTGTTATTTATCACCAAAATATACGAGAAAAGATATAACAAATTCATATTCGGGCAGCTCGCTGTCCCCCCCCCCCCCCCTCCCCATTACGCGCGAAGCGCAGAAGCTTTAATGTTCATGAAATTATTAGAGAAAGAAGAGGATTCGTTGTACCGTTCTCGGTTGTAAATCATTGTCTGAATTCAGTTTCCATACCTCCTCCCGCGCGAAGCGCGGAAGCTTTGACGTTTCATTAAATTATTAGAGAAAGAAGACGATTCGTTGTACCGTTCTCGACTCTTAATTCTTGTCTAAATTAAGTTTCCCCCCCCCCCCCCCCCCCTCTCCCGCGCGAATGGCGGAAGCTTTGACGTTTCATTAAATTATTAGAGAAAGAAGACGATTCGTTGTACCGTTCTCGGTTGTTAATCATTGTCTGAAATCAGTTTTCCCCTCCGCGCGAAGCGCGGAAGCTTTGACGTTTCATTGAATTATTAGAGAAAGAAGATGATTCATTGTTTCATTCTCGACTCTAAATCCTTGTCTGAATTCAGTTTTCCTCCTCTCGCGCGTAACGCGTAAGCTTCTGACGCCTCATTAAATTATGAGAGAAAGGAGATGATTCGTTGTCTCATTCTCGATTCTTAATCCTTCTTTGAATTCATTGTCCACCTTCCGCGCGAGGCGCGGAAGCTCTGACCTTTCATAGTTTAATGAAATTATTAGAGAAAGAAGATAATTCGTTGTTCCATTCCCGACTCATAATCCTTCTCTGAATTCAGTTTTCCCCTCCAGCGCAAAGCGCAGAAGCTTAACGTTTCATTAAATTATTAGAGAAAGAAGATGATTTGTTGTCCCGTTTTAGACTTGTTAAAAATGTTTGTTTGTCTGCTCCTTTTTTCGTCCTATGTCCTCTTACTGCCCCTACCGCCCCTAGCTACGCATGCTTTAAAGGGAAAATTAAACAATCATGATTGTGATAGCATACAATTAGGTCAGTAGAAACGAAAGGGGAAAAAAGATATATGTATACACCAACCATGAAATAATCGCGACCGGGAGCGTCACATCTTAGTTTTGTGTTATCGAGCAAGGGCTGGAGCGGAGCGACCAAGCGAGCTGTTGCAATGTAGAATGCTGAAATTATGCATTGTCCAATATGTACGTTCTTTCCGCTACATGTATATTTCTTTCTAGCTATATATCTAAATTTCCGGGGGACGTGTCTCTCTCTCGGGCCCAGGATCGCCGCCGCTGTCCATTATCACTACCTACATGAGCATTATAAGCACAAGCGAGTTGGTATGAGCTGAATCCAAATGAAGGGCGAAATAAGAGTTGTGAAGCGGCCCTACCGTTAATTTAAAATTTGACTGTTTAGTATATAGCTTCTATTTTGAAAGACATCCAAAACATTGTGCCAATTTCATTTTTCAAATTTCTATTCAATAACGTTTCCCAAGCCTTCTGGAATGACCCCAAATCTCCCGATTACAGTTTTTTCCCTTATTCGTCGTTATTGTCACTTAGCGCCATTTCCTTGTCTTGCCCCCTTTCTCACCCGACTTTTCTCTTCCCCTTCCCACCCCCACCCCCACCCACTCAGTGTTATCTAGGGTATGCGCATGTATGTTCCCTCTCTTAGTTTGAAAGCACCCCTTTATCTTCGGTGTGTAAAGTCAGTGTGGGCCGGATTTGTGTGTATTACGGGCCGGACTTTGTTGCGCGAAAAGTAACCCTTTATCGGAAATTTTGGGAACACAAAATCGGTCCCTCCGACCCCGGAGTGGTAGTGAGGTGGGGGGATCTTCTTCTTTTTTTCTTTCTCTCTCTCTCTCTCTGTCTTCTTTCTCTTCTCTTCTCTTTTCTTTTCTCTTCTCCTTTCTTTTCTCTTCTCCTTTTTTTCTTCTCTTCTCCTTTTTTTTTTCTTTTTTGTTTGCGCCGCCAATAGGGGGGGGGGAGGGGGCGCGGCCTGGATCCGCCACTGCTATCAAAGCCTGAGGACATGAATGGTACTAAAACACTCTAGACTGATTAATGAAACTTCAACATATCCAAAACAGAATCGTCGGTGAAAAATATTTAAATTGAGATATCTTACTGCAGTGCCAAGATAAACTTTCTGAGGAGAAAATCATTACCAACTCTGATTTTCCTGGTTAAGGAACAACGTGAATTACAAGAGCCATCCATTTAAAAATAAAGTAAAGAATGATCGTGATGTCTCTACAAAAAGCCTCGGTAATCTGTCTTGTAAGAGAAATCAGTCTTCTCCATTGAAAACAATTGTCCCGTTTGGTATCTTGATACCCGACACAATGATTGTATATGACTATATTGGGGATACTTGACTTGCTAAAGGTTTACTTTCTAAAAGTTCATAATTCAAAAACACAATTTGCCATACCAGTGGTTTATATTGCTAAATATCAATTCGGGGTTCCATTTACTTTTCGGAATAATGTAGCTGAGAAATTATAAACACTTTTACTTTGTTTTGAATTCATTAACCCTTTTTTATTTTTGTAATTCTGAATGCTAATTTTTTTCTCTGAATTATGTACGCTAAAAATCTAAGTTGTTATCGATTTTATCGTGTTCAGTCGAAGTCGTTTTCATCACGACACTTTGAGTATCCTCTTTTGGTGGAAAAACCCTGAAGAAACACCTTTTGGAGCATGGGTGTCGATCCCGGAGGGATGGGGGGATATATCCCACAATATTTCATGTAGGGAGGATGGCCTCTACAATCATCCCCCCCCCCCCCAATAATTCACCATGAAAAAAATAAAAAAATGAAGAGAAAATTAATGATGAGAGCCCGATGAGAGTAGTTAATGGTTATAACTCGCAAGATGACCATCAATATACTCATTTTGCTATCTCATTTTCATAATATATACACGCAAACGAAGTAAATGAGACAACCGTATATGAGACGAGAATAAATTGAATTCTCGCTCATACGGCTTCATCAGGAATTGATGAATTTATTCAATGTGTTCAATCAACAGCATCATAGAAATGCAGAGCGCCAAATGCAAAGACGCAGAGTCAAAAAGCAACGAGCTAAATGTTAAGCGCGAAGCGCAAAGGTAGCAATCTGCTATGCACATCAGACAATCCTGGACAGTGTAAACATAGATGAACTCTGTGATGAATTCGTGGTGAGATCGGAGACAAGGTGAAAGATTTTCGGACATTAGTATGACTTATAAGATAGTTCACTAGTTGTTATGTTGTTTCCGTTAACCTTTTTTTTTTAAATTCACGTCATTGTATCTTTATTTTTAATTTTTTCACTCATTTTATTTCCTGATATATCCTAAAACATTTTTCATTTTTGGAGAAAGATTATTATGTCACAACTTATTTTTGTTTATTAAAAAGCTGATGTAGGCCTATGTCACTATTGTACTGGTGGGGGTGGGGCTTGGGGCGCTAGCCCCCCAAGTAAAATCCAACCATGACTTATTTTCAATTTCATACAAGTGATTTATAAATGTTCGTGATATCACATGATTTTCAACAAAATTCGCGTTTCTCCATTTCTGTTGCAAACTGACACATTCCCAAATAGCCAGGAAGAGCATATATTTTGTATAGTTACTAATGGGCCTAAGTGACCGTTAACAATTCCTTTCGAGAAGCTATTGCGACAAGCACTGCCGGGAGATAACATGCTACCCACCACTCGGGCCGAGCATGCAAAGATTTGCGAACGAACGTTCCATACGTACATCATGTGGGGAAACTGAATTATCAATTAATATAGAGAACAACAGTGGCGGATCCAAGGGGATCATGTAAAAACACGTGATTTTTACCTTTTTTTTGGTTTGGGGGGGGGGGTTGGGCCCCCTTCCCTAAGAAATCCTGGATCCGCGCCTGGAGAACAATACAACGAATCGTCTTCTTTCTCTAATAATTTAGTAAAAAAAGCAAAGCTTCCACGCTTTGCGCGGAAGGGGGCCAACTGAATTCAGACTCGGATTAAGAATTATAATTAAATGAAACGTCAAAGTACACGATACAACGAATCGTCTTATTTAACTAATAATTTAATGAAACGTGAAATGATTTAATGAAACGTGGGAGAAAATGATTTCAGACGTGGATTAAGAGTAATAATCAAATGAAACATCAAAGCTTCCACGCTTCGCGCGGGAGGGGGGAAACTGAATTCAGACAAGGACACGAAACAACGAATCGTCTTCCTTCTCTAATCATTTAATGAAACGGTAAAGCTTCCGCGCTCCGCGCGGGATGGGCGAAAAATGAATACAGACAAGGATTAAGAGTAATAATTTATTGAAACGTCAAAGCTTCTGCGCTTCGTGCAGTAGGGAGGAAACTGAATTCATGAAGGACACGATACAACAAATCGTCTTCTTTCTCTAATAATGTAATAAAATGTGAAAGCTTCCGCGTTCGCGCAGGAATAGACAATGAATTCAGACAAGGACCTGGATTAAGAGTCGAGAATGGTATATCGAATCGTCTTCTTTCTTTAATAATCTAATGATACGTCAGAGGAGAAAGGGAAACTTGATTCAAATATTAAGGATTAAGAGTCGAGAATGGTACATCGAATCGTCTTCTAGCTAGCTTTCTTTAATAATCTAATGAAACGTCAGAGCTTCCACGCTATGCGCGGAGGAAGGGGAACTTGATTCAAACAAAGATTAAGAGTCGAGAATGGTACATCGAATCGTCTTCTTTCTTTAATAATCTAATGAAACACCAGAGCTTCCGCGCTTTGCGCGGAGGAAGGGGAACTTGATTCAAACAAGGATTAAGAGTTGAGGATAGTATATCAAATATTATTCTTTCTTTATTAATCTTATGAAACGTCAGAGCTTCCGCGCTACGCGCGGAGGAAGGTGATCTTGATTCAAACAAGGATTAAGAGTCGAGAACGGTCCAACGAATCGTCTTCTTTCTCTAATAATTTAGTGAAACGTCAAAGCTTCCGCGCTTTGCGGGGGAGGGGAACTCCCCCTCCCTGTACCCAACCCCCCTAGGGAGCTCGCTGCGCATGTTTCGGGTGCTCACTACCGCCACCCCCCCTAAAATGAAATTCTGGCTACGCGCTTGGGAGGGGGTGCAACTTGCCAAAAGCTTCTACCTCTTGGTTGCTTTGATCCATTGTCGAAAATATTTTGGCACCTATTACCCCCCCCCCCCCCCCCAACCACGGATACAAATCGACACTCTTGTTTTGGGGTCACATCGTCCTGTTTGGATGACATGCTTTACAGACAATAATATCATCAAATTATTTATGAGACATGTCTTCCTTTATTATGGGAGATTTTAATATAAATCTTCTTGATAGAAATCACAATTTATTCTGCAATGAATTTCTGGACACTTTGTCCACGCAATCCTTCATGCCTCTCAAAAATAAGCCTACTCGAATAACAAAGACAGCAGCCTCGCTTATAGATAATATATTTACAAATATGTATGTTTAAGCTTATTCTGGTTTCATAAGTTCAGATATAAGTGATCATTTCCCCTTTTATACTTACTTACCTATCTTTCAATTATTTAAAACACAGAATGGTCCCGATCCAGGTTGTCGTAAGTTAACTGGTGAAAATATTGATAGATTTAAACAAAGCTTATTAAAGTTTACTTGACTGGGGTTGAGGTTTTAACTTCTCGTGATATAAATGAAGCATTTGAACTTTTTCTTGAAATTATCACTCGATATTATGAAAGAGACTTACCTGTTCAAAATACAAGTAGGAACACAAATTTAAGAAAGACTCCACGATCTCCATGGATAACAACATCCCTTTTACGTTCAATTAATAGGAAAAACGCTTATTTTACAAATTCAAGTCAAGGCCCACAGAGGCAAACGAAAACAAATATAAGACTTATAAAAACACCCTAGTTAGCATTTTACGTAATGCAAGCAAAAAGATTGATTCTCTAAAAAAAAATGAATTTCATAGAAATTACGTTAAAAACACTTGGAAGCTAATTAACAATGCACTTAATAGAAACAGTAATATACAGGATATTCAAGAGATTCTGGTCGGAAACACATGCTTTGAAGATCCTGCTTCTATTGCTGAGAAATTCAACAATCACTTTGTAAATATAGGACATAATCTTGCACATGTCGTCCCCATCTCTAATCAATCATTTCACTCATTTCTAGATCGTCGAGATCCTGAATCTCTTTTTTGTCCCGGTTCAAGAGTAAGATGTTATTGATATATTTAACAATTATTTAAAGAGTAAAAACAGCACTGGATATGATGGCATATGAAATATACTACTTAAACATGTTATTTCCGAAATAGTCACCCCGCTAACCCATATATTTAACCTCTCTTTTATATATGAGGTGACGTACCCTTTTTAATGAAAAGAGCTAAAGTACTACTTGTATTAAAAAAGTGACTCACATGAACAGGGAAATTTCTTTACCTCTTTTAACAAAATATTATACAAACTTGTGTATTCACAAACTATGAATTTCCTTACACAACACGATTTAATTAGTGACGTTCAACTTGGATTTAGAAAAAAACACTCCACAAGTCATTAATAAAATTGTTTGTGAATTGATGACTCTTGTCACACAATCGGTTTATTTCTAGACTTCTCAAAGGCGTTCGATACTTTTGACCATTAAATTTTTTTTAACAAACTGTCTCACTACGGTGTCAGAGGGCAGGCGCGGATCCAGGATTTTTTTTAGGGGAGGGGGCCCAACTTTTTTTTTTTTTGCTCCCGAAAATTTGAAAATCGTGCCAGCCGGGGGGGGGGGGGAGGGGGGTAGTGAGCACATTTTTTGTGTTGGTCCTCGAAAATGTTAAAATTTGCACCCTCCCCCCCCCCCCCCCCCTTGGGCGCCAGGGGGGTGGGGGAACCCATCCCCCAAAAAGGTAAAAATCACGTTTTTTCCCAGGGGGAGAGGGGGGGGGCACTGTCAGAGGAAAGGCCCTTGAGTGGTTTAGTACTTACCTTTCAGACAGAACTCAATACACCTCTGTAAATAACTTCCAGTCATCAATTAAGAAAATTACCTGCGGGGTGCCTCAAGGCTCTTTTTGGCCCTTTTCTTTTCATACTATATATCAATGATTTTGAACGATCATCTAATACCTTATCTTTCATTTTATTTGCTGATATTTTTCTCTCATGTCATGACCCACAAACTCTCCTAAATACAATGAACTCGGAATTAGTTTTGGTTCAAAGTTGGATACACGCCAATAACTATCATTGAATATGAACAAGACAAATTATATGATATTTAGCCACACTATTGATCATCTTCCTGGTCCTATTCAAATAAATGGTATCGAACTAGAATGTGTTCAAAGTACAAAATTCCTTTGAATTGAATCCATGTTGATCACAAATTGACAAGGAAAGTGCATATTTGTTATTTATGTAAATTATTATCAAGCAACATTGGTGTAATTTGTCATTAATCATGTTAAAAATACATTTCCTTTACCGGTTTTATCATCACTGTATACAACCCTTGTTTTGACTTACCTAAATTATGGGATTTTAGCATGGGGAAATTCTTGTTAGACTTTAATTGATCGAATATTAATTTTGCTGAAGCGTGCATTAAGAATTATCCATAATGTCTACTTTCGTTCCCACACTAACCACTTATTTTGACAAGACAAAATTCTTAAAATTAATGATCCATTTTCTTGGTACCTCGATATCTTTATGTTCCAACTATTTAATAACGAGTAACCTCTCCCGATTTCCTCCATTTTTTCCAAAAAAAATATTAATTATTCGCAAAACAAAGTGTTTACAGAGGATTACATAGAGGAACATATACTTTCTTAGCTACATATTTTTTCAATTATTGATTTTCTAAGCATACTTCCTTCATGTTATATTGTAAAACAGCATCTGAGGAACTAACTCTTCAACAAGCTCTGCTTCTAGTTAGTTCCTCTTTTCTCGTGCTTTTTCTATTATATTTGTCGTTTGATTGCATATTTTTGTAATATAATTATTCATTGTATTATGTTTTGCATGAGATATAAAATCATTTGAACATTTGATATGCTCTTAACTTTCTCCTCAACTCTTTCCAGATTCCCGCCTCAGATTTTTACGATTACACAACAACAGAACCAGGGAGACAACGGAAGGTTTATATACATAAGTTCTAGCCATTCAATCCATTGCCTCCAATTCATGTATTTGCTATTAATTAAAGAAGATTTGTATTTAACTATGTCTGAACTTCGAGGCGTTTTTAAGCAAAAGGTTTTAATTTGTTTCTCAATGCTCTGTTCCCTTTTCCCACAAGTTTTACATTCAAGTAAACAGTGCATCTGAAATTATCCATAACAAATAGCGAAAATAAATTGAATTAATGGATTCATAAGTTGTCTGAAGTTGTTTTTGTTTGTTTGTTTGTTTATTTTATTTTAGCACGGTAGCATACTTCAGCCAATGGCTGTTCTTCAGTATGGCCGTGCATATAAAAAGCAATCACAATTTTACAGTATTATATGAGGCAATGACCTTTATGCTATGCTGAACCCACACATTTTTAGTGTACAATTAATCTGACATTATGAGAAGCAAATTTGTGACATCTAGGCCTACCCATGGACGTAGATGCTTAGACTCTTCTACGTACCTAATTTTTGATAAAGTTTGAAGGACGTGACATTAAAATGGAAAAATGCTATTATTTATTTTCAGGTGATAGAGTGGAAAAGAGGAAAGGGATTTGACGATTCTTCTGCCTCAGAATCTGAGGTTTGTGTGCTTGAAATTTTCAATTCCATTTGTAATTACATGTAATTTAGTTTCCAGTTATACTCAACAACTTTTTGTCTTCTGTATAAACAGGCAAGATATTCCGTTGCATTAGTATTGTTAAAAAATGCTTCTCGTTTTGATTGAATTAGCAGTTAAGGCATTATTGCAAATTAAGAAGTAAAAAGGATTGTGTAATCTGCCTTGTCAGGTAAATTTTGGGTCACAATTTCCTGTTTGGACCACGTGCGTTATAAATGCTCTTAAATCCTTCCTCAACTCTTTCAGATAAGCGTGCTACCCGACTCACGTTCACGATCACGTTCGCACAAGGTTTGTATCTTCATACCCGACACAAAACTTCTTTTAATTATTTTGTAGATGTTCGACCCGGATTTTTCTGACAACAAGACAACAGAAAAAGAGAGAGCACGCAAGGTTATCTAAATACGTTGATGGAATTTAATTATTTGCTGGCAGTCCATGTAATTGCTATTAAAGATGATTTGTTTCTTTCTATTTCTGAACTATGAGGCATATCTAAATACCTCCAAACAAGAACAAATTTGATTTTCATATGTTTCTCATTGCTTTGTTCCCTCTTTCCACAAGCTTTAGTCATTTAATAATGTAACAGTATGATAAGGTACAATCAACATTCTATATATTTTTTCTTCTCAACTCTGTTGGTCCGGTTCATAGAAGAAAAGCAGGATTGATTATACAACTTCTTAAGTTGTAAATGCATATTAAAATATCCATATCTACTTTAATTGAATTAAATTCATGGATTTTGAAGATGTTTGAAATTCTAAACATTATATAAGGCAACAATTTTTTTAAAATCTAACGTGGAACCCACTGTTTGTATGTGCAATATTTCCGATTTCTGGGGTTATGAGAAGCTTAGTAATGACCTCTACTCATGGACGTAAATGCCTTAACTCTTCTACGTACTTCATTTTCAATAAAGTTGGAAGAAGGTAACACTATAATGTAAATATGCTTTAATTGATTTTCAGATGATAGAACAGGAAGGAGGAAAGGGATCTGACGATGCAACTACTCAATGTGCTGGCACACCCAAGGTTTGTGTGCTTTTTATACTTTAGGTCCACGTTTATACCCAGCATGAATTTGTTGCCGCATTAGTATGGTAAAACTAAATGCTTTTCATCTTCATTCAAATAGCTCTGGAGGCTATACATGTAAACTAAGAGGACAGAAAGCCTGGGTAATATGCCTTGTCAGAGAAAGCAATCTTTCCCATTATAGGCCAAGAGCATTAGCTTTAACATGGACATTTTCCATAACAAGCTGATTTTTTCAGGATAGGTCCAGGAATATGTCTAGAATAACATACTAAAAGTCCTCATAAATCCTCCTTGAGCGTTTTCCGCAATCCAAAATGGCGTCCAAAATGGCCGCCATTTCCTGAATTTCGTATAACTTTGCATCTAGATAACCCAAATACAAAATTTAAATGTCTAAATATATGTTTTTTAGCATAAGGAACTCAATAAAATACTTGTTGATAAATGTTAAAACACACAAGTAGCGATAAACCACTTTAACCCTTCCCGAAATCTAAAATGGCGCCAAAACTTGCCGCCATTTCCTGAATTTCTTATAACTGCAAGTAGATAACCCAAATACAAAATTTGAATGTCCAAATATATGTTTTTCAGCATAAGCAACTCGACCAAATACTTATCAATAAATTTTGAAACACACAAGTAGCAATAAAACAACTTGAGCCCTTCCCAAAATCCAAAATGGCCATTAATTATTTTGAATTTATCTCACTGTATTAAAGTAGATACCTTATGAATATAATCAAAAGTCTAGAATAGAATAGCACCACTTAAATACATATCAGTACAAACAACTTATGAATAAAGTACACACACACCCACCCACACACACACGCACACACATATGGCTGCTTTCATCATCCTCAACGATATCAGACTGAAAGTATTCAACAGTGAAGAGATGGAGACACATTAGTACCAAGGTCGCTAAAGCGTTTTATACATAATGACTTTAAGACAGGTGTGGTATAAATGTTGCTTTGCTGCACTGTTGAGCACTTGTTGGAGGTAGACTTTCTAACTGAAAAGATGAACTCAGAGAACTGCGACCGATTGCCCGTTTGTATGCAATGTGACGGTAGTCATCAAGAGATTGAAAACTGCAGGCCCCATAAAGCTTAAGAATGAAGGCTTCCCCGGCTCTTTTCCCCGTGCATGTGTGTTTCCACTGTCTGCGAAGGTATCAAGCAAGTCATATAGTCCCGTTTCTTGTGGACCATATCGAAAGCTTTACGCTTGTCCTGACGGTAGATTGCAGAGACCGTATCACATCACTGCTTGAAGAAACATCAGGTGATTTCTAGTGTCCTCTATATTATGGCATGCTGAATTTTATAAATATTGAAGGTCGAGATAGGATTACTGCGGCGTAGCATGTGCATATCTGTGGAAGTGGTTGCCCGAGCACCTACAGCATGACTAGTAAGTCTGTGTCTGTACCAACGACAACATCTGGCACTTGCTCTGACTCTGCTACTGCTAGTGCTGTGGAGACAATCAGGATGGTGGCATCCGCTTCTGCCTGCTTGATACATATACATGTACCAGCCATGAGCATTTTGTCACGTAGAGTTTGTATAAGTCTCATCTTATTGTTGCTGTTGGCTAGGAGAGCTGCTTGGTTTAAGGTTGTTGGCATATTATAATCAAATATAGAGGTACATTTATGGGCTATTCGTCTCTGCTTAGCTACCTTTGTCAAAGTTGCACTTCCATTTCCATCGAACACCACCGGCAAATGAGCTCCATAATGCTTAATGATGTATGAAATATATGACTGAACAAATTCAGCATAGGTTGACGGTTGTGGCCAAACAACTGATTGCAGTAGGTGACCACCATCTAAAACAAAGAGACCATTTTCTGGCAGGTTGGATTGCTTGGTGAACGACTTCAGCAGGAGACCCAGATAACTCTTTGTTGGCTTCCGCACGTACCACCCAACCTTTAAAAGAGAAATTGCATGGGAATAGGTTCATATTAAAGCAAAGAACGATTCCATCTGAGTGCAAGCTGTTATTCAGGACACATGTGATTCTGTTGAACAGTAGCGTTGGGTTGACCTCTATGCTTTGTCCCCTGATTTTCAAATCTTACTCTAATTAGCACCAATGGTCTTCACCTTGTTATTACGATGTAGCTTGATATCTGTGAACTTCCTACCATGCATTCGTTTCGGATGCCGCTACTAGGCCGATTTCTACAGGTTAATCACAATTGACAGATCAGATGAGCCAGCGACGATGTCAGTTGACAAGGAGACCAGGCAATTAGTTTCATATCCAACAAATGGTGATGTGCCTGCAGCCATCTAACAAAGATGCATCTATCATTATTGTATATTGACCTGGTACTTTGCCGTATGTCTTTATGCTGCTCTGATGTACCAGTGTGTACTCCGGTGAACTGTTCCAGTTCATCACAGATAGAAACACAGCGAGGAAGTGCATAAACCCACTTTGCCAATGTGCTGTCTGTGATTCCACGTCCACGAGTCATTCCTCCAGATGATTTCAGCTGCCGCATCAGGAAATGTTCAATGGTCTGATCAGAAGGAGTTTCCACCCCAGAAAGAATCCACACGGCGGATGGTGAAGTATCCCTTTTCTGCAAATTGTGTATATTCATTTCCTGGCATGGTTTGCTCTAGGGTTTCCATCTGTTGTAAATACAACCTGTCATATTTGTCATAGGGAAGACGTCATGCAGCATGGAAATGTGGTATCAGTTCATTCACACAGCTTAGATGGAGCTTCTAGTCTGTCCTTTCAGCTCGAATGAAACATTGCAGAAGAGACACTTAGTTGTCGGATACACTGCATCCATAGCTTCCCTGGCCTACTTTGTCCTGCTGCCTGATCAAGGAGTTGTGAAATGATCTGACTTAACTGTTTGACACACTCCACCTCAGCACATCAGTCGCCTTCTTGTCCTGGTTAAGAAAGTACACCATACAGATTCACTGAGTGGTCCTTATGTATGCTGTCTAAGATGCCAGGTTTACCCATCAACACGCCAGTGAGGGCAGGATAGGAAAATACATGACCTGATTGCATATGTATGATAGACCCTTTGGCGTACACTGTCTCCCATAGCTCTGCAAGCCTACCTTCCGTCCATGATGCTGCCTAGATATGACACGAGGAGGTAAAATCCACCAATACGGACGTTTACATTTTCTTGGTCTTGAGAAGAAGCTACAATCTCTGCTGCCTTGATGTACAAGGGTTGGTCAAATTTTTACTGCACATAAATTATTCTCAAGTTATGCTTTTCACATTGTGACTGTGCAAAGCATAGTGCCGTGGAGATGGTACTCGATTGGAAGGGTCCAGATTGATGAAGGGCAGAGTTCTAAATATCTTCCTCTCGTACGGGTCACTCTGCATGGCCACTTTCATTATACCTTGGATATCATACCTTGGAAGTAGGCATGAAGTTATACAAAAACGCATTTGTCCCTCGGTGTTCGCTAGTGGGTTACTCTTGAATTTGAAACCACTCCATGAAAGACAAAGCTCATGCTGCTCAAGATGTATATCTGTTCACGTGAGCCATACTTCCGGTGTACATACACAGCTATTCCACCAATATTGGCGACACAAATGACCCAGGTCTTATGACAGAGCTGATGGCATGTGCTATTGAGTTGCATTTTCTGTTTGCAACCGTGTGACTTTTGGCTTTGCTTTCCACTACATTATGTATGAAACGCTTTATAGCGACCTTGGTGCTCATGTGTCTCCATTTTCTAATGTTGAGTACTCTTCACGGTAACGGTTGTACACTTCCGGTCTGATACCGTTGAGTATGATGGAAGCAGCCGTATGTGTGCACATGTGTGTGTGGGTGGGTGTGTGTAAACTTTATGCATAAGAAGTATTTATTTCATGACAATTTTTTTGTACTGATATATATTTAAATGGTGCTATTCAAGTCTAGTCATTTGATTATATTCATCTATCTACTTTAATACAATGAAATAAAATTTGAAATAATGGCCATTTAGGGCGCCATTTTGGATTTCGGGAAGGGCTCTGAAAGTGTTTTTACTGCCAGTTGTGCGTTTCAAAATGTGTTAACAAGTATTTGGTTGAGTTCCTTATGCCGAAAAACATATATTTGACCATTTAAATTCTGTATTTGGGTTGCCTAGTTGCACAATTACAAGAAATTCAGGAAATGGCTGCGATTTTAGGCGCCATTTTGGATTTCGGGAAGAGCTAAAGGGTTTTATAGCTACTTGTGTGTTTCAAAATTTACCAACAAGTATTTTATTAAGTTCCTTATGCTAAAAAAACACATATTTAGACATTTAAATTTTGTATTTGGGTTATCTAGTTTCAAAGTTATAAGAAATTCAGGAAATGGCGGCCATTGTGGACGCCATCTTGGATTGCGGAAAACGCTCAAGGAGGATTTATGAGGACTTTTAGTATGTTTTTTTAGACATATTCCTGGACCTATTCTGAAAAAATCAGCTTGTTACGGAAAATGTCCAGGTTTAAGCCTATTTTGACCTAATGCTCTTGGCCTATTAACAAAATGATCTCCTTTGGCCCCTTAACATCCGGACTAAAGTGCTTTTATATATGATTGTATTGGGGTTACTTGTCTTTCTAAAGATTTTTTTCCTGAAAGTTCACAATTCAAAATCACGAATTTTCCAATACTTTTGATAACTTTAAATAGGTTAAAAAAAAAACTTAAACAACCGCCTTCGGGGGTCAATATGTCCTGTTTGAATGACATGCTATATTATATAAATGCTTTCAATCTTTCCTCGACTCTTTTTAGATGTTCGACCCAGTGTGGTCTGATTTCTAAACATCAGAACCAGACAGAACATGTTAGGTCTATATTCATTCCTTATAGCCATTCAGTCCATTGCTGTCAGTCAATGTATTTGCTATCAATGATGATTTGTTTCTTCTTAAATCGGAACTATAGGGCATATCAAAACACCTCCAACCAGAAAAAACTTGATTTAAATTTGTTTCCCAATGCTTTGTACCTCTCCACAAGCTTTATCTATTTTGATCACATTCAAGTGTATTAGGGAATAACCACAATTTGATGAAATCTTTGTATCAACTCTCTTGGATTTTCTCATAGAAGAAAAGCAAAATTGATCATACAACTTTCCAAGTTAGAAAAACATCTAAAAATATCCTTCATGGATTTTGAAGATGTTTGCAGTTCTGAGCATTATATGAGGCAACGATCTTATTGTAATGCGAAACCCACTGTGTTTTTGTACGAGATCTTTCAGAGAATATGAGAAGTTTAATTATGACATTTACCCATGGACGTATATACTTAAGCACTTCTACTCATGTAATTTTGTACAATGTTGGAAGGACGTAACATTATAATGTAAATATGGTTTGATTTATTTTCAGTTGATATGGAATAAAGGAGGCGAGGGATCTGACGATTCACCTCCAGAATGGGCTAGACCGTTGAAGGTTTGTAAGCTTAAGGTTTTTATTCCATTTCCTACATCAGGTCCACGTCCAACTATCTTGGCTTGGTATATTGAAGGAAAGCAGAATTGATTATACAACTTAGGTCGAAAATCGTTAACAACTCTCATCTCACTGACGTGAATAACGTGAATAACAAAGAGCCATTCATTAAAAAAAATGAAATGATGGAGATGTCTCCACAAAAAGCCTCGGTAATCTGCCTTGTGAGAGAAATTAGTCTTCCCCATTGAAAACAATTGTACCCGACACAATGCTTCTATATGATCATATTGGGGTTACATGACTTGCTAAAGGTTTACTTTCTGAAAGTTCATAATTCCAAAACACAAATTACCAGTTGGTTTGTTCATGCCACTTTAAGTATTTCCTTTGGGGGAAAAACCCTGTAACAACACCCTTTGGGGTCACATTGTCCTGTTTAGGTGACATGCTTTATAAATTCTCTTAAATTTCTCCCCAAATCTTTCCAGAAAATCGTCCCAGAGTTTGCAGACTACGCAAGAAGAGAACCAGAGATACAACGGAAGGTTTTTATATATATATATATATATATGTATAAGTTCTAGCCATCAAATCCATTGCTTCCAATTCATGTATTTGCTATGTATTACAAAAGATTTGTATCTTCATATGTCTGAACTACGAGGCATTTCAAAGCACGTCTGAAAAAGAAAAAGAAATGATTTGAATTTGTTTCCCAATGCTATGTTGCCTTTTCCCACAAGTTTTAGTTGTTACATTCATGTAAAAGGTGCATCTCAAAATATACAAAACAAATAGCGAAAATGAATTGAATTAATGGATTCATAAGGTGTCTGAAGTTCTCAGTATTATATGAGGCAATGACCTTTAAGCTATGCTGAACCCACATTTTCTTGGTGTACAATTAATCTGAGATTATGAGAAGCAAAGTTGTGACATCTAGGCCTACCCATTTACGTAGATGCTTAGATCCTTTTACGTACCTAATTTTTGAAAAAGTTTGAAGGACGTAACATTAAAATGGAAATATGCTATTATTTATTTTCAGGTGATAGAGTGGAAAAGAGGAAAGGGATTTGACGATTCTTCTGCCTCAGAATCTGAGGTTTGTGTGCTTGAAATTTCAATTCCATTTGTAATTCTATGTAAGATATTCCGTTGCCATGAGTATTGTTACAAAATGCTTCTCATTTTAATTATATTTAATCTAGTTTTAAGTTATACCCAACATTACTTTTTGTTTCTTTACAGTGCGTCCCAGAAAAACCGAGAATTATCGATGTTTTATTATAACTTAATATTTAATAACAATCATAATTAATAAATGACACATATTTTTAAAGCTTAGATCCTCTTCATTCATTTGATGCAAATCGGACTCAAAAACAAAGTCATTAGGCGGACAGTATCTGAATTTCCAAATTTGTTTTACATTTCTAAACAAAAAATATTTTCTGCCCTTTCAATTCATTCATTCACTTCAATTTTTTTTTTTTTTTTATCATAGCACAAACATGGTTCATTCACATATAATTTTAAATGAAGGACAGCAATAGCGGGAATATTCATGTTTACATGTTCGGCACAATAGAAAACACTTTTAAAGATATACATGCAAAAAACTAGCAATATCAAAAAATAAGACTTAGATTCTGTAACTAAAATTCATAAACGCATTGCACAAGTTTCCAGAAATATAAAACAAACGTGAGCTGTTATTGCTTACAAATTTTCTATAAAAGTCAATACAAGCATGGTAAAAAGATTAAAATAGGTATTCTAAACAGCCTACTTGGGGAGGACACAAGCACTCAGTATACCTGCAATAACGTTTTTCAACTTCAACGGATCGAGTGATGTATTGCACAGAGTAAAGTATGGGTTGTAATTGTGAAACGTCTGTTGATTTACGACATTGTACTAAAGATAAATAATCAACATATTTGAAGTAATGTATAGGACATTTTTCACATAAATCATTAACCATAATTAAAAACAGAATTGGGCCAAGACGTGTCCCTTGGGGAACACCGGCATGACGAAATTTAATCTCAGACAGAATCCCTTTATATAATGTACTTTGTTTACGACATTCTAAAAAACTTATGATCCAATTTATTATCCAAGGTCTGATGTGCATATTAACCATTTTTTCAATTAGAATATTGTGATCCAAGCGAATAGAAGCCTTTTAAAAATATGTACATACAGTAGTTGATATAGACCTGTTGTTTTTCTGCATGTGTATAAAGATGATGTAAAAGACCCTTTTAAATGACACCTCAATCAGGCAGATTGAGCTCAGGAATAACAAAGTTCTGTTTGTTTAAAGTAATGCTTGAATTTATATGATTTGATTAAACGAATTCGTTTTCACTGGCTGCCTGCCGTAGCAACAAACAAAATTGATAAACGGTTTAACTCCGTTTCGTTGACAATCAGACATGCATGAAGTCTTTCGTCTATGGCTGATCTTCAACGAAACGGAGTTAAGATTTGTGGTTAATTATGTTTGTTGCTACGACAGGCAGCCAGTGAAAACGCATTCGTGTGTAAACAGGCAAGATATTACGTCGCCAGAAGTATGATTAAAACATGCTTTTCATCTTGATTGTATTAGCGATAAAAGCTATTATTGTAAATTAAGAAGTCAAAAGGATTGTACAATCTGCCTTGTCAGATAAATTTTGGGTCAAAATTTCCTGTTTGGACCACTTGCCTAATATAAATGCTCTTAAATCCTTCCTCAACTCTTTCAGATAAGCGTGCTACCCAACTCACGTTCACGATCACGTTCGCACAAGGTTTGTATCTTGATACCCGACACAAAATTTCTACATGTATATGATTTTATTAGGGTTACTTTACTTATGAAGGTTCATAATTCACAAAACAAAAATTGCCCATACCGGTGGTTCATATTTCTAAATATCGATTCGGGGTCCCTTTAATTTTCGAAATAATGTAGCTTAGAAATTAAGAACCCTTTTACTTTGTTTTGAATTTATTAACCCTTTTTTATTTACATAATTCTGAATGCTAGTTCTTTTTGCAATAACGAATATCGTCAATGCTTTGTTTTCGTTCACATTCTGCCCTATTAATTACAATAACGAATATCGTCATTGTCTTGTTATCGTTCACATTCTGCCCAATTAATATTCTTCTTTTTCTCTTCTAGATCTCCCATTCATTTTGCACGTAGTGCTTGTTATGCCTAGTTATGTCCTCTGCTCTTGTTCTATTCCTTTAGAATTTCGTAGACAATTGGGCCGTATGCATAAAAAGTAGCAATTGCTTGTGCTAGCCTTTTACTTGAATCCGTATGCATAAACATAAGCAATTGCTTGCAAGCAAATGCTTTTGCTAGCAAGCACAAGCAATTGCTTGATGTCCGCAAGCAATTGCTTAAAGATCAAGCAATTCGTCGCTGTTTTCACGAAGTGACGGTAGTGAAAAAAAATTGCATTCACTTTGCGTTACGATTTTCCTCACTACCGTCACTTCGTGAAAACAAGGACGAATTGCTTAAAAACGTATGCATAAAACGAACCTTTTGCTTGTTCTTATAAGCAATTGCTTACGTTTTTTCAAGCTCCGTCAAAGCAGCTTGAGCTCTTGCTTAATCGGGACGTTCGCGGTTAAGCATCATGTTTATGCTCGTTAGAGAAAAACCAAAGTTGTACAGGAATTCTTTGATGATCTCCACCAAATGGGTACTAAGATCTTGGTCAGTTGTATTAATTTCCTCACCATCTGACGCCATGTTCTCACTTGTAGGCCTATCAGATTTAGCGGAAAGTTAGACACACGTCTGCCTTACTTGTAAAATCCCTTCAGTACAGTCACGTGTATTATACGTATTTTTCTTGTTAGTATATGCATGCCATGTGTGGATGTGTATTTGGGTGTGCGCTTGTGTGTGCATGTTTCGGTGTTTTTTTTTTCATTTTGTTCTGAAATATGTCTTCCTGGAATGTTATACTGCCATGTCAGGAAAGGCTACCCCACACGCATGACATTTGGATACACTACTAGTATGCGAAACCCGCCTTTGTTCTCCCATGAATGATGTTCGCACCGGCGTGACGTCGCTATTGTTGAGATCGTAAGCAATTGCTTGCTGGAGGCAAGCAAAAGGTTTGAGCACAAGCAAAATGTTATGCATACGGATTTAAGCAATTGCTTGAGCTTGATCTTTTGCTTGACAAGCAATTGCTTGTGCTTGCAAGCAATTGCTACTTTTTATGCATACGGCCATATGTCATTCAGGTCACTACGTACTTCGATTTTCGAAACCACTCACCGTCCAGGCCCCATTTTCCCGTTTCTGGTCCGTTTTAAGACTCCCTTTTCTTCCTTCCTATCTCCACTACCCTAAATGCTACAGAGTTCTAACAAATTCCTCTAAATATTTTAAGAGATGTTCTTTCATCAGCGACATATAACCTGCCCCTTCAAAATGCCATCTTCGTACTCGAACTTCAAATCCGAAACCGACTCTGTCAAAAATCTCTAAAATACTAATAATCTAAAATTGCCATTACTTTCTCATACCAACTCCGTTTCGTCTCAATTTCTTGCAGTATCTTCCTTTTTGTGATTGCACAGAGCCATGCCAAATTTCACGCTCCATGAATATGAAAAAATAAATAGCGCCCTCTAAAGTTCTGGGATTGGCTTTCTTTCTGTGGCCATATCTCCATCGTTTCTGGCCTAACCCGTATACCTTTTTGGGGGGATTTAGACACTTGACGATATGCCCTTTCCAGCCAGACAAACAATATATACCCTAAAGCCGACCTACTTCAAGAAAATTGCCCTCCAAATATGAAGTTGTCAAGAAAATAGCGAAATAACTCCAACTCGCTCTATAATGGCGGTCTTTATATCTACGTCAATGAAACTTGGCAGACACATTAATCCGTATATGTGACAAGTTAACGAAAAGATTGGTGAAATTCGTTGGTTTCAGCGCAAACTTATCGCCTAAAATGATGAATTTCCTATGCATTACGTAACAGCCCCTCAAATGCGTGCAGTACATTGGACGCAGATGACAATGGTTTCAAAACAACCGCAATGAAGTGTTCTTTTGACTGATACCAAATACGTTATATGCTATCACAAAAATTGTTGAGTAAATCGCATTTGAACAAGGGTCACTATACGAATTCTGCTGAGATTCTGCCCAATATATTTTCAGACTGCATTTTCCCCCTGAACGTTCTTTTTTTCCTTGACATTTTGCAGTGACATTCCGAGTTGCAATACACAGGGCAACTCGAAGCCGGATTTTTGATATTGGTCAAGGGGGCCATTCAATACGCCATTTTATACTATGCTCGATCATGCTAGTATAGACGGCCGTTAGTGCCACAGCAACGCGTCATCACGTGTTCTTCATTTACCACAATCCCGTTCGTTTTGGACGCAGTGCTTTCTGGCTCTTTCTAGGTCCTTTTCTCTTTCCAAACTTCCTAGACGTAGTCTCTAGCATCCCGACAAGGTCACAAAAATCTTCGTTCTCCGCAATCACTCATGCGTGACATTCCAGGCGCAATTTTGTCAGTTTCGCGCCGTTTTATGCCTTTATTTCGTCCTACATATCTCCACTATCAACGAAGCTACATACTTCTTACAAATTGCTCTGGTATATTCCGAGATAATTTCTTTCGCTTGACATGTAAAATCACGGCGTCATTGCTTGCATATCGTTGTGACACGATTGCATGTCTAGTTGCAATGACGATATCTTCATTGCCTTGTTTTCGTTCACATGTTTCTGCCCAATTAATATTCTTTTTTTTCTCTTCTGGATCTCCCATTCATTTTACACGTAGTGCTTGTTATCACTAGTTCTTCCTTTTCCTCTTGCCCGATTCCTGTTAAACCTCGTAGGCGTAGTTCGTGCTATGCAAACTAGGCCACCTACGTCTTCGTTTTTCGAATTCACTCACGCATAACCGTCCAGGCGCCATTTTGTCCGTTTCTGGTTTGTTTTAAGGCCTTTCTTTCTTCCTATCTCCACTATCCTAGATCCTACAGACTTCTAACGAACTCCTGTAGATAGCCTAAGAGATGTTTTGTCATCTGCGACGCATAACCTGCCCTTCAATGTGCCATCTTCGTGACGGACTCCGTCAACAATCCCTTAAATTCTTGAAAAATGGACCCCTACAAATCTAAAATTGCCATAACTTTCTCATTACAATATAGTTTCGTCTCAATTTTTTGCAGTATTTTCATCTCATAATTGCACTAAGCCATACTGAATTTCATGCTCCAATGGATATGCAAAAAATAAATAGCGCCCTCTAAGGTTCTAGGAATTGGCTTTCTTTCTGTGCCGTATATCAACCGTGTCTGGCCAAACCCGTACCCTTTTTTTTTGGATTTAGATACTTGAAGATATGCCATTTCCAGCCACAGAACAAATTATATAAACACTTACCAAATTTAAGAAAAGTGCCCTCGAAATTCGCCATTTTCAAGAAAATTGCGAAATTATTTCAACTTGCTCTAAAAAAAAAAAGAAGAGGATACTTATAACTACCTTAATGAAACTTGGCATACACATGCATCCAAGCACGTGAGGACTTTCTGCCAAATTTGGAAAATTTGATGACGTCAGCCCCGAAATATCGCCCCAAATGATGAATTCACTATGCATTGCGTAACAGCCTGTTAAAATATTCCTTCGAATGATACCAAATACGTTATATTTTATTACAGAAATTTATGAGTAAATTGCGTTTGAACAAGAGTCACTGTACAAATTCCGTTTAGTTTCCGCCCAATTATAACACGTATCGGCATTTACGTCATTTTTTAGACTGCCTTTCGCCCCCTTTCCGTTCATCTATTTCCTTGAAATTTTGCAAGCGTATTCTGGGTGGCCAAACGCAGGGCCTTTCGAAGCCGGATTTTTGAAACTCGTCAAGGGGGACATTTGAGACGGCATTTTATACTCTGCATGAATGTGTTAGTATGGGCGGCTATTTGTGCCACAGCACGCGTCATCTCATGTTCATCATGCACAAAATCCCTTTGGTTTTGCACGCAGTCCTTGAGAGCCCTTTCTAGTGCCTTCCTCTATTTCAATTTCCTTCGAACTTCGTAGGCATAGTCTCTCGCATTCATTCAAGGTCACTAAATTCTTTGTTCTCCGGAATCCCTCATGCGTGACCGTCCAGGCACCATTTCGTCTGTTCCCGGCTATTTTGGTGGCCTTTCTTTCGCCCTACCTATCTCCACTATCACAGAAGCTACAGACTTCTTACATATTGCTCTGAATAGTCCAAGAGAAGCTCTTTTATTTGAAGCGTACAATTACGAGCGTCATTGCACGCTTATCGTTGTGACACGATTCCATGTCTAGTTCTGAATCAAGTCGGACTTTTTTTTTGTTCATCCATTGGGGGAAAACCACTGAAACAACACCGTTTGGGTGTCAAATCGTCCTGTTTGGATGACATGCTTTATAAAAGCTTTCTAATATCTTCTCCACTCTTTCCAGATATTCGTCCCAGAGTTATCTGATTACACAGCAAAAGTACCAGAGAGACAACGAAATGTTTATAAGTTCTAGCCATTAAATCTAAAAAAAAAAAATTCTTAAAAGTTTAATATTTCGTGCAGGTCTGATGTCTTTGTAATATTTGTTGTTTTGTATTCATTTACATGTTTGTAATTTGTGTTGTACTATTGCAGGGCCCCCGAGTTTAACAGTGTTTTAGTAACTGATGGGGTTACCTTGGGTAAATAAAACAAAATAAATAAAAAATTATATAAATAAAATACAAATCCATTGCGTCTAGTCCATGTATCTGCTATTAGAAAAGATTTGTTCCTGCCTATTTCTAAAGTACGAGGCATATCATAGTACATCCATACATGAATTTAAAAAAATGTGTTTCTCAATGCTCAGTTCTCTTTTCCCACAAGTTTTACATTCAAGTAAACAGTGCATCTGAAATTATCCATAACAAATAGTGAAAATGAATTGAATTCATGGATTCATAAGTTGTCTGAAGTTGTCAGTATTATAAGAGGCAATGACCTTTATGCTATGCTGAACCCAAACTTTCTTAGTGTACAATTAATCTGAAATTATGAGAAGCAAAGTTGTGACATCTAGGCCTACCCATGGACCTAGATGCTTAGACTCTTCTACGTACTAAATTTTGAATCAAGTTTGAAATGGAAATATGCTATTTTTTTTTCTTCAGTTGATCGAGTGGAAAGGAAGAAAGGGATTTGACGATTCTTTTGCAGAATCTGAGGTTTGTGTGCTTGAGATTTTCAATTCCATTTGTGAAATATGTAATTTAGTTTCAAGTATAACCAACATTCCTATTCTTTTATTCAAAGTGAGTCAGAAAAAATGTCCCACTTTTTAAAAGTTGTATTGTTTGAAGTATGAAAATTTAATCACGGGTTTCATGTTATGTCTTGATAGAGTTATCTTCCCAGTACATTTAGGTACCATTTTCATTTGAATCTCTGCATGCATGACTGAACATTAGACAATCTTTACAAGACTGCCAGATCTCACTTGCGCCAACTTACTGGGTGAGGAATGAGACTGTGCATTGAACAAAGACGGTCAGACAGACAAAAACACACACAAACACACGCACACGCACACACACACACACACACGCGCGCGCGCAAACGCATCCACAAACACTCACATATTACTTAATCAGAGAAACATAAATAATTAAAGTTTTCTTAATCTACTTCCAGAAAATTCCTTGTGATAGCTCGTCCGTAGTTGAAGGTGTATTTGTGTATGTTTCGAACAGTAAGAACAATATTATTCATTAAAAAAAAAAAAATTACAAGAGAGGAAAGAAAATGTGCATGAAATACTTGAAACTTTCATCAAAAGGATTGTGTAATCTGCCTTGTCAAAGAAATTATGGGTCACAATTTCCTGTTTGGACCACGTGCGTTATAAATGCTCTTAAATCCTTCCTCAACTCTTTCAGATAAGCGTGCTACCCGACTCACGTTCACGATCACGTTCGCACAAGGTTTGTATCTTGATACCCGACACAAAAGTTGTATTTGCGAAGACGTAGTAAGGTTTGTATGCAAAACTTGTAGCCATTGGACACTGTTGCCATGTCCATGTATTCTGTTGTTATGCTAAAAAGAGATATTTCTTTGTAACTTTCTATGTCCGAACTAACGCCTAGATAACATTTTATACGGGCTCTGTACGATAAATTGGTGTACGATTTGTTTGTGGAGGCCATGGGCTACGATGTTTATGTTTAAGTTATCTAAGAGCATCGTGCCATTTCTTGTATTGGCCCTTGGAAGCAGGCCGGGGCAAAACCGTACAGATCAGAGGCTGCTTTGAGATTTTACGAAAATCGTGCAATTTCAGTGTGGTAGCCGTGCAGTCTCAGCAGCCTCCGCACGGAAATCGTACGGAGTCCGTGCAACTTTCTTGCAGAGGTTGCAGCCGCCGTGCCATTTTTTAGCGTTTTCTTGTTACCCATGTTCACCGAAAGTCGTCCGTTTTCTGCACGATCAGAGCGATGCCTCCGCTCGATGCCCGTGCGGGGATTGTGCAATGGCACCTACGACATGTCTACTGGCTATAGGCTTACGAATTTTCCAATTCGTATAACTTCCCGCGAAGCTTGTTCTGAATGTTGAAAGAAATTAAAGCGTTAGACGTTCAGACACTGCTAATTATAAAGATGGAAGTGGGACAAATGTTTA
This sequence comes from Strongylocentrotus droebachiensis, assembly GCA_035222895.1. Taxonomy (NCBI): domain Eukaryota; kingdom Metazoa; phylum Echinodermata; class Echinoidea; order Camarodonta; family Strongylocentrotidae; genus Strongylocentrotus; species Strongylocentrotus droebachiensis. The sequence continues at coordinate 1,104,549 of JAVYIG010000037.1, read as the reverse complement.
AGATTTGAATCAGATGCAATGATGCACAAGATCAAGTTATTTTTTCTTTAACAAAAAAGATGAAGCTTCATTTATGTGATTTCGAAAACTGCTTATTTATTCTTACCCCAAAATCCATAGATTTCCAATTCCCTAGCCAAATTAAAGAATATTTAGGAAGATTAAAGTAATTAAAAGTGCTAATTCGATTTTTGTAGATTTGTTTTAGTTGACATCATTCTCCCTTTCTCTTTATCTCAATCGACGCATGTACATTACTTTTTATAAGGAGCTATTACTGCCAACACCTGTCATTTCTTTTATAAAATGTAATGCTTCCTGGGAGAAATTTCAATAGTTTACACATATTTGTGGCTTACACCCAGTAAATAAGGTCGATTGATCGATCTGTAACTGAAAAAAGAAAGTCAGAAACTTTCTTGGAACCAGCGGGATCTGAACCTGCCATCTGCTGCTTGCCGGGCAGCGACTCTACCACCAGGCCATCACTGGTCCATGGTACAGTCACGATGAACTAGAAACAAATACCCGAAGCTCTCCTGATTCATTCTGACTTTTAATATCCATTAGTTTGCCATAGGACATATCTTTTATAAATGTAAATGCTTCCTGGGAGAAATTTCAATAGTTTAAACATATTTGTGGCTTACACCCAGTAAATAAGATCGATTGATTGATCTGTAATTAAAAAAAAAAAGTCAGAAAAAATATTGGACCCATGTGTTTTAAATATTTTAATGGTTACCTACTAAACTCGATTTAAACAAACCCAAAGCTTAATCCCAGCAAAGTCTATTATGATAAGAAAACATTAAGAAAAATACACGGATGCTTTTTCCCTCTCATCAATACTTTGTTACAAAAGTTTTATATACAATATCAAAACTTCGCTTGAAGAATGACAAATAGTATGCCTACATGTAGTAAACGTTAAATATCTAGTCAGGTATTCTGTAATGTGCTTTCGATGTTTATGCAGTACCCCGCAAGAGCCAGGAAGTATATTTTTGTTTGGATTAAACATTACACAATGTAACTTTATATGATAACACCATGTTCGTGATTAAGAAACGTGAGATAAATACAATTCAAATCCCTCAAATTCAACCGTTTTTCCCCTGACAAATTCATTAATCTTGAAGCAGATAAAACATTTACTTTTAATATTGAGCCCCCTCCCTAACCGTTCCCCGTATCAGGGGCCCAATCGGGTCACTCTGGGAACTGTTGTGGACATCTTATATCCTTCATCCAAGAAGGTACCTACACACATTGACTATTGTAGTGCTGTATCTGGGGAAGATGCTTGAAATTTACATAGCTTGGGCCCCGTTACATTCGGGCCCTACATCTAGGTCCCCATGAGGCCACATTTACTATTTGAACCACTTTGAATATATAAGGATACATAAGGATGAATTTTGACAATGCATTTTCAAGGAGAAGATGATCATGTAAAAGGTTTAGGAACGAGGGTCTGGGACGGACGGCAATAGCTCACCTTGAGCCTCCGGCTCGGGTGAGCTAAACAATATATTGATTATGGTAGTACTCGTGTCAAAAATAGGGACAAGAAGAAGCAACAGAAGTGAAGATCATTTTTGTTTGTTGAGGCTTGAAAGATGTTCTCCGTGATTCGTGGCTTGTATGACAAGCCATGGGAGGGAGTAGCCCCCTCCTCCCCTCGGCAATAATTGGGCAAGAAGTCACAATTTTGGCCGAAAGGTATATACAAGTTAAAGAAAGAGGAGAATAAAGCATCGCTGAAATAATAAAATCAATGAATCCTTCGTTATTCTTTTTCGATAAGCCTAATATACAACAATTACCAGTATTAAACATGTAACATGCTTTTGATTTGATATTTCTACCTCGGACATTTTTACCTCGGATATTTTTTTACCTCGAATATTTTTGTACCCCTGACATTTTACCTCGAACCGATATTCCAGAGGTGTTTGAATCGCAACGGCGTCAAAAATAGAGGCCCTTAAGACAAAATGGCTTCTTGTTAATTATAGTGCAAGGAAACTTCAAACCATTATAATTTTGATGTTATATGAAGAAAATGATGTCTACATTTTGATACGAATTTAAACAGATCGAGGTAAGATTAAAATGCATTTTTAAGTAATACAAATAATTTAAGTGATTTCCCAAAACGTTATTTTCAATATATCAGAATCGAAGAAGTGTATTTTAGTTTAAACTAAGATTTAACCTATTATTTCAGGTTCAGTTGGAGCTATTCGATCAAGGAACTTTCAATATTCCCTTTGGGGTGGGAAAAACCCTAAAGCAAAACCCGCTGGGGTCACAATGTCCTGCAATGTATGAATGACATGCTTTTTTTCATCTACTACCCACTCTTTCTTCTCTCTTTACTCTTTATACTGATCTGCGGCCATTGGAGTCCAGCCTTTGAAAGGCCAACTGCCGCTGCTGGCTCCTCCATATTTGTTGTATTGTTTATATATTTTGTTATATTTATAATATATTGTTGAATGTATTTCTTACGAGAATTTGACATAAAATGAATGAATGAATAATTTATGATCACCATAATTTATAAATGCTTTTAAATCGTTCCTCAACTCTTTTGAGATGTTTGAGCCAATGTGATCTGATTACTAAATGGCAGAACCAGGGACAACAGACTACGTCTATATGCATAAGTTTTGATATTGATATGTTTCTCAACGCTTTGTTCCGTTTGTCGACAGGATTTTAGCCGTATTAATATTAATGTAACAGTATAATAGGGTACAACCAAAATGTGATGAAATCTATTCCTTCAAATCTCTTGGTTTCGTTTATAGTAGAAGACCTTGATTTTTTATAAAAAAATTAAAATTGGAAGATACATTTTAATAAGAATACGCTTTAATTATTTTCAGTCCATATTGCAGAAAGGAAGAAAGGGATCTGACGGTTCTTCTGCCGAATCCGAGGTTTGTGTGCCTTAGATTTTCAATTCACTTTGTAATTATATATAATTTATTTTTTAATTATTCTCAATATGTCCTTTTTTGTATATGAATTAACATATTTCGTTGCCATAAGTTTAAAAATCATATCATCTTCGTTGAATTAGCGGTTAACGCTATATATAATCTTTTAGAAGAGCCAGCTATCTGACACAGAGTAGTATTTTCGAAGTCTTATTGGAGCTTACGTTTGTTCGAGATTCGCATGCATAACCTAAAGCCATTGAACACTGTTGCCAAGTCCATGTGTTCTGTTGTTATGCTAAAGAAGATTTATTTATTTGTATTTTTCTATGGTTGGACAAAGGCAATTTAAAAACACGCCCAAAGAATACCATATTTGATTTAGATTTTCTATTCAATGCCTTGTCCTCTCTTTCCACATTCTTTATTACTCTCGTAACAGTGTAATAGGGCATAACCAACGTTGGATGAAAGCTCTACGTATCAATGTCATGTACCCCCGCCCTCCACCAGTATTTTCAGATTTCAGGTTGATATCACTCAAACTCTTTAGTATTTCCAGAACTTATTTTAATACCCTGATGTTCTTTATTCAATAAATCTCGTATCAAGGGTAGATCGGGGCCCATTTCATAAAACTCTCACTGCTGTGCCAAATCTTGTGAAGGCTGATAGAATGCATTTTTTTAAAGCATCAATTGTTATGAGTCAGAAAATATGAAGATATCTACCGTTTAGACATGTGGCAACAAAAACTCAGTTATACATGACCAAAAGTTAAGTCTCATCTACACCATCTGGACAACCACCGAAAACACAACCACTAACGGCGAGACTGGAACAAGCGGAACCAAGAAGCGGGGACTCGAAACATCCACACACACCTTCACACTCATAACATCACGCACCCACACACACACACGCATACCCGCGCGCACACACACACACAGTCACAAGTACCAACATCCTCCCCCACCTAACACATAAACAGTCGAATAAAGGTCTGGTTATTTTCTCTTTTGACAGAGCTGTAATAGTTTGAGTTGCTTTATAGCCTTTTAAACAAGGTCTCGTGACTCTGATTTGATTTGATATTATTTTATTTTATTCAGACAATATAAAAATATATACATGTCTTGGGTTACAAAACAAGGTTTAGAAAAACCCATACAGGTTTGCATCCCAGATATGGGCAGTAAAATGGCATACATAATTACACAGTAAATACTGATACATAAAATATCGAAGTATGACATAGGTTATAGTTCAATATAAATACAACAACAGAAATACAAGTTAGAAATTGCAAGACACTTCTATTTCAAAAATCTAGATTGAGATGTTTTACCAGAGCCGATTTAAAGGTATTTAGCGATTGACTGTTTACTACTGTTTGTGGGAGTTGATTCCATTCATTAATTGTTTGGGGATAAACGGATTTCATATAATAGTCTGTTCTGGCATATGGAACGTGCATCTTAAAAGTATTATCATTTCTTCCTATTCTGTTCGCTCGTGTGCACCTATTTACTTCTCCTACATTAATCAAGTTATTTACAATCTTATAGTAAAAAACAAGTCTATGGTACTTTCGTCTATTTTCTAATAAATTCATTTTGACATTTTGTAATAACACGTTATAACTCGTAGACCAATCCTTACACATCATCCTTACGTAATAGTCCTGTAGAAGTTTTTCAGACCTGGAAAAGTTGTTAAGTACAAGGTTTTTTGGTTGATTTGTGTTCTAGATGGGTATTGAAGTAAATTCAGCTTGGTTGCCAGCTTGGCAACCTTGAGCAACTTTTTTAATAGCCATATTAGCATAATCATCTAATTAGCATATGTGCAATATGTAGTAATGTTGCTAATCTCAATCCAGGAAGCCTGAAAACATGCATAATACGACTTTTCAAGGGTTTTCTATGACAAGGAATTCATTTATGACACCAATTTTTATGTTTAAGTAATACAATTGTCTTAAATAGCATAATTAGCATAATATGTACAATATATGGACTTCATTATCATTGTTTATCTTTAAAGCCTAAAAATGGTGCAATGCAACATTGTAAATCACTTTTGAAAGATTAATCATTAATTCATGAGAAGATATTTCATGTATATGTAGTATAATTAGCCTAATTAGCATAATAATCTAATTAGCATATTATGTGCAATATGTAATAATGTTGCTATTCTCAATCCAGGCAGCCTGAAAACATGGATAATACGACTTTTCAAGGGTTTTCTATGACGAGGAATTCATTTATGACATCAGTATTTGATTCCAAATAATGCAATTGTCTTAAATATCACAATGAGCATAATGAGCTAATAAGCATGTGTACAATATATGGACTTCATGGTCATTGTTTATCTATAAAGCCTAAAAATGGTGCAATGCAACATTGTAAATCACTTTTGAAAGACTAATCATTAATTCATGAGAAGATATTCCATGTAGATGTCGTATAATTAGCCTAATTAGCATATATGTGCAATATGTAATAATGTTGCTAATCTTAATCCAGGAAGCCTGAAAACATGGATATATTAAATATGACTTTTCCAGGAATTCTGCCACAAGCTTGAGCAACATCGGGCTTGTACTCTCAATGGTTCTGGCTTCGGTAAACATAGACAGATCATAGTTCGCTCTGTTGTATTCAACATCCCTGGCCTTTCATGAGGTTCGACAACATTGCCTTGCAACCAAGATAACCACCACGTATCTGTGAAGCTAAATAGAGTCCCAAATAATTGATATTCTACATATATGCTAATTAGGCTTATTAGTACAATAATTAAATATTAAGCCAATTGCATTACTTAAAAATAAAAAAATGGTGTCACAACTAAATCCCTCGTCATGCAAAACCCTGGAAAAGTCATATTATCCATGTTTTCAGTCTTCCTCGAGTAAGATTAGCAACATTATTACATATTGCACATACAGTGTATAATATGCTAATTAGGCTAATTATACGACATCTACATGGAATATCTTCTAATGAATTAATGTGTAGTCTTTCAAAAGGTCATTCACAATGTTGCATTGCAACATTTTTAGGCTTTATAGATAGACAATGACAATAAAGTCCATATATCGTACATATGCTTATTAGCTCATCATGCTATTTAAGACAATTGCATTACTCAAAAATAAATACTGGTGTCATAAAGGAATTCCTCGTCAAAGATAACCCTTGAAAAGTCGTATTATCCATGTTTTCATGCTGCCTGGATTGAGAATAGCAACATTATTACATATTGCACATAATGTGTTAATTAGATGATTATGCTAATTAGGCTAATTATACTACATATACATGGAATATTTTCTCATGAATTATTGATTAATCTTTCAAAAGTGATTTACAATGTTGCATTGCACCATTTTTAGGCTTTATAGATAAACAATGACAATGAAGTCTATATATTGTACATATTATGCTAATTATGCTATTTAAGACAATTGTATTACTTAAACATAAAATTGGTGTCATAAATGAATTCCTTGTCATAGAAAACCCTTGAAAAGTCGTATTATGCATGTTTTCAGGCTTCCTGGATTGAGATTAGCAACATTACTACAAATTGCATATATGCTAATTAGATGATTATGCTAATATGGCTATTAAAAAAGTTGCTCAAGGTTGCCAGGCTGGCAACCTAGCTGAATTTACTTCAATACCCATCTAGAACACAAATCAACAACAAAAACTTGTACTTATCAACTTTTCCAGGTCATGTACATGGCATATGGTACCGTCTACTGGACTATAACGTTTTTGAATACGTTCAATCCTCTCTTTGTGTGTGTTTCTATAGGGATCCCATGCTGTAAAACAATATTCTAAACGTGAGCGAATTAGTGATTCAAAAAGACTTTGTAAAATAGACTTTGGACAATTAACAAAATTCCGTCTTATAATTCCCATGATCCTGTTACATTTTGTATATAAGTCAGTGCAATGGTCGTTCCAGTTTAAAGAATCATGTATTACAAGACCTAAGTATTTTTCAGACTTTACATTTGTTAACTCCTGTCCATTGAGAGAATAATTATATGTTATATCGTGAAGCTTTCGAGACATTTTCATAGTTTTACACGTTGATACATTAAAGTCGAGCATCCATGTTTCAGACCATTTACTTAAAACTTCTAAATCATTTTGTAATATCTTGCAATCATCTAAATTGAAAATTGTACGGTACAATATACAATCGTCCGCATATAATCGAATAGTTGATGAAATATTATTAGGCATATCATTAATGAAACATAAAAACAATATCGGGCCTAAAATTGTTCCTTGCGGAACGCCTGATTTAACTTTGATCCATGAAGAACATTCGCCATTTATAACCACCCTTTGATATCTATTCTGTAAAAAATTCATTATCCATTCTAAATTTTGAAATCTTACACCATACATTTCAAGTTTTGTTATTAAAAGGTCGTGAGGTACACTATCAAACGCCTTTGCAAAATCAAGGAAAGCAATGTGGACGCTTGAACCAGACTCCATATTATAACTCCAATCATTAATTGCTTCTATAAGATGTGTTTCACAACTTCTTTTTTCCCGAAAACCATGTTGATTGTCACATAGTATATTATTTTCATTAAAATGTTCAATAAGACGTTTACAAATTATGCGTTCTAAGACCTTGCATGTAATGGACGTAAGAGATATAGGGCGATAATTACCCGGATCCTGTTTGTTACCCTTTTTATACAATGGACATATATTAGCTTTTTGCCAATCGGCTGGCAATACACCTGATGACAAAGACAGATTAAAAAGTTTACAAAGAGCAGGTGCCAATTGTTCTGCACCTTCTTTCAACAAACATGGGGCTAATTCATCGGGGCCTTGCGCTTTTGAAATGTCTACATTCTTTAACAACTTTAAGACTTCAGCTTCGGTACATTGAATATCCTCCATAATAGGAGCATTACTATTTGATTGGGGCTGGGAAAGGGTTTCACAATTACTAAAAATTTGATTAAATTGTTCATTAAAAACATCAGCTTTTGGTTGATCTTCAGTAATAATTCTACCACTGACATTTAAGCAATCTATCCTACCAGGGTCACACTTTCTGGACTTAATAAAATTCAAAAAAGTTTAGGATTACGTTTAAGACTATTGCATATATCATTGCGTAAATAATTTACATAATTCAATTTAACTTTCTTTTTTACTTCTTTTCTCAACTGTCTGTATTTTTCCCAATGGGTTCTCTTAGTTGTTCTTTTAGCTTTCTTAAACGCTCTATTTCTTTTTCTCATCAATTTCCTTAAATCCTTATCTACCCACGGAACATTTGATCCTTTTCTTAAATTACCATGCGGAACATTTGCATCACAAATCTTTATTATTGTAGATTTAATCAACTGCCAATATTCTTTCACATTAACATCTCTGCTTTCCTCAGATAAAGGTGCTTCTTTCAAATCTTTTCGGAATTGTTCAAAATTAGCTTTAGAATAAAAATATATATGTTTCTTTTTTAATTCACTGTTATTCATACAACAAATAATGAAACTTATAGCCTCATGGTCACTTATACCAGGAATTATATTAACTTTAGACACATCTGATGGATGAGACGTAAATAATAAATCTAGTATGTTACAAGTCTTATCAGTAATTCTTGTTGGTTGACTTACATGTTGATATAGGAAATTGTTGTCAATAACCGACATAAAGTATTTTGTTAACTCAGAGTTTTCGGATGTGACATTATATCCGTTTACCCATTTCAAACTTGGTAAATTAAAATCTCCTGTCAGAATAACATTGCATATTTTTTTACCATTATGAGTTATTAATGACATAGATTTTTCAAATTCATAAATACTTTCTATTTTACTGTTTGGAGGTCTATAAAAAACTCCAAGAAAAATGGATTTTGTTTCTTTAAAAAATAATTCGCACCAAATAATTTCGCAGTTTGTCTCAAGGTCTTATCTATGGAGTACTGACAAAATATTATGATATGCTTTAAGAATTCCTCCACCATGTCTATTCCTATCTTTTCGTACTACCTTAAAATTTTGGGGAAATATCTCAGAAGATAAAATTTCCGGACATAAATGAGTCTCCGTAATACAAAAAAACATCAGGTTTATCATGTTCAATAATTGTTCTTATTTCGTCGATCTTATTCACAACGCTTCTTGCTTTTAAGGATATACATTTTAGATTGTTTGGATTATTTTTATTGTCATGTTCAAAATATGGAGTACATGTTTTAACATTAGGCTCGTCGAGGTGCACAGGCGAGTGACCAACATTGGCACTCTCTTCTTGGCCAGTCTTTTAATAAGTGCAAAACTTCTCTTTGTGACCAAGCTGGTTACATCGGCGACATTGGAGTTGGATTCCATGTCGACAAGTGTTAGCTCTATGATTGGGTTCACCGCAGTATTCGCAACATGTCCCGTACATTGTAGATGATTCGCGGACTACTGATGCATATGCTCTGTTTCCATAGGGACCAAAACGCGTCGCGGTAGTTGATCGTTGTCTTGGCGTGAACATTTTCCGCCCCAATCAGCGGCTAATTGAATCTAGCCGGCGATGAAGAGAGAACTCGAGACCCGGGGTTAGTTGCGAGGCCTTTTGGATTCTGGCTTTAACTGCTGGCATGAAGTATTCATAAATTTTGATTTATTGACAAACCAGAACGGCCATCTCCCAGTTGGCTATGTTCGTGATTCGTTCGTTATCAAAATATGTAAGAAAAGGTAAAAAACGTTAATAAGTTTTGCTTATGAGATAAACATGTAAATGATATATACAAAATATCACATTTAAATCAATTTTACATGTCAAATTACAATAAAATAGGAAGCATTTGATGACTTAAGCTAACAATCATAATTGAGATAATCGTACTTTCCCTGTATATAAAATGAACCGGTCCAATTCTTTTTTTTTTCGTTCCACGTTATAGCCACTGACCTCTACCACCACTACTGGTAGAGGTCAATTGTTTGCATTCGTACTACGTAGGGTTTACTGTGTGTGTGTGTATGTGTGTGTGTGTGATGGATAACATATGCTGACATTCGCTGATTGGACGCTACCATTTTGTTAGAGAAGTCCAGTCGGAGACAAAGGTTAACATAAGAAATCCAAACCAGATTACTAAAGTTCTCTGGCTGAAGCCACTCGCTCTGGCATTCACTCGGGTTTTCGCAATTAGTCTCTTTTCAGTCGCTCGGCGTCAGACACGAGGCCTTGCTTAAAGGCTACTTGCTTTAGGGCCTAGTGTTTATGTGTTTACCTTTTTCATTTTCCCTCAGTGAAATGGCGAAGAGCGAATTGTGCATTTTCATAATGTCGCCACTTCCTGCAAAGAGAAATCCAAGATGAACAAATCGGCCACGGCCCCCCTCTGAGAGAGAGAGAATTTAATAGCGAAGATAATGAAATGAAAAAAATCTAGAGTAAAACACTGGTCTGTGAACCCCTCCTTAAATACGAATGCCCCAGGCCACAGCACAAATGGGTTGACGAATGACCAGTATGAAATTCGCTGTCTTTGCGATGACATGCTGAGTTTACAGGACAACGTGCAAATCCGACCATTAAAACATCAATATTTGGCAATATTGACACCCCTGTTGTGCCCCATTAATCAATGTTCATTGCAACCAGACAGATTCACGACTCGTAGAATACTAGATCTTTATGATAGATATCACAGTAATTAACGCCCTCATCACAGGGTAAGACCCTTTTACCATTTTAGTACAATTATTTCTTTTTACAAAGAATATATAAACCCTTTGCTTATTGCATATACATGTATATTAGGATGAAAAATAAATATAATAAACTGTATTCATATGGTTGTAATATATGAAATGTTTTCTACCAATTTAGCAAACAATCTTTTTTAATGTCAAAGAAGAAATGTGTCAGCTATGTTTACGCAACTAAAAAAAAAGAGTCAGATAGAAAACGTTAGAGATCAATCTTTAGGAGCAATTCAGATATGTAAAATGCTATTTTTTTCCTTTAATAATGGAAAAGAAAACACATTTTGGGGTTAAGATTTGATATCAAGATTAATAAAAAGAATTTACACCACATAAAATATCTGGCATTCTGCATGGTCTTCTGGAAAATGACTTGAGGATTCATAAAAACCTGCATCGCAATCTTGTGGGCGTTCCGATGATTTTTCTGAGGGTTCATGAAACTTACACTTTTGGTCTTGTGGGCCCGTGTGGTCTGAATACAAAACAGCGGAACCAGAAAAAAAAGGTTTATATGGATAACTTGTAGCCATTCGATCCATTGCTGCCGTCCATGTATTTGCTTTTAGAGATGATTCGTTTCTTTCTAAGTCTGAACTATGGGGCATAAAAACCTCCATACTTGATTTTGATTTGTTTCCCAATGCTTTATTCCCCCCTTCACAAGCTCTAGTCGTTTTGATCAAATAAAAGTGTATTTAGGGAATAACCATAATTTGATGAAATCCTTTATCTAAATTCTCTTGGCTCGGTTCATAGAAGAAAAGCAGGATTGATTATTCAACTTTTCAACTTGAAAAGGAGCATCAACTTGGAAAAAAGCATCTGAAAATATCAATTCCCGTTTAGTCCAAATGGAATCAAATTCATGGATTTTGAATAAGTCTGAAGTTCTAAACATTATATGAGGCAACGAACTTTATGTAATGCGGATCCCACTGTTTGTGTGTTCAAGAAATCTCTCTGAGATTAAGAGAAGCTTAGTAATGACCTCTACTCATCGGACGTAGATGCTTAAACTCTTCTACGTACTTAATTTTGAATGAAGATGGAAGGACGTTAAATTCTAATGTAAATATGGTTTAATTTCTATTCAATTTATGGAGCAGGAAGGAATAAAGGTATTTGACAAATCAATCCACAACTATGCAGGCATATCCAAGGTTTGTGTGCTTTTCTTACTTTTTCTATATCAACATGCAAAGAAATTTTGATACCAGTAGTATTGTTAAAAAATGCTTCTCGTCTTCAGTCAAATAGCTGTGAAAGCTATACATGTAAATTAAGAAGGCAAACAACCAAGTTAATGTGCCAAATTAGTGAAATCAATATAATTCCCACTAACAACAATAATCGCCTTTGAACTTGAATACCTGGACAGTGCTTTTCTATATGATTATATTTGGGTTACTTGTCTTTTTAAAGATTTATTTTTCTGAAGGTTGATAATCCCAAAACACACATTTTTCCGAACCATTTATATCACCTAGTGGAAAACCCCTGAAACCACTTTAGGGTTACTATGTCCTGTTTGGATGACATGCTTTTTAATTTCGTGTATTTCCAGGAATATTTTCAGATGTCCGATCGAAAATTGGATGATGACTTAGCAGTAAATCAAGAGAGAACACCCAAGGTTTCTATGCATTAGTTCTAGTCATTCAATCCATTGCTCCTAGTCCATGTATTTGCTAATAAAGATTATTTGCTTCTTGCTAAGTCGAAACTATGGGGCATATTAGAACATCTACATTCTACAAGCATGAACAAACTTGACTATAAATTGTTTCTGAATGCTTGGTTCCCTCTGTCGACAAGCTTTAGTCCTGTTAATCACATACAACTTTATTACGGAATAACCATAATGTTATGAAATCTTCTATCATTTATCTCAATTCTCTTAGCTTGGTTCGTAACAGAAAAACTGTTCAGGTTTGGAAAGCATCTGAAAATATCCATACCCATTAAGTACAAATTGAATCAAATTCATTGATTTTGAAGATTTCTTTAGATTTCTAATCATTATATGAGGCAACGATCTGTATGAAATGCGGAACCCTCTGTTTTTTTGTTCAAGATATCTTTCTGAAATAATGAGAAGCTCAGTAATGACCTCCACCGATGGACGTAGATGCTTTAACTCTTCTACGTACTTAATAGAGTTGGAAAGACGTAACATTGTAATGTAAATATGCTTTTGTTTTCTTCTCGGAAGTTGATAAGGCAGGAAGGAGTAAAGGGATCTGACGGTTTAACTACCAGATATGCTGGCACATCCAAGGTTTGTGTACTTTTCTTACTTCAGGTCCAAGTTTATACCCAGCATGACCTTTTCTATATGAACAGGCAAGACATTTTGTTGCCATTAGTATGGTTCAAAAATGCTTTTCATCTTCATTCAAATGGCTGTGAAAGCTATAGTCATGTAGATTTAAAAGCAAACAGCCTGGGTAATATTCCTTGTCAGAAAAATCAATCTTTCCCATTAACAACAATGATCTCCTTTGATCCCTTGATATCCGGACTCAGTGTTTTTTTGTTTTTTTTTTTTATATATGATTGTATTGGGGTTACTTGTCTTTCTAAATGTTTATTTTTCTGAAGGTTCATAATTTGAAAACGCACTTATTCTTATACCTTTGATATCACCTAGTGGAAAACCCCTGAAACCCCTTTAGGGTTACTATGTCCTGTTTGAATGACATGCTTTTTAATTTCGTGTATTTCCAGGAATATTTTCAGATGTCCGATCGAAAATTGGATGATGACTTAGCAGCAAATCAAGAGAGAACACCCAAGGTTTCTATGCATTAGTTCTAGTCATTCAATCCATTGCTCCTAGTCCATGTATTTGCTAATAAAGATTATTTGCTTCTTGCTAAGTCGAAACTATGGGGCATATTAGAACATCTACAAGCATGAACAAACTTGACTATAAATTGTTTCTGAATGCTTTGTTTCCCTCTCTCCACAATCTTTAGTCGTTTTAATCACAAACACGCAAATTTGTTCGTCCATTTATTTACTATTACAGAATTTTTTTTTCCTAAGTCCTAACTTTGTAGCAAATTAAAACATCTACAAACAACAACAAACTTGATTATCTATTCTTTTTAAATACTTTGTTTCCTCTTTCCACAACTTTTAGTCGTTTTAATCAGATACAAGTGTATTTATAGTGTACAACCAACATTTGATGATATCTTGTATCTAAACTTTCTTGACTTGGTTCATAGAAGAAACAAAAAAGGATTGATTATACAACTTTTCAAGTTGAAAAGCATCTGAAAATATCCATACCCATTTAGTCCAACTTGAATCAAATTCATGAATATTGAACAGGCAAGACATTTTGGTGCCTTTAGTATGGTTCAAAAATGCTTTTCATCTTCATTCGAATAGCTGTGAAAGCTATAGTCATATACATTTAGAAGGCAAACAGCCTGGGTAATATTCCTTGTCAGAGAAATAAATCTTTCCCATTAACAAAAATGATCTCCTTTGGCCCCTTGATATCCGGACTAAGTGCTTTTATATATGATTGTATTGGGGTTACTTGTCTTTCTAAATGTTTATTTTTCTGAAGGTTCATAATTTGAAAACGCACTTATTCTTATACCTTTGATATCACCTAGTGGAGAAGCCCTGAAACTCCTTTGGGGTTACTATGTCCTGTTTGGATGACATGCTTTTTAATTTCGTGTATTTCCAGGAATATTTTCAGATGTCCGATCGAAAATTGGATGATGACTTTTGCGGCATATTAGAACATCTACAAACACGAACAACATTGATTATGATCTTTTTCTGAATGCTTTGTTTCCCTCTCTCCACAATCTTTAGTCGTTTTAATCACAAACAAGCAAATTTGGGTAAAGCCAAGGTTTGATAATTTTTTTTATCTTAACTTCCTTTGTTCTTTCATAGAAGAAAAACAGAATTGATTAAACATCATTTCAAGTTGAAAAGGCATCTGAAAAATTTCCATATTTTGGGGTGCAAATTGAATTAAATTCATGGATTTTTAAAAAAATCCGATGTTCTGAGCATCATAATAAGACAACGATCTGTATGTACTGCGTATCCCACTGTTTATGTATACAGTATATCTTTCTGAGATTATGAGACGTTTAGTAATGACCTCTACTCATCGGACGTAGATGCTTAAACTTTTCTAAGTAGTAGGGTTACTATGTCCTGTTTGGATGACATGCTTTTTAATTTCGTGTATTTCCAGGAATATTTTCAGATGTCCGATCGAAAATTGGATGATGACTTAGCAGCAAATCAAGAGAGAACACCCAAGGTTTCTATGCATTAGTTCTAGTCATTCAATCCATTGCTCCTAGTCCATGTATTTGCTAATAAAGATTATTTGCTTCTTCCTAAGTCGGAACTATGGGGCATATTAGAACATCTACAAGCATGAACAAACTTGACTATAAATTGTTTCTGAATGCTTGGTTCCCTCTGTCGACAAGCTTTAGTCCTGTTAATCACATACAACTTTATTACGGAATAACCATAATGTTATGAAATCCTCTATCATTTATCTCAATTCTCTTAGCTTGGTTCGTAACAGAAAAACTTTTCAAGTTTGAAAAGCATCTGAAAATATCCATACCCATTAAGTACAAATTGAATCAAATTCATTGATTTTGAAGATTTCTTTAGATTTCTAATCATTATATGAGGCAACGATCTGTATGAAATGCGGAACCCTCTGTTTTTTTGTTCAAGATATCTTTCTGAAATAATGAGAAGCTCAGTAATGACCTCCACCGATGGACGTAGATGCTTTAACTCTTCTACGTACTTAATAGAGTTGGAAAGACGTAACATTGTAATGTAAATATGCTTTTGTTTTCTTCTCGGAAGTTGATAAGGCAGGAAGGAGTAAAGGAATCTGACGATTCAACTACCAAATATGCTGGCACATCCAAGGTTTGTGTACTTTTCTTACTTCAGGTCCAAGTTTATACCCAGCATGACCTTTTCTATATGAACAGGCAAGACATTTTGACATCCGGACTAAGTGCTTTTATATATGATTGAATTGGGGTTACTTGTCTTTCTAAAGGTTTATTTTTCTGATTTTTCATAATTCCGAAACACAGATTTTCCCATACCTTCAATATTCCCTAGATGATAACCCCTGAAACAACCCCCTTTGGCGTCCATATGTCCTGTTCGAATGACATGCCTTATATATACATGCTTTTATTCTTTCCCCAACTCTGTTTAGATTTTCGACCCAGTGTGGTCTGATTACTAATAGTCCTGTAGAAGTTTTTCAGACCTGGAAAAGTTTTTAATAAGTACAAGGTTTTTTGGTTGATTTGTGTTCTAGATGGGTATTGAAGTAAATTCAGCTTGGTTGCCAGCTTGGCAACCTTGAGCAACTTTTTTAATAGCCATATTAGCATAATCATCTAATTAGCATATGTGCAATATGTAGTAATGTTGCTAATCTCAATCCAGGAAGCCTGAAAACATGCATAATACGACTTTTCAAGGGTTTTCTATGACAAGGAATTCATTTATGACACCAATTTTTATGTTTAAGTAATACAATTGTCTTAAATAGCATAATTAGCATAATATGTACAATATATGGACTTCATTGTCATTGTTTATCTATAAAGCCTAAAATGGTGCAATGCAACATTGTAAATCACTTTTGAAAGATTAATCATTAATTCATGAGAAGATATTCCATGTATATGTAGTATAATTAGCCTAATTAGCATAATAATCTAATTAGTATATTATGTGAAATATGTAATAATGTTGCTATTCTCAATCCAGGCAGCCTGAAAACATGGATAATACGACTTTTCAAGGGTTTTCTATGACGAGGAATTCATTCATCACTCATACACAAAAATCCGTAGAATTTAAATTTCCTGACCTGATTAAAAAATATTTAGTTACAGGAAAGTAAAACAAACTCAATTTATTTTGAAGATTTTATTTTAAAAGTTGACATGGTGTCAACCCCTCATCCCCGCCCCTCCCCTCTCTTTCTATCTCTCTCTCTCTCTCTCTATCTCTCTCAATCGACGCCTGTGCAACTGACTTTTTAGAAGGGGCTTCCACCGCCAACTCCTGTCAATTTATAGAAAAAGAGAGATATACGTACCCAATGGAAAGGGCAGTTTGGCGTGGGGTTCGGGGGATTTTTCCCGCGAGCCGCCCTTTATATTGTGGCCGGATCAAGGTCCAGTCGATTTGTTGTCTGAGGGGCGATTGATATATGTGAAGCGGGACTGGTCGCTGAGCGATATAAAACCAATCTCACTTTCCAGAATGTGTGCATGTCGAGCTTCCGAGGCATGAAATCCTCCAAATATATATAAAATGCTCCAAATATTCCACCATCCTCATAAAATCACCACAGATAATTATTACAAAAAGTAAACTTGGCCAGCACAAGCGATAATTTGGGAAAGTTCTCTCTGTGAATTGCAGAGAAAAGTAGATGTGAAGAAATTTATTCCCAGTGAATGAAGGAACAAATGCAGGAGATGATGTTCTCAAAAATACATGTTCAGTCGCTGAGAAAACTTTGAGAAGTAATATTTAGAAGAAAGAAGTGAGGATAAGAAAGAAGATATTGTTCTGTTCCTTCTCGCGAAGCAGGATGAAAACAAAGAGAGTACGGAAGTAAGAGTGAGTCACTAGTGATAATTGCAGTGTACAGGGCCATTGCCGCCATTAAAGGTAATGCAAAGTTTGGAGAATTTTGAAAATTGGATGGATAATAATTCTTTAAAGTGACTTGGTAACATTGTTGAAGGTTGATGAAAATATTGCTTAATTTTTGTATAAAATGTTACTTACAATATCTTTCTACTGTACTAACCCTCTGACAAGCAAAACATCCTGACAAAATTCTCAAACCACGAAGATATCTATGGTTTTCTTTGAAGGAGTCGATGTATGACACCCTCTAACAGTGATTAACAGTAAATTCTCCCAACCATTTTTGAATTTTCCCAACCGTTTTTCCTTTAAAAAAAAGACATAAAACAGACATATAACAAATCTGTCAACACTTAAATGTCTGGAATGGAATGTAGAGCCATTTTACTGCTTTGTGACGATTTCCATTCACCTAACATGTAATTTAATTGTAATAATATAGTTGGGAGAATTAAGGAATGGATCAGATCAATTTTTCTCAATTTATATCATGAATAGTCCGTTTTCACTCAAATTTTCAGATTATCTTTAATTGTACATCTAGCATTGAAGTCACTACCTTAGCAACACTATCTCTCATCTGAACAATGTTACCAAGTCCCTTTAAAATTTGGATATATTTGGATGCCCATGTCGTGGTATTATAAGCACTGGAATAAGTAACCCCTAAACACTTCTGCTTTCGAGAAATTGAATAATCAAAAATTTACCGGTGCTCCCGGAAAATTTCAAATATTTCAAATAGCGCCTATTAAAGGCAATTTCATGGTAACTGGAATGGTTCCCCCCCCCCCCTGAGTTTTCGTTAACGAATAATGTTGGAATTTACAGACTGGATGGGTTTTTGAAAATATTTGACTCCCAAATTGTGAATCTTTATTCCAGAATTTACAGAAATTAATACAAAGGAAAAATTTGATAAGCTTATAAATTTACTGGCTATTACTAATATCTTTCTTTGGCTCGATTACTGGATTTAACTTGCTCCCCTGGAATCTATTTCCATTCTATTTCTTTGGTGAATATATACAGAAATTATACGAATGTCATATTTGTTCTTTGATGGAATTTCTGCTTCATTTTCTTTTTTTAATTATTATTATTATTATTATTATTATTATTGTTATTATTGTGTGTGGGGGGGGGGGTAAGCATTCCTACTTCTGACTAATGAGGTAAACAAAACATGTTGATAGAATATATGTTGGTCTCGTCAGCTGTCTTTATAATCCTAACTATATTAGAAGCAGGATCTTTTGTAGTTATCTTTCTTTGATTATGTTGTGATATTTGTCTTTACAATGGGAAGGTTGTCCCAGGCAGTCAATAATATTTGATAGTGTGTGTGTGCGCGTTTGTGTGTATGTATGGGGGGGGGCAACTACCCATGCCCAAATTTCCTGAAGTACAAAATTGCTGATGAATTACACTAAGTTCTCCTAATCCTTTGAACTGTCTGCATAAATGTAGAATCACTGGCCTAAATTATGGGTGATAATATTTCCCTAAAACATACTTTTGTTACAAAATCTATATTTTACACAATAAACAAATCAATGAAATTGATATTAACTCGGTGTTTTTTTAGTATCTATCATATGAAACCAAAACTATGGTGATTTCAGATATTACTGAAAGGTTATCTATACAACTCGATTTAAACAAACCAAATACGTCTTCGATCAATTTGAAAACAATGGCGCCGACTGATTTTTTATGAAATGTATTCATATTATATATAATGTCTATATACAACATAAAATGGCCCCAAATGGCCGATGTGTTTTGTTTAACAGGCCCATCATTGTCTTTAAGCATTTCAGGACAAAGGTTTTGGCTTAACGTGTTTCTTTGATTTAGGGCACACAATATGAACAATAACATGAAATATGGTTGCTCAAAAACGGCTATAATGGCCAGTTACACATGCAAGTCAAGATGACTGAGTTAATGGGAGTACATTGAATCTCGATTTCCATATCAATATTCAATAGTACATGTATGAGGTTGTGATGGCCCAATATGTCTCAGGTACCCACAGTTTGATTGTAAAAGCCACAATGTAACAAACAAATGTTAAGATTATCAGACTATAGTGAGATGATTTTCTGTATGAAGACAATTAGAAGTTTGTTATAATAAAAGGTACTTGTCAAGTCAACTGATATTACATCATATTTGTTGGGGGGGAGGAGGGGGGCACATGATGACCCCTCCCCAGAGACTTGAAGTTATTCATAACAGCCCAATGGGGAATGCATATTTGTGTAATAAATCATGTGTTTATTTAATCAAGTATTACAAATATGCCATATGATGTGCTGAACTCGTTGAGGAGAGTCATCGGGCACCTTTACCTTCATTCAAAATGTTTGTGGTCCTTTTTCTTAATTTAAACATAAATATGGGCCCGCCGAAGGGCTCGTTGATCGTGCAACCTGGTTGAAAGGGCATTTGTAGTTCATCTGTCTTGGAATATTCCAATGAGAAAGATGGCAATTAAAAACAAAATTATTATGTTACTTTCACATCATGGATGTTTTTTTTTTTTTTTACCATTTCTGCATATAGGCTATGTTTAGAGCTAGAAATATCTGATGACACCTTTTATCAGGTGGGCTGTATCTAATACAGACCACCTTATATTTTTGTTAAAATTGCCTTTATTTATTTATTTATCAGGTGGGCTGTATCTAATACAGACCACCTTATATTCTTGTTAAAATCGCCTTTATTTATTTCTTTATTATTTATTTTTCTTAATTCTTACCACTTTTTTGTTAGCAAGATAACTTGAAAATGGCTTAATCAAATAAATTGAAATTTGGCACACATATGTATGGGCATATGGACAAAGCACGGTAAGGTTTTCAACCTTGACCTTGACTGATGACGTCATCTAGGCGCCATTTTGTGAAATTTTCTGAAAATTTACTCATGATCATATCTTCATAACCAAAAGGTATTTCTCATTCATATTTATTGTGATTAAGGTCAATATCAGTCTGGTTAATTTCAGGTAAAAAAACGCGCACGTGCGCGTACGTCCGCGCGTAAGTGCGCGCGCAAAAATGTTAAATGCTCAAAATCGTCTCAAATTTATTTTGCATACGTTTCAGGTCATTTTAAGCATTTTATAAAAAATCGCGCGTACTAGCATGCGCGCGCGTTTTCGCGCGTAACACCATTACAAAACATAGAATCGCCATTTTTTTTTCCTTTCATGATATTTCTCATATTTTTCAAGGAATTTGATACCATTTTTATCTCTTTATGACCATTAATAAAAAGATGAGCGTCAATTCAAGATAAATATCCGTGCGCGCGAGCTCTTTTAATACATAGCATATATGGGCAAAAACATGCCTATACAAAATCCGTTATAGCTCTTTGGAATGCACCGGGATCCTCAATTTTTTTCATATTAAGATAGAGTATGAGTCGAAATATGATTCCATGTCTCATTTGGCCATTAAGTGTATCGTGACATCATCACAATGGCCTTGGAACTCAAAATACGAATTTGCATATTATGACGTCAGCATATTTATGTAAAATTGATTGTATCTCTGTAAATATTGATCAATTTTCTTCAAAATTTCGATATGATGTAGCTAAGACAATTCTCTACAAGCACAGTAATAACTATTTTTCATTTTGATGACGTCATCATAGTGAAAATTTTGATTAAAGGCCTCATGTCAAAAACTTCATAATTTGCGTGTTATGCCTATAGAAGGTGAATTTAGTACACGTTATGAATCTACATGATATTGTCTTTTAAGAATTTGTAAGCAGTATGTCGCTTATTTTTGCTCTATTTTGTCTCAAATGTTAGTTGACCAGCCCACCTATACTTGTTCCAAACAAGTATTATATGTCTAGTTTATTTTTCTTATTTCGACCCACTTTTTTGTTAGCAAGATAAGTTGAAAATGGCTTAATCAAATGATTTGATATTTAGCACACATATGTAAAGCCATATGGATAAAACAAAGTGAGGTTTTCAACCTTGACCTTGACTGATGACGTCATCTAGGCGCCATTTTGTGAAATTTTCTGAAAATTTACTTATGATCATATTTTCATAACGGTAAGTCATTTCTCATTCATATTTTCCATGATCAAGGTCAATATCAGTCCAGTCAATTTCATGTCCAAAAACGCGCGCGTGCGCGTACGTCCGCGCGTCAGTGCGCGCCAGAAAAATTTAATGCTCAAAATCGTCTCAAATTTTTTTTGCATACGTTTCAGGTAATTTTAGGCATTTTATAAAAAATCGCGCACACGCGCATGCGCGCGCGTTTTTGCGCGTTACACCATTACAAAACATAGAATCGCCATTTTTTTTCAAGGAATTTGATACCATGTTTATCTCTTTATGACCATTAACAACAAGATGAGCGTAAATTCAAGATAAATGTCCGTGCGCGCGAGCTCTTTTAATACATAGCATATATGGGCAAAAACATGCCTGTACAAAATCCACTGTAGCTCTTTGGAATGAACCGTGACCTTCAAATTTTAGATAAAGTATGAGTTGGAGATATGATTCCATGTCTCATTTTGCCATTAAGTGTTTCGTGATATAATCATAATGGCCTTGGAACTCAAAATACGAATTTGCATATTATAAAGTCAGCATATTTATGTAAAATTGATTGTATCTCTGTATATATTGATCAATTTTCTTCAAAATTTCGATATGTTGTAGCTAAGATAATTCTCTACAAGTTCAATTCATTCATTTTTCATTTTGATGATGTCAACAGAGTGAAAATTTCGATTAAAGGCCTCATGTCAGACATTTCACAATTTGCGTGTTATGACTATAGAAGGTGAATTTCGTTCACGTACTGAATCTACATGATATTGTTTATTAAAAATTTGTAAGCAGTTTCTTGATTATTTTTGCTCTTTTTTTCAAATTTTAGTTGACCAGCCCACCTATACTTGTTCCAAACAAGTATTATATGTCTAGTTGTTTTTCTATTTCATTTCATAGTCCAAGCCAACGGAGTTATTAGGAGTTCTACGTCACACTCGAAGACTGACTTTGTGTGATGAATATAGCTACGCACGTATCAGGCTTAAAAGAGAAGGTATGTAAAGATATCAGATGAGATTCAAAATCAGTATGTGACAATCATAGTACCGGGGTTTTAAAAACATATGTGTTGAAACCCTTTAAAAAGCGTTACATGTACCGTGTATTGCATTGTTAATGGCTTTTAACAATTCGAGTAAAAGTTTTGGACGTTAATGTGCCCGTTCAAAGAAAATCGCAAGTATGGCAAATAACTTATCACTAGAAACTGGTACGCTAACATATGGCCATCGTACAAGTTTAGGTCAACTACATATTGGGTGATTTATAAAAAATAAATTAAACCACATCCATAGCATCTATGATAAACGAGAGTTTCGCCAGAAAATTAACGATGTTTTAATGACGTCACAATATGATTCATTCCTGCCCAATCGGACGACATCCTATAAAGAATGAACATAATTGCAACGCTTTTATTTCTGAAATTATAATGAGTTTAGTGTATATAAATGTGATGGCATTTTACACCATTCAAAAAGCGATATGAAACCGATTTTGATAACATATTTTGTTTGTAAATACACAGGATAGGGTTTAATGAACAATCAAAGGAACCACACTTTCAAATTGAACCCCCCCCCCCCCCCCAGAATGATAGCATGGACGGCATTTAATCCCTCTTCAGCCGCGGTGTATGCAGCTGAAAATACAATCGGGTCTTTATTTTGTTTACAACTACAAGCGACGGATTACTTGCCTTTTCTATAGCTCCATTTTTCATCGAAATAATACCATGCGCGGGGTTTAGAGTGAGGCAATATATTAATCATTTAGTACAATAAAAAACTGCAGAGAACAGGCACTGAAAATGTGTGAGATGACATGGGACATCGTCTGCAAATCACGTTCAAATGTGACGTCACACATCTCAGCAGCCAGTGGATAGCTCTTCAGGTGCTATGCCAGGGCTGTATTTAAACGTTTTGAAAATTGATAATGATCATTTCTTCGAATATGTCCGAGCATTGAATTGTGATTACCGTGTCCAAACAAAGTTTCATCTTTGCAATAATGACAATAAAGTTAGTTTTTTAAATCAATGAACCTTCGCTTTAAAGATTATATGTCCTTTTTGCAGCCAACATCAAATTAAGTGACTGACTGTTTTTATTCTTTGGTTATAACATACATACAATGAGCTGTAAAGGGTACATGAGCATGTGTCTACATCAATATCCCACTTCTGGTATTGGCCAAAATTAAACTGATTGAATCTTTGCGCAGCACAAAACGTACGACCATTCGGTACAATGGTCTAAAAATTTGACTTTTACTTATCGACTGGGTAGCACTTAAGTCGTTTCGACAACCAATAGTGGTTATTTTTCCACTTAAAGACATTTTCGAGCCCCCCTTTTTTATGGGAAGTTCGCAAATAGTATTATCTTTCAAATGCCGTTGGATTTTTTTTTTTTTTTTTTGGTCCTGCAAATGAAACATAGTACCTTTAAAAGTAATGCAAAGTTCTAGGAAATTTTGAAAATTGGACGGATAAAACTTATTTTAATTGTTGATATATTTGGATGGCCCATTAGATGTTATATAAGCACTTGCAAATTTAGCCCCGAAAACACTTTTGCTTTCGAGCAATTGAATAAATATAAATTTACCGGGGCTCCCGGTAAATTTCAAATATTTCAAATAGCGGCTAATACCTTTCCATGGTAGCTGCGACCATGAAAATCTCAGAATGTGCAGTTCTGATATATAATTTCCTAAACGGGACTAGGAAATCGGTCGATTGTAGTAAAAAAAACACACACACTGTTTTAGAGCTAAAGTAATATCAGTCTTGAGAAGGAGCTATACAACATAAAGAGTTTATTATTTACACTGTCATCACTTTAAATCAATTTCAACCGCGACAACGATCATTGAATATTGTAAAATCGCATATGCTTCAAATATGTTATTTTGGACCAAATTCATGACCCCATACCAAAACTTTGTCATACCTGTTGAAGGGAAACAAATGAAGAAAAACAAAATCCTGATTAAACAGACATTGAGTATGACCATGTAGGTATTTAGCCCTTTCCTTCCAATGAGGTTTACAAAATATTCTATACAAATGACAGGAATTTTTTCTTAGAACATACACAAAATAATCTTTTTCGTCTGAAACTATCCAACATGCCTTTCCAAGCATTTTATAAAGAGTTCACCAACTTTCATCTTCCATCGGACAACGAATAAAGGAGTATATTTGAATTAAATGTTGAATTAGTGTATGTTAATTTGGCTGACTTGAAGATTAACGTGTATTCAAAATTTAAGGTAGGCAGTAGCTACGACATTTGGAATAAAAATATGCGAGCCTTTGTGTACCTGTTGCAATTACGAATGTTCAATATAAAGACATACACATATACATGTTTGCGTAATCATCATAGTAGAGGTGTGTTGTGGTCTTGAAGATATGGTACGCATGGTTTGGAACTCAAATCCTGTCCTTTGGAAATACATTAATCCAAAATTTGCCACTCTCCATTTGTGGTAGTTGGAAACTATACATAAGGTTATTCTTTGCTCCAGTGCTTTAGAGCAGCTTGGCTTTAAATAAGCCAGGGTATTAATAGTACGTAAATATACATTTTTTAAGAGGTTATGGTTAAACATATGAGCAAGAGGTGACTCCTATACACTGTAGTACCAGTTTCTGAGAGGTGCAGCCTCGAAGTAAATAATATTATATACCTCACTTAAGTAATCCAGCAATCTGATTGGTCGAAATTGCATTCATAAACTTTAACTGTTCCCGAAAATTCTCGGTAACCATGGTTAAAAAACAGTTCAAAATCCCAATAACCATGGTTATTGGGAAAATAGGTCAGTCTCCATGGTTACCCCATAGGTTTAAATGTTACAAAATGGTCTGAGCGATCGAGGATACCGTACGTGTGCGAAGAATTGGTCGGTAATTTCAATACAATGGAATCTCGATCGATCTTACCGACAATTTTATCTTGCATTGTTGACATGAAGACGAAAATAAACTTCAAAAAACAAAAAAACAACATCTGCCGATAGATCTTGATCTAAGTTCGTGCCAATATGCATTGCAAAAGTAAAAGAAGGGCTCGTTTAATGGAGCAGCGGCGAAGCATCGACCACGCGAAGCCGTTTTCAATTCATTTTAATGTATATATTAAAGAAAACTACTGTACATGATGACAGTGCGCGCTGGCCGAGCGGTTTGAGGCGCTGACTGTAGTAACATCACCTTTTGTAAGCAAGAGTTCGAATCCCAGCTTCGACAAAAGGCACACTGCCATACTTGTAGCTACTTGCTCCCTCTATATAGAAAACTTCCCCAATCGGTGCCTGTTGGTCCCCCATCATCCTCTTTTTCTTATGTTAAATGAGAGCTGAGTTAATGAGATAGCCACCTGTCACAGTGACCTCGATGGCTCTCTGTGTGGTCTAATCCCTTCTGGCCCAGTAGTGGTGACGGTCTTTAATATTCGAGAAATAGTATAGTATTAATGACTGCTTTGAGAGAAATAGTTGTTTTTATACGCTCAAGGGAAGGTATTCCCCGAGGCGTGCCGAGGGGAATAGCCCAATTGTAACCTTCCCGAGAGCGTATAAAAACAACTATTTCTCGAATATTAAAGCAGTCATTAATACTTTTATATGCCGAAAAAAAAATAGACTAAAAAATAAAAAATAAAAAATACTTTTTTTTTTGGTCGAAGATGAGATGATATGTGATATATCTAAAGTCAGCGCCTCAGACCTCTCGGCCATCGCGCGTTATTAACATGCTAGGCAGTTTTGTACGATATATAGATTAAAATGGATTGAAACCGGCTTCGCGTGTGATGAATGCTTCGCAAAAGCTCCATATACGGACTCTTCTTTTACTTTTGCATGCATATTGGCACGAACTTAGATCAAGATCTATCGGCAGATGTTGTTTTTTTGTTTTTGGAAGTTTATTTTCGTCTTCATGTCAACAATGCAAGATAAAATTGTCGGTAAGAGCGATCGAGATTCAATTGTATTGAAATTACCGACCAATTATTCGCACACATACGGTATCCTCCATCGCTCAAACCATTTTTTAACATGTAAACCTATGGGGTAACCATGGAGACTGACCTATTTTTTTAATAACCATGGTTATTAAAAATATTAAATGTTTTAAGCATGGTTACCGGGAATTTTACAGGAACAGTTGAAGTTTATGAATGCAATTTCGACCAATCAGATGGCTGGATTACTTAAGTGAGGTATATAATTGTTTTTATACGCTCTTGGGCTATTCCCCTCGGCACGCCTCGGGGAATAGCACAATTCTAACCTTCCCTTGAGCGTATAAAAACAACTATTTCTCGAATATTAAAGCAGTCATTAATACTTTTATATGCCGAAAAAAAAAGAAAAAAAAAAAAACTTTTGTCGAAGCTGGGATTCGAACTCTTGCTTACAAAAGGTGATGTAACTACAGACAACTATTTCTCTCAAAGCAGTCATTAATACTATACTGTTTGGATTCAACGAGGCCCATAGTTTAACCAGCACTTCGAAAAGAAGGCATTACATATTTGTTTTATATCCGCCTTTAAAAGAAAGAAAAAATCACGCACAATTTGTTTTACAATGTTAATAAACTTTGTCAACGGTTTATCAAAGTTATTTTTTTTAAATAATGTTAAACATTTGTGTATTCTTATGATGCAGGATATAACTCTTCCTAGATACCTTGAGCCATCCCCTTGAATTATGATGATGATCTGTACTATTCTTATCATTATTTTTTTGGTAATATTAATATAAGTATTTTTATACTTATTAGACTGAATAACATGGATGAAGCTATCATGATACCATCAAGTCAAAAAGTTACTAAATTCCTATTACTCTTTCCGTGGTATCTGCAAATACATATAAATTACATGTGATGTCAATCTACGACATTAAGTAATCCAGTATGATATCCGGAAAGATTTTTAAAATCTTTTAATTTACCACATGTGCTTGATGGAGTAATATTAGTTGAGATCAAGATACAAATAAAAAATAGAATTCGAGGGGTCTTTCAACTCTTACAGTACTGATGTACACCCCCCCCCCCCTATTTTAGATTAAATTTCTTATAGTGCTTGTTGCAATAGTCTTTTCAAATTACCTTAACCAATTAAGGATACCACTTTTGTAAACATTTTGTGTTGAATGCAGTGTGTTTATTAACTAGAAATATATGCTAGATAGATTATATGACTGTGTCATTTATTTTTTTATATCAATACCTCAAAGCAAGATTTGTATTAGTTATTGTATTTTTATATCTAGTGTACTTTTCTGTGAATTGGGAGGCAACAAATATGGGTTGCTTTATTGTCTTTTTTCAGGCAAGACATCTGGGAAGGACACTGCAGCTTTGAGAGGTGATGGTCGACTGTTAAAAGTAGACAAGTGGATGAGCACCGATGATGAGACTCATCTTGAAGTAAGCCGAAATGTCAGGCCCCTCCTAGATCTCATCTCTATACTGGCTCCATTGTGTCCGGCAGTTGAACATATCTCCATTGATAAATCCTGGATAGATGTACATAACTTTACCTACAAGCTTATGCCTATGAGATCTGTCATCACAGTTTGCATTAAGTGCCTGATTTGTACTGAAACACTCTATGAGACACTACTGGCTGTCAATAAATCTTTTCCAAATGCAGAGAGTCTCGATTTGCAAGTGGAGGATGGATCTTTCAATTCCAATCAAGCATACTTTCCGGAAGTCAATATATCATCATCCTTAAGGGAGCTTAGATTAAGATATGATGACAGGGTTTCACACGATGTATCTACAGAAAGCCTGTTTATGGAAATTTCAACCCCCTGTCCAAATATCGTATCACTGGTGTTATCAGGCTTTGGAAGATGTCTATCGAACAAGTCAGTCAAATACATTACGTCATTCAAATTGCCACATTTAACCGAAATCCATATTGAACCATTTGGGACGGATTATTGCTGCCGATTTGAAACATTACTGAATGTACTACATGAAGTGACAAGTCCACGTTTGAAGCTTGTTGAGGCAAAGAAGGTGCAGCTAGGAGGTGCAGAATTTGCCTCTGTTAAGTGGTCACAAACATCTTCAGGGTGTGAGCTACAACTTAATGGTGCATCAGTAGCTGTACCGATGGCTGACCTAATGCATCTTGTGTTCAATGAGCTCGAAGGAGTTACTGTCCTGACATTTAACAGGTGCAAGGTTGACTTTCCTCAGAGTATCAGTCATCAGCTGCAGAGCACAGGGAAAGAGAGTTCGCCTCGAGAACTAAAGTTCATAAATGTTGAATGCCCGTTGTCTCAAACTGACATCCAAATACTTGCGAAGATGTATCCTAATGCAGAGGTCACAGTTGAACATGAACGTCAGGCATCACATGAAGACATGAAGCAGGATACCGGGATACATTTCACGCCGGAGAGGAAGACCTTCCCATCCTCCCCACCCTCCCCAAGTTCTTCAATAGGTGAGTTTTTTTTATTTATCGTACATGTGTTTGTACTCAGATAGCTTAATAAATATGTTCAGACACTTGAATTGGCAATGCAATCCTTATAATTAGTGCATTTGTATGAAAGCGGAAAATAAAATAAACAGAAGGCGAAAGTTTTAAATAATGCGGAAAATAATAACACTATAAATGTTAGAAATATGATTTTACTAAGTGTATGTGAATTTCAAATCATTATTTGTCACAACAACATGTTAATATGCATTGTTAAATGTGATCATCTCTTTCGATAACAAGGATAACTTGTCAGTTCCTTAAACAGCAATTCATTTTTTGACTAGTACCCTTTGGTCATTTCAAAAACGTGTAGAACAATTGCAGGGTGCATCAAGTTCACGGACACTGCAAGCATCACATCGAAGTAAAGGGGGAATTCTGGAGTAAGTTGTAATAATATATTTTGCCTTTTTAAATACTATCAGCATGGTTATTAGATTTAGACTGAGATCAGAGCATGGGCAGGTATCAATCTGAAATCACTAATGTATTTGGAGGAGGGATGGGCAAGGGGCAGTTTTTCTCCCCCCTCATCACTTTATTACATATAAACATTATTACAAAGTAATTGATAATCGAATCGATAAACAAAACTGCATGAGATTACAGAGAGAACATTGTTTCCTTAAATATTGTTCCAAGTCATATATATATATATATATATATAATTGAATGAATTTAGTCAGCTGTGAGTTGAGACCAGTCTGAAGCTCACTTACAAATAAATAATAATTTAATATCACTGTTACACATGGTGCATGTGCTATCATAGCAACATAAAAAACAAAACATTTAAAACCGGAAATGAGGAAAAAGTATGTCTGTCGCAATATACCCGTCCAGGGAAATGAGGGTCTGGGAACATATTTTGCTTAAGTACACGCAAAGATATCGGCTAGGACATTTTGTCGCAACCCCTCTCCCTATTTTCAGTAATGAAATAAATTAGAAACATACTAAAATACTTGTGTTAATGATTTATTTAAGTTACATTTCAGGTAGACAGGAAGACTTTGACGAAAAGCTGATAGCTGTTGCTAAAAGCGTTGTCAAGCATGAACAGATGGATAATCTTGGGAAGGCTCTCGTCTTTGAACGAGTGCATATCCTACGTTATATCTACATACACATGAAGAATGCAGAAGTATCATGCTGGGGTACACTATCAATGTTCCGAGACTGGAGAAATAAGCAAACCAAGGCCATAGTGCGTGAAGCCCTGAAGGATGTTTTACAGAAAGCTGGTCAAATTCATCTCGCTGATGAGCTATTTGGTACTTCATGATATGCACATTAAGCTTCTCTATTGAGGATTACATTGTTCTAATGATATATATATATGTAAACTGCTCGTCATAAAGTTGGAATTGTTTGTTTACTCCAGTTTATGGAATAATTTTGACAAGTATTTATTTTCAATAATAATAATAATAATAATAGTGGCTACTTGTATAGCGCAGAAGTCCACATTTCGGTGCTCATGGCGCTTAGAGAAAAGTACATGTAACAGACATAAGTAAGAAAAAACATTAAACAGAAAAACAAATTCGAAATTCTCCCAGACACAATTTAGATTAGAATATTGCAATAATTACAACGAAAGAAACAAATCAGTTTTTAGTTGTAATTTGAATGTTTCTGTCGACGATAGTTGACGTAATTTTAGAGGGAGCTTATATCACAGTTTTGGACCCATGACTGAGAAAGCCCGTTCCCCCCCAAGCATGTTTTATTCTGGGTGTATTAAGTAATAGTGCGTCTGATTAGGAGCGAAGACTTCGTGTGGGGTTGTATTTTGAAACAGACTTGCTCAGGTATGTAGGGGAAGAAAGAGAGTAAACTGAATGATGTACAAGTAACATAATTTTAAAAATAATCCTTTTTTCAGCCGGCAACCAATGGAGAGAACGGAGAATTGGTGATATGGAATCAGATTTCTTAGTGAATGTTAATAGGCGGGCTGCAGAATGTTGAAGTCGTTGAAGTTTTGTGACATCTTTTTTTTGGAAGGTTACAGAACAACGAATTTGAAAAATCTAAACGAGAAGAAATTAAAGCATGAATTAAGATCTCAGCCGCAGGTTTAGATAAACACTTTCTTATGAAACTTAGATTAGGTAATTGATACCTTAAACTCTGTTGAACATGTGTTATATGACTACGAAAGGACATTTCCTGATCAAATATTACACCCAAATTACGAGCTGTTTTTGATGGAGTGATGCAGGTTTTTCCAATATGGAGATGACACGATTGATAGTCAACCTTCCCTGACATGTGCTTGGAACCTAATAATAAAAACACAGATTTATCATCATTCAGCTTAAGGCCATTAGATATTAGCCAGGATTTTAGTTCTTCTAGACATTTTTCAAGTTTTGAAACAGCTGATGACAGTGAAGATATTGTAGGTTTAAAAGAAAGATAAATTTGGATGTCATCTGCGTAGCAATGGTAACTAATACAATGTTTGTGAAATATCTTGCTGATTGGTTGCATATAAAGAGAAAAGAGCAGTGGTCCTCTTACCGAACCTTGGGGTACACCATACTTCATAGTAGTTTTACCAGACGTAGAATTACCAATTTTTACATACTGAGATCGTTCAGAGATATGATATAAACCAATTAAGGACGGTACCCTTGATACCTAATGATTTCAGCCTTCGAGTCAGGATAGAGTAATCTACTGTATCGAAAGCTGAGCTCATATCTAACATAACAAGAGCAGTAATATTACCGCAATCCAGTTCTCTAAAAATATTATCAGTTAAGTTGACAAGTAATGTTTCCACACTATGGCCAGGCCTGTAGGCAGATTGACATGGGTCAAACAATTCATTATCTCGCAAATATGCAGTCAGTTGTGAGAAAACAACCCGTTCCAGCAGTTTACTCAAAAAAGATAAGTTTGTGAATGGGCGGTAATTCTTGAGACACTCCTGATCTAAGCCCGATTTTTTTAAGGTTGGATGGATGACAGCTGTCTTACAAACCTGTGGGACAATACTTGAACTAAGGCTAGCATTAATAATGCTTGTGATGACAGGTGCCAAGATTGTGCTACACTTCTTAACCAAATATGTTGGAATTGGATCAAGCTCACATGATTTATTTGGTGAGTTCTTGATAAATGTCTCTATCTCACTGACAGTGACCGACCGAAACTCACTCAACTCTGATTCGATTTCACAAACAGTGTCATCCAGTTGTACAACATGAGTTTGGAAGCACTGTCGGATTGTTATAATTTTATCTACAAAATATTGATTAAACCGATTGGCAAGCTTCAACCGATCACCATGAGTGAGATGTTCTGGTAAAGGAGATGGTTGTTTTCTGTGTAGTAAATTATTAGCAACTGTATACAGTTTCTTTGTGTCTTTACCACAATCCTCAACTTTTTTTGAGTGATAGAGTGACTGAGCAATCTTAATCAAGGCTTTTACATGTTGTTTTGGGGTACGATACATCTGCCTGTGAATCTCCAGTTTGGTGGACCTTGATCTTCTTTCTAATTGTCTACGAAGCAGTTTTGCTTGAGCTATTTCTTGGTTATACCATTCAGTATTCGGGTGAATTGTAACACGGAGCTGCTTCTCAGGTGCCAACGTATCAAGTGCAGATGTGAGTAATGTATTATACAAATTAACTTCTTCATCTACACTATTTGCATGAGAACCGGTTGATATAAGAGACTTTACATGAGTGTCATCTAGAAACTGTTTTGGGTCTACAGATTTCAAGTTCCGTGTTGTAACAAGCTTTTTCTTAGTAGATCGTTTAGGAATGGTCAATTCGCACATCACCGCTGCGTGATCAGATATACCTTCCTTAACACCAATATTAATAAGTTGTACAGTATTATCCTTATGGGTTATGAGCAAATCTAATACATGACCACGATTATGGGTTGGCTCATATATATGTTGAGCCAGATTATAGGCCGATAATAATTCGGAGAAGGACTTCGAACTTGTAGCTGATGAGTCCATGGGTATGTTGAAATCCCCTGTGATGAGCAAGTCGGAGGAGCATAACAGCTGCCCATCTAGAACATTGGAGAACTCATCCAAGAAAGTCTTTAGCTGTGCTAGACTTGGTGGACGATAAACAACAATCAAATGTAACATTTTATGTTGATGGTTCATGGTCATCTGGATCATTTCAAATGTTATATTTGGGGAGTCCAGGATTTTGACATCAAGTTGACTTTTGAACAGCACCGCTACTCCCCCTCCTCGTTTGCCAGTTCTGGGTATGTGCTTGAAAGTGAAGCCAGGTGGTGTCAGCTGGCCGATCGGAGCAGCATCGTCGGGTGATAGCCAGGTTTCGCAAATAGCAACAATGTCCAGGTCATGTTCAAGAACGTAATCGGCGAGATCAGCGGTTTTATTCCTCACTGATCTCGCATTCAACATGGCAAATTTTATGTTAGAACTCGAACAGTTAGTGTTCAAGTTAGTGTTCAAGTTAGTGATGTTGGTTGACGGTTTCTCAGCTTTCTTTCTCTGCTCTCTACCTGATCTTTTTCCTCTGTGTGTCTTCTTTACTCTGTTGATATGTAGAGATGTGATTTGTTGCCATGTCACTTCATTGATCCGAAGATTCTTATTAAAAGGCGTCGTCGAGGGGACGTTGTAAGGATTTAGCTGTAAGAGGTTTGGAATACTATACATATATTTTGTATTATTATCACTACAAATAGCATGTTCCTTATCAATAGCATGTTTCTTATCTGCTGACATATTGGGTGACGGACCTGGATTAACTTCAACATCCCCACTGGTAAGAAGTGGGATGTGAAAAGTAGGAATAGCATTCTTATAATACAAGATACATGCCTTCGAGTAGCCTTTTACTCTAATAGACGTGTTCTTACAATTCTTTATACATGGTAATGCACTACTAGTACTAGTATATGTGGTTGAACAGAAGTGATTAGTAGATGGACGAAGAGTCAGCATTAGACTCACTATAAACAGGCACCTCATTCATTCTATTGTACTGATTCTTTATCACTTAGTATTAAATAGAAGCAGAGCTTAGATACTCAGTAGCTCATTCAAGTACAACAACAGTTAATGTAACAATGTGAGAGAGGCCTATTCAAACTGCACTGAAGTAGCACAGTTGAGTGCTCATACACATACTGTACACACAAGAAGGCTGCAGTATGGATACTGTACAATCAAGTAGCAATGAGAAAGTGTACAAACCTCAAATCCAAATTACTGATATACGTCCAAATTTCTGAATTACTTAGCACAAAAATGGTCCAGGAGATTCACAAAGCACATGCAATACAGGTGACACAGAAATACAAGAATGATTTGCTAAAACAACACCAAAATATGACAAAACTTAAGAGCATGTAATGGAAGGCAACCACGCAGGGCGCTCACTCATTACTACAAAAGATGTAGATAAAAGTATACATTCTCAGATGTTATTGAATGATAGTTTGCAAGTGTTTGTTTTACGTGACTGCTCAAGCATGTGTATGCTACTAAGCTTATCAACAAGGGGACCTACGGTCTTAAGTCATAACTGACAGTAACGAGGATTGATGCCTCACAAAAGGGCACTAATGTAGCACATCGACACGGTTTTGGTCCTGGGGCCTTTTAGTTACTAGGCCATTTCCTTGCCACTTAATCATGACTGTACGCAGCGGCGGCTAGCGTAGGGGCTGCCCCCACAAATAAAAAAAGAAAGAAAATGCAATAAATTGTTAATAATTCATTACAATTTGCCCCGATCCCCAACATAATAAAATCCTTTGTGTGGCCATGCCTTTAACCGTAATGTACGCCCGTACAGAGGAATTTTCCAATAAAATCTGAGAATGTATACCATTATCTAGATCTATTAGGAATAAATCATTGTCAAAATCATTCCATAAACTGGGGGTAAAACAAAAATTATTTCACCTTTATGACCAACAGTGTAGATATAGGAGTATAATGGTTGCGTAGCTTAATCAAAGTTACCCATTTTATTATGATCTTGAGGGGGATATCAAAATATATTGCCTGCCACAAAACCATATTGCCCCGAGTCATTTAAGATGAGGGCAATATGTTTTTTTTTTAAGTGCAAAATTTTCAATATTCATATTTCCTTGCAAGGACAGCATGACAATATCACAACTATTAGTTAAATCAGCCCCATGTACATAATCATGTCTGTTTTGTAGCAATTACAAACACGTTTATTTAGTCTTACTTTAGTTTAAACTGTTCATATCTGAAATACATTAACAATGACAATTATTTCAAATTCACCTTTCTCATTTTTCTTTATTCCAACATTCTTTATTTATTCATGCAATATACCAACTTTCTTAATAATATTCTGGGTTGATATCGCATAAATACCTTTACAATGTCTAACCGCTTGACAAAAATATTATCCCTGACATTGGATTCAGGCTTGCCCGCACACGATGTGTGCACATTGTCCACTCCCTCTGGAGCATTTTAGCTAGGCGCCATTTTGCAGACACTCATAATTGCTGTGCGATCTAAAGTGATGTTTGCATCCTACTCGGTATCCATTTAACACCTGGGTGTAGAGAAGCAATGCAGATAACATGCATTGCTTACATAAATAAGTGTGTGCCAGGGATATATCGAATCAATTCCCTTCGCATCTCCAGTTAAGCACTCAAACCATTCGAATATGATACCTCTACAGAAAATGGGAGGACATTGAAAATATGTTTTACCACTATCAAACAGAATTTGGTCCAAGAATGTATGCATTTTTTGCATGCCAAACTGCAAATAATTTGTAAGAAGTAAGCATTTCAAAAGAGGAAGACTATTTATAAACATAAGTGCACACACAAAACATCCACCGCAATAAATCGTTGCATACCTGAATGAACCTTTAGTTAGGATATACTCACAGACTATGTTCATACAAAAGAATTTTGTAATAAAAGTAGTTAATACCATGATGCATCAACAAAAATCCGAAGATATTTGTTACAAATTTAACATTTACAATACAGTCACATCTTTATGTAAATAACAATATTACATGCGAAAGCACTATGTGTACTTTTTAAGACCCTATAAAAGAATACCTACGTGCATATTCTGAGTCCATTATTGATTGATTATATCTTACAGATGACCGTGTTGGTTCCACAGCAAGGGTCCAACCTCATCAAAAACAGACAGACACCCAGAACACTGAGGAAGAGGGAAAGGAAGGGGAAGAAGCGGATTGCGTAACCATGGGAAGCCTGCCCCATGAAACAGGTTAATCTTGTGCTATGAACAATATCAGCATAAATTGATTTGGAGAATAAGAAAAGAAAAACAAATGTCTCTCTGGTGGTATCTGTTGTTTCATGTCTATTACATTTAACATAGAATAAAATATTTTAATAGTTTTTACCGGTCAATGCTCAATGTATTCATGATTCGGCGACAAAAGAGTGAGAGTAGTAAAAGCTCTTGTGTACATGTATAAGACTGTAGATGCTAGATGGCGTAATCTCTGTAATTCAACACTTTCCAACGGAGATGTGTCTTTTTGTAAATAGGCCTACTGTGCATGTTAAGTAGAAATGTTTGTTTTATTCTGCAAAAAGGAAGAAAAGCAGGGGAAATCTTGGTGGATTACAATATTTTTCTTTCATTTTATTCTTTCATTGAATTACCACAATTTTTCATGACAGATCGGTAAAAGGTAATTGTGCTAAATCATTTAAGTTGAAAAATAACATCATTCGTCATGTAAATTGATAAAATCCAAAGATTGTATATCTAAATTCAAACATCTGTTCACAACGTACAGTCTAAATTAAGCAACAGTTAACAAGAAATTGACAAAAGACTTCCTTCAGAAGATAAAAACTTTAAATTTTGTGAGAACATTTTTTTTAAAACATTTATTCATGTCATGAGAAGGATCTTTCAGAGTGAATTTGCCCCGCCCCCCCCCCCCCCCACTCAGAGGTCGGAATGACCGCATGCGTGTTGCCAAAATGTCCGGTAAAGGGGTACTTTTCGTGCGACAAAGTCCGGCCCGAGAATTGTAAAAAAAGGGGTGTATTTGACTTTTCACCCGGAGATTTCTTTAAAAAGGGGGTGTTTTTCTTTTTTTCTCTCATCTCTATGGACTCCTGAGAAATTATTCCGAATTTAGGGGGGTACATTGAGCATTTTCCCTGATTTAGGGGGGTCTCCAAGGCAGGAAAAGCCCGCGAAAAGCCCGCGAAAGGGGGGTTCGGAAATGTTGGCAGTCCTCAGATAGGGGGTGCTTTCAAAAAGAGGGTACGAGCATATGCGTACCCTAAATAACACTGAGTGGGGGGGGGCCGGGGACTTTGCTCTTCGGTGCTCTATAACCTATATTTGATATTTTGCCGAACGTAAGTACAATTTCGTATTCTGTTGTTTGCAGAAAGGTTTTAATATAAATATTTCCTATGATTTTTTTTTCCACATGAAGTAAGTGCCAAACCAATCAAGATGGAATGTTGTAAGAGAGTTGGAGTTGAAGGTGGTACACTTCAGCTAGATTCCTTCGGAATTGAACTTGAGATCCCTCCCGGTGCAATTGACAGCGAAGTGCCGCAGGACATTTCTCTCCGTGTCCTGACAGATACTCCTAACCTTGGCAACAACAAAGAAGAGATGTCAGTCTGCTTTGGAGTACAGTGTTTAGCCCCTGATGACTTAGTGCTTAAGTTACCGGTGACTTACACAATACCTCACTGTGCTGTGATTACCGGTACACGATACTCCAGTGTGGAGGCAGTCTTGTATACGGGAGAGGGAGAATACTCACCCGGTAAGAACATCTTTACATGTATGCACATTATGGAGCAATGGTATTTGGTGAATGTCCAAAACCTTTTTTGTAAATAAATGAAACACTTAGCAATAAGTAAATTTCAAAAAATGTAACTCCATTTTCCATTAAAAGCACTAAGTACGAATTTGATCCTGAGTGACTCAAAAAATTGTTTAGGTTTTTTCATTGTAAAGTTGAAGGATGTCATATTAAAGTAAAGAAAATATGAAATATCTTTAAGAGTTATTTTTAAAATATTGCTTAGAATAATTCAAGTAGATGTCACTTTTTGAAAATATAAAGGGGACGAAAGCATATGTGTATCTACAAATATTTCAGAAAAAAGCAATTTCCATTGTGCGTGGCAGCTAGAATTTCAGAGCACCTTTATAAACCGCGAGTCTGAGATTCATGAATCGATAATGACACTGGCTAGCAAAAGGTTAATTGGCCCAAACTTGATATGAAATCTTCAGAACACTTGCCTATAAGTACATGCCCGACAATGGCGTAGCTACAGGAGTTATGAGGAAAACTGGTAACCCGACACATGCTCCGAGGACGATTGCTCCGCCGATATTTACTCCGCAAAACGCGACAATTGCTCCGCGACATTTGCTCCGCGATATTTGTTCCGACGTCAAATGCTCCGCCGACAATTGCTACGCCGACATTTGCTATGCCGACATTTGCTCCGGCGACAATTGCTCCGCATGAAGCGATAAATGCTCCTGCGACAGTTGCTCCGACGACAGTTGCTCCGACGACAATTGCTCCTGCGACATTTCTCCGCATGGAGCGGCATTTGCTCTGGTGACATTTGATCGGACGACATTTGCTCCACCCCAAAAGTGCCCCGTAAAATACAAATGCTTCGCCGACAATATTGTTTATATTTTTGTCTAAACAATGTTGATGAGAGATGCAGATGAGAGGGTTTTTGATGACATACAGGTGATTAGAGATGCAGATGAAGAGAGGTAGTAAGACGATGTTGATGAGAGGGATGTTGAAGAGAGATGCAGATGATGAGAGGAATCAAGACGATGTTGATGATGGGAGGGATGGAGACGATGTTGATGATAAGAAATGCAGATGACAGGAATGTTGATGATGTGAGGGATGGAGATGATGAGAGGGATGTTGACGATGTTGATGAGGTAGGGGATGGAGAACATGATGTTGATGAGAGATGCAGATGATGAGAGGGATGTTGACGATGCAGATGATGAGAGGGATGGAGACGATCTTTATGAGAGATGCAGATGATGAGAGGGATGTTGACGATGCAGATGATGAGAGGAATGGAGACGATCTTTATGAGAGATGCAGATGATGAGAGGGATGAAGACGATGTTGATGATGAGAGATGCAGATGATGAGAGGGATGTTGAGAGAGATGTTTAGAGCAGTTTGAAACATGTATCATACGTTTCCTGGTTGAGCTGTTATTGCAGTAACAATTATCTTCATATTTGATCGAACTAATTCTTCTACAAACTGTATAGGCTTAATTTCCATGATCCTAACATCATTTTCTACTCGGTTTATCTTCTTCTTATCTCAATTCCAATCAAATTTGTATTGGAGTTCTGGTCATCCTATTACATTTCGATTTTCGAAATAAACAGTTTCAACGCATTGTGAAATTAGATTAGGTGTACATAAACAAGATTTAGGGATTATCGAATCGATAAATTTGCACACGAAAGTCCCCCTCATGCACTTGCGCTGCATGCAGAAACAAGTAGTAGTATATGGAACCAAACTCAATGGCCCGAATTCACAAAGCAAGGTTTGAGCTCAGACCAAGGTTTAAGTTTAAACCTCCTTTTGTTTCGCCAAACCTCCTTTTGTAATTTACAAACCAGGTTTATAAATAACAAAAGGAGGTTTGGCGAAACAAAAGGAGGTTTAAACTTAAACCTTGGTCTGAGCTCAAACCTTGCTTTGTGAATTCGGGCCAATGTATTCGGGCATGAATGTTCAGCCCGAACACTTCAGCTATTTGTTGTCATTACTAATATAAATTATGAAGGCCTTTGACGAGCAACCCCTTTCAGGGGACCTTTTAAAAAGTTATAACATTGTTCCTAACTGAGAAGGAAACAAAATGTGAAAACACACACAAAAACATACTTTTCCCAGAACTTAAGGTTGTCTTTAACCAATTTTTGGATATGCATAATTATGCAAGTACAACTAAGGCTATTTATGCGTCATTCTGAATTGTCTCAAAAACTAGGAAACCCACAAAAAAAACAGACATCCGAGATTTTGATCAAAGAATTACCCAAAAAACGAATTCGAAAAAACAGTGGATTGAGCACCACACAATTATTAACATATCAAAGAATATTATGCTGATGTTCCAAAATAGGTATAAAAGGGATTGTAAACCAATCTCTTAATCCTGCTAACCAAACAATAGCCAAAACACTCTCAAATGGTGATGCAACAGGCAGCATAATAACATCGACACATATCCTACATATCAATTGTTGGATGGTAAATATCCTTAATAACAATACAAATCTAGAAAGCAAGTACAGCTCAAACAGGTAATGTATGATACATGTGTCAAACTGCTCTAAAAAAGAATTGCAAAATAAGCTTTTACTACCCCTGACATGCAATGATTGCATAATGTACATTATCTGGGACGTATAGTGATTGATGAAAAGTAATTTCAGCATATTCAAAGTTACTTTTACTTACTTACTTTACTTTAATACACGATGTTGTAGGTCTAAGCCTGTTCATCGATCCAGGATTCTTCCGTGATTACTGCTATTTTGTGGAGGGAGGAGGTTGTGTGATAACATGAGACAAGAGACAACACCTAGACCGGCTCATACAGAAAGCTTACTGGTACACTCTTTGACCAGTGACTATCAAGTCTATTCTTAAAAGAGTTTACCGACCCAGCTGCCACAACGTTTTCTGGGAGACCGTTCCACAGTTCCACGACTCTATTGCTAAAAAAGTATTTTCTTATATCTAGCCTTGAATATTTCTTTTCAAGTTTTCTAGAGTGACCTCGAGTTCTATCTTCTGTACTCATCTTAAAGGGCATCTCTTGCACAGTGTACAAGCCATTCACATACTTATACACATCGATCATGTCCCCCCTTTTACGCCTGTGAACAAGAGTTGGTAGTTTGAGTTTGGTCAAGCGCTGCTGATATGTTAAATTTCTAAGGCCAGGAATAATCTTTGTTGCACGTCTTTGTACGCTTTCCAACATTCTCTGTTCTCCTAATCTGTATGGGGACCATGCGGCTTGTCCGTATTCTAAAATGGGCCTAACGAGGCCTTTAAACAAAAACGGCATAGTATCAGTATTGAGGTACATAAAAGTCCTACGGATAACTCCAAGTACTCGATTCGCTTTGAGAACTGTTTGGGAAACGTGATCTTTAAATGATAGTTGTGAATCTACTAGGACACCTAGGTCCTTTTCTACGTTTGTAACAGATAGTGTTACAGAGTCTGTCCCCTTTTTCATACAATAGTCTGTAGAGGCTTCTGCCGGTAACTTCCCAAGCCTTAAAACAGTACACTTATCAGGATGAAAGCAAAGCTGCCATTTGTCAGCCCATTCTTCCATCCGTGACAGATCCTCTTGAAGTTGCTTTCTTAAATCTGCAGTATCAGCACGGACATACAACTTTGTGTCGTCTGCAAACATCGAAATATTTGAGTTGACAACTTTTGGAAGGTCATTGACAAATAGCAAAAATAAACATGGACCCAACACACTGCCCTGCGGCACTCCACTCAGGACTTTGCCCCACTTAGACTGCTTGCCTCTGACCACTACTCTTTGCTGCCGTCCACTCAGAAAAGACTCTAACCATGCAAGTACATTCCCACGAACTCCATACGATTCTAATTTGAGAAGCAGCCGGTGGTGAGGCACCGTATCGAACGCCTTCATGAAGTCCAAATATATGGCATCTACTGTGCCTCCATCATCCAAAATCTGTGTCCACTGGTCCAACACTTCTAAAAGATTGGTGATGCAAGACCGACCAACTACAAACCCATGCTGGTGAACTGAAATCAAATCATTCGTCATAAGATGGTCAAGCAATTGCTTACGCACAAGATTCTCCATCATTTTACAAATAATGCTTGTTAGACTAACTGGCCTATAATTTTTACTATCACTTTTGTTACCTTTCTTGAAAATTGGGGTAACATTTGCAGATTTCCAGTCCTGGGGTAACTGTTTACTTTCAAGACTCTTTTGGAACAGCAAAGAAATCGGTAGAGCTAACACATCTGCTAGTTCTTTTAGTAGACGGGGATGTATTTTGTCAGGCCCCGGAGATTTATTAGGCTTAAGTCTACGCAGTAATTCAAACACATCTCCTGACGTAATCTGTATGTCGTCTAGTGGAGTGTCAAATTCAACATCTAAAGGGAGAGGAATATCTTGTAAATCTTCCTGGGTGAAAACTGAAGAGAAGAAATCTTGCAAAACCTCAGCCTTTTCCTGATCCGTTTCCGTTTTACTCCCATCAGGTTTGGTTAAATTACAGACACTTTCCCTTGTTGTTATTTTTGAGTTTACATATGACCAGAAGGCTCTTGCATTCTTCTTAACTCCTGAGGCTATATATTTCTCATATGAACTCACCGCCTTCCTACACTGCCACCTTGCTTGGTTGCTGGATCTACTATAACAACGTCTTTGCTGTTCAATTTCTGCACTAGAATACTTTTCCCGATTTTTTTCGCTTTTCATCTCTTGCCACTTTCTGAAATGTCTATGTTTTTCTCTAACCACTTCCAGAGTCTCTCTGTTCATCCAATGTTTTTTCCTCTGACCTACGTTTAGTGTTTTCTTTGGTGTATAACGATTAAAGATGTCTAACAGTGTAGTTTTGAAGAAAGACCATGATTTTTCCATGGACATCTCCCGAAATTCATTATTCCAATCAATTTCCATAATCTTATCATACATTGCATCATAGTCTGCTTTATCATAAATGTATCTTGTTTCTCCAGTTTTGGCGCCTTGGCCTCTTATTTTCATGTCAAAAATCAATGTATAATGATCACTTCTGCCAAGACTGGCAGAGGTTGTAATATCTGCAATAGCATGTTCATTAGCTGTGAAAACCAAGTCTAAGACATTGGAACATTGGCCACTACGGTGCCGTGTAGGCTGAACTTGGTGCTGTACTAGGAAAGCATCTTTAGTGCTCTCAATAAATTTATGAGCTGGATGCTCTACACCCTTTGTACAAGATTCTAATCCCCAGTCTATGTCTGGAAAATTAAAATCCCCAATTAACAAAACATCCTGAAAGGTACTCTGACCCACTTCTTGGAAAAGTGCACACAACCCATCATTTACACGGTTATCTGCATTTGGACTTCTATAAAAAAGACCTACAAGGAGTTTACCACCTTCCTGAAAATCAACTGTGGCAAAAACTGCTTCTTTGAAGCTACTAACAGAAAAACCTGTATAGGCCTCTGCTTTGAGGCTCTTACATATATACAAACAAATCCCACGGCCATTTTCGTAGAGATTATGAAAAATATCGAAACCATCTAGCTTCACTTCAGCTACTTCAACATTGTAACGTAAATTCTTTGGCTTAACTTCTGTAATGCCAATTATTTGTGGTTTATACAAAGTAATGATTGATTTAAATTCATCTCTTTTATTCAATAATGAATCTACATTTGCATAAATGCACTTGAGTTTATTAAGTTTACAACCTACTGGTTGATTTCTGGGAAGTCTTCGCGGCTCTCCAGGTCTTTTACTTGTTCTACGGGTGTTTTGTTTGTCTTTCTTCTCACATTTGTTTCCATTCTCTTTGCTTGTGCTGCTTCTATATATGTCCCGATGTTGGTCACCCTTCCCCTCCTTCTCACCCACTGTGCATTCATATCCCCTTGACGGGCTGACTCTCCCTTTTTTTCCTGCAATTCCATGTATAAGTTTTTTTCTTCCTCTCTTTGGATCGGGGTTAAGTCTCTACGAATAACAACTCTCTTTGTGTTAACAAATTGTTTTAGTCGCGGAGCTGATTTTATGATCGAGTCCCTTTCTTTGACTGTTTCGGTGCTAACTCTAAGGGGGCGTGGTTTGCCAGCGGCCGTTTCCCTGCTGTATTTCCCCAAACGTCTAACGTCTATGATATTAG
This sequence comes from Strongylocentrotus droebachiensis, assembly GCA_035222895.1. Classification (NCBI taxonomy): domain Eukaryota; kingdom Metazoa; phylum Echinodermata; class Echinoidea; order Camarodonta; family Strongylocentrotidae; genus Strongylocentrotus; species Strongylocentrotus droebachiensis. The sequence continues at coordinate 1,060,487 of JAVYIG010000037.1, read as the reverse complement.
TGGGTGGAGCATCAATCTGTGTGAGTATTGCCTGAAACAAGTTAGTATCTTCCTCTTTCCTAATCTTATCATCTATGCTATCACTCTCCTGAACGTTGAAAACCACAGCATTTAGTTTTCTTACCTCTCTCTCTTCCATTTCACTCACACAGAGTCCAACATCTTTGTTTGCATTTGTTTGTCGATCCACTTTCAGCGAGTCCAAATCCGATTTGACTGCAGTGAGTTGTGTCTGGATGGAAACAACCTCAGACCTATCAGCCTTTTGGTCAATTTTGCCTATCAGGTGTTGTATATTGGTTGTAAACATTTCCATAGCCTTGTCTAACTTATTCTCAATGCTGGCAAGTCTATCAATGCCAGTTGGAAGCTGCGCCTGAGCCAGAGGATCTTTCAAACACCTGGGGGCATTTCCACTGTATCTCAGGCTTAGATAATAACTTCTTTTCAGTTTTGTTGTATGGTAAACACTTGAAACACATCCATCCACCACATAAACCACACTCTAACATGTCAACCTTTGTGGAGTCCTTGTACACAGAGTTACATGGGCCAATGCATGCCGTTCCATCTGAACTCACTGAAAGTGAAGCGTTGCCGTTGGGCTGCAACACCGTTATTGTATTGTCAGCCCTACCAGTTTGGCTCTGAGAATCAGTCTGGGAAATTATCAGCAAATCGTCACTGATATTACTTGCAGCCATGATTTTTTTTCTTTTATTTTGTTTAATTACAAAATTTAGATCTAAAATCCTCTTTATATAGACTAGAGTCTAGACTACTTCTTAATTAATTTAATTAATTTAATCAATTAAGTACAACCAAGCACAGGAGCTAGTAAATAGCCAACAGTGGATAGTCAACAGACAGACACACACAGTACACTGCATGTGCACTGACACTATATCATCCACACACAACAGCCCAATTAATACACAGACTAAAGTCAAAAAGATGTCACAAACTCAAACTTCCAGAAGCATGTCTGGGACTATGGGGTCTGGAGAAATTCTTTTTCTCCCACATCATCAACATTCATTCATTTCATTTCATCTACATTATTTCATGAATTGAATTCAGAAAACGAAACAAACTAACAAATATAAAAAAATAACCCACGAGTAACAAATATTGTCGGCGAAGCATTTGTTTTGTCGTAGTACTAGTAACATTTCAATTTTACGGGGCACTTTTGGGACGGAGCAAATGTCGTCTGAGCACATGTCACCGGAGCAAGTGTTGCAGGAGCAATTGTCGGCGGAGCAAATGTCGCGAAGCAATTGTCGGCGGAGCGAATATCAGCGGAGCAATTGTCGCGAAGCAAATGTCGCGGAGCAATTGTTGCATTTCGCGTAGTAAATGTCGGCGGAGCAATCGTCGGCGGAGCATGTGTCATGGATTCGGAAAACTGCAGCAAAAATATTTTTTGTGAAAAAGAAGAAAAAATAAGAAAAATTATATAGGGGAAGTGGAGCTTCACAAGAAAATGCTTTAATCTCTTGCGCCACTTCACCTGCCCACAAACCCTCCCTTCATCACTAGCCATGTCAATATGTATTTTATTCACCTATGACAGGTGCGACCCCCCCCCCCCCCCCCCATGATGCCTGTTCCCCTCAACGTATAGACCCACTATGCCACTGATGCACTATAAACATGTAACATAATTATGCAATGACAATTGGGAGGAGTGACACACAATCAAGTTATTATTGAACTGGGGTGGTATTCTGAAAACTATGTCAGCTTACGTTCATAATCGGTATTCTGAAATTGATGTCAAGTCCAAAACTGTGTAACAGAGTTTTTGGCGGGAGGATGCAGCACGCATACTAATAACCTTACGCAAACCTCGTTCGTGGTGGCGGGGTACATAACATGATATTTAACATAGTTTTGGTATTATGAAGAAGAAAAAAAAATTAATGTAAAAAATAACATTGGTCTAGGAGTCGTTTAAATACTGTACATTGGTCTTTTACTACCGGTAAGTGAGGTTTTTTTTCCTGCAATTTTCCTTTGTGGTTTCTGTAAAAACTGCAATATGACTCTGAGAAGTTGAAACTTTTGAACATTAAGAAACATAGGAAACATAGAAAAGAAAGGAATAAAGAAGCTTTTCATGAGCACCTTTGTGACATAGGCCCGGACAAAGGTAGTGTGTATGAATTGACGATGCTTAATAAATATGCACTTTAGTTCATAGCTGTACGTCCAATCTTACACAAAACATGATTGACTGAGAGTACTGTTTAAGAGAGATTATCTTTAGAGAATATATTAAATATTAAAATAGACATGTGAGGGCATTGACTAAAGGAGGTTGTATACCCTTAACATATATTTCAGAATACCGATTTAGATTAATGTCAAAAGTGTGTATACTCTGGGACTAACGATTTCTTGAGAGATTGGTCTGAAGGGTTAAGTGCTAGAATGTCAGAGTTAACAATGTCAAAGGTTAACAAATAATAATACTTTGATGTTTACTTTGATGTTGAAGCGTAAAGATAAACTTATTTGCCCCTCCAGGTAATGCTTTCTCTCTGGTATGGACTGCACTTAAGGGGGTGGCTGTACCAATATTTCCCCAAGGATGGATTTGAACTGGTTTTCAGTTGTTGCTCTGACTGCTGAGTCTGGTAAGGAATTCCAGTTGTTGTAACTTCGCACAGAGAAGGAATTTTGACGAAGCACAGATTTACACTTTGGCTTCCTTACTTTCATAGTGTGGCCTCTGGTTCTGGATTCATGGACTAGTTGAAAAAATGTATTGATATCCACCCGGTCAATTCCTTTCATAATCTTAAAGATTTGAATCAGCTCAGCTCTCTGTCTTCGGTAAATGAGTGTCTCTAACCCGAGGGCTTTCAATCTCTCATGGTATTCTAGGTGACGAATATGTGCGAGTTGACGGGTAGCTCTTTGCTGCACTTTTTCCAGTAAGTCTTCGTCTTTCTTGAACATGGGACACCAAACCGAGTTGCAATATTCAAGAGTAGGCCGGATAATGGTCTTGTAGAGCATAAGCCATCCTTTTTCATTCAGACTTGAAAAGGATCTCATTATGATACCCAACTTGATGTTGGCTCTTCTTGCTACATCTGCCACATGATCTGAGAATGATAGTGCAGAGTCAAAATTTACCCCAAGGTCCTTCTCACAGTCGGATACAGATCATACAGGTATGTTGCTAACTTCTCCAGCATTTGCTATGGTGTAGTCACATTTCGGGTTACGCCTCCCATAATGAATGACTTTGCATTTCGAGACATTGAATTGTAATTGCCATTTCTCAGCCCATCTCGAAACAGCTTGAATATCCTGTTGAAGGTTTTCAGCATCACTTCTGTTTTCCACAACACTATAGATTTTTGTATCGTCTGCAAATAGTCTAATTCCAGATGTTACATTCTCAGGCAAATCGTCAATAAAACAAGGGAAAAGGACAGGCCCGAGAACACTTCCTTGCGGAATTCCACTGGATACTGGGCACGATGGTGATTGTTTACCATTAACTGATACTCTATGTGATCGTCCTGTCAAGTACCCCTTTATCCAGTCATGGATACGTCCTGAAATACCATTGGCTTGTAGCTTAACAAGGAGACGTTTGTGAGGGACAGTGTTGAATGCCTTCCTGTAATCTAAATAGATGCAGTCGATACTATGGCCGTTATCAAGTTTTGCTGTCCATTCTTCAAGAACCTCAAGAAGTTGGGTAGCGCAGGACCTGCCAAATCGAAATCCATGTTGATGATCGTCCAATAGGTTATTGATCTCTAGGTGCTCAATTAGTGCCTTTCTCACAATCCTCTCCATGATCTTGCACACTATCGATGTAAGAATGACTGGTCGATAGTTTGTCGGATCGTTTTTCCTCCCTTTCTTGAAGAGTGGCAATAATAGTGGATTCTTGTATAGCGCTCATGTCTGGCACATTGCGCTCCTGGCGCTCCATTATTATTACCCTGGCTTTAGCATTTTAAGGAATTTATTCCTGCCAGGTACCCATCACCTGGGTTGAGTGTGGCAAGTGTCACATCAATGTTTTGCAAAAGGACACCGCTGTGAGACGGATTCGAACCCCTTACCACATGGCTTCCAGTTCGGAGAATTATCCACCGGACCCCAACACCTCTACCTAACTTTGCTAACAAGAATGAACCCAGAAGATGCTCTATGCAGAGGTTTTAACCTTTGCTTCTTAATAATTTCTTTCAAAACCATGTCTACCACTCGCTTCAAAGAGTCCATAATTTTCCAGATTTTTCCCCAAAATTGTTGATTATAGATGCAGTTGTTAAAGAAAGAATTATTTTGACGAGGTCTGGAATACCTAGCTGCACCATTAGGAAAGATGTACTACAACTGAAGATGAACCACTTTTCATGGGCGAAGATTAGGTTAAGGATCAAGAATCTCTTCTTCCGAGGAAAGAAGATGTGCTGTCGGCCGTTTAGAGAAAAGAACTTCGCCCTGCAGAAGACACCTGTCATCTTACATGCACACCTATATGACGACACCAACGGGAATAGTGAGGTAAATTATTGTTGCAGCAGTTGATTTGGAAGTCGAGGAATTTGACACAATGTGCTGAACTGTCAACAGTCGTGGCAAAGTTTAGCTCTTTTTTTTATAAATGTTCTGAAAATACCGTATGTATTTGAGTGAGCATTAATTATTCAACAGCAAAAATACTCGCTAACAAGGAGTGCAGTTGGTGTATAGTAGAATTTGTCTTATGGCCCTCTCAGGGATGTCGTTGGGCACCACGTTTGCAGAAAAAAAACGCTGCAATAGATATCTATAATTGGGTTCCAGGACAATAATCCCCCCCCCCCAAGGACAATTACTCCCCGAAAAATTACCCCCTAGGACAAGTAACATCCAACAACAAAAATCAGCTTTTATTGAATGCAATATATTTTATCAGGGTGGACTTCCCCTTTAACGAACAGGGGGTGTGGCAATTTGTGGGGGGTGTATTTGTTATTTTTTCTCGGGGGGTAGTTGTTCTTGATCTCCTAGGTGCGTATTTGTCCTAGGGGGTAAATTTAAGGGGGTGTAATTGTCCTTGGTGGGAATCATCCAAGGGGGTTATTGTCCTTGGGGGTAGTTTTCCGGGAGTAATCTTCGGGGGTGCTTGTCCAGGGGGTAATTGTCCCGAAACGCCATTACTGGAAAGGTGATTTTCTATCTATTTGAAAAACTGTAGTTGAAAAACTGTGAAATTTTGTCTAAAACCACCCCATACTAATAAATATCAGATATGGAAGCACTTCCAAAAATTGTGTTATGTGGTAATTTCACATTATGTAATGCTATGCATGTAGGATTCAGATTTCAATGTTATTTTCAACCCTGATTTCAAATTTTCAATGTACGAGTAATAATTGGAACAATTTCTTCATAGCTGGGATGTGGGTGCCAAATGCTTTTGTATATCGTCATAGTATCGAAATGTAAATGGATAATTTCCGCTCATGGTTGAGCATTTACAAACTCCTTATGCAAGACAGATTGTTCTGTGAACACATGCATAGAATTGACTGTTAATTGATAGCAAGGGAAGCAAGCAAGCTAATATGTGGGCCATATTTACTTATGAATCATTTGTTGGACTAGTGTATTATTTATTATACATGCGATTCGTATTTTGATATTTCACATTTATTTGATTAATTACAGAAGAAAGTTAATCATTTTTTCTTTATTAGGCATTACTTATTGAGAGATCTTTGTGGTTCTCATTTTCCATTTCATCGTTTTTGACGTAAGACGGCATGACGTATAATTACCACTGTTTAACAATGTCCCATTAATGCAGCTGAGCAGGAATTTTTAAAACAAAAGGGGCCTAATCACAAATTGTGAGGTTTAAAAGCAATTTGCTGATTATTTACATTGCAAATATGCACTATATGAACTCAATATTTTTAATCATTTTTTTGTCTGAAGGTAGTTGAGTTGGAATGGGCCGAGGGCAAACTACCCCTTGCTCCCTTCAAATTAGCTAGTGCTTCCAGGTAGTGGCTCTTCTTCCCCTTTGGTTTATTTCTCTTAAAGTAATCACTTCTTTTTTGGGGGGAATCTGGCTTACTTTTATAAATATCAGGGATTTAAACATATACTTTTTATGCCAATTCCCTCCTGAATATATTTCTGAGCCTACACCCAGAACGCTTTAAAAATATATAAACATTATGTTAGCATGATAAAAATTGATTTCTTAAGTTGTGTTACTACTCACTGAGATTTTTTTCTTTTGCCTGGTATATGTATGCAGCCTTCTGTATTTTTGTTCTTCTTTCGTAACAGTTGGTAAAAAGCCAAGAAGGGGAACATGAATTCATACCGGCTGATATGGAGCAACAGGTCCTCATTCAGGCAGCAGAGGTTGATCTCAAAATGACCTGTTACGTAGCGGAGACAGTAATTGGAGAACCTTTTGTAAGTTCAGTAATGTGTTTAAAGATTCTGGTTGACTGAATAGCAAAGTTGAATCCATACATCGTCGGATGATCTTGTGTTTTGTTCTACTTGTATCAAAACATACCGGTTAATATGCCTTATATTATAATGAAAGAAAATGGAAGAAAGATATATGAAAGGAAAAGCAGGTGCTTTACTTGCCCTTCTGTAGCTCAGTCACAATACTTTTCAATCAAGTCCTTTTTTAGGAGAGTTTTAAACTTAAAACTTGTGGATGCTTCCTTCATATGAGATGGGACGGTGTTCCAAAGTGATGGGGCAGCATGAATAAATGACCACTCTCCTAAAAAGTTGGTCGGAACAACCAGATATTGCAAGACTTTTTTTTCTGAGCTAAATTCGGATTGCTTGAGAGTGCATTCTTTACCAAGGACTCATGAATGAGATCAGCCATTAACAGTATTTTTTTTAATTAAGCTTGATTAAAATAGGATACATGTAACTGCTTTAAGACGGGTTATGTGAGAGTATTATTTTCTTAATAGTTTGGGTTAGCAACCTTGCCGCAGAGTTGAAATATATGGATGTGTAACATAATCAGAATATTAATCCGAGTACGGAATCGTGGGAATTACTCCTTCAAATGCTCCGAAGTGGCTCATAATGGTTGCTGGAGCTAAATTCGGGACAAAAATGGCAGCTAGGCTAAAGCTGGGGTAATAATAAATGCGCCTCGGAATAGAATTTCTAGATAGACGGCGAAATGCCTATTATTATTATTATAATTAATACACAATTATAGAATAGATGATTGTTATAGGGAAAATAAAAGGGAAGTTTTGTTTACCTACTCTTGTGATGACCTCCGTTCAATCATTTTTTAAAGGTTGTCCCCTTTGATATACTAATGAGTGGAGTCAGGATCTGGGAGCCCTTTGTACTGGATTTTTCCAACCAGCCAGACAGTGTTTTAGTGTCGCTGAAAGTAGGACAAATTGAGAACCAACGGGTCAAATTCGTATTACGGTTGGATTTCTCAACACGTCATACAACAGAGGGAGCTTCTCCACAAGATCAAGGTATTTTGGTTTAAAGAAAAGTCTGCCTTCTGGTATAGGTGAAAAATTAATTTTTGGGATTTATTATTTGTTTATGTTAGTTAGAAGAAAGTCAAAGTAGAAATTCCCCTGAAAAGGATTACTCTTCAAATGCCCTCATATTCAAAATACGACCAAAAAAAAGCTGACTTGTTTGGAACAAACATTCATTCAATGTGTTTGTGTAGTCCCACCTACCCATTTCTGTGTGCAGCGCATGTGCTTTTGATCAAGTGGTATCCAGAAAATATCAAGCTAATGATTCGCAACTTCAGTGTCCACTAATTTCTACCTTCACTTCCAGACAGATTCTTTCACAATCTGAATGCATGACCAGAACTCAGCTTCCTCTTTATAAATGTATTCATTAATGTGGCAAATTTGTTGCCAAATCAGCGATCTGCCTCTATTGTCTATATGGACACAATATGGGATACGAGTTGTGTATATATAAAATACACTGCAAAGTTTGGAATGTAGATGTTAATTTTATTTCGTTTTTATCATTTGTAGATCTCTGTATTTCCGTTTACACTCATTCCCACTACATAATGATTCTGCAATTAGAGGGATGTGCATTACAGCTGATTATGACGCCCAATCAAAGTAAAATTCTACCATAAATGCGTTCCTACATGTATTGTCTATGTTTGTGGCTGTAGTAAGGAGATGACAGACTTTTGTAATTTCCTCCATCTAATAGACTTCCGATAATGAATGATTCATCATTTTTGAAAGTGTTAGGGTCTGTCAATTAAGACTTCAAAGTCTTGCTTCTTTATTTTGTAGCTTTGTTTTTAGATAAAATTATCAAATTTGCAGGAAATTACACATCTCTTACATTTGTGTGAAATTTCAGGTAGACAGGAAGACTTTGATGGACAGCTGAAAGCTGTTGCTAAAAGGGTTGTCAAGTATGAAGAGATAGATGATCTCGGGAAGGAACTCGGCTGTACACCAGAAGAAATCCAACTTTGTGTTGACACAAACATGAAGAATGCACGTGTATCATACATGGGTACACTATCAATGCTCCGAGACTGGAGAAAGAAGCAAACCAAGGCAACAGAGTGTGAAGCCCTGAAGGGTGTTCTAGAGAAAGCTGGTCAAATTTATCTCGCTGATGAGCTATTTGGTACTTCATGAGATACAAATGATATGCTTCTCTACACTAAGGACTGCATTGTTCAAATGAAACCATGTTCAGATTATGTAATATGTCATCGTAATGTTCACACCTTTCAATAGGTGATGATGGATAAGAATAATGAAATTGCCTTATGTTGATTTTTGTGAAAGTCGTTACGATCATACTTTTAAGCACTAGAATTTAATATTAGAATATTGACTGTACCTTTGAAAAAGAAAGTTCACATTCATGTTTAGACGAATAAAAGGAAAATCATGTTAAATTCTCTATGTAATGGTATCTTCAAAGGTACATGTATAATTTGCAATAGCAAATCTATTTGTGATTGCTACTTTTATAAGGAATCTATTTTTAGACATGCCCCGGAAACCGTTTTTAATGTAGAACACAATATTATTTACCGCTCAATATTTGTTTTCTTCTTCAATATTTCGATGCATTTATTGTTTCTATGTAATTTTGTACATTTTTGTACCATCAGATTTATATGCGTTATAGTTATACAATGAGTGATTTCAAGTTGGGTGTTAGTGTTAGTGTTAAGAGCAGTCAAGAGCTCTTAAATCGAGCGAAAAATTTGCTGATGAAATTAAGAGCCGATACCGATACCAAATTCGATAGCTTAACACCAGCTGTGACGTCACCACATACATGTACTTGATTTCAGGACGATGATTTAAAAATAGTCTGTCCCCTACCCTAGCCCCCGCTGCGTACAGTCATGGCTCAGTGACAAAGCAATGGCCTCGTAACTGTAAGGCCCCAGGATCAAAACCGTGTCGACGTGCTATATTAGTGCCCTTTTGTAGGGCATTAATCCTCATTGCTGTCATTTATGACTTAAGGGCGTAGGTCCCCTAGTTGATAAGCATAGTAGCATACACATGCTTTAGCAGTCACGAAAAACACACAATGGCAAATTATTATTCAATAAAATCTGAGAATGTATACTATTATCTAGATCTATTATTTTAAAATTATTTTTAAAATAATTCCATAAATTGGGGTAAAAAAAATATATTCCAGCGTTATGAGCGACAGTGTATATGTCAAATGTGAAATATGATTGCGAATTGCTACAAAATACTCTGCAGTGAGGAAATTATCTACATAAAAACTCTTTTATTATCATTAATAGTTTGACGTATTGCCTATAGAAGGTTGCACAATTTCGATTGCCCTATTCTGTACATAGCATGATTACAGTTAAAGTAAGGTACTGCAATTGCTACCACATAAATCATCAAAATGTAATGTGTGTAGATATAATGCTGAGTTTTCAGATTTAAACGAATGCAAGAACAAGCTTTGTTTTATTGTGAAATATTCCTTGAAGGAGAAATATTTATATAATATGGACTGGCCTTGAGGGGAATACGACATATATTTCCTGAACTAGAATCATATTGCCCCGAGTCGAAGACGAGGGCAATATGATTCTAGTGAGGGAAATATATGTCGTATTCCCCGAAAGTAGGAGCCAGTCAATATTATTATTATTACCCACAACAGACATCTAGAGCGAACAATTAAATGTTATTCACAATTTTAAGAGGAGCCCATACATGTACATACCCACTTTTTTAAAACTTGATTGTAAAGCCTAAAGGAAGTTATTTAACTTACCAGGGTAGTTAGTGGTACTGGTAGGGCTTCATTATTTGACAGAATCCATGACGAACTCCCAATTTCCAAAATAATTTCTGAATCACTGGTAGACATACATGTATGTTCCACAATTGTCACAAAGTTAGGACAAAAAGTTTTTAACTTTCAACATCTAACGTATGTACACTATATACAAGTTTTGTCATACTTTTAGTTGTTGTTAAAGTAATTAATTGTCACCGAGCAGTTATTAAGCACAAATGGTGTCTGCTGCACTTGCATTGTCTGTCGAGTTGTAGTGCTGGTACTGCTTGTGGTATTTCTGATTGTAGATCCAGAAGAATTGTTGTTTGCATTTCCAGCAACGGCTACTTCCTTGATAACTTCTGATTGAGAACAAACGTCCTGAATAGACAGCTGAGAACTTGTAACTCCCAAATCAAAGTTTATATCGAACTCCTCACTCTCAACGACATTTGCTGGTGGAACTAGCGCCTGATTTTGGTCCATCTCTGGTGGCATATTGACAGTCGCAGCTGGCGTTGGCCGAACCACCACCTGTTGTCCAACAAGAGCTCGAGAAATGGTATCAGACATCGCCATTTTCTTGTCATTGCATACGCGTCCTGTGTAGGATGACAAACTTGATTCATTGTTGTGGCCAGACACTTGGCAAATTTCTCTGTTTGCGAAACCGGCCTTATCTAGCATCCTAATGCAAGTTGCCCTCACACAGTGGTTGGTATACATTCTTGATAGTTCAGCCTTCTTGGAGATTGAGCACATCATGTTACCTAGAGTGTTTTTTCCCACTGAACAGTTCTTGTACCATGGCCATGGTCCAGATTGAGGCACTGACGATTTCGGTGTTTGGAAGAGACTGTCATTACTTGGATGTAATGTTTGAATGTACTTCTTGTAGGAGGCAACAGGGCAGTCTGCATTACCGGTGGCATACATACGCCCTCTATCCGTCCTTGAGGAAAAATTGTCCTCTCTTGTCTTCTTGGTCAGTTCGTCAACAACTTGGGTCAGGTATTCCCGGTCTTTGGCATCCTTCTTAACTTCAAAATGATCTCTCTTAAGGTCCTTCAAATTCTCACGTCCTCTTCGACAAAAATACAAAGTGAGTTCGAACCATACTTTTGCCCGAAGGCTAGCTGGGGAGTCTTGATCAAAAACTGACGACTTGTACAGTTTGTCAATATCTTCAGGTTCAATGGCTTCATGGTGCATAACATCACCCTTGCCCATTTTCTTCAGCTCTACTGTTGCTGCCTTAAATGCTACATTAGCATGAGTGAATTCTACATCCTTGTTAATATCGATAATTTCTGAACGTACTGATTTCACATGTCTATTGATACCTGAACGAATGCTCTGTAATGAAGTTGTCTTGTAGTGGGTTCCATCAGTTCGGCGCACTTCCACGTAAAATCTAGCTAGAACGGACGACAAAGTCTTCTTATCTACCGTTTCAATATCGACATCAAGACCCTTCTCCATCAAATAATCCCTGAATATCGTCACTGCATGCTTTGTTGCTTTCTTCGTATTGAGCGCATCTTCGTTCTTTAAAATCTCATCGAATTCCTTTTCGTCAAAACTCGCGAATCTACTCACACTGGCTGCCATTTTGTTTGTTTTTGTGGACAATAATTTCGAATTTCCCACGGTACGCGTCATCAGCAACAACAGCAGGTATTACGCGCACACACAGCACAAAAGAAACGATCGTCTGCTCATTTTACGTGTAAACCTATTGCAAATGGCACTCTATCGCAGGTTCTTCTCGCGGTGAAAAAAATGTTTGAAAAACTGGATTGCCAAGTTCCCGGATGTTAGACGGCGAAGAATATGGTCTTTTATATACCTCACTTAAGTAATCCAGAGTTTTTGGGAACTAGAGATAGATGCCATGTGTTGCGTCTGGCCAGATGAAAGGGGCTACCTGTAGATTTATACATGTTGTGGTGCATCCGGGGGGGGGGGGTGGAAGCATGATGGGTATAGACATGTGCAAATCCTATTATGCATGGATATCCCAACAATAATGAAAATTCTAAATAACTTCGTAGGGCGCTTCGGGGTTTTTTTTACGTGTTGGAATTGTGCTTATTTGATGTGCGATAATGTGGTGGAGAAACGTTTACAGTGCACTCTCGTTACATATGAATTAGTTTTGCTCGATTTGGACAGTTAACGCGACGTAGAAAATACCAGCACTTAACACTGTGCGGAGTCAAACGCAGGTTTTACTGATACGCGCTGGAAACGCGTCGCACAGGAGCGTAGCTGAACAAACGTACATTGGACGTGTCCATTATAGCAAATGGGGGTGTATGATGTTAGGCTCATAAGCCTAGCTGTGAACAGTGGAAATTGTGACTCGGACCGTCAGAATAATATATTAATTTGTTAAAATTAGAGTGCATGATATCAGTGTTTTGATCACACGCCAGGTCTCCTGAACATGTGGTACAGCTAAAGAGAACATTGTATGTATTCTGCTGTGGCACACACACAGGCCCTATACACCCCCAACGCATCACACACACATTAGGCATAAAGCAACACACATGGCATATTAAGCGCATACAATGGCGATACAGTGCGCGTAGTATACGGTACACACTAGTACACGCGCGTATACCCTGCATGTAGAATGGATACAGTCCGGAATCCTGTTACACAACAAAAATCTCTTAATCATGGCTATACATACCTATAAATACATCTTAATTTAACTAATTTTGAAAACGTATTGTTGATTATGATATGGAAATATTTGTTCCTGTATAATTATTTTATAGTTTGGTTACATTCATTTAACTAATAGATATGAATAAGTGGCATTTTGTTACCATTAAACGTCATGCTCAATTAGACATCAGCGGTGTAAGAGCGAGCAATACATAGCTATTGCACACGTCGCATCGACTCAAGAAAGCCACTTCAGGTTATATTTTCTTGCAGACATAACAATTTGTCAAGTCATTTTGACGGACCTATTTTTCAACCAATCATAATAAATTTAATATATTATGAAAGCTGAGGAAATGACCTATGTTCTCGACATGGTATATAATTTGTAGCTTATACCGTTCGCGCGTAAGTCCAATGGAAAAGTCACACAGGGGGCCTGAACAAGCACATTTCTTCTAAATTACGCTTAAATCTCTTCCAAATTCTACCCATAAGTGTTTTGAAATCTTAAAAATGACGGAACTATCTATTTTCGAAAATTATTAAAAGTTACATGATTACAAAGAGGAAATATCAGGCATTTTATAGATGTTGGTATCTATTCCGGACAGCCTCCACAACTAATGCTACACCTATCAAACCCGACCAAAGTCCGATTTTTCTGCTTCTTCCCATGCCTTTATAACGGGCGCTGAAAATCTCTTTCTTTATTGCGGACGGGTGAACGCTTAACTGTCCCATGAAATTCATATGTAAAGAACACCGATATAACAAAATTTCATTATAAAGAAGTAAAATCTCTGGTCCCATATGTGGGATTCCCTTTGTATTCTATTGTTTTTGCAACCCTGATACATGTATAAAGAAATTTGATTATAAAGAAATTTCATGGGTCCCGAGGACTTCTTTATAATGAGAGTGCACTGTACATGGTGTTCTAGAGGTGAAGGATATGCAGGATGTTAAGAATGTGGATAAGATATCCCTCCCCGCCCGTGGCAGTGACCAATAAAAGACAATGACACCATGGACCGTGTGTTGACTGGTCTGACATAAGTGTAACGTTTATATTTAGGAAAAGTCTGTTGACCTCCAAAGTATATACAGTATTTAAGATAATTACTATTTTTTTTTATCAATGATGGTCCAAACGTAAAGCATTGGTGGAGGAGTACACGTATGGGCCAGGAGGAAGTACACTCCCTTCACAATGGCGATTGCCTCATTCACATATGATGTATGTCATCACTCTCAAGTGAAGCAAGTATTGGAACAAGGGAACAACCTCTCGAGAGGAGTATAGGGGGAAGTGTCGTGGCAGTATTGGAATGCCCTTACAGGTACACTCCCCTCAAGAAGTTGTTCCCTCATTCACTTACAGTGCACTCTCGTTATAAAGAACACTGATATAACAAAATTTCATTTTAAAGAAGTAAAATCTCTGGTCCCATATCTTGGATTTCCTTTGTATTCTATTGTTTTGGCAGCCCTGATATAAAGAAATTTCGTTATAAAGAAACAATTTCATGGGTCCCAAGGACTTCTTTATAACGAGACGACCAAGATGTGACTTTTGCTTTGGACTACCATCCCCCTGTTCATGAGGAAAATGATGAACAACCGAAGATTTGGGGGTATGAGTTACAGGTTAATGCTAGTGTTGGACAATAATTAAAAGATTAAGGTGTTAGCAAAATCAACAGGTACAATTACTTTGGCTACATGCAGTGTTTGTTGAAGGCATGCTGAAGGGATTTTAATGTAGGCCTACTGGTACATGTCTTGAACTGTTTGGATGTTGCACAAAATTTTGTGTAATGTTCCTGTGCTTGGAGGATGACTGTTGTTGATGAAGGATTCTGGTGGTGAGAGGATGCATTACCCATACGGGGAATACATCCTCTCACCTACTGATTTTGATGTTGGAAGTGAATGTTGGGATAGTGTCTGTACTCACATTGGCTGGAGTTGTTCATGGGTGAAATTGTCCGAAGTTCTCCCAAATTAGATTTGGGTAGCGTTGACGCATGCGGTTGAAGACGCATGCGGTTGAAGACTATCACATGAACATAACAAATGATCTTCCATGGAAAACATTTATCAAAAGTTTATATTTAATTGTAAAGTGTCAGTACAAGGTGGCAGATTTACAATGTATTCCACACACAAAAAAGACAATCGGCATGGTCCTTGTCACATACTCTGAGAAACTATAGCGACATATTGCTGAAAGTGGAAAGGATAGGGAAGATGACTATGAGTGTACCAGTGGTAGTCATGATGAGAGCAATTTATACTAAGAATCACTGATTGCTATGTGCACTCAAGTAGCCAGCAGTAACTTTTGAGATGTTGGTATTACACAATGTGTGTTATGGGTAGTTGGATTTTTTTCTTTTAAAGTCTACAAAATTATGAGAACCTTAAATAATCTTTAATTGGTAAAATGACCTTTTAAAGGAAAATGCAAGATTTTGCAACCAATGACAACAAAGCATGCCAAGTGAGTGTGTTGTTTGTAACATATTTTTTCATATGCTCTGGCCTACAACAAATTTGTCAGAGGTGCAGAGGTAAATTTATGGTGAAATACATAGTCTTACATGTATAATAGCCCCAAAGGTGAAAGTGATTTCACACGCCCTAATATTTGTTAATACACATCCATTTTTCACAAAATTATACCTATTAGGTGACAAAAAAAATGGCGGTCAAACCTTCCAGGGAGGGTCGGTCAGTCAGCATTTTTTATTGTGTTTTTGACATTAAATTTTTCGATTAAAAAACATGGAAATTATTTGTTCTCAGCTTCTCGCTCACTCACTGCACTCGCAACTTTTCATCCAATTTTTTTGTCAAAATGGCTGATTTTCCTTGTTTCCAACAAAATTTACAATGATAAAATATAGACCTAAACACCTCAAAATAACAGTAAAATACAAAGACTGACAAATGGAGGAATGAGCCGGAGAGCCAGTAAGGCCCGAAAGTAGCCCACACCTTTACAAAAATATGTATACAATGCATGATATACACAGAAAAAAGAAACAATTAACAAAAGTTGAACGCGTAAAAAAGACTCTGACAAAAACCATTACGACAAGACAAATGTGGACATGCTCTAAAGAAATTACTCATAATTACTAATCAGCTAACGTTTAAGTAGGTTTCGAAAGTGTTTTGTATTTTTTTATTCTTTGATTAGTTTAGGGAGTGAATTCGAAAGGATTAGGCCGGCTGCTTGTATACCATGATCAGAGAAAGCTTTCTTATTGAGTGTATGAGAAAGATCATTAATTTGTGTTGTTTAGTAATGGTAAGTATCAGAGCGCCTTTTGAAGTAGTCTTTGAAAGACACTGGTAAATTATTAATATAGAATGTATGCATAAATACGCCAAGTTCAAGAGTATACATGTCTATTACAATATCGTGCATGCGCATTCAGTTTCAGCAGTTCCCTACGAAGAAGAAGTGTTCAAGCGATGCCCGTTATGGACAGAAATTGCTTGAAAACACTGACATCGTAAGTAAAAAATGGTTGTATATGTGATGTAAATGTTGATTAATATCGTGTTAAGATCTCGGTGAGCACAAACATGGAGAGCTCCTAGTCAGGAATCCGCCTGACAAGCAATAGTTCATATCCTGCCCGGTTGACGTGAATTCACGCGCATGAAAATATGCTGGTAATGATGTCTGTCCTTTGTATGAGGGGACTGACCTAACAACACCTCAAGGAAATTTTGGACGGTAATAGGTAGGGTGGGGACTTGAGTAACCGGACACTTAATTTTGTGCGTTTTTTCAGAATATGTTGCCAAAAAACATAATTGAGTAACCGGACACTTAATTTTGTGCGTTTTTTCAGTAGTGTAAAATCTAAACAGTTAAAAAGTTACTCGCTCAAAATCGCTCAAATTTTGTATCAATTTGAAGAAAAAAAAAATCACATTTTCACTTACCCATCATTGATGCCATTTGCCTCATGATCATCTTGAACTTTCAACTTTGGGAACAATTGCAGAATACCCTACCACGGTTTTACAGAATTAGAACTAGGCCTAACAGTCTGACGAATATTAGAAATATAGAACTAGAAGCCAAGAGTCCAACGACCATCGACCAACAGTCTGACAAATATTAGAAATTGAAACCAACGACCATCGACCAAATACTATTGAATGGAAGAGTCCAACGACCATCGACCAACAGTCTGACAAATATTAGAAAAAGAGACCAATGACCATCGACCAAATAGTGAGGCATATTTGTTTAAAAGAGCCAACGACCAACGACCATCGACCATGGACTCACAAATATTAAAAAAGAAGCCAACGACCAACGACCAACGACCATCGACCAAAGACTCACAAGTATTAAAAAAGAAGCCAACGACCAACGACCATCGACCAAAGACTCACACTTGTTGATTAAAAAAGCACAAAACTATTATTTTTCTTTTGTATTTTTAGAACGAGACATTACTTGTTGATTGAAATATCTAATAGGGTCTTTGAAAGCAGACTAGCAGTGTAAAAGAGGGCACAAGGTACAAACAAATACGTGTGTGGGACTATGAGCGGGCTGGACATTTTGTGTTACTGAAATGGGCTTAGAATTCAAGTAATTCATCTATTAAATGACTATAACAGACAATAAACAAGACAAAGGTAAGGACAAGAATCAGTGCTTATCAATTTAACAGACATTTTGCATGAAATACCATCAGGAAAGCCATCTAGATTTGTCACAAATTAGCGACAAACACATCAAACTCAGCGCTGCAATGGCGCACAAAACGGCGTAGAATTCAACTTTTCATCCACCAAATGAATTCAAACACTTGCATTATACAATCTTCAATACCTGTATCACCGTTATCGCAAATAATAAAATCACAATCTATATCTACGGCTAATATATGAAGACTAACAATATGGTAGGGTATTCTGCAATTAAGCCCAACTTTGTTTGGGTGACATTTCCGAGCATCCGAATGCTTCCGAAGACGTTGCTTCCAAGACCTATGATGCCGAAGATGACGTTCTGTGTGACGTCACAGGTCTACTAAATAAAATAATAAAATTCACTTTTTGGCTCAGATATATACTGTTTCGTATGTTTTTCAGCGTTTTAACCCTCTTCAAACCATTCTAAGGCGTTCCATGCGATACAATGTCAAAATGTTGGCTACAACATACATATCTGGGGCATTTTAGGTCATTACCAGGTATTTTACTACGAAAGTAATTGAGAGTGTTCCGTTAAAGCATTAGTCGTGTGATGCGCCACCTACCGGTGGTTCCGGGAACATTGCGTCCAGCCATCTGATTGGTCGAAATTGCATTCATAAACTTCAACTGTTCCTGTAAAATTCTCGGTAACCATGCTTAAAACATTTCAATATTTTTAATAACCATGGTTATTAAAAATAGTTGGTCAGCCTCCATGATTACCCCATAGGTTTACATGTTAAAAAATGGTTTGAGCGATGGAGGATACCGTATGTGTGCGAAGGATTGGTCGGTAATTTCAATACAATTGAATCTCGATCGATCTTACCGACAATTTTATCTTGCATTGTTGACATGAAGACGAAAATAAACTTCCAAAAACAAAAAAACAACATCTGCCGATAGATCTTGATCTAAGTTCGTGCCAATATGCATTGCAAAAGTAAAAGAAGAGTCCGTATATGGAGCTTTTGCGAAGCATTCATCACACGCGAAGCCGGTTTCAATCCATCTAATGTATATATTGTACAAAACTGCTAAGCATGTTAACAACGCGCGATGGCCGAGAGGTCTGAGGCGCTGACTTTGAATTCATCTCCTTTTGTACGCAAGAGTTCGAATCTCATCTTCGACAAAAAAAAAAAGTATTTTTTATTTTTTATTTTTTAGTCTATTTTTTTTCGGCATATAAAAGTATTAATGACTGCTTTAATATTCGAGAAATAGTTGTTTTCATACGCTCTCGGGAAGGTTACAATTGGGCTATTCCCCTCGGCAAGCCTCGGGGAATAGCACAATTCTAACCTTCCCTTGAGCGTAATAAAACAACTATTTCTCTCAAAGCAGTCATTAATACTATAATATTTCATGCTTTTTTAACACGTAAAGTCCATAGGCTTTTTCATGAAAGGTAAATATGGTCTCATATTCCCCGATTAGCCCTTTTATGATTACAAACGAGTGTAATATGATTTTGTAAAACCACTGCTCAGATGTCTGATACGGGTAATAATCCAAAGTAGTTTCTGTTTTGTAGATTGTTATCAGTGTATTTCAAACGTGTAAATTATATATCTTATTATCCATATATCATGTCAAACAGTGAATTTTGTACATTTAAATATCTTGTTGATGTTCGTTATGAAATAAAGAATGCTCTAATATCTTTAAGTGATATAAACTCGTGAGAATTCCTTCTAAGGTTATTGTGCCAAAAGTCTTTCATTTTTGTAAATACCAACCTTCCATTTTCATTTCCTTTGATATTCCGGTCTTTCAAGAGTATGTGCTAGGATTATTTCATCCTCTTTATAGTGTGCTCTTTTGTCCGCCATGAATACTATCTTTATACATGCATGTCAATATATAACATGTGTGATGCATATGCATTCCAGTTATTCAACGGGTAAAGGCTTGTTCGGGTATATAGTGCGGTAAACCGTCGGGAAAATAAAGCAGCCACGTTTTTTAAACGTATAAACTATTTAAAAATAGCAATTTTGCGCAACAAACTACCTGCGAAAATGTATTGAGCTCTGTATTACAAAATCAGAAATGGAAAGCGCATTACACTTTCCGTCACCATAAATAACATATTTTAAAAAACGCGATTTTGCTGCGTTATATGTGACCAAGCCTTTTTAGCGATTCAAAAAAAAATGTTTATGAAATTGTATATAGCTAGTAAGTATTAGTGCACACGAGAATGATATTTCTGGAGCTCTTTCAGTCATCCTCATTGAGTCATATTCACTTTGCCAAGTGAATTTAATTTCATGTAATCGCCAAATATGCTTGATATCTTGCACAGTGTCTATAAGTAAGAGGACACTTTTTTTCTTCTTTTTTTGGACTCGAAATTTGAAAATTTGACATTTTGCTCCGTTGGGGGGGGGGTAAGGTCATCTTTTTTAGGTTAGCTATGGCAATCTTTTTTTTTTTTTTTTTTTTCATTATTAAAAAAAAGGGGGGGTTTAGGGGGGTTTACCCAGCAAACACAGAACGTTTTCAGAACGTTTTCAAAACGTTTTTTTTAGGTCCTGTACGTCTTCGTCCTAAATGAACGTTTTAAAAACGTTTATATAACATTAAAGTTTGGACTTCTCATTTACGTCAAAGTTTAGGTTTTTGAGAACGTTTAAAAAACGTTTTTTGGACGTTACAAAATTAAACGTTTGGTATAGGACGTTTACAGAACGTTTGATATAGGACGTTTACAGAACGTTTGATATAGGACGTTTACAAAACGTTTGATATAGGACGTTTACAGAACGTTTGATATAGGACGTTTACAAAACGTTTGTGGACGTTACAAAATAAACGTTTTGTACATAACGTTCACAGAACGTTTTATATACGTCCAATTCAATAAATCAACTAAGATTTTTTTTTAAACAAATACCAGAATTAAGCATCATATTTTGTCTACGTCCAACTACTAAGGATAAATAAAAACAAATGAAAACAGATCACTAAAATACTGTAGGCGATTTCTTGAATTGAAATGAAAACGAGATTTGTTTGTTTTATCATATAAATGCATACACAATTCATAAACAAAAATACACAAGCAAAACATATTTTTATACATTTTACATACTCAATTTTATTACCGGTAATTTCAAATCATTTATCTTACATCTTTACACAACAACGAACGAGGCCGCCGCCGCCGAGGATTGATCGATGACGTCAGCGCTAGCCGTGCCCGGCTGCGTTATTGCCCGGCTAGGCTAGCTAGCTAGCCGGCCATGTGCGTGAAAATTACATTGAGAATTTTCCCATTGAATACCGTGTGTGCCTTTGCAAGAGCTATCAAGAAATCCTGAACTATCTACCTAATTTGTGAGACTGCAACACCAATGTAAGTGATATTTTACCATTTTGATATCTGTTAGGTGTTTAAATGTTGTTTGAGTGAATTCGAGACGTGTAAAATGTGGGAAAACATTTAAATGAGTATCGGCTTGTGTCGTGACATGTCTGCATGTAACTCCGGGAAACTCCAACGTTAACACCGGCGCGCAGCGTCGGCGCGCCGGTGTTGGAGCTTCCCGGAGTTAGTCTGCATGCTGCATTCATGCATTAGCGATAATAACGTGCATGAAAATTTACTTTTAACCAACCTGTGAGTGTGAATGCAATGTGATACATGCCAAACAAAAAGGCGTATGTTAACCAGACGCGTTACTGTTATTGTTGATTGTTGTATGATTGAATCCAGAATGATGTGAATTAACCCAACTTTCACCTAACAGTAACACATTAATACATGTCATGTAGCAGAAAGAGTTACTTAAAATCACTGAAAGAACTTGAATTTATTTCTGATATGGTAAAGGTCTACATGTACATTGTAACTGTAAGTTAGTCTAGTAGATCTATGACCGAGTGACTTAAAGTCTTCAGTGAAGATGGCCATGTGTTTCGGACTCCCCACACGTATCCGCACCGCTGGTATTAGATTGCGCGTGGCCATTTTGCCCACTAAATTTCACATTTCCGAACGTGAATACTAGCCACACATTTGCACGGGAGTCAAAATCAGGGGGGGGGGGGGTCTGCCTATCATTTGATAGGCAGACCCCCTTTTTTGTTCATTTGAAAGGGGGCTGGGGCCAGGGGCGGATCTAGCTTTTTGCTAAGGGGGGGGTTTGACCAAAATAATGACGATGCGGAGCATCGTCCACGAGCCGCGAAGCGGCGAGCCGATTTTTTTGGGGGTGTTTATTTGAACCCCGTAAATGATGTTTTCCTGGCATCTATTAACACAATGGAGACCATAAAAAGCAGTGCATGATAACGTCTTTTTAAATCAAGTAACAGTTTAATACACAGTTATATCCAGAGTTATCATGTGTTTGGTTAAGTTACCAGATGAGTTAAATATCTTCTCACAATATTTGCACTTGAAAGGGTTTCTCTCTACAGCGTGCGTTCTTTTTTCTTTCTTTTTTTCTTTTTTTTTTCCTTTTTTTTTTTTTTTTTTTTTTTTGGCCGCCCAAGGGGGGGGTTTAAACCCCCTAAACCCCCCCCGTAGATCCGCGCCTGGGGGCGCAAGCTGGGGCGTGTTTAATAGAATTATCAAATAAAAAAATAATTAAATAAATAAAATAAAAAATAATAATAGGGGGAGGGGGCTTGCGCCCCAGCCCCCTATCAAATGAACAAAAAAAGGGGGGGGGGGGGTGGTTTGCCTATGTCCGTGTTGAATTGAAATTGAACAAGAAAACAAAATAAGAAAAACAAAATAAAGACTTTAGAAAAAATGTTTAAGTGGATTTTTTTTTTTTTTTACCCTTTCATCCAATTTTGATGAAATTTTTAGTGTTCTTGTTAAATTTTACTCTACTTTACATAACATCCCAATTTCAGCCTGGAGTACCACTTTAAGTGCTAACTTAACCCTAATAGCACCTGGGGGGGCCATAATGGCCCCCCCCCCCCTCGAGATTGTTCGCGACCATTCCGCCGCGCAATTTTTTTTGACCGCGCTGCTCGCTGACTTTTTACTTTCAAGTCTTGCGCATCTTTTGACACCATTTTCGCGAAAATCAGGAATACCGTTATGATGCTGCACGGCCTTTTATACACGCTCGTCCAAACGAAAATGGCTCAAAAACGTGATTTTGTGTACAAACTCAATGCAAATTGAGTTTTCTCATCTTATTCATAAAGATATGATTATTTTCACTTTCTTTGGCTGAAATTAATTTATTATAGCACAATTATGCTTCAAAATAGTTCTATGATAAATTTTACGAAAAAAACACAACAAAAACAAAGGTGGTAGCAAGGTCTGAAATACCCCGGTGCTATTAGGGTTAAGAGAGTTTTCTATATACCACCCTGCTGATATACACAACGAATCACCAGCATAAAGAATTTTGTTAGCATTTTTGGCCTGGACATTGTCAATCTCTAGGTGTGCATCAACATACGCTACTTGTATGAGTACAGTAGACCACTGCCTTTGTTGTCGAGTGCTGCGCTGCAATTGAATTTATATGCTAGAAGGATGCTAGATGATGTTTTAACCCTAATAGCACCTGGGGGAGGGAGGGGGGGGGGGCATAATGTACCAATTCATCAAAATTGAAAATTAACATGTTGAACTCAAAATGAATTCATAAAGCTTGAACATTTTTCAAAAATTCTTTTCTTGCTTGATATTTTTCTAATGTCTGTGATGTTTTTCCAGATATGGAGTGTGACCCTGAGCCACTTCGCAGAAGCCCGAGAAAGGCAGATAAGTCGAAGACTAAGGAACTTCCTCTCCCCAAATTGTCAACAACATCCATGATGGCCAGATTTGTCCCCTTAAGCCCGACGGGCCCAATCCAGAGGGGATCATCTCCATCTACAACTACATTCCCCTCTCCTTCGACTTCTCGCCAAAGCCAGCCGCCGACACCAAAAGCTAGAACCTTGGACAGTAAGTATTTACGTAGAGAATTTCACAAACAAAATATCTCTTCTCAAGAACTTAATAGTATGTTTCATAGGAGGTCAATTGATTAGATTTTGGAGTACAGCATATTTAAACTACAAACAAAATTTACTATTTTTTACCAAGATGCTACACTGATATAAGAGAGAGAGAGGTTGTCAATATAAATACAACATCAAAAGTAAGTTCCCCCCTAAATACAACATCAAAAGTAAGTTCCCCCCTAAAGAGCCCCATCAAATCTTCCAGTGGGAAAATCAAGAAAAAAAACGTAATTTTTTGTTCATGTTGTGATCATTCAGCCGTTACGTCACGGATGTCACTAATTTTCGAGAATCTGCTTCCTAACAACCCTAGCTATATCCAATGCTTGGTTTCAACTTGAATAATTTGTTATACTCGAAGATTTGATGGGGTTCTTTAGGGGGAAACTTTCTTTTGATGTGTTTAATTTTGATTTATTTTTATCAAAAAAGCAGGGGTATATTTTTCTGCAAAATTGCTTTCAGATTCTTTCTGTATGTGTTGCATTGTCTGATGCTTTGTACAAGTATTGTCATTGCAGCTTGATGATGTATTCCTGAAATGCGATAGTTGAAAAGCTGTCGTACATATCAGTCACACTAAAATTACATACTCTTCTTAGCTACCAAAATGACCTAATTTGTATTTTTTTTTACTCCTTTTGTTTTCCTAGACAATTTTCAACAGCAGGTACTTCAAAAACTTCAGAAGCTGGAAGATGTCCAGGCCCAGATAGTGGAGACGCTGGCAAACCTGGTTGCCAAATCATCAGTGAGTTTACGGGCAGGTCCTGCCGACCTGCAGGAGCCCTTTGCGGAACCGCTCAAGACAGGGAGTGAATTCGACTTGCTCGAAATGAGACTCGTAGAGTCTGATTTTAAGAAGAGAATGGTAAGTTTAAAAATACTTGCATACTAATTTGGCATTATTTGATCATCCATTCAAATGACTTTGTTTTTCCTTTTTGTACAGGTTTAATTATCTAAACGTGAAATATCCTGAGTTTCTGATTTATACATGCCTTGATTACTTTATAGCCATGTTTAAAAAAAAAAGTGAAAGCCTGTGAATTTTGCAAATGATAAATTAATATTTACCGCATCAGGGTGAAGGTTTTAGCGGAGAAACATTCATAATAATGTCTGGAAATGAGACGGTTGGCTCCTATTTATGTGAGAATCTACGGCATTGTAATTGATAATGGTTCTTTTAATTTCAGATCAACTACCTGAGTCTAGTCGGCGGGGGCAATATTGCCCAAACAAGTCGGCGTATCATGAAAAAGCTGGGGTCAAATAATCTTTGGTCAGATTTCAACGTGAATGGGAGGAAGGGGAAGCGTGGTCTGAAGTCAACAAGATTTGTTCCCGTCATTGTCAGTAAGTAATCAATTAGTATATGAATAGCCAATTTCAATTTTATTTTATATGTTTCTGGATTCACCCGATGAGTTACAATGATTGGTGATCAATTGGACATTGATGGTCTCTAGCAACCTTGCTGCCTTTGAAGTCGCATAATAGCATTGTTTTCTGCTTGTAAGGTAGCTGTTGAATTTGGCCTCTAAGGAGTAGTTATGTTTTATGCCCATCTGAACAAGGAATTACTTATGTGAGAGTGTGCAGATGTGTACCCATGTATTTCTTCATACAAAAATGCCCATTTTTGCAAAACAAAAAAAAGGGGTGGGCCATAACATGGGAACCGACATACCATTTTCCCCTAATACATTTGAGAGGAGTGTAATGATATTGATTGTCCGAATTGCCATGGAATGACCCATTTGTCATTTAAGGTGTGTAATCTGTATCGTCTTATTTTAATGTGTCATCAAAAATAATTTTAATATAATGATCCATGGCGTCTGCACTTACGTCTTTCAGGAGCCTGCATGAAGACCGACCAGGGCGCCAAAGAGATGGAGATTGAAGAAGTCGTAGGGGACTTTCTCAAGCGAACCCCATTTCTTCCAGGAGGAAAGAAATGGAAGGTAAATTCCTTTTACTTTTGTTTGTGTTTTTATTTTTTATTTTTTATTTTTTTCTCTTTATATTATGTGGATTTCTATCAAAATACAAAAATATGTTGCAAGAGAATATCAGATCAATTTACTATTTCAAAGGGCATTCAGCCTTTTTTGACCAATTTTTGTTTGGACATTAAAAAAATGTGTATTTCAAAGTTATCTTTTGATTGAATGAGTGAAAATTCTGGTGTTACGTGTATGTTCCCTTTTAAAGGGATAGACCCAATATCTGTAAAACAATATTGTACATGAAGCACATCATTAGTCCAGTTTTGCCCTTGTTGATAGGGGTGGCCGGATTCACCTCACTGCCACCCTAGCTTATCCAGACGTCAGTTTTTAGGCATTGGTCTCGAGACTTAATATTTTGTGGACAGGCAATAATATTTACTTATGTGCAGCCTCTTCAGATATAATTTTGGTTCATAATTTACATTATGCCAGTTTGTCACCAAATGAGCTTGTATAGGTGCTGTTTTTAGGGAGGGGGAACATCATGCCCCCTAGTTTTTTTATGGTTTAGTTGAAATGAACATTTAATTTATAAATAAAGGTTGTTTGCTCTGATTTGCAGAAACCTGATACCGATGGGGCTAGAGTTCCAGCTGTCGCTGCCGAAGATGTTGCCAAAGATGTTGCTGCTGTTGCAGATGCCACTGAAGACGAGGAGGAGGGTGTCATGGAGAATTAAAAAGGATAAACGCTGATGACATCTGTTCTCGATTCGCTATGTAGTAACATACTGGCTTCTGATAAAACTCATTTATAGAACAAATCTGGACCTAACTACAAAATCTTTGGTGGATCAAAAGGACAATATATTAAATGGTATTTGAGACATATACAGTTCTCATAAAGGTTTTACCGGAGGTCAATCACACCAATTATGCCAAGTTTTCTTTGTCATTTAGTTGGTACATGTTTTCAGTATGAATTAACAACATATTTCAGGAATCAAAGAGGAAATTACAGGTTCTATAAATCACTCAAGTTACTTTTGTTGAGTGTGCTGTAACCAAAAATGCTACATATGTGCTGCCAAATTCTTAACACTAGATATATTTATAGTCTTGCCTTTTCTCTAAATAGCCCGGTAGATTTGAGTTTTCATACTTGCCAGTTATATGACATATTTTCAACTTGTATCTCATTAATGTAAATAACTATGTGTTGATTATGATGGATTTTGTTTTTCATGGAAGATGAAAGTTCTAATGCTGGCTTCTGATAAAACTCGTTTATAGCACAAATCTGGACCCGACTACAAAATCTGTGTGGGATCAAGAGGACGATATAGTAAATGGTAAAACTATACAGTTCTCGTTAAGGTTTTACCAGAGGTCAATCACACCAATTATGCCCAGTTTTTTTTTGTCATTTAGTTGGTACATGTTTTCTGTACGAATTAACAACATCTTTTCAGGAATCAAAGAAATTACGGGTTCTATAAATCACTCAAGTTACTTTTGTTGAGTACGCTGTAACCAAAAATGCAATATGTGTGCTGCCAATTTTTTTACACTAGATATATTCATAGACTTGCCTTTTTTATTAATAGATTGGTAATATTGAGTATTCATACTTGCCACTTACTATAATGACATATCGTCATCTTGTACATTTTTTTCTTGTAAATAACCATTGTATCTGTGGTTTCAAATGGACCATCCCAACCAAATTTCTGTTGGCTGTTTATAATCTTATTTAAGTCTATTTTACGCCAATTTTTCAACCGTATTTCTCTAGATTTTCTCCTTGTGATATCACTTGTCTATCACCAGCCTGAAATAGACGTCTATTGGATGTTCGTATACCACATGGTGTTATGAAAACTTTCAGTTGTGAATACTTTATCACCACGGAAACCTACAGAGAACATTGTATCTTTTTATAAGTAACCTTGAAATACATGTACTATTATTACCAAGTCTTTGAACATTTATTTATGTTTGATAATAAAATCCTGAAATCGATCAAATGTGTGACCCAGTATTTATTTCATATACCATTTGTATTTGTTGAACATTCTTAACACTTTTGCAGGACGTTCTTAAATATTTGTTGCGCATTCTTTCAACGCCCGAGACATTTTCAGACATTCTATAAAGGTTTTCTGAACAATCTCCTAAAACGTTTTATGAACGTTTTAGACGTGTTTTAAAAGGTTTTTTTAAACGTTCTTAAAACGTTTGTAGACCATTTTGGACGTTTAGAAAACGTTCTATAAACGTTCCAGACGTGTTTTAAAAGGTTTTTTAAACGTTTGTAGAACATTTGGACGTTTAGAAAACGTTTTATAAACGTTCCAGACGTGTTTTAAAAGGTTTTCTAGACGTTCTTAAAACGTTTGTAGAACATTTGGACGTTTAGAAAACGTTTTATAAACGTTCCAGACGTGTTTTAAAAGGTTTTCTAGACGTTCTTAAAACGTTTGTAGTGCATTTTAACGTTTTAAAAACGTTTTAAGAACGTTCCAAACGTTTTTAACAACGTCAACAATATATTTAGAACGTTTTCAAAAGGTTTTTGGACTTTTCGAATGTCTGAAAGGTTTTTAAAGGTTTTTTTTTGGTTCTTTTAACGTTTAAAACACGTTTTTAAAACGTCCAATAAAACGTTTTAAATACGTCGAAAACCTACCACATTTTGACGTCCAAAAAACGTTTTCACAAAACGTCCAAAAACCAACTTGGAACGTTTTTAGAACGTTCAGAAAACGTCCAATTGTTAGTTGGGTACACACATACAAATACCAAAGGGAGGGGGGGTTTAACCCCCCAACCCCCCCCCCCCCCCCCCCCCCTGCGTACGCGCTGGACTACATGTATTTGGATTTCTCAAGATATGATGTGAATGAATTTGTATTTTGTAAAGACCTACGCCTGAAATACGTCGAAGTAGTACTGTTATTCAGTTTTGTATAAATTAAATATAAGGTGAATACCTGTCAAAAGTAAATAGGCCTATTAAGTGTCATCAGTTTTTCTGATGTGAGTTGATCTGTTGGTAATGTCCATGCTCTCTGTCTTCGTCTACAAACTGACTCTGATAGGAAGCAGGTTTGCGAACCGTCTTTGACGTCTTTCGGATGGTGACGAACTGACGTTAACGGTCGATCCCAAACCTGAGTTATACCATATCCATATGGATACATGTAAACAAAAACAAAAAACACACACACTTTTTTTTTCCCGTAATTATTTACTAATTTATTTGATTTCATTCAATATCAAAACAATACAAATAATTCGATTGAAGAGTAAGTCCACTCCTAAAATAACCTTCTTCCAAAAGAAGCAGAAAAATGATACAAACAAATCAAAAAGAAAGTTATGATTTTTAATAACATAAAAGACTTTGAAAGTCACAAGATAAATAGGCAACTCACTCATGAGTCTGTGATGTCATTGCCTCACTACCCACTAATTATTTTTATTTAATAGTTAGAATTGACATTTATTTCCATCGTCATGACAACATATATAAACATAAAATATGGAATTTCATAACAGATAAAAATATCAAAATTACATATAAATTGACATAACAGCATTCAAAATGTAAAGTAAATATGAAGGTATAAACCATAGTTCAAATGGAAAATGATGCATCCGTAAAAGCCAATAAGGCTTGACAATTGAATGCACCAGGCGCAGAAGTAATAATAACATATACTTGGAAGAAGGAGGAAAAATAAATACAAAAGAGATGTATTTAGTATGAGAGGTGTGATCTGAAAAATAAGATGTTTCTTGTAAAGTCTATTGAATGAATTATTAAATCCGACAGACTGTAAAAAAGGAGGTAGGGAATTCCACATTTTAGGACCAACATAACGGAGAGAATTGGTCAGTATATTGGAAGAAGCATCCCAATGATGTAATTTATCAGCATTTCTTGTGTAGTGGGTATGGACCGCATTGTTGAGACTAAATAGATGCATAAGGTATGGAGGTAGTGAGTTTGAGAAAAAGAGTTGCATCAATGACGAAATTTGTAATTTATTAATATTATCAATATGTAAATTATTGGTAATATAAATTTCAAATTTCCCCTTTTCGAATCTTATTTCCTCACACCAGCATCCAAGTTATATTTATAGTAATATGTTTTTGTGTGGATGCACTAATATAGAGTAATTTGTTTCAGTTAAAACACTCAAACTGGAATTTTATAATTTATTTATATATAAATCAATTCCTTTATGAATATACAATATTCAGAAAATAGTTTCAATTCTTCAAAGTTCATAAACAAAATTGCGAAATGTCATGTTCGCAATATGATCTAAATCATATAACCTGAGAAAAGGTATGGGGAAATCAAGTCGTGGGGGATAAAAAGGGAAATTAATGGGATAAAAATAACCAAATTGGCAATTTGTGCAGTAATTTATTAAGTTCCATATTTTTCATACTTTAAAAAAGATTCATTTCTTCCTTATTAGTTATTCAATTTTACTCAATTTTTGTGGCTCTGTTTCTCTTGTTTTTCTGCATTTATTAAAAGCAATTTTGTTTTGGAGTGGACTTGGCCTTTAGCTTGATACATGTACGAATAATACATTACGCCAAAAACAACACAATATTAACTGAAATCGGTTACCATATACAACAAATTGTAACCCTATCCCTAACTACCCAACCTTAACAGACCGAACTAAGCAACCAACTCGTAAACACCCCCACAATAACATACACTCACACGAAAGAACACCTTCACCTATGACTCTCACTTTTTTTGTAAATATCATTCATTGTGCTTCCTTTCGTCGAATTCATAGAAAACAAAATTACATTGTATAGAAATACACATCTCTTAACATTATTATTTGTCCAGAAATATTCAACTGAATATTGTATTCATAATCATGTACAACTTATAACTTTTGCCCCCACCATATTTTCCACTTTCCACCACTGCTTGACAAAATATTCCAAATATCTAGAATGTGATCAGATCACTACTTAAACCAAAACTCTGCAAATGAGTTTTTGATCTAATATCTTCTTTATCAAAAATTTGATCAAATTGACAATTATTCCGGTTATACATATCCATGTTAGATATCATTTTCCCTTAATTAACAAAGTCTTTATTGTTAAATATAATCGGATTGAATTTCCTTTCCTCAAAATGTCTGCAGGTTTCCAACTCTTGCCCAAGGATCTCAATATAAAATAACGACTTTACTGGGCAACTTCTTTGTATCGTAATTAGAAAGAAAAAATAATCTTCCACCTACTGACCTAAAGCTGTAGTCAAAATACATCTTCCAGCCCATTTTCCTTTCTCCACACAAAAATCGTTTTAATCACATAACACATTGTGTTTTAACGAACAATTCAAAATTAATCATCCTTAAATCACCGTCTCCATTTAGTCGTGGAACATTATTACTCTTTTACTTCGATCCTTTCCCTTCCAAAGGAAATCAGAGCAAATGTTATGAATTTCTGCTGATGAAGAAGACACGAAATTCAATTTAGATAATGCATACTTTTTCAGTAAGTGTATTTTCCCCATAATGGTAAGGTCTCTCTGTTTTCACCATCCTAATAATCTTTTAATTTTACTCAAAATTTCTTTGTAATTTAGCTCCCTAACGAAAAAGTGATTCCAAAATTCTATATATCTTCAAATTTATTTTTTCAAAATGCAATTCTTCTAAATCTTCTTTATCTTTACCTATTATTTAATACCACTCGCTGACCGGAAGGCTTACAAAATTAACATTCTTATTATAACAAACATTTTTAATGCAAAGTATATGTGTTGCCTTAATTTAAATGAGGTTATTGGAAATATAGTCAAACTTTGTTAAAACATAAG
This sequence comes from Strongylocentrotus droebachiensis, assembly GCA_035222895.1. Taxonomy (NCBI): domain Eukaryota; kingdom Metazoa; phylum Echinodermata; class Echinoidea; order Camarodonta; family Strongylocentrotidae; genus Strongylocentrotus; species Strongylocentrotus droebachiensis. The sequence goes on along the minus strand of JAVYIG010000037.1, from coordinate 1,028,925 downwards.
GAAAAACTTTGGGCATCCTATCTAGCAATTCATATTCAAGTCGTTCGTAAAGTCGTGCGTAACTTTACGAACAGCTTTATGAAACACCCCCAGGGAGGTCAGACCCACTTCCCTGGTGAGATCGACCATGTTGAACGGTCTATAGACAAGGGCGTCAATCCGTTTTAAATTTTTGAGGGGACACTGGAATCTGAGTGTCTAAGTAAAGCATAGCGAGCGAAGAGAGCAGAGCGTATAAGGCGCAGGGTCCAGGCAAGGGCGGCGGAGCGTTTTTTAAAGTTAGGGGGGAGGGCACCAACAAAAAAGGGCACTTTAACTTTATACAATTTGTTGACATTGGTTATGTACCCATACATTGTGATTACATTATCAGGGATGATTTCAATTTTTTCCTCTTGACATGGTCCAAAATAAAGCTTAAGCATCATGCTTTTGCAGTTAGGTGTGATGGGCTGAACATTTATTTGCGAACTAAGTGAGCGAACAAAAGTATTAAGATTTGTGCGGTTGCAGCGCGAAAAAAATACATCTTATAAAAAGGTAAAAAAAGCAATCCTGATGCGGGTTTAAGCACAATCTAATCATGAAAGAATGAAATTATCTTCAATAAGCAACATAATTATATCTATTTTAAAATGCGAGCGAGCGTCGGGTGAAATTAAAGAAAAAGTTGACACTATAGTTACTTGATATTAGGAGCACATTTTATGGTGAGGGAATCGGGGGCACATGTCCAACGGGAAAAGGACACTTATTAGAAAAGAAAAAGAGCACATTCCAATTAAGAAGGGGAATTATCAGAGGTGAAAATGGGCATTCAACTGAGATAAAGAGGGGCACTTGTGAAAATGGAAAGGGTCACTTATCACGAAGGAAAATGGGCATTTGTCGAAGGAAAAGGAGCACCTATAATATTTTAATAGAGGCGTCTATCAGAAGTGTCAGAACGGGCATTTATGAGTAGGGGGAGTGGCTCTTTTTAAAAGCGAAAAGGGGCATTTATTTGTTAGAAAGAAAAAATTGGCACGTGTAAAAATAAAAGGGGACACTTATCAGAGGAAGAAGTGACACTCATCAAAGATGTAAAGGGGGAGCCCTTGGAAGCTCTTGAGTTCTCAGACCTTAAAAAACACATAGATTTTTCAAACCAGTTTCGCAGCGAAATCAGTTGATATAAAGGCTCATTACGGTATGGCACGCACGATCGGTATAAAAACACGTGTGCCGTTTTAAATGCCTCTTGATCTGAAATAACAATATTTATGAATAAAAGGTACCAGTAGTCATAATGACTCAAGAGGACACTTTTTTTTTTGTAGAGTCCCCAAAAATCGCAACGACTCAACCGGCCGCTGAATAACCGGGGGGAGGGGATGGGGGGGATGTAAGAGGACACTTTTTTTTGGGGGGGGGGGGGTCTCGAAATTTGAAAATTTGACATTTTTTAGGTCAGCCATGGGAATAATATTTTTTTTTTTTTTTTTTTTAATGATAAAAAAAATATTTAAAAAAACAAAGGGGGGGTTTAGGGGGGTTTACACACATAAAAATACCAAAGGGGGGTTCAACCCCCAACCCCCCCCCCCCCCCCCCCTGCGTACGCGCCTGTTGAGCACACATAAACAAAAAAAAATCAAAGTTTGTAGAAAGTCCTAAAAGAATTGCGAAAACATGTACTAGGCTTTTTACATGCTGCAAATGCATGATGCTTGGCTGATATTTATGCAATAAATCTTTTGTCTATACCATGATACTGAGAAGGAACAAATTAGATCACTTCCCGGGGACACAGACAACGACACCCCGACATTGAATATCTATTTGATTGTTGGTCTTTTCAATTCCCTTGGTCTTGACCTTATTATGCTTAGGGTAGCAGAAAGCAATTGGGTGGGGGGGGGGGGGGGGTATTTATTCCAAACTCCAATTCTTTTTCGCCCATAACATATAAACAATTTTTTTTTGTCTATATAGTCATAACTTATAAAAGATGAATATATTGAATGATTGATTGATTGATTTTTATCCGCCAAGCTCAATTCCAAAATACAATAGACAAGAATAACAGGTAAAAATTATTCTAATTGAACAGGATAACCCCCAAAAGCTCGAGAGCTTATTTCAAGTGGGGTCCCCGACAGACATGTACAAAATTAATAAGTTAAAATAATATACCCTTACAAAAAAAGTACCATTTTTACAGACAGATACGAAAATAACAAACTTATTACAGATAATAATGATGATAATGATAATAACAATATTAAACTGATGATAGCATGATAATGACAATTACAGTTTTTATCATTTGATATACAAACATGATAACACAATTTGTTACTATTCTCGAATTATTAATTAATAATATCAAGAAGTTACTTCTTGCTAATACTGAGATTGAATATATCTAAATATGTAGCACAGGCAGAAAACAGTGTTTGTATGCCTCCCTCTCTCGACATGACATCTAAGTACAACGCCACGCGTGATTGACAACATTGCTTGAGCACGTGCTGCGAAGAGTAGTCAGAGTTGTTCCACATTAGTGCCAGAAACACGACAAATATGGGCAGACCAGGTAACAAACATTCAGAATTGTACAAAAATACTAATTTAATTAAACATAATAATCGTTTTGAATGCTTAAAATTGAATGTCTTTGTGTCCGTTTGATTGAAGTAAGCATTTACTTTGGCTTTGCTTTTGTGTTTTGTAGACCATGCTCTGCATGGAATTTGGTTTCAGTCCCACATATTGAAATCGGTGTTTGTGCTAAGAGATATGAATGTGTCGTGACCGACGAGATGCATGTGAATGGAATTTTGTTTAATGATTCTTGTTTGGATACGAGTGACTATAACTTTCAGTTATTTTCTGTATTTATCAGTGTTGTATAATTTATTTTGGTTATGAGCAGAAATCAGAATAAAACATGTCAAGAAACAAAAGAAATTAAATTCACAAAAACATGTGCTCAATAAAATTAAAAATGGGACCTGCTGATTTTCAATCGTCTTCCAGTTTCACCTTCACCTTCACTTTCACTATAAATTTATCTAATGCAGATGTTTATTGAAGATTGGAAAGTAAAACCCTTGCCTTGGAAAGAAATAGATTCTAGATTGAAGTGAGAGAGAGAGAGACTGACAGGTCACAGAGGAAGGGAAGAAATAAATGTTTGCTTTTAATCAGGATGGGTGCTGGTTCGACAATGAGGATCGTCTGCATAAACGAGGATAATCTCATTAGCGTGTACAAAATGCATCCTATAAAAAAAAGGATTTTTTTTTTTTTTTTTTTTTGTTCGGCCCTCTGCTGGTTTCAGGTTCCTTATCGTCGCGCTGGCAATGCAAAAAACAGATTCTGCGTAATAAAATCCAGCCAGTTGGCCGTCTACTTTTATGGGTTGTCTGTTTTCCCGAGGATTTATTTCTCACAACGTGAAACCAGAGTGAAATGCATGAAGAAAATCATTGCAGATTACGTTTTTCACTCTCGATCATGTTCAGCCAATAGAATCAATCACACTCTTCCAGTCTCTTGGGCAAGATAGTGCGAATTCATAATTTTTACAATTTTTCACAACGTGTGGGAAATGAAATGTCTTTCCCCACAACTTGGGAAATGGACAATGGTAAAAATTGATGAGTTCTAAAAAAAAAAATTGATAACGAGTTCAAATTCAAAAAATGACTGAAGCCTGGTGTTTGGTGTTAACCTGCCCCCTGCCCTGTATCATACACGCAGGCTAGGTTACACTGGAAAACCCTCCATCCCTCGGATTGGACCTTAAATGGAGGAGAGTTAGCACCTTTGTTAGGAAGTAGAACCCACTGCATTATTTTCATAACGGTAAGGAGAAACTGGTGTAGTGATCCACCTGCACACCATCAATCAATCACTTATACCGGGAGAAGAGACCAGAGAGGTACCGTGTTTCAGTTTCAATGAATAACAAATAAATGTTGCTATCTTTCTCTCTCGTGACAGGATTCTCACCAGGGAGCAGAGGGGGCTTCCGAGGGGTCGGAGACCGGGGAGGGCGTGGTGGTAGAGGGGGCTTTGGAAGCGGAGGACGAGGAGGCTTTGGCGGAGGACGAGGAGGTTTTGGAGATAGAGGCGGAAGAGGAGGAGGTAAATATTTTTAAATCTGCTTTAAGGTTCATTCAGGGAGAACATTGCGGTAAACTACCACTGTCTTTTTTTTTTTTACGTGAAGATCGCAGAAGGGCCTACTCGGGTTCACTTAGCTCTGCGTTATAAGACTTAGAAATGTAAAGCATTTTACACTTCCATTTTTATGAGGGGGAAAATGCCTCAATTTACCATGTCTAAACGAAAAATCAGTATATAAAGTGAAAGATAAAGAAACGTATAAATAAACTAATTTTGTCTCGGTCACTTGACATGACCGCTGGGCATTGAGGAGAGTTAGTAATATGATAATATGATTGGAAATTTCAAAATTGCAGATGAAACCAAGCATTTGACTCCATGTTAAGAACGTCATTAATGTATGAGTAAAAAGTGTTTGGGAATTATATTCATTTCATCTGGCAGTGATGAACTTAACAATTTCTTCACTTTGAACAGAAGTATCTTGTTGAGAATATTGTTGAACTGAGCCAGGTTAATGTTCCCCCGTGGTAATATTCATCTCTATCATGATTTTTTGTGTGATTTGTGGGTTTTTACAAAATCATAGTTAAATGCATCATTATCTTGTAAGATAAAGAGGAGATCTGGTGATACACTTTGTAGAAGTTCAATATTTAATATTTAATTATGATTGTGAAATTTTACAATAGTCTCAAAGAACATGCAATAAAGAACGATACATACATGTACTTAAAGGTAAAGACCAGTATTGGAAATGCCCCAATTTCAAGAAATGAAATGGAAGCTCTTATTATCAATCATGTGAAAGAATATGTTTTGACTAATACATGATGATAACAAAATTGCCGGGAAACCGCCTACTAATTGATATATTTGGGAAATAAGTTTCTCTCATGGTCTGTGAGATATACACGCACGTGTGCGTATAGTCCCATATACATCTTTCTGTGTACAGTGCTTGCAACTTTACGAAGACTGGGCCAAGTTTCTTATCATTTTGATGATTCCAGAAACTTGCAGTACACACCAATACTTATATGCTAGATGATCAACCTTTTCTGATCCATTCCACAACGTTTCTTTCACAATACAATCGCATGACCATAACTGGTCTTTACCTTTAACATGATAATTGAGTATATGTGGAGGGACTAGCAAAGGCCCAGATCTTTCAAGGGCTATTCCCAAGCGAGGAGGGGATAAGGAAATAGTCACCACCTCTATGTTGTTATTGATGTGTTTCTTATCTCCCATCTCTCTGCTTTGTGTTTTTTTCTTCAGGTTTTGGTGGACGAGGTCGTGGTGGACCAAGAGGCAGGGGAGGAAGAGGTAGGTTTACTTAGGGTCAGTGTAACAAGGATGCATTTTAAGGCACCTAGATACTTGCAAACAGTTTGGTCCTGCACTGCCTCCACATTGTTTTTTTTAAAGATATTTTATGTTTTGTACTTGCCCGACTGCTAAGAAAGCATGTGTATGCTTGTACTTAAGCAACCAGGGGAATGACGGCTTTAAGTCCTCTCAGAGGATTGATGCCTTACTAGCGCGTCAACTCGGTTTTGAACACAGGACCTCCCGGTTACAAGACCACTGCTCTACCTCCGAACCATCAAGCCTCCTCGCATTACTTGGGGATGCCTGTGGGTAGGCTAAGAATATTGTTCAAACGACATGTGGCATAGAGAATTGCCTTTACATGTAGATCATTCTCTTACCGAAAAGATACCCAAGAGCGATTAATGTGGTTCAAACCTCACCATTTAGTAATGTAGAATTTCATGTTTTCCAACCCAAATTGCATTGTCCAGATCTATATCATATCGTAAACTTGTTCTGTCTCAACCAGTATTTGTTAATTGTCTGTAGGATCTTGGTACTATTATCATTGAAGATGATCAAAAGTAATATTCCAGAGCGTGTTGTTTTTATATCTCTTCTTTCTTATTTTTTTCTTTCAGGAGGTCGAGGTGGCATGAGGGGTGGCTTCAAAGTTGCTATTGAGCCTCACAGGCTTGAAGGTATGGGTTGAGATATTTTATGGTTAATTATTGGAAGTTTTCAGATTTCTCATGCCCACCACAAAAAGTGCTCAAGGCGCTCTAGTATTGCTCAGATAATATTTGCATTTTGGTAATCCTAGAATTATTATTACAGCATATATATTTAGTTGAATTGGAATTAAGTTTGTGAATTCTATATTTTAATATCTTTATTGCAAAATATCAGTGTGAAATTTAATTTTGTAATACCCGAAATCAAATATTCACATCACGTTATCGGCATGACGCTCGGGGACCAGGCTGGGAACCTTTTTTTTTACCCCGAAAAAATGAAATCAACTGTATTTATATAGCGCATTTTCTATGTACATGTTCATACTGCTCATGCCATGTTTTCTCTTAATTTCAGCTCGAGGGTTAGCTTACTCTTCGACCCAAAGTTGGGTCCCTTTAAAAACATTATTCACTAGTGACAAGGTAGCGATTAGATTAAGAACCAAAGATAACAAGGGACCTGGTTATTGGCGATGATGATCAAAACAAATTCTTCACTTTGAACTGAAGTCAAGTTGTTGATAAAATTGTTACTGTCTGAGCCATAACGTCCGAGATAAACAAATTTGTATCATCATGGAGATGCTTGTGTCTTTTGTTTGGTGAGTCAATGAAGAAGATATTTTTCTTTTATATCACTTTTCCTCCGTTGAATAGTTCCCCCAAGGATGTATTTCTACTATAAAGACATACTTTAATTCCCCACCCACAAAACTCACTCTGGATTGAATTTCAGCGATGTTTTATCCTTCTTTTTTTATAGCTTTTTTCACAATCCAGGACATGTAGTTTAAGCTTATGTATTACACAAGTCTCTAAGCTGTGTGCTTTGAATGCATTAAATGGGGATTATCCAACAGGATTATCTGACTTTGTTATCTACAATTTGTTTAGATTGTATGGTTAAGTTAAAGTAGGTCAAAGTTCAGATTGTTGTGTAGAGCTCATTGTTCTGCTGGTGGGGTCTTAGTCTTCATTGCCAGTCTCTTCTTTGTGTTTACAGGAGTGTTCATTGCCAGGGGCAAGGAGGATGCACTGGTCACCAAGAACTTGGTGCCTGGGGAATCAGTCTATGGAGAGAAGAGAATAAGCATTGAGGTAATGATCCTGTGTGTATTGTCACATACATGTACCTTTGTGCCAGTATTTCTGCTTAACCCCTTGTCTACTGAATTGTCATATCCTCCATAGCTTTAATACAGAAACCACTCGCCCCCAGGAGGTAAAGGTTTAAGATCCCTTCTGGCTCTGTTTCTTTCTTTTGTTTTTCTTTCTATCCAAATTCTCAACTTTGTAACCATTTGACAAACTAAGCATTTATTTCATAATTAAACTAGACAGTGGTGCAAATAGATCATAATTAAACAGACATGGCCCAGGACAATTGATTTGCCAAAGTGGGGCATAACATATAAACATAAATCATACAGTTTTACAGATATGATATATGGTTCAATAGGATAATGCATATGAGGAAATTAGCATTTCAGAAATATTACTATTTTGAGATATATATCACAATGTTTAATTAAAACAATGTACAAAATACCCCCCCCCCCCCCAAAAAAAAAGACTATTTGAAGAAGAAAAGTTTGTCAAATGAATCCTTGCTTGGCTTATGTAATGTGGCTTTCTTGAAAGATCTGATTTGAAATAATGACTAGTTATTATACAGTGCAGATTGTACAGTCAAACCTGTCTATAGCTCCCGCCCAAGTGAAACACAAAAAGTGTTCTTCATAGAGGCTGTTCACACCGGCAGAGATAGCGCGCTAGACCGCGCTATCTCTGCGGTTTGGAAGGTACAACGTCGTTTCGGTCCGCTCAACAGCGAGCCAAAACGGCGCGCCACTGGAGCACCTCTTGGGGGTGGTCCACGAGAGATAGCGCGGTCTAGCATGCGCTAGAAAAAAGGGGGTGCTACGATAGACCGCGCTATCTCATTGCGGTGTGAACAGCCTCATAGACAGGTGGTCCCAAAGCAGGTTCAACTGTATGTAGAGACTCTGCCTAGTAGCCGTAAAATGTGGTCATCAGTAGCTTATTATAATAATTGTAACTTGTCATTGATAAACAAGTTAGATGAAACAGGGCCCAGGCAGAGATGCCAACCAGTACGATTTAATCGTATGTAGTACGATAATAAGAGTGGAATACGATAATACGATCTCACCTCTTAAAATACGATTTTTCAACAATTTTTTTTTTTTTTTTTTTTTTTTTTTTTTTAAATACCTCTACAAATACGATTTTTCAACAAACAATTTTTTTTTTTTTTTTTGTAATACCCGTAAAAACCACGGAATCGCATAGAAACATGTACAAGTAAACCCCCGCAACCCAAACAAAAAGTTTGCTTTACAATTTTCTTTAAAAATGTTAATGAAGAGCAAACATTTTACTTGACCATACGTACCAGTATCACATTTTTCTGAAATTTTACTGGCCCGGGGCCAACCGGCCATTAGTAGTGTTGAGTTTTCGTGAAAATCTGATTTTTCTCTCCAAAATCTGATTTTTTAGGATACTCGTCTGTTTTTTGCGTCAAGAGGTTGGCATCTCTGCCCAGGTGTTTGGGTGAGGCAGGTTTTCATTTCTTTCTCATGTTTTTACCATTGACAGGAAGGTGAGAAGAAGTTAGAGTACCGAGCCTGGAACCCCTTCAGGTCGAAGCTAGCGGCGGCCATCTTGGGAGGCGTCGATCACATCCACATGAAGCCCGGCAGCAAGGTGCTGTACCTGGGTGCTGCGTCAGGAACAACTGTGTCTCACGTCTCGGACCTGGTTGGACCGGTAAGTCCACAGCTGCCATCCAGACCTAGTTTGAGAAGAATTATTCCCTTTTTTGCTATGAACCTTAGATTTCTCTCTTTTTCTGAAACTACTGTGTAAAAAGTATATAAAATAGATTGTAATGTTGTCTTGGAAATGCAGAATGAAGTTTATGATCACTATTTTCATGTACATGTTCATGTTGATTTCATGTCAATTTAATTCTTATTGGTTCATTAAAAATACATGTTTATATTTTTTAACTCCGAACAAATGGAAATTCAAATAATTCAATATAATAAACGATTCATTTGAACCCTTTTGAAAAGAGTGAACGCTGTGGACTAAACCATGAACCATAAAAATATTTTTAAATGTGAAAATCGTTATCATGAATTAGTAAATCTTTGCTACCAATGTTTATATTTGTTGTATTGCAATGATTCCAAACGTTTCTTTTTTGTGCTGCTTTCTTCCTCATTTCAGGAAGGACTGGTGTACGCTGTTGAGTTCTCACACAGATCAGGACGTGATCTCATGAACGTAGCCAAGAAACGAACAAATATCATTCCCATCATCGAGGATGCTAGACATCCACATAAATACAGAATGCTGGTCGGTAAGTTACATCATCATTATCATCACCACCATCAATCAATGTAGGAGATAAATAAATAGCATGGAGCTTTGAAAAGTTTCTGGAGTTTTTGACTTGTAAAGGATTCAATTATTATGCTGCATTGTGTTTGAATCACAATACAGAATTTTTGTAGTTTGTGGAAGCTTCTATCTTCAAAACCACAGTGGATCATTTTGAGAAATATATTGGTATCCATATGTTTATGTATCATAATCAGACTCGACAGTTTCTTTGAATCTGTATACATTATTTCTACCATTGTTATCCATCTGTTTGTATTTTAATTTGTAATTCAAATCCAACCTCCAGTTTCAGTTGCAATAAAGAAATAATAATAATAACAATGTCTGATATTTAAAGTGTGTTTGCATGCTTTGTTTGATAGGTATGGTTGACTGTGTGTTTGCTGATGTAGCCCAACCAGATCAAGCCAGGATCGTCGCTATCAATGCACACAACTTCCTCAAGAACGAAGGCCACTTTGTCATCTCAATTAAGGTGAGTGTCCTGGGGAAGAAAGATTTACTTTCCCTTTAGAAACCTGTATATAAAGACTACCCAAGGGAAACAAGAAAAGTGGTCTTTATGTGCAGGTTCCTTTAGTACACGTTTCAGGCTTGATAATTACCCGATTTTTGCTTATTTTTTTTTCTTCCCGATTTTATCCTGATTTTTCCCTGATTTTCTCTATTTTTCCAGGATCTGTAAAATGGATCATTCTGTATTAGGACCCGTTTCACAAAGCTTATTTTCAATGACAAATGACAAAAAATCAGTGACCAATCTGAAGCAAGGATTTCACTAGCATATAACAAAAACTTGTATGTCACTGGCAACAAGTTTTGTGAGCCCCCCTTGGTGTGTGTTGGGATATCCAAAAGAACCTATTCTTATATCTAGGAATAATGTGAAAATACATTTTCATGTATTATATGGGAACTCTTTTTCTATAGTTTTGCAGGATTTTTTATGTAAATTTTATTTATGTACCAGACCTCTTTTTTAAATGGTTTCCGGACCTCTAATGATGCTTTTGTGACCCAAATGTTCCCTCCTGTATATTTTTTGTGTCACTGCTCACGGAGTAAAATCTTTCTTTCTTACGTTTGTTCATCCATCAGGCAAACTGCATTGACTCCACGGCCCAACCTGAGGCGGTGTTTGCTGGTGAGGTCAAGAAACTCATAGCAGAGAAGCTCAAACCACAGGAACAGTTGACCCTTGAACCTTACGAAAGAGATCACGCCGTCGTAGTAGGAACATACAGGTAATTGACTCTACTTCATGGCTTAGAATTTGACAGGGACACAGAAGGGTCATTTTTATGCCTCCGCTACAAAGTAGCCGGAGGCATTATGTTTTCGGGTTGTCCGTCCGTCCGTACGTACGTACGTACGTACGTACGTACGTCCGTACGTCCCGTTCTCGTGATCGCGTTATCTCAAGAACCGATTGATTGATTCCCGCCAAACTTGGGTCATGTATGTATCTCACAGAGCCAATGAACTGATTAGATTTTGGGGTCACGAGATCCAAGGTCAAAGGTCACAGGGCTCATTATGTATGCGAAAATAGCTCGTGATCGCGTTATCTCAAGAACCGATTGATGGATTCCTGCCAAACTTAAGTCATGTATGTATCTTGCAGAGCCAATGAACTGATTAGATTTTGGGGTCACGAGATCCAAGGTCAAAGGTCACAGGGCTCATTATGTATGCAAAAATAGCTCGTGATCGCGTTTTCTCAAGAACCGATTGATGGATTCCTGCCAAACTTAAGTCATGTATGTATCTTGCAGAGCCAATGAACTGATTAGATTTTGGGGTCACAAGGTCGAAGGTCAAAGGTCACAGGGCTCATTATGTATGCAAAAATAGCTTGTGATCGCATTATCTCAAGAACCGATTGATGGATTCCTGCCAAACTCAGGTCATGTATGTATCTTGCAGAGCCAATAAAATGATTCGATTTTAGGGTCACCAGGTCAAAGGTCACAGGGCTCTTTATGTATCAAAAAATAGCTTGTGATCGCATTATCATGAGAACCAATAGACAGATTACTATCAAACTCAAGTCATGTATGTATCTTGCAGAGCCAATGAACTGATTAGATTTTGGGGTCACCAGGTGGATGGTCAAAGGTCACATAGCTCAATATGTATGCCTATAAGTAGCTTGTGCATGCATTATCATTAAAACCGACAGATGGATTACAATCAAACTTAAATTTAAAGATTGTTTCTGTTTTGGTTTGTAAAATTGCTCTATGGCGGAGGCATCATTTTTGACTGCGCACAGTCAAAGTTCCATCTAGTTGTATGATGTATTATTTGCCTGAAAATGCTGGGATAATTCTTATGTATATCATAGTTAGGAATGGAATGATAACAATAACCGTCTTTTATACTGCACTTTACTAGTAACAACAGACCAAAGCACTTATAGTGTTATTATTAATTATGACTATTACCCTGGTCAGCGGATTCTACCACTGTACCACATATAATGGTGTGCATTCTCCACTCCCTGGGGCGCTTTCCAGGTAGTCGCCTTTTATAAAGGTGCTCACACATTGGAAAGTGTAGAATCTTCCACTAAAACTAAATCTTGCCTTTGTATTAGGCTTGAGTCGGTACGGTCGATCACACCGGGACCCGACCGTTGCCTTCGGGTCCCGGTTTCGTTTTTTGAGAACCGACGCTCCGAAAAAAATAATGAAATATGTAAGAAATTGCAGTTTTGCACACCACTAAAATCAATCCACCTTAAAACTTAAGTATTTAATTGTTACCAATCATATTCTAGCTCATCCTGAATCAATCCGAACTGCTGATATAAATATGGGTTGCAGAGCAGTTCGCCCCATGGGGTTGTTGTTGCCAGCTGCTAGCTAGCTACTATACTGGCCGGGTCTCTCGGCAGGATTAATAAATCAAGTTGAAAGAAACGTTAATGTTTGAATAATAAAACGGCTTTCTAAAAAGTACTTCCTTACAACATACCGATCGAATAATTTTAAAAAGACAAAATAGATATTTTTTCTTTGATTTTGAACACCGCATGCTTCTTTTAAAAGCTGAAAATTACTTGGTAATCACAAGAAGTTTCGATACGGATAGCTGTTGCAAGGCAAGTTCAGACTAGTCTCGGAAAAATGCGCCAGTGCACCTCGTTAGCTGTAATGCGTGCCCAAACGAACCCAAACAAAGACGTGATCGTAACGAGAAAAAAATCATTAAAAACTACGAGAGCACAATTGGAAAGACAATATACTCAAAATTATCGTAAGCAGATACATAACTTGGAGGGAGAATACAATAGTTGTCCAAGAAAAGCCACAGAAATAGTGATATTTAAGGAGTTACTATAGGTACAATCATTATCGGAATGGCCCTGCTGCGATTTCCGAATTACACATGTTTAAATTGAACACGAGGCTAGCAAACCAAAAACCGCCCTCTACGGTAGAAAGCAGTATAACAAAGGATTCAAGTATTTGCAGCAGCAAGCCCCCTTGCGATAAAAATGTACCCAGTTACTCCTCGATTATCACTATTTCTGTGGCTTTTCTTGGACAACTATTGTATTCTGCGACAAATCCTGCGAGCTGATTTCGGGACACCGGGTCCCGATCGGTGCGAGGCCGTCGGGACCCGGTTTATGAAAATCCCGACATGACTCAGGCCTACTTTGTATCTAAAGAAGGAAAGGTGATGCCGAAGCATTAAGTACTGGCATTTAAAGAAAGAAAAAATTGGTCATGATATTTTGTTTAAGAAAAAGTAATGAAAATATCTTGATATTGTTTGTCTATAAATGTGCTGTAATCATACCCCCCAAAAAAATCATGAAATATTAATTATGTTTTGCAATGTCTCATTTTTGTCTCTCTTTGTTTTGTTCCGTTTTTTTTTATAGAGCACCACCCAAGAAGAAGTGAAGAGACAGAGCGGAAGAATTTTTATTAACGAAAGACTTTGACGGCCAAACCGAGTCACTCCTACCAACCCCAACACCATTAAAGCTCCAGCCTACCATGTATACACACACCTTCAGACCCACTTCTGCAAAATTGGACAACCTCTTTGGCCTACAAGTTTATAAACCAAAGACTTTACTAAGCGCCTGCTCTCGGTGCATCTAAGCACCTTTTGCAATCAAGTCCGCTTTTGCACCACTTCCGCATTGTGCAAAATTGGACAACCTCCTTGGCCTACAAGTTTATAAACGAAAGACTTTAATTGGCGCGTGCTCTCGGTGCATCAGGTCGTAGGGTTGGTGGACGCTGTAAAGACTGCTATTCATGATCCTGTTTCGTCCTATTATGGAACTAATAGGACAATGTCTGATTTGAACCTGGATGGAGTGTGGAAGGAAGAAACTGTTGAGCACAGAACTTTAAACTCCTTATTCAACTATATTGTCCGTCTATTGTAAAGTACCACTCAAACTGTCCATGTTTATAATATTAGTAACTGGTTCTCTTCAAAAACTCTCTTAAAAACCAAGTGTGTACAGTATTATAATTATAAGATGCTGCAGATCCCCCCCCCCCCCCCCCCCCCTCTTCAAAATGCCCTCTGCAAACTTTTAATTGTTACAATGTAATGGATGTTCTTCACTTGTGTTCCTTATGACTTTGTCACCATTTCCTATGCCGTAGTTTTATTTGGAAACCTCATCAAATGTCCCTCGAACGAGGAACTGCTCAGTGCGTTTACAATTGTTGATAGCCGTCACTCTCTGAGCTTTTCTTGGTTGTTCAAGCAGCCTAATTCTATGATTGTTTTTTCAACAGTGTAGGGCATTATAGTCCAAGGGGTTTCTATATTTTGTTCAAGTTTTATGATTTTAATTTAGTTTATAACCTGTAGTACTTTTAAAAGACAGATAGCATGTGATTTGACTAAAATGATGGTCTTGGACATCTAACTTGGACCCGCAGTCAACATTTGTCATTTAATTTGTGAATTCTACGTTTACCAAAGGATTTGCTTCTTTTCATTATCCAAGTAGAACACAAGCTCTTTTTAGATCATGTGTGAAAATCATGATTGTTTTTAATGAGTTTTCTTAGACTCACTTATTTTGTATTTTTATTTCGGATGTGAGTTCTGTAAATGATGCCAAATAGTCACGAGTTTGATGGGAGATCATGAGGACAAATTTTTAAATAATTTTTTTCTCCAAGTTTTGCTGTAAATATGTGTAATATATGACTATTGTGGTTTTGATAGTCTGAGGGGTTCTGAATTCTTAATTCCAAGTTGTTTCTTGAACTAAAAAAAAAAAAAATGTAACATGAAGTTGATTCATCTGTGCCAGCTTCAAGTTGTCTTGCAACATAATTAATTGGTTTTTGATATTTCTCATTTATGAAATATATTTGTTCCATCTTAATTTTAATTCACATTTGGCTAGTACAGGAATAGCCAAAGTTGGCTCCCCCTTCTTTCACTCCTTAAGTATGTAATATATTTTAATTCTTTATTATTCTAATTCATGCCAGTACTCTTCTCTGTACGTAGAGTCTGTAGTTTCTACATACCCTGAAAAAGGGCATTTAAGATGAGTTTTGAGGCAGTGTCAAAAACGTTACACTTTTAAAAATCGTACATAAAGTGGTTTTGATCATTGTATGTCTTTCTTTTGCTCCGCTATTCTTGTTCATACCTGGCCCAAATTCACGAAGGATGTTTAAAATTAAACCCTGGACTATAAATAGAGGTGTCTCAGTACATGTATAGATGTTTATACCACGGTTTAAGATAAATGTCCTCCATGAATTCCAGCCTTCTAGGCCCCGAATTCACAAAGCAAGGTTTGAGCTCAAACCTCCTTTTGTTCTTTATAAACCAGGTTTGTAAAAAAAACGCGTCATATGACGTACGAAAACCAAGGTTTGTCGACAAACCTCCTTTGTGAATTCGGGCCCTAGTGTCTGGAATGTCAAAGGTATTCTCTTGACAGCAGATATTATGTCCAAGTATGAGATACATGTATCTAGAAATTATCATGTCAGATTGCTTAGAAAAATTAAAAGTCATCTTTTATATTACTACTTTGTGTGTTCCTGTTTTGTATTTTGCCTTTTAATAATGGGGTTACCGTTGTGTATGTGAACAACAGAATTATTCATAACCCTTTTGAATTTGATGAATGAATGAATGAAAGATTGACTGTTTGAATTAGGGCCTTTTCCAGAAGAAATATAAATAGGGGAAAATCATATATTCTTTTACATGTACTTGAAAAATCACAAAACTTGGAAAGTGTGTGAATACTTTAAATGTTGACTGTATTGTAATATGTATATTTCAAGTATTGATGACATTGATTTAATTCACTTCAAATTCTGAATGTATTAATCACCAAAACTAGCTTACACACATTTGACATATTTACAGTATAAACAAAAAATGACAGAGCCATATTGCCTTGAATGTTTTGCATGAAAGGAGTCTTAGAATTAGCTTCATCAAAATAAGCAACAATTATTGAATTTATAGAGGTTTTCTAATACATAGTAGAAACATTTTGGACTCGGATCTTAATGAACATAAAAATGGGTACATGTATGGACACCGACATTTATATAGTCTATCTTCTAGAAACAGTATGCTGTCTTTTGGCAGTAGAGGGCGGCATCACAATATTGCATGCCGAGACTGCAGTCGGTAGGCCTACACTATAGATGGAATTGATAGGCTCGAGAACAACTTCACACCTATTGAGGGTGGTGATGGTGATAGTGATAGTGATAATGGTGATGATGACGACGATGGTGATCATGATGGTGATAATGATTGTGATGATGATGATGATGGTGATAATGATTGTGATGATGATAATGATGGTGGTGATGATGGTGATAATGATTGTGATGATGATAATGATTGTGATGATGATGATGGTGATATTGATAATGGTGGTGATGATGATGATGGTGATGACGGCGATGATGATGTTGATAGTGATGTCGATGGTGAAGATGATGATGGCGATGATGATGTTAATAGTGATGTCGATGGTGAAGATGATGGTGGTGATGATGATGATGGTGTTGATGAGGGTGGTAGTGATGGTGATTGTGATAATGATCATTGTGATAGTGATGGTGATGATGACGACGACGGTGATGATGGTGATAGTGATTGTGATAATGATAATGGTGATGCTGATGATGGTGTTGATGAGGGTGGTAGTGAAGGTGATTGTGATAATGATCATTGTGATGGTGATGATGATGATGACGACGATGGTGTTGATGATGATGGTGGTGATGATATTGATGATGGTGATGGTGTTGATAATGGTGGTGATGACGACGATGGTGATTATGATTGCGATGATGATGGTGATGTTGACCTACAGTGTTGATGATAATGGTATTAATGACAATGGCGAGGATGATGTAAAATCGGTTGGTGGTGATGATGATGATGATGATTACGATGATGCTAGTGATGATTTTAATAAAGAGGAGTAGGATGATGATGATGATGATGATGATGGTGTTGATGAGAAAGAGGAGGAAGAAGATGGTAAGGAATAGCAAGGGTCATGTACTAGCGATGATTGAATGAGTATACCGCCATTTTGACATATCAGATATCAGATTTGTTAGAACATCAAATGGTTAAATTATCTATTAATGTTTGTCCGTACTTTTCATTCTGAAAAAAAATAGAATTCTTCCAATAATTAGATTTTTCATTTTTCATACAAAAACAAGAGTGCATTAAAAATACAATTATTTAGGTCAATGTAGACTCCACCAAATTGAATACAATTAAGATCACTTTATGAAATTATACGGAATAGAGGAGAGCTCCTCCTTTAAAACAGTCTGCAAAACATTATTAGCAAAATTACAACAGATAAACTTTGATAATAAAAAATGTCAGGCTTTTTCATTCTTGTAACAAAGACTATTTATATTGTGTTAATTCAAATCGAATACACACGTTCTTAATAGGTTGTATAAGGTGCTCTACATGCTTGATTATTTCGATGGTTATGGCTTTAAAAAAATCAATCATGAATAATCAAATTGTGATTGACTGAAATTGAAATATTCTTCAGGCAATCATAAATCAACAATGATAAAATAATTTATTTTTAATAAATGGTAATGGGATTTCTCTGCAATGTAGATCAACGAATTATCCAACTTCGAAATGGTTCTTGTCGAGAGTCAGCCATGTATCTTAATAATTAACACGATCTTAACTACTTTGGAAAAATCAACTTAAAGGGGAAGTCTACCCTGATACTAGGGATCCGGTAACTTCGTCTCATATTCTGAAAACAAATCCTGGATTTAGCTCATGCTGCAATGATAATTATAAACCTTTAGGTCAGTCTGGAACCCATGACTTTTACAGGCCGATCGCCTGTCTGATTATCAAGATATTTATGATTGGAATAACAAATTTTGAAAACCGTTTGCCAAACGGTTTTCATAACACTACAGTCTATTAGGGAAAATGAGTATGGTAAAAACCGGTCACTCAAAGATTTTTACTTTTTTGAGGCACTTCTTGATCATTTTGAAGCGCAATTTTGTTTGGGCCTCAATATTACAACATTTCACAGACACTGATAACACGTACGGCCATGCATCTCAGATTTAACATTGTTAAACGATCCCTTTAAGTTGATTTCGATAAAAAGCAGATCAAGTGAGAGGAACACGGTAAAGTTTGAGCAATATTCGATTAAAAATAATAAGGTTATGAAATGTTAAAGTTGCCATCAGTGAAACACATATTGGCCACACTCTAACGTATCTTGCGAGCTTCTCTCCATTTTGCTCTGTACAGAAAATGTCATAAACTTTAATTTTGTTTACTTATTGATGACGGAATAGATTTGTTTTACACAGGAGTTGTATACAACAACAACAAATATTTGCAATATAATGATATTTAGGGTGAACATATGATTAAAAATTATCTTATAATTTCATTTTTTTAATCACAAATGTTCCCATGTATGAGATATGGGAAAATTTGTGATTTTTTTTTAATTTTTATTATTATTTTTTTTTTTTGGGGGGGGGGACTGGGCAAATGGAAAGGGAGCTGGCAAGATACGTCACAGAGTTGTCCATTTGTGTTTGATTGATAGCACCTTCAAAAAATCATAACTTTCTTATTTTTAATCAGTCTTTGCTCAATCTGATAAATTATATTAAAATCGACTTAGATTAGTGTGGACTTTACCTTTGAGGGCAATTTTAATACCACCTTTTAAAAACCTTAACAGATTTCGTAACATGTTTTGTTTGCACTCTTCAAACCCAGACGTAAGGTTTTAGGTTGATTTTTCCGAAAGCACTTTTTGAAGATTAGATGGGACTGCGACTTCAGTTTTTTTATGTGTATGTTTTTTTGAGAACCCCCCCTTATGAGTTTTGATTCTTTCTTTTTTCTTTTAAAAAGAAAATCCTAATGGGCGACCTAAAAAAGATGACCTTACCCCCCTCCCCCCCCCCCCCCCTCCCCCTCAACGAAACGAAATAAATAAATATAAAAATATGTCCGGCTGGCTGAGTCGTTGCAAAAAATTTGGCCCGATTTGAAAATGTTAACCCCCCCCCCCCCCCCCTGAAAAAAATCATGCGTACGCCACTGCTCGACATACACATTTATAACAACTTTACCTTTACCAAGTTTTGTAATTATGTGAGTATTTGATTTGTCCCGAATCATGTTTCTTGAGAATGTTATATTTTAAAGCTTAGGCCTACATCTATATCATGTAGAAGTATCCAACAAAGGCCGTAATTCTATACCAGTCCATCTTTTATTCTAGAGTTACGAAAAACACAAAAACATCACATTTACAAGGGGTTTGTATAATTCAGTTATTAACTGTAGATTATGTTGCATGGCGCAATAGGCCATTTTCATAAAATTATTCAAATTTAGACAATTTAATTTAGCAAAAAGCTATAACATTCACATGTTTTACAATTGTATTTCAATGGTCAGAATGCGAATTGCATAATGCTAGTTGTTCTTATGTAGGACAAACATTATGGCTTGTCCTACCCAACAACACGTTATTTTGGGCAATTTTCATTCTGGCTATTGAAATACTCTAGTCTTATTCGTAAGGCGAAATTTTACCTATTTTCTTTTCCGGATGTTTTTGGAAAATGAGGAGGAGGTTAATTCCATGAATATTATTCGATAAATTATAGACGGCCGCCGCAAATGCATGCAAATGTATTTTTAGGCAGGGCTCCCTGTTGACTTATATTCTTCTGTGAGTAGTTCTATAGACTCACAATTTAACCAACTAAGGATCTTAGGCGTCTCCATCTAAATGTTTTGGGTAAGCGTGACGTCGAAAAAAGAGGACATTTTGTTAAAATTTTAAATAAACAAAAATTGCGGACAAAAATAAATAAAGTGTGCATAAATTTGAACAAACCTGCATTAATATATCTCACAAATTATTTTCATTTTCATATATTCCCACCTCTCCCTCTTGCTCTCTCTCTCTCTCTCTCTCTCTCTCTCTCTCTGTCTCCCTCTCTCTGCTAAAATGGCTTGAAATGAGGCAAAGACACACGCGTCGCGCGTATTCAAACCATAACACGGGGATTCCCCGCTGCTGGGTTTTCCCCGCCCTCTCTATATTGCCGTGTGTCAACTTATCACTGACGTGACGTCAGTGCTTCGAATGACAACCAACTAACGATTGAAAATACCGGACAAACTCTCTTTTTCACGCCACTCACCATGCACTGCTATAAGTGAATTAATTCTTTGCAGATACAATGAGACATGGTCTACGATCGATTGATTTCCTTATTACAAACCGATCTTTTAAAAGTAAATTGAAGAACTCGAACTGACTGTATTTTTTTTTTTTTTTTTTTTTTTTTTTTAAATTGTAATTTGAACTGTTTACGTATGGTCTTTAACGTCTACAATTACCCATGTGCCTGTTGTACGAAACCTGTTAAAAATAATCAAAAGGGATTGAAGTGTACTCAATGTAACCAATGGCTTCACATCGTTTGTGCTGGTATTTCGTCCCAAATCTATGATGATCCGTCAGAGGATTTCTTTGGCTGGCAGTGCAACATTTGTATTCTTAAGGAATTACCTTTCTATAATGAATTGGGTCTTTCCATTATTCCAGAGTTAAATAATGTCCATGTTAAAGCAAATAGCACAAGAATGGACACCTCTAGGGGTTTACACTACCATGAATTGCAAGGTAATGGTCTTAAGATTGCTCAATTAAATGTTAATAGTCTTCTCAAACATATTGAAGAAGTAAGGACATTTGTAAAATCAAATAACATTCAGGTTTTTGCTGTAAATGAAACCAAAATAGATGCATCTATTTATGATGATGAAGTCATGATTGACAATTTTAACTTGGTTCGCAAAGACAGAAATAGACAGGGAGGCGGGGTCGCCATATATCTTCACAAATCTCTACATTTTGAGAAACTAACGCATGAAACCTTAGATGATTTAGAAGCAATTGTAATAAAGGTGTATCTTAAGCTTGCAAAACCCCTTGTCATATCAACTTGGTATAGACCGCCCTCTTCAGACGTTGGAATCTTTAATTTATATGAGCTGTTTCTTAGCTTTATTGACATAACGAACTGTGACACCATTTTAGTAGGAGATGTAAACTGTGACCTACTGGCCAAACCTTTATCGAGTATGAGTAAGAAATATATGGATATCAATGATATGTATTCTCTAGTTCAAGTTAACACAAATGAAGCAACCAGAATTACAAATGCTTCTGCTATACATTGATTGATCATCTCTTAACTAATAACTCCCCAAACGTAAAGAGTTATGGAGTACTTCATAATGGAATGAGTGACCATTCTATTAGTTTTTTAATTTGGAATGCCAATGTTTCATCACACCCCAGATTTATTAACTTTAGAAGTTGCAGCAAACTTAATGGTAATGAGTTTAGAAATGATATTCGCAACCAGAAATGGGAGTATATAAACCAGTGCAATTCAATTGATGAAGCTGTTGAATTATGGCAAAATCTGTTGTTACAAGTTGTTGACAAACACATGCCATACCGTTCAAAAAGAATAAGTACTAGGGGCTCTCCGTGGATGAATGCAGGTATTTATAAACTCATGAAAAAGCGTGACAAACTGAAACGGAGAGCGTGTAAACTTAAAGATGAAAAACTCATGGGTGAATATAGAGTACTACGTAATAAAGTTACTACTGATGTAAGAAAAGCAAAGAGAAAATACTACTCTGATAAATTCTCACTTTCTAGTGCAAATCCAAAACAGACTTGGAAGACATTAAAATCTATCATTCCAAATAAGAAACGTGACACGCCAATAGTTGCGCTTAATTCAGAAAGTAATGTTGATACTGCTAATCTTTTTACTACCTTCTTTGCTGAAGTAGGAAGTAATTTAGCAAAAGAAATTCCTGATACGCCTCTCCCTATAGAAAACAATATACCATTAATTAAGAGTTTTGAGTTTACCCCTGTAACCGAAAATGATGTGTTGGGAGTTATAAACAAATTGAAAAATACTAAATCTGTAGGTGTAGATAAAATATCAGTTTTTGTTTTAAAAGCATGTGCTACCGAGATATCACAGAGTATTGCCAACCTGATCAACCGCTCTTTGTTGAGCGGAAAATTTCCTCAACAATGGAAAAGGTCCAAGATCATCCCAATTCACAAAAGTGGCGATAAGAGCTCTCCTTCAAATTATCGGCCCATCTCAATTTTGCCCTGTGTATCTAAAATACTGGAACGGGTTGTCCAAAGACAAGTTTTGGAGTTTCTACATGAGAACAATATCTTGTCAGCCGCCCAATCAGGTTTCAGGCCACGTCACTCAACTAGTACCACTCTCCTAAAAGTAACTGATGACTGGCTTCACGCCACTGATAAGAAAGAGTATACGGGGGTTGTATTTGTGGACTTAAGAAAGGCCTTCGATACTGTGAATTGTGATATTCTTATCAAGAAACTCAATAACATAGGAATTTCTGGCACTCCATGTTCATGGTTTAAAAGCTACATGTCAGACAGAGTCAGTAGGACACTTATTAATGCAGAGCTTTCTTTCGAATCAGTTATTGAGTGTGGTGTGCCCCAAGGTTCCCTTCTAGGGCCACTGCTCTTCATCGTATATATAAATGATTTAGTAAAATGTATAAAAACCTGTCAAGTTCAGTTGTATGCTGATGATACTGTTTTATACTTCTCACATCCTTCTATAGATAGAATTGAATTAGCTTTGAACTCAGACCTAGACAATATGTATTACTGGATGTGCCAAAACAAATTAAGTGTCAACTGTCAAAAAACAGTTTGTATGCTCATTGGAAGCAACCACATGATATCTAAAAAGAATGTCCTCCGAGTTTCATTGAATGACATCTCCATAGATCAAGTTCATCATGTCAAGTACCTTGGCGTCTTAGTTGATGAAAAGTTAAACTGGAATTTACATATAGACAATATGTTGAAGAAAATTGGTCAAATGGTAGGCTTTCTAGGAAGACTAAGGCGATTCCTAAGTGAATCGGTACTGAAATTAATATATAGCTCACTGATCCTTCCGTATTTTGATTATGGTGATGTTATTTACAGTGCAGCTTTCAGGAAATATACAGATCGCCTTCAAAAATTGCAAAATAGGGCAGGCCGGATTATACTTAAAATAAAACCTGAATCTCATATCTCTGTTTTGGAAATGCATAACGCTCTTAATTGGCAACTGTTGGACAAAAGAAGAAATCATCATTCCCTTGTTCTTATGTATAAAATAATGAATAATCTAACCCCCGAGTATTTAAGAAATGAATTTGAGTTGAGAACCCATTCCTACCCTTCCCGAATTGGAGCTCAAATAAAATTACCCAAACCGAGAACAAATTACCTCAAAAGATCATTCAAGTATAGAAACGCAAAGGCCTACAACACACTTCCTCCTCATATCAAATCGTCCCCTAGTGTTAATACATTCAAATCTAAGATTGCAGAACTGTTACAGTAGCACATGGTCCCCACTCCTTATCTTGTTATGATTACTTGTTTTTTATGAAATGTTTTTTTTTTGTTTTTTTTGTTATCCCTTTATTTTATATTACTTCTTTTTGTTTTTCTTTCTTCAAAATGTATTTACTGTTGTTCATATATGTATTTATGTTTCTGTTTTGTTTATGTAATTGTTTCGGACCCCACGGAAGACCAGCTTTCCCATGTCGGGTTAGCTGAATGTGGGCTATCCACCGTATTTTATGCATTTTTAATATGTTTTTATACGGAAATAAATACTACTACTACTACATCAACAATATCATATTTCTTGCCAAAATAATCATAATAACGGCAGTGATACAGTTGTGTACATCAGAATATGTATTCGAATATTTTGTTCGCAAAGCTATGACTATAGAATCGTTTGTTCGCTCAAATTCCAATAAATTCGGAGTATCATTATTGTAGGCAGAATGTGCCTTGTAATTTTGTTACGTGCGCACTGGACTTTGATTAATCTACATGATTGTATATCAAATCAGGGAATGAACCATATTTTCAAAACTCAATAGGTGTGTAATAAATTACATGTAGTCCATATGAATGAAAATATCAATGATATATTAGGCCTAACCGCTCTAGCTAACTTGCTCTTTGTTTATCGGGGATAGCTTATGATTTAAGAATTTGCTTTAATATACATAACAATGATAGGCTACAATGTGATGAGTTGTTTGTTCATACCCCCCCCCCCCCATACTTTTCCCTCCACAGGTATTTGATTGATTTTAATTTGCAACAAATTAACAAGCATATACTTTTTTCTTCATATTTTATTACAAACTTTATCTTTTTAATATCCATAAACATTATGGGTGTGAATATCATGGTTTAAAAATCATCTTAACATTATTATTGCTGTTGAATTTGTTACCGCTGAAGAGAAACAAAATATCATTTCATTGTAAATAAAATTTATCATATTTCATTGTCTTCGATAACAGTATTCTACATATCGGTTTCATATTCAAAATGTCGTCTCATTCGTTTATCTTTCCTCTTTTTTTGTTTGGGGGGGGGGGGGGGGGGGGGGGGCGGGGGGGGCGGCAATGAATTTGAGATGAAACAGAAAATCATCCTCGTAATAAGTTCAGGAGAGGGACGATACATCTAGGATTGTGGGAATGGCGAAGTATATTTTCGGAAATCCCCTGCCTGGGAGAGGGGGGGGGGGGGGGGGGGGGGGGGGGGTGGGGGGTCGACAGGCTTGGATCCACGGGCCGATTTTACCGGCCCGTCCCCTAGCCCCCTAAAACAGTTAAAAAAATAGGATAGTAACGTAAATTTTACCTTCTTAAACAAAATGCAAAAGCGCCCCCCCCCCCAACATGACCCCTTAAAAAAATAAATATATATAATTATATATATATATTTAAAATTTTGCCCCTGCCCACAACATTGTTGGTTCTCCTCTCAAGCATCCCCCCCCCCCCCCGCTAATTCACCCACTGGATGAATCGGTGCTAAATATTTTCCCACGAATTGCCCCCCCCCCCCGGCGCTTATTCACCGGTCGCCGGCTGGATGATTCGCCGCTAAATATTTTCTCAAGATTTGCCCCCCCCCCCTTGCCGCCAGCTGGATCCGCCCCTGGTGATCGACAGAATAGAAATCTGATAGAAAAGGTTCCCGAAATTCCCTAGGAATACAATAATAATAATAATAATACCCTCAGCCCTTTTTGGTAGTATTTCTCTCGCAATTTTGGGAGGGGCTGTCAATTTAGCCCATGACAACACATTAAAAAATATTTAAAAAAATAAAAAATTATTGTGAGATCTTAGGGGTCCAAAACTATAGCAAAGTCAGAAAACAGTGATGGCTCTGCAAAGCAATCGTCTCGCAATTGCGAGGTCCCGGGTTCAAAACCAAGTTAACGAGCTAAATACATTTTGATAAGACATTATTCCTCATTTACCTCGCCCCCTTTGATTTGGCTTAAAATATCGACTGGTCATTTCTCTACATGCAATTTAGGGATATTTCTCAATAATGGCTTGATTTCCCCTTTCTTCTCCCTTATAATATCTTTTTTTTTCTTCGGCTTTCTTTCCTTTTTTTTTCCTTCTCTTTTTTCTACTTTATTTTGTTCTTCATCTTCTTCCTTTAATTAAAATATTCTTCTTCCTCCTCCTCCTCTTCCTCCTCCTCCTTTTTCTTTCTCCTTCTTCTTTTTCTTCTTGTACTTATTTTCTATTCTTTTATTTGTCACTTGCTATAGACTTATAGGAGACATCCATGACACAGTATATAGGGAGGGGAATCCATGAGTTAAAAAAATGATCAGGAAACAAAATCATAAATATTCAGAAAATGAAAATATATAATGAACAAATGAATACATAAATAAATAAATAAATACAAATATAAATGAATGGTTAAATTTATAAGCCTTTAGTTTATAATAAACACTGAATAATAAAGAAGGTTGTTGCTTTTATAAGAGGAGCAAAATTGCCGAACTTGAGAGAGTTGTAGGGGACTCTTTATTTTTCTATTTTTACCGTGTCTCAGGCTGGCAAGAGCAGGCAATCAAGACTTTAAAAAAAAAACTTATATGATATTGAACTAAACAACAACAAAAATCACAAAAATAATAATAATTAAATTTCAAAATCGTTCTAGAATATCTGGTTAAACAAAAATCATAGGCAGTTGTCAAAATCAAACAGAATAAATATATTTCAAACAAATTGTGTAGTGTTATTCAGAAAAAAAATATATAGAATCTATATACGGCATACTGTGCGTTTGGCTTTAAAACACCGCATGCCATGAATAATGAATAAGAGGGCGGGGCAAGCAATTTGAATTTCAAACATCTCGTCAAAATAAAGCGCGCATTTTTGCTAAGTTCCTTGACCTCAAACTCGACACGCCCATCGACGACACGCCTACTCTGTTTACATCATGGAGGCGGCAACTCTTCCCGAGCTTGGTCAAGTGCGTCGATTAGTTGTGGTCAGTGGTGTACAGCGCAAGTGATTTGTCCCTGCAATATGCAAATTAAATTTTGATCAATACATCACTAGCTCTGTGCAGGCCTTTACATATCACTCATGTTTTCTAATAATAATTTTAATTAACTTTGGGCGGCGAGGCTAAATTTAGATTTGTGTCTATAGTCTAGACATAATTAAGCCAGGGTAACATATAGCAGTGGGCCTATTAAACAAAATTAATCTAGTAATTATGT
Source organism: Strongylocentrotus droebachiensis (assembly GCA_035222895.1). Classification (NCBI taxonomy): domain Eukaryota; kingdom Metazoa; phylum Echinodermata; class Echinoidea; order Camarodonta; family Strongylocentrotidae; genus Strongylocentrotus; species Strongylocentrotus droebachiensis. The sequence goes on along the minus strand of JAVYIG010000037.1, from coordinate 1,002,062 downwards.
TAATTTAAATAATAGGCATAGACTTATGAAATCGAAATGACAAGTTGGGTAGTCTAATGTGAATGATTCTACATGAACGGTTGGATGTCCAGTAGTACCAGTACAATTCAATACTTATTTATTTTAAGGAGATATATCACTTTTACTGCAAACCATGAAATGTAATGCAAGCAACGTATTACATTTTGACACTATAAGTTATGTGTTGGAAGAGCTTTGGAAAATATGAATCACAAGATTTCCAGGAAAACTCGTTTGCCAAGACAGGCCAACATGCCGCGATATCAAGCAACTAAAAACATACCGTATGGGTGACATTTAAACAAGTGATAGTCATCACTACTTTGATGACTAAATGTAATGACAAAACATGACTCATAACTGCAATATTCATTAACGCAAGGAAAGTGGAAGGGACGAGTTTGTTCTTTTCCATCAAACCAAATTGTGTTTCAGAGGGGCCACTTCCCAGTTTGTTTACAATCGCCTCGCTCCAAAACAACGCACGTGCACCCAATCCGGATCACTGAAGATTCCAACTCGACAGCGTACACGTAGACATCCTACGTTTATTATTTTCGCGCACATTTGAAAGGACGCTAGTTTTCGCGGGAAAAGCCTCGAACGAGACGTGGTCACATGACCCACCATCCGGGGTATTTGCATGCCATTGCGTATGACATCATCGATTCGACGGTCGCTTCGCCTCATTTGCATAACAGTTGCTATAGCGAGTAGGCGGGGCGTCGGCATTTTGAAAGGATCTGCATATTGATTGACAGTTACTACGACAACTCGACCTGCCGGGCGCGTCAATCGTTCGCTGAAGAGGAAATTTCGAATAAAGAACAACGCACCAAGATTCCGCCATATTTGTTTCGACCCGACCTCGATGACCGGATAGAGAATTATCATCAATGGATTTATTATTGACTGTTGTCGTCTAGGATTACCGTTCTCAATGGATTGGAAATATATTTACAATTACGATCTGGTAAATTTTCTGAGGATTTTTAGCGAAAATTAACGGTTTTTCTGCATGATCATTTCCCCCTCACTGCGTCTTCTCACGTTCATGTATTTTCATTTTCGCGCGCCTGTCGCCGAGTGGATCGTCTCTGAGTGACCCCAATAGCCGACAGGCTTCACCCTTTCTTGGAATATAATTTATGGATTCTTTCTCGATTTGACGTCGAATATTCTGTGGATAGTACGATTACACTGGTACGTATTTAGTTTTTCTCAATTCTCATCCAAATTTCCACTGTTTCGTGAGATAATTTGAAAATTGTGAGGGCGCTTCCGATTTGAATTTCGTGTGTGATCTGTGTGTAATTCGTATTTTGCGCTCAGCAAAACAGCTGATTTGAATGACCACGATTGACTTGTAAACTTTCATTGATACTTCACGTTTATAAGAACAGATTCTAAAAATAAAATCAAAGTTTATTCGTTAATAGTCATATCACACCGTACATGTAAAGAAATCATTAATATTCCCTTTTTTTCTACGCTTTTTCTCGTGGTGGGAAGGTCTGTGTGATGGAGTCAGTGGCGGGCATCGTGGTGCATGGGAGTGGGTGCATGGGGCTGTAATGAAATGTCTGCATGTTATCCCATTTGATATGTAAACAGCTTCATTTTTTGTCAGATTCCATCTATTAGACTTGATTTTAGTTGGTTACTTGTATTCATGCGATCAATCCTCATTGTATTGAATAGTTGTAGAATGCAGATTTTTTTTTTTCTGATCTGAGTTTGATTTTTTTTCTCGGTCCAACTCAGACGGAATCAACTGGCAACTTTCATGAGTCGAGACTCAATGTCTCCCTAATTTTTAAATCCATAAAATTGAATGAGTTACTAAAGACAGTTCATCAAATTAAAGCAAAATATGTCATCATTGTCATGACATTGCCAGTTAGACTGTTCATTGAATTTGATGATTTTCTTTGATTTGGAAATGACCATTAATTTTGTTCACATTTTAACTCCTCTTCATTCTTCATCTCGTCTTTTGATCTGGAGATTGACACCTTCGCAATAAAACCTCCATCAGCTATAAGCTATAGATGGCTTGTGTGTTGTGTGTTATTCAAGACAGATTTTTAGACGAATTGATTTGAACAACATCGCAGGCAATGTTCTTTGAATCTTTCGCAATTGTTTTCACAGATTGTTAATTGGTGCTGCTGTATTCAATGCATAAAATCCAACCTTTGTAAATTGTCTGGACACTTAACACCCGTCCAGATGCAGTTGTCAGTTTATCAAACAGGAACATGATGTACATGTAACTTGTACCATCTTAATTTCCTACACCAAACACAAATATAGGATCTCTAATTGTTTTAGAATTCCAAGGATGTATGAAATTGATTGAAGGAAAGTTACTGACGTTAGATGTTTACGTCTACAAATGGCAAAGAATCTATGTTAGCTTTTGACCCAAATTTTTAATGTATCCAGAGGAAAATTGTATTTAATTTACCAGTAAGTGTTGTTCGCATTTTGTACAATGGACCTGTTTTACTGTTTAAATGTTTAAACAGTCAAACTGGTAAATTATACATGTATGTTAGAGGGTACTAAAGCTACGCAGGTACTTCAGCTACGCACAAGTTCCGCTAAACGTGCAATAAAAAGGGTTTAGTACACCAAACTTCTGATGTGACTGAGCAACAAGAATCTCATTGAGGTTTGCCAAAAAGCGTTAGTAACTTTACTTTATTTTTGGTGAAATTATCAGTAGATTGAAATCAGTGTGAAATTACCATACATCAGCATGTAGGGCAATCCAACGCTTGTAACAAGTTCATTTGTATGAAAGCAGAAAATGGAATAAACAGAATAGCGAAATGGAAAAAAAATCATAATAATAAATTAGAAAGTTATGAACGTTTGATATGTTTGGGATCACTAGGTCTACAGTGTACAGGGTGTATGTGAATCTCAAATTGGCAGTTTGGTTACCGGTAGTTGATTTTGACGGGTTCACGGATAACTCCCGTTTGTTGTTTACAAAAATATCATTAATTTCTGTTTTTTCCAACATAGACAGTTTATAAGTTCTTTCTCTCTAGGGGCACTACTAAAAATATGTATTGGATGTTATTACACCTCCAGTCAAGTGTTAAGAGACCACTCAAATATAAAGACAGAAAGAAACATTTGCCTCTAAAATTATAAATATTGATGTGCGATGCCATTCCTGCACATACCCCCGTAATCTTGAATGTCTGAGCCTTCTACATGTGCTGTAGTCTTTTATAACAAGACCCTTCAGCTCATCTCTCTGTTGTTGTCCCTCCGCTTTTCGGAGATCAGTCAGTTTATCGCAATCGAAGTAGTAGGCTGTATGCACAGCTGTAGACCTACAGTATGTACTGTACACTTTGGTTACTTTTTTTATGACAGATATTTTATTGAAAATTAGTAAATTAAATTTAGGGAGGTATTCAACAATTCAGAACAAAAAAATTGAACATTTTCGTCATTTTGTATTCAGTATACACAAATTGTTGAATGTTGACATATTGTCCAGGTACATGTACTTTAAAAGTACCAGACATGATAAGCATTTTATGGTCCATATTATTCATTCGAGATATTTGTTAAACATACATTTATTATTGTTATTATTGTTACTGTATTTGAACATTTGGATAATAAAACTTCAACTCGACACAACTCAAGTTTGTGGGAGCTCGGCAGGAACCTATCCTTTCACTGAAGGACCGAGAATGAGACTAGACTTTGCTCGTGTTTTGAAATATGACAAGGCCTATGACACAGGAGTTTGGAGGAAGGAAGGAGCGAAGAACGGGGGCACAATGTTCCAAAGCAGGATGTATTTCATAGAGCGGAGTTTAGAGTAGTGCGTGTCTATCCCTGTCTCTCGTCTGTCATGGCTCGGAGAATGAGGTCATACAAACCAGTAAATTATGCTAGACGCCACAGCTTTCCGGTGCAGCCCGCTTGCTCCCGACGTTTTCACCCCCTCCCTGGCAAGTCCTCGTCAGTCATACATTTACAAGTTTTTTGATAGATTTTGAAAAGAAGTTTTGACGATTTTCATACAGTAGAGGTGCATTTATAATGAACAACCTGTACAAAGTCAGGCTTTCATCTAGTTTTGCACTTGGAGTCTTGATTGTAATGTTTAGGGTCTATTTGCATGGGCATGGCCCCTGAGTCCCCCTCTGTAAAAACTTCTAAACTTTTGGGGTCCAAATACTTTTTTTTAAGGCCCATTTACACGACAATCCCTATTGTTGCCAAACCCTGCCAAAGTGTCCAAAACATTTGATGTTCTTCTCCGAAGATGCTTAAGTCGGGAGTTGAAGTCCCCGCACGGTATCACTGTTCTCTTTGGCAAGATGTTAATCTGCATTTGCCACTCCTAACCCAGGAGAGAAATTTGGACTGGATTGGATGTTCAAAAGCAAGCCATTGTGCCGCCGATAGTGTGATAATACTGTAGAGCATCTGCTGTTAGAGCGTAAACCTGACCCAAAGTAAAACATTCAAGTTTAACCCTAACTATATTTTATGTACAGGTGTATTACCCCTTGTTGGTTTATTGAATATTCCTGTTACTGTTCGTTATTGGTAAGAATTACGTTTTGAAACAAGTGCACTCAAAATCAATAGTAAATTATTAATCTTTAAGGAGTTTATTCATTAAAACAAATTGTAAACAATTCTTGGTAAACTACATGTACATGTAGATGTAAGCTTGTACATTCGATTCTTGTATGACACTGTCATTGGTTGAAATAAGTGCTATTATTCTTGGTTTGGACTTTTGAAGTACCCTTGTGATGACTGCTTTGTGAGCGACGGGTTATCCTTGCTTGTCCTCTCCCTGTCTTCGTTCGTCTCGTAACCCACCAACTCTAATGAGGCAGATTGAATCACCGAAAAGGGAGCCGGATTAATCCCTTCCGTTCCCGGCCCGCTAACGCATCGGAAATGAATCAGGTCTCTGCCTGCTACACTCACAAGACGACAGAAAAGACCCCCAGCTTTTTCGGAAAGACCGTCTAGTCTACCCTGCGGGCCACGGCGCCCCTTTGGGTCTCCCACCCTCCGCGTAACCTCCATCTTGAGAGTCTGTGAAGCTTAGACTACTCATTAGACATATTCTTGAAGATGCTGGGAAATGTTCGTCCATGTTGCATAACTCGATGCTTGCATGTTGAAGAATTCCTAGCATTTTTGTCAGGAAGGCCGAGAATGTTGGTCTGTCGGTCTAGACTAGGCGCTGATTGCGGTTGTCTTCTTTCGGAAGATATTAATTGTGCAATTTCTGCTCTGTCTTTTCTTCATGGTGGCATGCAAGCATATTCTTTTTACCATGATTCTACACTATGTGTACATCGTGTGGGAAAATGGATTTCACTCTCGTATTAAACAGGTTCTGGTCCACAAACTTATGTAAATGTCAAATCAGTAATTTCTAGAATACTTTGACTTTTATAAATGCTTTTGTTTCCTTGAGAATTTTTTTTTTCTTCCAAGGATATTATAAACATTGTGATGGAGGTAATTGTTAATGTTGTTGGAAGAAAATTATTAGACTTTCTTGCTCATCTGAAGTTTTGAACACATTATTCAACATTAGGTTTAAAATATTAAACTACATATTCCACATAATCCACTATCGCAAGTTACCTTTCGAATGCATGTACTGGGTATTAAAACTTTTGGTAATTTTGCTCATTTATATCAGTAAGCCACAATGTACATGTAGGTACCGGTAAAGAACTGATTCCAAGATAACCCCCCAAAATATTATTTTTGGAAATGGATTCTCAAATCTTAAACTATTTTAATTTTGCACCTCTAGTGATATTTTGTTTTTAATCTTTATTTATTTTCTATTTTTTTTGCTGCCGAACAGTTATTTTTGATGGTTTGCAATAGGACCTGTCACCTGTTTCAGTTTCATTGTTTGAATCAAAAGCTAAAACATCCATTTTCTGGTGTCATAGGCATATGAATATTACCTCCCCTACATGGTAATGTGTGGGACCTTGCTCAAATAAGGCATACACTTTCCTACACATGAATATGTTAATGCGTTGATCTAATCATATTCATTGGTCCTAATTAACTTCACACCTCCCAACAGGATATTACCAATTTGTGCTTGGTAGCTTGTTCAGACTATAGAGAATTAATGCATAACTTGTACAAAAAACGTATAAAGTTGTATAGTGAAAGGAGCACATAGACTAGATAACAACTGTATGAAGAAACGTTGAATAAAAAAAAAACCTTTGCAGAGGTCATTTTATGTGACAAACAATGCTTAAAACATGTGTTTCTTTGTAGAGGTGTCGTGGTCGAGTGGATACGTCGCCGGAGTTTCGATCACAAGGTCCGTGGTTCGAAGCCCGACGCGCCACTATTGTCCTTTGGCAAGACATTGATCTAAAATTGCCACACTCGACCCAGGTGAGGTGATGTAAATGGGTACCTGGCAGGAATTAATTCCTTGAAATGCTGGAGCGCTGCAATAGCAGCTAGGCTAAAGCTGGGGTAATAATTAATGCGCCTCAGAATAGAATTTCTAGATAGACGGCGCTATAGAAATGCCTATAATTATTAATTATTATTATTCTTTGACATTCAATATGACGTTTCTTTGTATGAGTGCTCAGACTGGGAACAAAATTGATATACAATTCTTGACTCCTGTACATGTAAATATCTATACAATGAATTCTGTTAGTCTGAATGTAGGGTTTGATTGTCAGGAGGGACCCTATCATGAGGCTGATGTCTTACCGGTATTTGAATATTTGACAGAGAGAAAGAGAGAATGAGAGAGAGAGAGAAAACAAAATCAGAAGACCCTGATGCGACATTGTCTTGACATTATTCCATAAGTATTGGCTAAGCAACTTCAGTCAGAAATACCGTAACCAGAATAAATGTCTTGGTGAAATGATAAATGTAGAGAAGTGAACAAAATTAGAAATCTTCTTGTCCAAGAATGCAGCGAGAAATAACATGGGAGTGGTCAGCGTTTTTTCAGGTTTATGGTAACAAATAAATAAAGAGCTGTTGCAATTTTAGTGGAAAACTGCGGATCAGATTTGTACACCTTCAAGCGTCTAGCTGTGTCAGTAGCCCTAATACAATGTACCAGCTCTAATATAATGTGGTACATCTATGATCTGTGACTTTTCAGACATTCAGCTGGTTTTTCAAGGATTTTAGCAATGCTTTGAATAGATTGGAATGCCGTCTCCCGCTATAAAACCAGTTTTAGCTACTGATTTTCCGATCCTTTTGTCATTTTCAAAGGAACTAAAACACCTTCGTCCTTTGAGCTGGAATGTGTCGGTGTCGGGGGAAACAAAACCTGAAAGTATCTTTTAAGAAAAAAAAAAGGATTTAGACAATAATTAAGGTTGACATTTCAATGAACTGTCTGATAAGAGATATGAAGTTTCATTGGTCGAATCAACGCAGATACAGTGCTAAACAAGATATGGTTACATTCTCAAAATCGGAAGATTTACATTATCCCAAACGTTTTACTAATCAAAGTTGCATTTTGGGCTAACATTTGATAGTAAGTGGTATGCTACATGCCTACAATGTATTTGAATCTTGACCCAGATTTAAAAAAAAAAGTTGTCTTGTGTACATGGACTTTGTAGTTTGTACTTTTGATACACATGCACTGTACATGTAAATTTGTAATCAGAAAAGTGATGTGAATGCATCATGCTATTAATATCAACAGGTACATTAATAGTTCATGTATTATAATTATAACAAAAGCTCTGTGGGGGGTCATCTCTTCTAGAGCTACACGTACATCAATCTCTTCCTCTTTCCGTGCAATGTTTCTTCTTTCCTCGTGACCACTTACAAACTGCTCTGGTTTGTAATGCTGAACATTTTTTTTTGGTATGACAGAGGGATTTTTCAGTAGCTTTCCCTTTCATCCTTAATTACCTTTGCTTTGAACGGCAACAAGGAAGTATTATGAACTTTGTACTGTACATTCAAAAGCCACGGCCCGGTTTCATGAGACCGTCAAACTTACAAGTTTATGTACTTTGTATTCAAAGGCCAGGGTCCAGTTTCATGAAACGGTTGTACGTACAAGTTTGTCGAGAACCCATTTAAGGAAGTCAGTGAACTTGTACTTTATAGGATGGTATCTTTATAGAACGATGCCCTGATGTACATTCAAAAGCTAGGGTGGTGTTTCATGAAACCTTCATACGTATAAGTTCGTCAACAACCCATTTTACTTTAACACGCTAAATGGGATGTCAGTGAACTTGTACTTTGGACGTTATCTTAAACGATACACTGGTGTACAAGACATGTTTAATGTACAAGTGTATGGTAGCATTAGAGGCTACTTTCAAGGATGTTAATAGCACTGGAAGAAGAAGTTCATGAATGAAGGAAATTTGTAAACTTGAAATCAAGCTGTCTTGAAGCTTGACATATCAATTATTTAAAAGAGGGGAAGTGAGTATTATTTAATGACGGGAACCAAGTTTAGTAGAAGGAAATACAGAATTTGATCGATATTGAATAAAGCAAATTACTGATCACTAATAAATAAGTAATATTTGAAAGAGAATCGATACTGTATTCAGGCTCTAACACAAACATTATTTTTAATTAAGTTTCGGACTGAAATTTTGTTTCTACATGTAAATTGCATCCTATGTAGAAATTCTTTTTAACATTTCTTTTTATCTTGGTGCCTGTTAGTGTCAAACATTACTGCATTTCAGGGACTTCAGGAGAATATGTACAGCACCTTGCAAAAATCTTTTTTGTTTGTTTTTGGTGGCCTGATTTCTTAGATAAATTATTTACAGTAAACATGGTCATCTTTTTGCTACCAACCAACCGTGCAAATGACTCATTGGAAGCCACTAGAAAGTCAATAGAAACACGTGTGCACCTCCCTCATTGGTATCTGTACAATGCAAGTTGTGGGCGTTCTTTCTTTGAAAATTAGATTTAGATACTTGCCCTACCTCAGATTTCTTTGTGATGACTATACATGTACATTGTGTAGGTCCAGTCATGGTGAGGGGGCTAATTCTGTTTGGTCATCTTTTGAGTAATGGTATTTATTTTCTAGGAATAGGGCATGAACGTGTAGTATAAGTCATGGTTGCTCAAAATATGTAGACCTACATGTACATGTACATTACACATACTGCAAATGTATGTACATGTACATGTGATTTTAGTTTTGGTACTTTCATTTTAGATTCATCTCTGTTTAGGGGAAGAAATGTTTGGGAAGTGCATTACATTGCATAGTTTATGAAAACATCCTCTCACCTTCTACATGTTGATCTCTCCCTCTCTCTCTTTTCCTCACTCTCCCTTCACTTTCACTTTGGATGCTTCCTATTACATTTAGGCCTACTGTACATAAATTAATGTCAGTATTTAATCAAAATTCAACATAAGCATGTCCACAACATCACATGTTTTGACACTTGACAGACCGTTTTGTGAATGAGCAATTCTTGGTGAAGTTCAACAAATTTTTGACATTATTTTTGCAGCTACTGTATTGAATGTGATTGTGGTCCATTCATCCCTGTCACTCTCTCTGCCTCTCTCTGTCTCTGTCTCTCTCTTGCTGCCCTCTTTCTCTCTTTCTCTCTCTCTCTCTCTCTCTCTCTTTGTCTCACTCTCTCGAGCCCCTTTCTCTCTCTACATGTACTGTAGCTTCGTTTTTGTCTTCTCTCTGTGTGTCTGTCTGTCTGTCTCTCTCTCTCTCTCTCTCTCTGTGTCTCTGCCTCTCTCTCTGTCTGTGTGTCTCTCTCCCTCTCTCTCTTTCATTGTGTCATTGCTCGAGCTTTTCCTTCCCATAGATGGTTTTAATTGATGTCAGCTTCCCGTTCGCTTTCCCTTTCTCTTCCTTTCCTTTGTGGCTCCAAGGATAGCGGACATCCGATGTCCTTGGTACAACACATTGACTTTTGCTTCAGAAACTCAATTTGGGCCCTTTTAAGGGTTAGCATAACAGCGATTCCTAAATATAAATGTACATGCAAGGGATAAAGCGGTTTTGGGGACTTGAGTTCTGGTGTTCATGTATTTGTATCTGGTCTTCTGCTGCTTATTGAAATGTACAAGATTAATGTCATTATTATGCAAATGTTTTGACTGAAGGCTTTGTACGACAGGGTAAAATTGCTGCTTTGATAAAAGTTATTTGAATTCTTTGAGGTCTCTATCATACAATTGGCAACTACATGGGCATACAGTACTCCATACCTAATACAAACTTTTGTCTAAAGTATGTGAAAAATAGATTTGTCCTGATATATTTTTCTTGAGAATGTGACATTAAAGCTTACATCTAGACTAAAGTATTCAACAAAGGCCCTATTTCAACTATTTCATTCTTGAGTTAGGTAAAACACAGACAAAAAAACACATATAATTTACATGGGGTCTGAATAATTTAGTTGTTAACTGAACATGTTCTCAAATTTTGGATGACTAATTTAAGAGAAGGACAAGGCTGAAACAGTGAGCTGTGTAATGGCTCAACTAAACCTTTTCTTTCATATTTCTCCTTGCACATTGCATATTGAAGATGCTTGCATTGTTGTTATCATTGTAGCCTCTATGTAGTCATAAGTTGAACTAAAGTTCTTCCCACAGTGCATGTATTTTGTGCCTCTAATGTATCAGACTCATGCTAATTTGCTAGGCAAAGACAATGCAGCAGTCACATTTATCTCTTCGCCGAACAAAGCTTCCATTTCCCCCTTAGCTGGAACAAAACAATGGGCTGGACTGTTGTCTTTATATTTTTTCAGTGAGGAGTCATGCATATTTAACATGGGTTAATACGTCTCTGCACTGTGCATATTAAGTCTGTGCATGTCTAGCTAGCTATCCTTGGCTTGGCTTAGCTGGCTTGTATCACATCATTGCACACAAGCCAGACACACTGCCAGTCTTTGTTGACGAAGTTCCATTCACCGGCAGCCCCCCTCTGGAAGTTCTCTGCAAGTGCATTGCGCAATGCGTGCAGTCATGTAGACTCCAATCATTTGCAAGTACGATCGCGCATGGATGTAAACTTGCGTACTTTTATAGAGCAAGGGAAGTCTTGAAGAATGCAGGTAGATTGCCAACAGAGAAATCTTGCAAGATGGAAATGAAAACACAAGGATTACGTCACTGCACCTTGCATAAGACATTTTTATTATATTATTGTGCTATTAAAATGGAATGCCTCAATATATTCACAAAGTTACTTCATAGTTCATGTGTCAAGTCTGATGTAATAATAACTTCTTTTTTTCACTACTCACATCTTTTTTTATATCCACCATGAAATCTGCCAAGTTGGCATAATTTGGACAAATTAAACTGTTCAGTGTTTTTGTTCTATTTTTCCCCTTCTTGTTTAAACTTGATTGCAACACAATGTCTGCTACACAGACTCTTGTTCAATCTCTCATGGCAACCAGATTTGATCAAGCATCAATTTATCTGCAATCTTCTACAGTTAAATTGTACAACATGATTGTTCAACATGATTGTGTTATTGACAAACATGGCTGAAATCATTTCCCAAAGTAATTTTGTTACACGTTGCAGGGACTTGGGATACATGCACGTTGTAAGTCTTTTTCTTTGCGCAGTACAATTCAGCAGTTAACTATTTACTTTTACTAGACACATTTAGGCAATCGTAATATAAAATGGGACAAGCAAATTATGACTATACAGGGAAAGTCCACCCTAATATTAAGTTGGTTTTGATGAAAGCAGAACAAATGAGAGAACAAGTTGGTGAAATTTTGAGCAATAGCTGATGCACCTTCAAAAATTCATAAGTTTCTTATTTTCAATCGGTTTCTGCTCAAACTTTCACTGACCTGTTTCTCTCATTTTCTGCTCCTTTTAAACCAATCAAATATCAGGGTGGATTCCCCCCCCCCCTTTACCAACCTAATCATTCATACTCCTTGTACATGTACATCATTTGATGTTGGTATTTAACCTCAAACAACATGTTAATTTCAGTTAGTAGGCCATTTAAAACATCGTACATTTGAAGAAAGGGAAAGCAAATATTCAAGTATTTTAGACTTTTCATTAATTCCACATGAAGAATTTGAAATCTCCTTGATAATTTAGAAAAAATGAATGATTTGAATCAACATTATATGCCTTTTAAAATAAAATTTTACAAAATATTTTCCAAGATGCTAATGGCTTTCCATAATTGTTAAGTCCAACTTAGAGATAAGTTCAAATTAGGATCTTTGTGAAACATCCCCATGTGCATATAACCGTACATGTACACTGTAGTGCAGCAGGGTTTTAAACGGATTGGGAAATCTTCAATTGTGTAATGTCCTCTTCTTTTATGCCTTACATCCTAAAGCATTTCCTAATCGCATCGAGTGACATGACTGAGCGCTGTACATCTACAGTCAGCAAGTCATTTCATAATTGGCTTGTTTATAAACAGGAAGACATGATGCTGTCCTGAACACATGGTTTCTGTTGACGTGAATCCTGTTCAGTTGACTTCACCCCCCTGGAAGTTTTCGACTTATTACTAAGACTGAATCATGTTATTGCGTAATACCAAGATACCGTTGCGTCATCGCTTGTTGTGCTGGCAGTTTGAGTCTTGGGCATTGTGACAAATTTAAAAACTGAATTATTCATACCCCTTGTAAATTTGATGTTTTTCGTAGATTTCGTAACTCAAGAATGAAAGGTGGATTGGTTGAATTTGGGCCTTTGTTGAATACTTCTTACTTTTAAAGATAAACTCCAATACTGGTAAAAAAAAATAATTAATTCTCACAGAATCAAACGAAACTTACACTGAATGTTCAAGATTACAAATAAATGTCATGTGCCAAACAATTTTGGAAGAAAATGTATACTGGCTGCGTAATGAGCATAGAAAGACAAGGAAACCAAGGTAGTACCATCCCCGACACCATGTGTGTTGTCCCATATATAGCTTTCTATGTGAGTGTTTGTTACTTTACCAAGACTCGGTCAAATTTATTATGATTTTGATGACTCCAGAACCTTGCAGTACACACCAATACTTACATGCTACATGATCAACTGTTTCTGATCCTTTCACACCTTTTCTTTCACAATGCAATCGCATTACCAGTACTAAAGTTTATCTTTAAGCATCATATATCACATCCTCAAGAAATATAAATCAGGACAAATCCATTTTTCACATACCAGGGTACTTAAAAAATACAAAACTTGGTAAAGGGTATGAATAATTTAGTTGTTGTATGCCAATTTTGGTTATTGAGAAATATTGAGAGAAGTGTTGAAAGTATTAATTGAACACAGAGGGAAGAGTGAAAACATGCATGGATATCATGGAGTAGGGAATAATATGTTTGAAGAAAGGAGAGATAAAGAAATATGATGAGAAGGGAAGAAATGTTGATTTTTTGTTGTTGTCCTAAACTTGTAAGAAAGTTACATAATGAACAGAAATGATCACTAACTGTCATGTATAGAATACATTACAGGCGATTGAAAAACTACATTGTGCATGGATATTGAAGTTAAGCTAAATTTAATGTCATGATCACAGCATTGAAATGAATATCAAACTTTCAGAAAGGTCCTCTCAATAATTGCATGATGTTGAAAGGCCATCCAGAAATACCAGCGTATTATAAACAAAGTCAGCTGATTGTTAGTCAGCTGTGCTTGGCTTGCCCGATGGGGAGAAGAGCCGCATTTCGCAATTCACATGGCCTCGTCGATTCCTTTGTTGATGTGGGTTACAGCAAGCAGGCAAACCCCCTCTGGAAGTTAATGACGTAATGATCTCTGCACAGGAAAGGCTAAATTACGCAATGCTAAATGCGACATGGATTGCAGAGCCTGCGTTTTAGAGTCTAAATCTGGATTAATCCTCTTTTCCGTGTAAGAATATGCTGTAGGTCATACAATAACAATGCAGGGTCAACAAACTTTGCATGTTATCAACCTGGGCCTTATATTTACAAGTCAAAAGATTTTAAATTGGACTCTGTAGTCTTCTTTGATACTGTAGTTTTTGAAGAAAAAAAACAAAAAAAATTGTATTTTAACAAGATGCAATTTACAAATACGGTAGGCCTACATGTACATGTACATGTACTATGTAGACATATATTTTTTAAGTGCAAATTCTCTGGATGAAAATGATTTTCAAAATCAGAAGGTCTTTTAGGCCAAACAGTTGACCATGTTATCTTTATTTGTTTGATTTTGTATGATTAAAAGATTGCCCAGTAGGAAATTCCCTTTCCTCTTTATCTAATAGTCAGCTAATTTATATCTAAATGTACATATAATTTGCATACAAGTACATGATTAGAAAGAATTTGGAGAGTGTCTTTAAAAAATGCCACAAACTACATGTACAATTTTTCAGTGAGGTGTATGGGCATTTGTTATATAACTTTACATTTGTTGAATAACCATGATTTAGTCCTCCATGTCATGATTTAAAGTCTGGCTGAATGACATGTAATTTTGTAATAAATCTCTTTCATTATTGACATTGCATTTATATATTTTTAACAAGATCGAAGAAATGGGACAAGTGACAAGTTACTGTGTAGTCAAGCAATAAATCAGCCATTAAAGTTATGTAATTTCTTGGTTATAACAAAATTAAAAACATTTGTATACTGCGACACACAGTTTTGAAGTTTTAGTTACTAGAATGTTCTCCAGAGGGGTGATAGCAAGTAGAGGGAATAGCCTGTCCATAGTCCATGCACAGTACATGTGTATGTACAGTATCTGTACACCAATGCATTCTTATACATATTTTACCATGTGATCCTTCAGTGTGTATGGCTGTGTGTTTTTTGCCATCTGTGAGCTGTGTGTGTGTGGGTACAGATTACATGCAATCCAGGCACATTGAATTCATACACACTCTCATGCACTGCAGCTATACATGCATTTGCCCTTCAGGTGACCTACAGCCAAACAGCTGTGGAATGCTTTGGCCTTTCAGTTGCTGTACAGTTGAAGTTCAAAGGTCGAATCAGACTGGTCTTTTTTCTTTCTTTTTTTTTTTTTGAGAGAGAGAGATGTCCCTTTATCTCAACACTGATCTTGTATTTGTTTAGTCTGCACTATTAGAAGGCCAATATTGTTATCTTTCTTCAGAAGTGGAATTTTTTTAGGGACAAAATTTGACCCGAAATGCACTCTGCATGGGCATTCTTGTGTCCAAAAGGGGGTAATCAACTTGCAAAAAGTTGGCATATTCTGGACAGGGGGGATGAATAAATCAAATTTTGTTGGTTCTCTGAAATATTTGTATGGCAACCCGAAATGATTAATAACTTTGCAAAACCTTAAACTTTCTTGTATGGCCTTTTAGAGGATCTGCCCAACATTTTTTAAATATGTTTGTATTGTACATGTAGATGGTGGTGTTTGTGTTTGTTTAGTGGGGGGGGGGGGGGGATCTGGAAAAATGAATAATTTGCTTGTTTTTAAAACCTTTCGAAAATTGTATCTAAGGAAAGCAGGTCACGAACCATACACTTTGTACACATTTGCAATTTTTTACTCAACTGTGATAAAAATGAAATAAACTTTCCCAAATTTGTATTATACCACATGCCTGTATAATTTTGTCTAATTGTCTCTCTGTTATTTATATATTTTCTTTCAGATAAACTGGTTATTTGTTATTTCCAAGCTGCATTCATGAGCGAAATACCCAGATGATAACGACGGAAACATTCTAGAGACCGATAAACAGGTATGTTTTTTTTTTACTAATCAATATAAAACAATATACATGTACATGTAACCCACAATGTTTGCTGTACATGTACATGTATACAGTGTTGCTAATAAGGTTTTAAATTACCAGTTTCCCTTTTACAATAGACCACTGAAACATCAACAATAACAAATACAATTGAAACATGCCTTATTTTGCCTGTATGGCAAATATAAAATCTCACTATTATTTTGTTTGTTTTATGAAATCTGTGCAATTCTCTGCATCTGTTCTCAATTTTTAATTTCTTCCATTTTTATGAAATGATAATGAATCTAAATATATACTGGTAGGCATTTAAGAATAGGGGTTTTCCCCAAAATTGAACTTTCTTAAGATAATAAAGCAGATTTGGCCATATGCGATACGTCCTCATGCACAAAATTTAATCAAAAAATTACAAATGATAATTTTTGATATTGTAGTTTTCATGTAAATTGACGTACACGGATAAGGGAGAATTGAAATGCAATTACCAGTATTTGTCAGCTTGTGGTATTAAAGCAATTGAAAGCAAGCACAGTGTGATTAATGTCCGGAATGATTCTTTTATAATTCTTTATTTCGGGAGAAAGCAATGTTGACGTGTCATTTCCTTCCCGCTACAAGCTCGATATAACTTCAGTTTTCAATAAAGCAAACTCAAAGTAGGGGATTTCCCAAATTTGTTTCAAATCAGGACATACCTCACATACACTATATATGGTGATATGTCATGTGGATTTCAATAAAACAAGTTGTTACATGTAGTCTTAAAATAAGATTTTAAAAAGAAAACAAAGCAGCAACAACGAGAGAAAGAAAGAAAAATGTTTTAAAATTTCAGGATTATAGAAAATTTAGTGAAATCTAATGATAGATAATGGGAAAATGAAATCATTGGTTCAAAGGGCGCGTTCATGCTTGATTTTGAAGGTAGAATGAGCGATCTGAAACGCTCATCGTAAACACTCATCGTGATCGCAGTTCCACGGTGTAGCTGTTCATGCTTACTTCTCAGGCAATTCTCCTTGTGTGGCATTGTGTGACCTTCACTGTGCATGCTACGTAGACCCACTAGAGGTCAGTGCGTTGACCCCATTTAAACGCGTTTAAAATTGTAAACGCATCTTTTTGTGAGTTTACGATCGGCGTTCGTGATCGCCGTTTTTCGGTGATTCTACAAAAGTGAGCATGAACGCAAGCGTGTTTTAAACTAAACACGTAACAGATGCCTGATTCTGGCCGTCAAAATCAAGCATGAACGCGGCCAAAGTCACATGAAACCGGTGAAAATGTTCAACATATACATCCATATGTTTTTTTCACACATGAAGACCTTAATCTTTTGAAGATGATATGAACATTTGTCTGAATGAGATTAAAATAAATGACAATACTTTTATAGAACTCGTAAACAAGCAAATTATTATCATTACTTCAATGGATGCTTGGATCGATCAATGATACCTTGGCCTTGTTATTGTTCTAATTAAACTCTTTCCGTCCTTGCTTATCGCCCTCAATGTTGATGCTAGATACTCGTTCCCACCGACTCCCTTGCTCGATGAGCTTCCAATATCTGCTCTGAGAACTTGTCCAGGTGTTCCTATTCTCTCTAAGAACAATTTCCTCCAACCAACATATGGCTTTGCCACGACAACACATTTTATTGGAAAAACAGGGAAAACCCACCCAAAATATTTGCTTTTCATTGTAAATTTCTGTATCCATAGTTTCATCGATTGATACAAAAAAATTCCCACGGTGTGTTATGGTTATAGCTGTGTGCGCTCGATGCCGGTGGCAAAATGTAATTTGGAAGTCGTTCTTTGAGTATGTGTTTAATAGTGCACTTGTTGTAAAGGAACCCTTTATTTCTTTGTATCCATTTTTAGATAAGATGCATTTTTCTGATCTGACATTGTAATGAATGCATTGTACCTGTAGCTAATGGCTCAGGATAACACTTGAAGACCCCCCCCCCCTCCTCCTCTCCCATGTTTTAAATCGCAGTTTATATTGAACACTGGACCAAATGAGGTGCAGGAAGGGAGGGGGGGGGGGGGTGAATAAATGGGACATTTTCATAGCTGACAAGTGCCAACCATTTCTATTGCTATTTTGACGGAATAGTTCTTCCTTTTTTTTTAACCCCCTTTTGCTAAATTAAATTCCTCTCTTTTCTGAAAACTTCCATGTAAAATATACATGTATACAAAATGACTGTATTCCTACTTTTGCCACAAGGGATTCCTAATTTTTGCTCTGGCAGGTATGCATTTTGTGAAAACCATTGCAGATCTGGTTGCTTGTAATCAACCCATATGATACAGCATACATGTAGATCAATGACGCTAGCATGTGTTGGCATTGGATCATTTCAATGTCTCGTTGCTTACCTCTCGGTCACGAGAAATAGCTGCGCATATAGGAGATGACCGAGTCGTGTAAATAAAGGAAGTACGTACGTTTTGAGAATGTAAACACTGGCCCTCAAAATACGCCATCACGATGGACGGGTGGGCGACGATCGCAGGGGAACAAACTATTAGGTCGGTCCCTCAGACTGGGTCGAGATGACCACCCCTGTCTGGAAAATGGAGATACCCAAGAAGGATGTGGGGTTCTCTCCTCATATAGTCATATTATGATGCTCCGTCTCTTGCTTCTTTAAATATCATCATCAGAGATGCTTTCAGGGGTTTTGGTGCCTGTTTGGAAAGACATTTTCAAATAAATGTAGGGGGAAAGCGAGTGTTAGCCTATTTAATCTCAACTTTCAGCTGATAGACTAGACATTGGTGTAATTTGAATAAATTGATAAAATGGATGATTAGCAAAATGCGATCATATTGTTTTTTTAGCAGTTTTATGTACATGTAAGTTACATCTAAAGCATGTAATTGTTGTGCTTATTTCATGTCAATTCTGAAATCTCTACATTGCCTTCGACAATATGTAGAGAGATTTTAAACATCGAGTGCAACGAACTTCCAAGTGATTGAAAGGGGAGAGGGGGATTAGTATGGTATTTGTAAGGGAGTTTGAACTCGCCCCTCTAGGGGGTTGAATTTCCCCATGCCCAGTGCGATTCCACCACCCTCGATCCCCTAAGGGCACCCCCTTCCACTCGACCCTAACCCCCAATCTAATGTACTTGGTATTGATCTGCCCAGAGGGAGTGCGAGCAGCGTGTGTGACTGCCCGATCGGACTGTCTAGCTCTGTATTATGACTGGTGTTTACAACCGTTAGGCCCCCCTATGCAAAGAACATGAGGCAACTCCTGTGTGTGTGTGTGTATATTTCCTCATGTACATGTACATTACAAATGTACATTTTCACTATGTGTGTTGCAGTCATGACAGGCTGAGACATGTACATGTTAAATGATTGTCTGCTAATAATAAGAGGGAGAAAGAGAAGGAGAAAGAGAGAGAGAGAGAGAGAGAGAGCGAACGAGTGAGTGGAACCAAAGTCCATGAAAGGTTCAAAATACATGATATTATGATAACTATTTATAGGGCCGACTTGTCCTGTGTGTATGAAAATACATGTTAGAAGTTGAAACGTGCATGGAGGAACTAAATCTATGATTGTCTGATTTTCAAATAATCTTGATTCGTTAATCACGTGCACAGAATAATTGATAGTTTTACTTTCATGTGTGTAAGCATGGTTTTTCACCTGCACGGTGCTGCTTTCGCTTTTAATTATATCGCTAAAACGCGAGGTACATGTACATGTACACAAAACAAGTTTATGAGAGGAATTTGAATCCTTCTTTCGAGGGGACTGTAATCTCGACATTAATATTTGATGACTGCTCAGAACTTGAATAGAAATATTCAGAATGCTGTTAATGTGAGGCTTCCTATCTCGCATGTTTAATAAACAATCAAGAGAAACAAATTTTGTTTTCCTTCATGGAATAATTTCTTTTTACATTTCAACCACAACGAAGCCGATGGAAATTGTGTATCTTTATTTCTCTCACTAGTCAGACATTCAATGTTTACTCGAGTGATTGATGTCATTAATGCTTGAGATAAGTGGGGTTATATTTAGACTTGTCTTGACGCATTTACCAGCACTCAAACGCCTGTGAGTGGGCCGGGATGCTATTTCTGTGTTATTGTTTGGGGAGTAGGCCGTAATTGTTGTGGGACAAGCAACACATGTGATGTTTTTATTATAAAACAAACATGTAAAAATCCCTTCTATATTTGGTCAATACTGTGTGACGTTAGTGTGGAGTTTGCGTGGAGGACTTGAGCTAGCAAGTTACGGACACCAGTCGCAAGTTTTCAAACTCCCAAGAGAGGAAATATTGCGATCGGATGTTATTAACCTAGTTGGGTAGCTTATCTGAGCCCGACGTTGACATTGCCAGGTCATGTGATCTATCTGGCCCGGTGGGATGAAAGGAAGAGACAGATCCCGATGTGTATCAGGTCCTCGTTGTGTCTGTTAGTGTGGACTAGTAAGGGGATTAGCTAATTTGGTTTATTGGATTAACTCTGGCTGGGCCCACCCCCCAGGGAAGGGATTAACCATTTAGAGCTGTCAGCTGGAACAACCCTGGTTCTGACAGCCAGACAGCAGTGGGACTTTTTAACCCCTCGCCAGAAGAGACTTCAAACTGAAACATTGTTATGGTGTGATGCTGCTGCAGTGAATGATCTGCAATCTCTGTAGCCCTACCGGCCGATTTGGTTTATCTAATATTGAGAGAGAGTAAGGTCTGCACTCTGTTGCCCTACTGGCCGATTTGGGTTTATCTGTAGAGATAGAGAGAGAGAGAGAGCGAGCGGAGTTAGACTAAAGTGTTAACAACGACAGCCTCATCGCTAATCCAATTTGTAGCCAAGCTTAATATGACCTTCAGTCGAGCACTGGGAAAGGGCATTCAGAACCATACAGCATACGGGCGGTGGTGGCGGGAGCAAGCCCAACGATAGACAGACAGACAGACAATCGGAGTGCTCCTAGCTAGCTAGTGTGCTTGCTTTCAATCTCTCACGGAGCTTGAGCTATTATATCGGACTGGACATAAACATCGGCCTGCCTGCACGCCCACTCTCTATCCATCTCTCCCCCGCTCTGTTTTCCCCTCCAGCTTTTCATCACAGAATGTTAAGAGCATTGGATGTATAGGGGAGATCTGTGTATCTGCTCGGCTGTAGCACACTCAACGCCGGCTGGCAGGGACCGACCGACCGATCAAGTGTTTATCGTGGCCTGCATTTGCAGGTTATTGTGGCATATACAATGGATGCAAGCTGGTAATTGGATTCTATAGTCGTCATTAGGAAATAATCACTCTCACCCTGCGGATTGAATTGAGGATCAGATTTTCGTGGATATTTAATTCAAATCACGGCTGTTGAACTGCATCCTGCACAAGATGCAATGTATCGACTCTCTCTCTCTAATAATGCCGTGCGTTTAGGGGTATCCTCACCGGTTATTCAGTGATCGGCACGGATCGCCAATGCCGTCCGGGCTTGTACTTTTCTCGCGCCGTGCCCGGATCGCTTTCCCCGCTGCTGACTGACCCTGGTAAACGTGATATAGATAATCAGAACATGCCAATCTGGATTAATCACGGTCAAATTAAATCCAACGCTTCTCCGAGGCTCGGCCGATACACGAACATAACGTCCCGATGCCTAACCGCTGATCACATTTAATCGTAGCTTATCACGACCTCCTCGCCGCCGCCTGGCCTCGCTATCGCACAGCACCGTTCTCCGCTTATTACCTATGAATGGATGCGGCCTATTGGATGATTATGAGGTTCAATTTCCATTGATTGCGCGGAGAACATGTTACTGCACTGTTGGATTTTTAGACAGGATTATTGTAACGACTGAATGTGAATGCACTCTCATCAAGCCGATACATTGGAATCTTAAACAGAAGCTGAGTTTACATTCTCAACATTGCACGTGTAATGTGAACGAGTTGCATATTTTGAATTAAACAAGCTCAATGAAAAAGCTGTATTAAAATTTCACAGAATTGTCCAGTGGATTTTATCGACAGCGGCTGTATTTGTGTTTGATTTTGATATTTTTCTGATGCCCTGTAGCATTGATCATACAGCTAACTCTCTATAGATTCCATTTCATTCATTCATTGGTTGTTAGACCTGATCAATGCAATGGTCGTTTGAATGACAAAGAATATTATTTGTTTTCAAGGGCCTTCGGTAGAAGAGCGACAACAGATAATTCAAGCCAATATGGAGTTTGACTGCAAGTTCTGCAACGTCCAACAAACTTTCATTCCATAGACAACTTTGAACATTTATAAAACGTTATAGTAACTACGTGTCCATCGTCATGTACTGTATGAGATGGCAAGAACGGTATTATGGAGTCTTGCGTAGTTGAACAGTGTAAACGAACTATGGACTTGCGCCAGAGAATTGCCTTTATGATTAAAAACAGAATGATATCAAGCCTTGAGGAACAGATATAAAGCGTCTTCCGTTTCTTTTCTTTCGTGCTTAAACTTCAAAACACGACCAGCAGAGATACTATTCCGTACTTTTTTTATTGCCTTCCGTCGCGACGCATCAAGCTAATCCACAGCTCTGAGCTATGATCTCCGGCAGATATTGCTGGCTCGTTTTGGAACCGTCGGAAACCGAAAACATGGTGCAGTGCGGCGACTCCACCGTCCAGCTCACCAGCCCCATCCCAAAGAAACCAAACAACAACAACAACAATGACAAATTGCCAGTCGGTATGTTTCAAATTTTATACCTTATTTGAACATTAACTTCTGGGTACTTTTAGGCCTTCAAGTATTTAAAAGTTACATTGTTACTGTAAAAACACCCAGAAATTTTACATGAATGTATGTTTCTCAAATAGATTCATGCAAATTTCTTGCCATGAAATTTGAATTACAACAGTCAATATATATATGCAATTCATGAAAGCATATTTTTCTGTGAAATATCATAAGTCTTAATCAAGACACCACATTTTAATGTGAGAGTTTCTGGTTTTGTATGTCACCATAGTTGTAATAGTCTAGATGCCACTTTTTTGCTCAATTTCATGTATTTCCATTTTCAACTTTAGTATGAAATCTGTTAACAGAAACAGGTACATGATTTCTCACAAGTTTCCAAAGAATCGCTTTTAATTACATTTTGCTCTAATTCTCAATTGTCATGTTGATGTACACAAAAACTGTATATTGCATGAACCTGTATGTACAGAATGAACTCTTTGTATTACAGATGAGCAGGAAAATTGCCAATGTACAGGTGTTGTTTTAGAACTTTCTTATTTATGAACAAACATAATGTACCGCATCAGGAAGGGGCTCACATTGTCAGTGATCCTTTGTTTTCTTGCTCATTTTTTTTAATTGCAATTTATTACTTTCAAGGTTACAAGATAATGCAAAAACATCACTAAAATAGCAAAAAATAGATTTGTAGGAAATGAGTTCCATTTAAATATAACTCAACAGTCCTTATTGGTGAGAAAGCAGCTTGAAAATCATGAAGAAAACTTGCAGAACTCGTCAAAATCATTGAATCGTTTGAGGTTGTTATGCTCTAATTTCTACAGCTAATTACAAATAACCAACCAGAACAAAAGAACTAGAGCATTTCAACGTATCATATTAAAGAGAACTGTATCCTAAGTTTAGCTTAATCACTGTGGTTAATTACCACCAATCGTTGCTTCTCAGTTCCCAGGAAAATATGTGTTTATGAACATCCAGTGGTTTTGGTCTGGGAAATGTATGTGCAAGCATGTCCTGAGAAGATCAAATTTTATTTACATAAAACCTAGACATAACATTCTTGCGTTCAGCCTACTATAATTCATTGTATAGCTAAACAACAAGTAATTACCTTTCTCTAGTCAAAACATTGTGTAAAGAAAATAATGAAACGTTGTTTAGCGCAAAATGCATGTTTGAGCATCTTTTTAAATAAAAACTCAACAAAGAAAAATTGTATCACTGGGCGGAGCTTCTCGTGAGCGCACTGATGATCGACCAGCTGTCATGTCAATTGAACCCTTCATACGACGTTTCATACAAAGAAACTAGTTTTGAAGAATATATGACGTCCTCTGGTCTGAACAATCCTTTCACTACACTATGATGCCTTGTACAGCGTTTCTTAATACTAGTTCGGCGTAAATTCCTACAGTCCGAACGTGCTTCTCTCCTAGAAGTAAACATATAAATCACGCGTATTACCCCAACAGACTGGAACCGGTACTGATAGTCACCAGTGAGGCATTTAAATTCACTTCTTTTTATGAGTATTGTCTGCTAAAATGTTGTGTTGTGACTACACCTCAGCTTATGGATGTGAAAAGTTGGTTGTTTTGTCAAGTTTTTTATTTTTTGTAAGTATGTGAAAAATTGATTTGTCCAGATTTATGTCTCTTGTGAATCTGACATATTAATCTAGAAGTATCCAACAAAGGCCCTAATTCAACCAGCCCACTTTTCATTCTTGATTAACGTAGTACACAAAAAACATCAAATTTCCAAGGGATATGTATGTCTAGAAATGTGAAGAATAGTATTAACATACAAAATGTAAAGGTAACTTTGAAAGAGGCATTTTAGTCTTCCTGATTTCATTCAGTTCAGCAGAAGGTTTTCGGTCAAAGAAGAAGAAGAAGAAGAAAAAAAATCCCTAAAAATTACTTTTTTCACAGTCTTTCATGAATAATTTATAGTTATATACAAGAGGTTCACAAGAAGAAAAACATGGTCGACCTACAGTACCTAGTGAGGGGAAGGAGATAATGCTTTGGAAAACTTAAGGACTCCCCCTCCCCAATATAGGGTTGTAGTGATCTTCCCCCACCCCTTTGAGTTAAATCAATGTTGGCCTGTAAAACAAAGGGGGACTTCTCTTATATTACCCTAACTTTGATTTTACTCTATTAAATCCCTAAAGAGTTTTCTGGAACAAAATAATAATCTTTAGATTGTCTGATTTTACAGTTCATACAGAGTACCAATGGTAAACATGGCCAACAAAACACAATGCTTGTATTGATCATTATCACCTGTGATGAAGGCACTGACAATTGCTGAAAAAGTAGGCTAATTGAGGCGATACTCTTGATAAAAAAAAACGATAGTTTGTCTAAAGAGAAAGAAAAGTATTGTTATTCCAAAGGACGGAGTGGATTGTGCCAACAAATGGAGCGCAGAAGCGTGTTTCCGACTGATTGTGATGATTTTCCATGGCTGTATCGTATCGCCAGAATCAAAAGAATAACCGACTAATGGTCGTTGATATATTGTCCCGATAAGAAATGCATAGTGCTATTAACTACCAACTGCACTGATACATGTACATAAAAGATTTTGTGATTAGTACCTGTACAAGTGCGTAACCACGTTACAATCTAGATTTCTTTTTCTTAATGCCCATGCTCAGTGAAAAAAGAAATGCTAGTCATAAAATATTTTTTTCTTTAGGCTTCAGTTACTTTATCCCAGACACTAAATCAATCAGAACATTTTTCATTATTTGTTTTCAGTATTTGCCAACATACCAATTCATTTGAGGCTCTCTTATTCATGAGACATTATTTTCTCTTCTGAATTTTGAAATCCAACAATTTCCTTGACATGCTTTGAAAAATCAATGAGGACCAAATGATGAATAACTGCCATTCCTACTTTTTCCAACTTTTTCCAACTCTTAACATTGGCAAGCATGCATTACCAGAATGACCTAAAAACATGTCGAGCTGATGAAGACAGGCCTTGTGTGGCATCATTTGAAATGTAACAGAGGTAGGGTTTTGTTAGGGGGATAATCATAATAGAGCAAGGTGATACAAGTTAGCAGAGCTGCAGTAATCCATCAGATTCTGGCACATGAACACAGATAAAGGGCTCAGACAAACGTCGACCCACGCTTGAATGAAGTCGGATTCATTCGATTCTCTTCGTTTGCCAGAGGTCAGATTTATTTTGTGCCTTTGCAGTAGAACTATTATTCCTGACTGGAATCATTCGGAAAAAAGAGAAAGAATCAAACTTTGTAGGATGGGTGGTACAGGTGCTAAGCAGGTTGGATCAAAAAGGGGCTCATTGAAAGAGAAAAATAAAGAGCATTTTGCATTGCCATTTTGACAAGGAAAAAGCTATTTCATTCTCAAAAAAAAAACCTCCTGATTCAATGCCATTTGAGTTGCTGTGAAATGTACATCACACAATGAAACCTACCATGAAATATACATGTACAATGACATGAAAGTGTGAAACCTACCATGAAATCTACATTGACATGAATGTGTGAAAAGCGCATACCTGCATGCTACATGACTCATCGAACCCTCACTG
Organism: Strongylocentrotus droebachiensis; assembly: GCA_035222895.1. NCBI lineage: Eukaryota > Metazoa > Echinodermata > Echinoidea > Camarodonta > Strongylocentrotidae > Strongylocentrotus > Strongylocentrotus droebachiensis. Next base: position 975,896 of record JAVYIG010000037.1, on the reverse strand, counting down.
ATAATGACATTCCAGCCGACATCAAAGATGAAGTATGTATTTGACCCTTGACATCTCTCCAGAAAATCTCTAGGTCCTTGAGTTTAAAACTCAGTTTTTCTTTGTGATAAGGGTCCCAAGTCTATCTTTTGAGAAGTTTGAAGTGGGGCGAACAAAGACATTCCACCATGTTTTATTGATCTCATTCACGACTGCAAATCTGTTTTGGAGGAATTAGCCTAGTAATTGAAAAATGAGGTTATTATTTGAGGATTTGGAAAAGAAAGAATTTAACACTTAACATTTGTTTGCCCCCCTATTGGGTAGTATGAGATCATTGCGAGTGCACACGCACAGATTTCAATGTGTGGTAGTGCTGTGCCAATAGACGGGTTTACAATCATATTCAAATTTTATGCATACTTTTTAAACAAAGGTTGTACTTTACAACTGAACACTTGTCTGAGGCTTGCATGACACAGCAACAAGAGATGTATACAGGCTGGATTTCAAGTATTGGAGTCCATTCATTGGACTTTATTTGGAGTCAATTCATTAATAACAGGTTGATGGATAACTCTTCACTAGGTCGATCCCCAGGAAAGAAACATCCATAAATATGAACATGTTAGGGCACCGGTCTATTGAAAGATTGGCACACCAATCTATCTTTCAGGCATCTTTTGATATTTTAATCAGTAATGAATATATGTATTGTACCTTTTCAAAATACATGTACTGTAAAGCCAGAAACTAATAGGGATTGGGAAGGACAGCCATTTCATTTGAAAACAAGTTGCAAACATTTCATGATCAGGGAAGTTCTAGTTTTACAGTAAACCAGCACAAATGGGCACTTTCATGATACCCAATCACCCAGCAGTGCCCTGGTAGAAATAATACATTGACCCCAGATACTGAAGTATCTCAGAGCTAAAAATAGATGCTCACCTGTGTGGAAAGGTATGCAGGTGTAACAAGGAAGTAAGACTTTGCCAGACGGAAAGAAAACAAAGAGCTGACGGAACGGTCTCCTGTAGAGGGGTGTAACTCTACACCCCTCTGATTTTCGGGGTGTGTTGTTGGAGGTATGGTGTTCATTAGGCAGGAGTTGGGAGGGGTGCTTCGAGGGGTGCAAGAGGATTAAGGTATGATGTACGCAGGTGTAACAAGGAAATAAGACTTTGCCAGACAGAAAGAAAACAAAGAGCCGAAGGATCGGTCTCCTGTGGAGGGGTGTAACTCTACACCCCTATGATTTTGGGAGTGTATTGGTGGAGGTATGGTGTTCATTTATAGCGAGAGTTGGGAGGGGTTAGTAGAGGGGTGCAAGATGAAGGTAGATGAACATGTATGTAGGTGTAACAAGGAAATAAGACATTGCTAGACAGAGAGGTAAGGGTCCAAGGGATATTAAAGGCTCCTCTAAAGGGGTGTAACTCTTCACCCCTATGACTTTTGGAGTTTGGTGGTGGGAGTCTGGTACACATCAAAGCAGGATTAGGGTTTGGTAACAGAAGGGTACAAGAGGAGCATTGCAGAAAACAAAACGCTGGAGGAAAAGAGGATGGAGAGAAAGAACTCAACAGTTCTCTCCAATTTTTAAATATTCTGAAAGTCTTTCTTATAATAATAATAATTTTTTTTTTTTTTGAAGGGGGAGGGGGTTAAATAGAGGGATGCATCAAGGTAATAAGGTAAGGAAAGGGTTAATGAGAAAGATATAGAAAAAGAATCTACATCTCTCTAGCTTACATGTACATCTGTATGGTAGAGTTTGATGTACAACATTTTAGTGGGGTAGACTGTTTAACCAGAGCTGACTGAATATGTTTCATGTAGCCTACCAGCTCATTTTTGCTTTTTGTCTGGAAATGTTATGCGTTTTCTAGGAATCAAACAAATATGAATCTGAAATATCATCAAACGTGCCCACCCTTCACATTCATAATAATGCTATTTACACTGTACACTGTCATATATTTTTAGACATGATCACATTCAAACATCCAGTATGTACATAACTCTGAAGTACTCTGTAGGTGGGCAAAGACTGCCAAATCATTCTATTCTGATTATTAAAAGAAAAAAATAAATCATTCACTATTTTTATACTCCTCTGAAAAATATGCCGGATATGTTGTGCAAATATTTGCCATCCTGTGCACTCCCCATGAACCAAATAAAGGAAATTCTGTAAAATTATTAATCAATATAAATTTACTTGATTTAGATACTGAAAATAGCTTGAAGGAGCCGACTACATACATGTACATGTATATTGTACTGTATTATTATAGACCTTCATGTCTACTGGTACGCTTTGGAACAGATGGGTTGTCATGGAAACATGAGTATTTCTGGGAAGCCAACACCCAGCATTTATGGATCACACGATATAAAAAAAGGGGATATAAATAGAAAAACTGTGAGGAAGGGAACAGCGATGGTTAAAGTGTTCATGGTTATTTTTAGAAACAAATATGATTGTGAATGTAAAGGTAGCCTGCTTATCGCCTGAAAGCCTTATCTGTAATATTTTTCTTTTGGATGTCATCTCACTGCAATTGTTGGTAAAATATATGAAAATAAGTGCTTTAAATGAGGAATTCGTTCAGAGTAGTTTTTGCTAGCCAAATTGGAATATGGGGGAGGGGGTGATAATATGATCCTACCTCAATTACATATGTACATGTATACGTACAGTATGAAATTCATACTGAATTGCACCTGTATTTTAGAAATTTGAACATAGTGCAGGCCTGTTTTATAGACTGAGAAAATAGTTTGACTGACTTTTTGAGGTTGAGGCCAGAAGGATGTTAAGTACATGTACATGTACAATTATACATGTACTGTCATCGTACATCATAGAAATATAGGAGTCAATGACCTTCTTGCTCTCAATGATGCAGTATTTTTTGTCTTTGTTTGCCTATGCCGAAGTCATTGTCCCTTTGTTACATCAGCCTCCCAGATGCCTATGTGGTTTTGAAAACGAAAGTAGAAATGGAGAGATGCCATTTTTAGCATGCCATTCCTCGCAATCACCGACCATTGGAACAAAGAAATGAAAGTCCTTTTGTGGGGAGGGGGAAAAGGTTCCGAGACTAAGATGGAATCACATTTCAAATTTTCATATCTCTGGCGTTCCATGGAATATCTTTTGTCTTAAAAGCTGGGCAGAACAAGACACATTCAATATTCATGTTCAATTTCTTGAACAAGTATGAGGTAAGATTATTGCTTGATTTTCAGAAACTTTAAGGGATACAATTTGTGCATTTTTGCAGAGTTTTGGTACAGTTGATGAATGGTGCTTGATATTTTGGGGGGTTTAATGTTCTTTCTTTTGAATTTTTTGTTTCTAAATGAAGATTTGGTATTGTTTCTGTCTCGTAGTCTGAGGTCCCTCCCCCTTTTTTCCCCTCCCTCTCTCTCCCCTTTTTTTCACTCGCTCTTTTTTTCACTCTCTATATCCATCAATGTGTTTCTATCTTTCTGACTCTCCCCTTCCTCTCCTGCCTCTCACTCCCTCTCCCTCCTCCCCCTCCTCCCCTCTTTCTCTAATAAAGTTTCCCCCTCTATCATTCTTTCTCTCTCTGTTTCCTTACATAGATTTTCTTTTTCTATCGTTAGTTTTTTGTATCATTCCTGCTATCCTTTGTTTTGTTTTGTACTTGCACTCATTGCTTCAATAGTAGATTTTGCATCGGGGCATGCTTGTCATTCAAACAGTATTTACCACTTGAAAATTGACATGTTTTATCAACAAATTCGGTTACAAATTCAGAGTATTAACTATCAGTGTATTTCTAACATGACCGCATTGCTATCAAAACAGTACTTAAAACACCCATTCCAACATGTGTGTATTTCACCTACTGTGTATTCCAAATTATGAGAAACAATAGATGAGGAGGTGCTTGCATTTCTCAAATTCCATCAATTTGTTTGGATTCACATGGTGGTATTCCCAGCACGGCCGGCCACGATGGGAAAAATGAAAAACGATGAGTGAAAAAGAAAAAAAACTAGATCACCTCTCCACTTCTAGTCTAGTTAGGGAATAGATTTATGTCTCCAAATGTCACTTTTTATTTTCCCACCGTTCCTATAGGCTTGTGGGATCAGAAGGCTGGCCGACAGGCGAGAGGTCGAGAGGTCGTAGCAGGGGGGCGAGCGAAGAGACACCTACAGAGATAGAGATAGCTCTGATCACACACATGCTTTAATTCTGCATTTTTTAGCATAGCCTGGTATTGGGAGTGGGCAAAAATATTCAGGGATACAATTTTTGAGGCTTTTGCCTGATGATTTAGGCTCTGTAAACTCACTATTCTACAAGTACTGTATGATGCAACACAACTACAGAGATACATGTAGCTCTGATCACACACATGCTTTAATTCTGCATTTTCTAGCATAGCCTTGTTTTTGAGTGGTAAAACAAAACTAAAGGATGCAATTTTTGAGGCTGTTACTTGATTTTAAAATAGGCTCTGTAAACTCACTATTCTACAAGTGCTGTATGATGCAACACAACATATCTGAGTCTTTTTCCAAGAAATAGATAACATCTGTTGGTATCTCTTACAGATTGCTGTAACAGAAACTAGCAAATTAATTACTGGTACTGGATTTTCATTTTTCTGTACATTGAAAATTGAGAAGTCCGTACACCTGTTTTTGCTGCATCGATTTGCATTTTATTCCAGGATTTGTCTATAACTTATGCTGTTCTCTTCCATGAGTTTTGATTGCTTTTGATAGTCCATGTAAATAAAGAAAATCAGTGTTCATTGACTTTATCGGCCAGTCCTGAAGTTGTTGCTATGTCCTGTGAACCTTTGACAAGCCAGCGAAGACTTCAAATGTTTTGAAACTTTCTTAGAGTGAAGACCCTGAGAAGAAATCAACGACCACCCAACGGAACACACATGGGAAAACCATATCCTCCTGAACTTGACCTCAGGTCATCCCAGGTCATCTAAGGTCATCTAACTGACCGCTAGATGTCAGTAGAGAGGCCATTAAGGTATATCACTGATTTGATATACCAAATTCTTCAGTTGACCCCTCAAATTTCACGCTTGTTCCACAACTACAGTGAGAATCAAATTTCTGAATTTGACAATTTAGGTTGAAAATCTGTCATATTTATGAGCTAAAGACAACAAACTTCCCATCAATTGTCTTTGAGAAAATAATCAAAATTTTGATTTGGGGAATTCACCTTGCTAGGCTGTCATACTGCAGTTTAGATTAGAAGGGGAGATTGCAAGGATGTAAACATACAAGAACCTTTTCTTCAATTGTGATTTAAGAATGGTCCACCACAGTGTCACAGATCATCTGTAGATCTATCTGGAGATAGCTAGAAGGGCATTAACTCCTATTCTATTACTCAGCGTTAATGCCTTTTGGGCTCTGAGCAGACGCATTGGTTCAGGGGCTCGCTTTTAGGATTTGCATTTGCGGGAGTTGCAATTGTAAAGGTAGAAATTTCTCAAAGTGACTTATGCTTTTTAAAATTTTAATTTCAAGAGCTCTCCAAAGCTAAAGTGTGCTTTCTGCCAATAATTTCTATTTCTATTTTTTGTCACTAGTAAGTCTGTACATCACCACCTTTTTTTCCATAGGATATAAGAACCACAAGCCCATCCATCTCAACCCATTCAGTCCTACATTCTGCTGTTTTTTTTTCATTCATACATGTAGGTTGATTATAAAGTGTAGAGCATGTGGTACCCGAAAGCATCACTGGAACTTCTTCTTTGTTTCTGGGTATTCATTAGTTAGAGCACCGGTGCATGAAAGTAGATCATGTCGTTTAGACTGGATATTGCGACTTCCTAATCATGAATCGTTATCACAGGAGGCCTGTTTTCATCAGCTCGAGTTCGACTCAGGACATTATCCCAAGCTCGAAGCTGTGCTTCACCAGACCGATACGCTCATCACAAACTAGCTTGGGTGGGCGCAAATAAGCCAGCTATTTACTAAATAGCGGGATATTTTGGAAACAAAACAATATTTCTTGGGATATTTTCTCGACCAAATATCCCGCTGATTGCAACTGCGGGCTGATGACGACGCAAATCAACTGACTAATTTGCGGGATAGTTAAAATAGCGGGTTATTTGGCAACTTGAGCTGATAAAGACAGACCCACGGAGGCCCTCTCAAGTCGTATCTTGATACCGTCAAGGATGTGTCTCCACTGGGGGTATGCTGTTGGTGCTACTCTAGCGTATCCTAGGAATCACCTCAATGGCTCCCGGTCTTGAACCTGCGGCGTATTCCTCTGTGCATCTGTTTTCACATGTCATGAAACGGTGTCTCTCTCAATTTGGGTTGTCTTTTGATATACATGTAGAACAAATCTTTCTCCTTTTCCTATTTTTCAATTTTTTTTCTCTGCCTCTTTGAACTTTTGTCTTGAAACAGTCCATGTACATGTATGGATTCATTACATTAGTATAAATCTAAAAAATGTATTTGGTACAGTTACCACCTGTAAAGAAAGACCACATTTTTTGTTTCCCTTGAAAATGGTTTCTCATTGAAACATGTACCAAAGGAACTTGTACATGTACATAAAAATCGACCTGCCTATAGAGACCACTTTTCTTGTCTCCCTTGGGTGGTCTTTATAGACAGGTTTCACTGTAGTTACATATTTATGCTTGTACATATCGCCCCGACCCCCAACCAGGCGGTCAGCTACGACAGCTAGCCTATAGGATGACAGGACATTTGAGAAGCGTTTTCCTCCTAACGACGCAGAGACGAGACAGTTAACGCAGGTCCCTAGTCCGGCTAATTAATTAGCTGTGATTGACCTATATTATGTAGTGTTGATGGGACTTCCTAGTTTACGGGGTGATTAGCCGATTTGAGCGATGGGAAAGTGAAATTACAAATCATCTTGTGAGTCTTGCTGTGAATGATTGAAGACAATGCATCATGATTTTAAGTGAGAGGGAAAGTTTGATGGAAAGAATTATTTATGGTGATACTATATATGGCATTAATGCATATTCACGATTGATGCATACAAATTCACGATTGATGCAATGCATATTCACGATTGAGGCATGCATATTCACGATTGATGCATGCATATTCATGATTGAAGCATGCATATTCACGATTGAAGCATGCATATTCACGATTGATGCATGCATACTCCACGAGTGAGTCAGCACTATGAAGACAAATAGTTGGCCCGTTCCATTCACTGTTTTTCAAAGAAAGACATTGCGCAAACTTGGTCGTGCAATGCAGAGCTAACACCTAGGACAATGCCTCACATCGGAGAAGGACAAAAAAATGCCATTCAATATTTAGACAGACTCATATTTACGTGGAGTTTATGAAAAGAAGAAAGCTACCGGTATGTAGGTCGGTAGTAAAAGTTCATATGTCTCATGATATTTGCAGCATTATTTGTTCAGGAAAAAATGTTGAAGGTGAAGGCTCTCTCAACCCTGAAAAGACCTTTTTGAAAAATAAAATAAAAGCATAAAATATCTGAATACTAGTGCACATGTCTGGCAGGATGTTATGGGTTGTTATTGATCTGGGGGGTGTTTCACAAAGATCCAAAGTTGAACTTAACTCTAACTTGGACTTTACAATTATGGAAGCCGTTAGAATCTTTGAAAATATTTTGAAACAGTTATTTGAAAAGGCATAAAATGTTGATTCAAATCATTCATACTTTCTAGTATCAAGGAGATTTCATGTTCTTGACGTTTAATTTATGAAAAGTCTAAAAACCCTTGAATTTTTGCTTTTTAATATATTTTTTTAAGGCCACAAATGGCTCTTCATAATTTAAAGTCCAACTTGGAGTTAAGTTCGACTTGGGATCTTTGTGAAACACCCCCCTAGTCAGCTTTGGACCGGTAAATTACTCTTCATTTCTCCTCCCCAAATTTAAACCAAAAAAAATGTAATATCATGTATAAATAATTAAATATCTACAAAATGTGTGTAGAACAGGAACAACAGTTTTATTATAATATCAAGAATAGTGATATTCAAAAAAAGTTAAAGGTGTAGACTTATTCTCAATGAATAATGCAGCTTGTAACTATTACATTATACAAATGAATCTTATTTCGACCTCTAGAGACTCGTACACTTTGCATGTTCCATGCTAAATGATAAACACATAAACCAGTGTTGCTTAAATTGCTTCCTAAACAAAATGGCATGACCGGTACTCAGTCTCATCATTAACGCCCCCCACCCCCCTGCTAGCAGCAGACGATTTATTCAATCCATTTTGTGCCAGACATATTCCATATGCTTCCATTTAGATTCAGAAAACATAAGAAAAAATAGGCCACACCCCTACGATTCCTTACTCTTAATTAGCCGCCCCCGCTTGTCTACGTGCCCCTGTTAATCCTTCGTTTTTAATCGGGCCTTTAGGCCATTTAAATCCAATTACACTTGGGGAATGGTCGATGAGAAGGGCGCTCTAACGGGGGTGGTGGCAGATTACCGCTACCCTTGACAGAGGAGGAGGGGTGCGTCGCGTGTTAATCTGTTAACCGGCTTGTTCACCTGTGCAGGTCCGTTCTCGGTTTGTCTTTGATCGTGAATAATGCGAGGTGACGGCGCCTCGCAAGAAGAAGAGGAGGATTTCAGGCTTGCAATTTAGGCCAATGATTATACAACGTGTTTTAAATCTCCACATGTTATTTTTTATTTACATTTACTTATTAGAAGAGGATGCAAATGGTATCCCACTTTAAATTTTAAAATAGTAATGAAAACAATCTCTCAAAATAAATGCTTGGTGGGGAGGGGAGGGGAGGGGGGGGGGGGTGGAGAAGGCAACAATTGATTCTAAAGGGGCACTTTTAGGGGGTTGTGGGGAGGCATCACCCTCAGCCTTTATTCTCATTTATTAAAGAGGGACACTACATGTAGGTTCTAAATTTTAAAATTATAGGTTTACTAGACATGGTTTCACTACGAGTCACACTCCCCCTTTGAAGAAGAAAAAAGGGAGGTGATTACGCTGAATGTAATTTGACACATGAAGTATTCCTTTGGCTGCCTGATAATAGAATTTCATTCAAAGCCGTTCTATACCCCTACTGCTGAACAGAGCCCATTGGCGTGTATTCAGGTGTATCTTTGCTGTTAATGGCCAGAGTTGGTAAATTGGTTGTAATTTGACGGTGATTTTGATAACCGTCTCTGAACTCAAACTCTTGTAGATTTCATCTGCTGCGAGCCAGAAGGGCATTTGTGAGTTACTGTGAAAATAGAAATGATCGGGAATTTCGGAAGTGATTCAGATAAATTGCAAAAATCTTATCACTGCAAAAAACAATTGAATCACTGTCGACACAACTTTTGCACTTCACAAAAGTTTTTTCGCTGTGTGAAAATGGCTGCCTTAAGTGTTGATTGATTGATATTTCGTCGATTGATATTATCAATTGCAAATAAGTTGTGATTGATTGCAACTGTTTATATTAAGACAAGGCCCTGTTGTATCTGATGTCAATTCTACCCCCCCCCTCCCCTCCGAACAAAAAAGGCTTATTCTTGAAATACAGTTTAATAATAATAATAATAATGAACGTTACTTGTATAGCGCATATCACTAACACAGAGAAAGTCCTCAATAGCCTGGTGTGCTTGGGAAGCAATTCAAATATTTGTTTTTAGAACAATCTATTGGAATGTACAAGAAGGGGAAACCCCTAATTCTCAAGGAAACAATTAAGAATGCAAACACAAATAATTCTCACTTTCAATTGGCTATTGTTGTTTATCTGGCATCCAGTTTACTTGTACAAATGTATGTATTTATTTTAAGTAAAAGTCGCTCTCCAGAACTTAACAGTACAGTATATGAAACCGAGTGTGAAGTATCAACTGTTTATCTTTAATTGTTTTGCGGACTGACTAATCAATATAACTGTGGTGAAAGACATCATCAGGTTACAAATTTTTAATTACCTGTAGGCTGTAAATGTTTGTTGTGTTTAACAGTGAGGCGTAAAACCACATTGCTTCGTTTCACCCAACTGCCTATGATTAGGTATCAGAATATTTTATTGAGTCACTAGAATTGTAATTTTTTTTTTTATGGGATGTTCAATTTTTTGTTGTTCATTTCATGTTGATATAACACGCCCAGTCCCCGTTTTTAGCAAGATTGGACACCTTGAAAATCATGGCTATTTCATAACACAAATTACTACTTCACTTGTGTACAGTGTAATGTCTCTTGTTATGATATTCTTTGAACTTCAAGTTGATATAACATGCCCATTTCCCATTTTTAGCAAGATTGTACACTTTTGAAAATCATGGCCATCTTATAAGACACAAATTACTACTGCTTTTGTGTACAGTGCCCTGTCCTGTGTTATGATATCCTTTGAACTTGAATCTCCCAATGGGTATTTGCAATCAACTCAATCAGTGCCAATCAGAGGTGAAAGAAAACAGACACTTGGCTTAATTAAAGCCCAAATCTTACCAAGTGATATTGACAGTGAACTTGAACTGAATCTACAGATCAGTAGAAAGGTCAAACATAGCCACATTTGGCTTATTAGAAGCCCAATACTCCCCCACTTCACACCACACTTCCAAATCATGGTTATAACCACGTAGAGAGCTTGTTATACAAATAGAAATCACAAACCCATATCTGTTTTAATACATATTCTCAAGTTCTCATTCAGGTGATGAAAATGAAATGAAAACAAGGATTGAGGGGTAAGAACAGAAGGGAAATGTGTTTGACAAATAATCACAAGTAAGCCCCCTATGATCATGATATGTTCGTTGGACCTGAACAAATTTGTTACTCAATTTTGAATGTCAGAGTTCTTTTACGGTTCTTAATCTGATTAATCTTCTACATCTCTTCCCACTGGTGTCCAGCCCACACAAAAATCACTACTTTCGCTCACCCCCCGGTCCCAACCTCTCGCCCACGTTTGCGTGCTCTCGTTCTTCCGGTTGGACCGGCGCTGATTTGAACCTTTAAATCTCGTATTGACCGGAACATGACCTTGGTTCATTCACGTCCATGCTTCATCACATGAATGGATGCTCGTCAAATTGGCAAAGCATCTGAACTACTGACGTTAGGTAGGAGGATTTTGAAGGAGAGAAAGTAGAAATAACAGAATGCAAGATGTAGATATCCTTGTCATCTACATGATGTAGATATCCTTGTCATCTACATGATGTAGATATCCTTGTCATCTACATAGTGGAGGGAGATTTTATAAGGCCGCCGCCCACCTCCCCCCTCATATTTTTCCCGTATTTGTTGGCTCTCATTTCTATTATACGCCTACGCCTCTTCGCAAAAGCCCAGGCCGCCTTCAAAGTCATATTAATGCATCAATCAGATTCAGAGCAACATATGTCCATCAGGAATGCATTAAAGAACACTGATGAAAAGCGAATCATAGAAATTAATATTTCATACATGTAATGAGGCCACTTAACTGTAACATGATTAATTGTCGGTAGACGTGCAGGTTTACATGTGGGTGGACATAATGTCATATTGAACGAGTTCAGACGTTTGAACTAGAAAAGGTGGAGTTTCGGTTGCTGTTTTAGCAAGTCTTTATTTGAAAAGAACTTTTCATACATTCAGATACGAAGACCATGTTCAATGTTTGCTTTACCTAGCAACAAAATGTATGCAATTTGCATTCTGACTATTGAAATACAATTATTTGTAACAGGTGAATGAAATGATATATGCAATGAAGCACTTAAAGATTTATGCATTGGACTAAATTACATTATGAAAATGGCATATTGGGAAAGGTTCTTTATTATTGTTTATATCCCATTTGACAAGTTAATTTTATACAACTTTATGTTTAAGGTGTACTTACAGGCAACTCCGTATTTCATTAATCTTGAAACATATAGCTAAAAAAAGACAAGCTTCTAAATGTTTTATATACTATTGATTTGTACATGTACATGTATCTGTTTATGATACAACAGTGCACATAGAGCACAGTGCCTTGCTATGCATCAAACCAAGGAGTTAGAATTTGATCAGCTGCTTCTACCAAAACCCAGCTGATTGCAAGGAAACTAATCTTTCTCTCTCTTTCTCTTATTCCCTTTCTCTCTCTCTCCCTCTCTCACATTTCTTTAGTTAGTATGTGTGTCGCATAATAATGCCTTGCATAACAAATCCTCTCTCCCTTTCTCTTTCTTGTTTATATTCCCTTTTTCTCTCACACACACACATTTCGTTATCTTGTGTAGCACATACAGTAATATTGCCTTGCTACACATACTATACTCTAGGCATCAAATGGTTTCCCTCAAACAGCTGATTGTATGTAAACAAGTCCTCTCTCTCTCTCACACTCTCTCTGTCCGTCTCTGTGTGTGTATGTCTGTCTGTGTGTGTGTCTGTCTGTCTATCTTCTCATTCCTTTAGCATGTGTGTGTGGACTTGTTTACATGCGATCAGCTGTTCGATGCATACAGTTTGATGCATACGAATATTGCCTTGCATGAAACCGTATGCATGGCAGAGGCCACAGAACTGATCACATGTAAACAACTTCCCCCCTCTCTCAATTCCCTTTATTTCTGTCATCCACTGCTCTCCCTTTCTTTCTCCCTCCCTTTCTATCTCCCTCTCTGTCTATCTCTCTTTCTATCTCTCTCTCTGTCTATCTCTCTCTCACTCTTTCTCTCTCCACCTCTCTCAATTCCCTTTCTTTCCGTCATCCACCTCTCTCACTCTCTCTCTCTCCCCTCTCTCTGTTTTTTTCTTTATCTCTCTTTCTCTGCGTGTATATCTCTCTCTCAATCTCTCTATCTCTTTCTCTCTGTCTCTTTTTCTTTCTCTCTCTCTCTCTCTCTCACACACTCAACCCCCCTCTCTCTACCATTCTCTCTCTTTCTCCATCAGTCCATAACTTGCTGTGTATTGGTTTTCACTCTGATGCTATTAATAGACTCTCATACCTAGCCATACAACCTGAGCTCTCTCTCCTTATTTGATAGAAAGTGTGTGCAGTCTATGTCGCAGACCCTCTTCCGGTGGTTCATGTCATCCGATTAAAAAAAAGTAAAGACAAATTCTAAATTCTAAAGTATTATTTGATACTTGCCAGGTAAATAATGTAAACAACAATGCTTAGATCCTTCAAATGTATACTTTGTGTCTTGAAATAGAAAAGAAATATTCAGAATTGTGTGAACCATTTTAATATTCAATTTGTCTCAGACTCTTCTATTTTTGAATAGGACTGTTGAAGTGACTATTTCGACAATAACAGAATGTATTATGAAACTAAATAGAACAGAACACTTTTCAGATGCTCGGTTAGAAGAAAATATTATTGCCTCTAATAAATAAAACATAGCGTGGCCTGTTCAGTTTGATTTAAAATAAAATAAAATAAAATAATATTTAATGAAGCTTTACACGTTATTTATTCAGATTAATTTGCACTGTGTACATAGAATGTACAGGCATAGTGTAAACACTACCCTTGATAACATGAAGACAGGGGTCTTGTTAATTATTTTGGAAGGAGGTAATTTTAATTTTATAGGAGGTACCATCACTGCGAGGGAGCGAAGCGACCGAGGGGGGGAGGGTGTGGGAGGGGGGTGTCCCCCCTCCTTCGGTAGGGACCTTTTGGGATTTTCCACTTGAAATCGTGCAATCTGGTGCATACCTAAGAAGAAAATTTGTAGTTATCTTTCCTACCTTGTATTACACATATATTGTAATAAACACACATATTGTTCATGTTTAATATTACATGAACAATCTACGAAAAGTTATTAAGTTGATAAATTATTTATCACTTTGTACCATTACTTTGTAATTTTTAATTAAACTGAGATGATGCACCATACTCAATCTTTCTACATCATGATTTGTTGAATACATGTACAGTATTTAAATAATGGGCAGCAGAGGCTAGATTTTGATTTTTTTTTTACTTGTGACTTTTATTTGGCTCCCCATATGAATTCTCATTTAATTATTTTTTTTTGACATGAAATTATTGAATACATTTAAGAATTTACTTCAGTTCCTGTTCATTTTATAATGTTATATCACTGTTTTTCCTGACAAAGTGAAGACACTGTATATTTGTTTATTCAACTTTTTTAAGGAAATAAATGAAAATAAAATAAATGAATTAACGGATTGGCTTCCGATTGCGATCGGAAGTTAGTTTTGAATATTCGCGGAGCGCGAGCCTGCATATATCATGCGAGCTAGCTGCGGGGATCCGCCGGGGACGTGGCCGGCCTAAACTCAGCCGAGTTCAAAACTCTGTTGCCGATTTGCGCATCTCAGAATCTAAAGTACGTTGTCTCTAGACATTGCACGCACGTGTATAGGCCCCGGTTTCCGTGATCTTCAAATATCAAATCGGCAACGGATAGTTTGGTTACAGCGAGCTAGCTTCAGTTTTGTTATGATCAGTGTGTATATATTTTGTGCAGTGCATGCATCGTCTTCTCGCGTGCACATCGGGATCGCAATGGGGTAGGGACGGGCGGGCTTGGCCGCCGCGCTGTGGGGGGAGAACTGCGATGTAACGTTAGATAGATAGGTCTAGGTAAGTACGGACGACGTCGCGTTCGTGATCGTAAGGGATTTCGTCGACTGCGGCCGTGTATGTGCGGCACTATTTATATCTTGGACGAAATTAAGGAAATTTTGGATTAGCATTGATTTAGATCTACTACTTTCTGTGATTTTTGCAAGGTTTATTATAGGAATTATAGCCGGTAAGAAACGAGTGAATAGGCGGCAAGTTTTACCGGTTACCGGCTTTAAACGACAGCCCTGTGAAGAGTATGCTGATAGTAAACAACAAATTGGGGTCTGATGTAGTTGAGACTACTCTCAATGCATGACAGCTCATATATTGCCCTATATGCAACTGACCTTCCTGTTGTGTAGCCCACTATGCACTGCCACACACTCTCCTTTTTTCTGAATGACAATCCCCCAAGGCCCGCCCCCATGGTCAATCCTTGGCTGCTGATTGGCTGGGGGTTGTATCCAACCCGCTCTGATTGGTCAATGCTGTTGTGAAGTGCATGCTAATTAGGTTATGTCTAGATTAGTAGGCTCAAGACTGATTGGTTGAGTGAGATATGATACTGTCAATCTATGAATAATATTCAGTAATCGTCTAAAGTGATAAACTAAAACCATGGTGATATAAAAAAATGTGATGTAAGCTTTTAATGTACTTCAGAGGTTTTTGTTTATGTACATTATCAAATATTTTTGAAAAGAAAGTATAGATTGTCACAACCATATTTGCATAGATAACATTGTATTTGTATTGATTTTTTTTTAAAGGAACGATTTGCGAAGATTCTTTATCATTTTATATTCATAAAATCTGAACCAATATATGTACATGTATAGTGCTGGATCCTATTTAGGAATGTTTGTTGGCAAAACCAGCGACGGATTGTGGCAAGTTCACCTTAATAAATATTTGTGTAAAAATGAATTAAATGTACATTATACATTAACATGTAGCTTCTTTGAAATACTACTGGCTTTACATTTCCCCCAACATGAGAGAATTTGTCTTCAAAAAAATTTCTTTGTGGAAATATTAAAAAAAACCTACCCATTGCCCGACGCTATGTTATCTACCCTACTCTGTAAAGTCTACAGGCGTCAGTATCAGTACCATGACTCATTTATTTTCATGGATTCGCTGCAGAAATTCATTAATTTTTCATGTTTTTTGCTCCCAAATTATGAATGCCTAAGACTTCCCTAGTACATGACTTCTAAGCAGACTTTTTAGCCAGAAGCCGAAGGGAAAATGAAGGGTGTCCAAAAGATGCCCCCTCTTTTTTTTTTTTGGGGGGGGGGCACAATGTTAGTTTGATTGACACCAAATATTGAAATCCTGGCAAGAAGCTTGGTTCTAAGAAAGCAAAACACTACACAGGAGCAAAGAGTGGTTTGTTTTTAGAAAGACAAAAAGTAAATCTTGTTCTGTCACAAATTAAATGTTTTTTTTTTTTGGGGGGGGGGGGAACAAAAATTGAAGAAAATTTTAAAAAAGGCCCCGAAGGTATAGTGTAATCTCATGTTTTTATATTTTTAAAAATTATTTTGTTTCCTTCTTTCTTGGGGTGGCAACTCCCTATTCCTCGTACCATTGAAGAAGAAGAAGAAAAAAGAAGAACAAGTTGGAGAAGGAGAATAAAAAGGAATAGAAGGAAGAGGAGGAGAAGGAATTGTTAGCAATTAGATCTATTTACAACCTATAGTTTGTGTGCATTGCTGAAAGTGCATTCTCCTTGTTATGAACCCAAACACTCAATGGTCATTAAACCTGTGGTAAAGTTAAAATCAATTTGAAGAGACCAATGCAGGTACTCTTAAAAATGGCTCCAGCACACTTCAAACAATTATGCACCTGTATTTAAGGGTTTAATTTTCTCTTAATGAACATACAAGAGGCAATCATGAATTCAGTGATAAGGGTGATTTGTGAACTTTTTCTCCCTCCAAATTTACCCTGCTATATTTGTACATGCAGAGTGTAGGCCTATACAAGTGAAGCCAATATTGGTGACTAGCATTGTCTTGCAAAGAACAGAATAAGCCTGCACCGTACATGTTCACATCGGTAGTCTTATATTGAATGTCCATAGCTAACTGCATCAGTGTATACATTCTTGTGCAAGAGTCCAGAACTGACAGGGGTAACAAAATCAATATGGGGGTTCATAACTTGGCATGGGCCCCCTTCTTTTTTGACCTACATAACCTGTTATAACCTGTAATATCCCAACACAGATATCCTTGAATGTACCCCTGCCTAGTGTGAAATCCACTCTTGCAGCTACCAAGTCACATACTTTGAATAACAATGGTGTAAGTGATCAATTTATTGATCCTGGAAACAATAGGCTGTAACCTGAGGCGTAACTTACACAATGCAAATGTCAGTGACTGGTGGAGAGAGTTGTTTACAGTTATATAGTCAGAGACTATAGTTGCAATGTTTACTTATATTTCCCGCCTAGCCGATCTTCTATGACATGCTTTGTCATCATCGTACACTATCCAAATTTCTAACTTCAAACTTGGATGAAATGCTATAGCTAAATCTAAACCCCAAAGTTTATTGAATGAATCGGTGTGAATGAGAATTACAAAATAAAGAAGAAAGAAGTGACCAATATGAATACTAAGATAGTGGTTCTAACTTTTGGTCGGCATTGCCAATTCAGAGACTTCACTGATTAATTGTGATTAAATCACTCTTATTCACGAACATCAGAATTTGCTGCGACAGAAATGGGCTCACATTTACTGGGGATTTGTGCACCTTTTGCACGTATACAATTTGTAATTGATAGCATTCTAGATCAAAGGGTGAAAATAAAGTGTCACTAAAAGGTGACTTGCAACTGACTTTGACAACAAAAGGTCAATGGTACAGATGGTTTATTTTACATGATGTGTATCTAACCCTTAATTGAACTTGAAAAGACATGCAATAGAAGCGTCAAACTGATTCTTTGGAACGAAGGTCCAAACTCCAAACGGTATTGTGTTTTTTCATGTGCCGTTTCTCACGCTCTCTCGTCCGTCGGGCTAGCCCTGAGCATCCGAGACATTGACCTATTTCACAATTCATTCACCATGCACAAGTCCTTGCACTAAAATATGGATCTAGTTACAAATGATTCCTGGTTTCTGAATGTTAGTGAATCCATTGTTTTCCTCTCTCTCTCATCTCTCTCCCCCCCAACCCCCTCTCTCTCTCTCTCTCTCTCTCTCTCTCTCTCTCTCTCTCTCTCTCTCTCTTTCCCTCTTTCTCTTTCCCCCTCTCCCTCTCTTTATGAAGTTGATAAAGTTTATCAAGTTTATTTCCATCGTAATATTTGGACATGGTAACCATTTCTGTTGTCCATTGTATAGGTATCCTTCCAATATTTAATTTAAATAATCATTTTCCGACAGTCAACATAGTTTCCTCCCTCTCTCTCTCTCTCTCTCCAAAGAAGGGGGTGGGTATTATATCATCCCTTCAAAGGTTACATAGAATTGGAGGAGGAGGGCGAGGGAGGGCAACAATCGCCCAAAGTTCTTATACAAATATTGTAGGGCATTATTGCTCGCCCAGATAAATAATATGTTACTTGATTGAATATGTGGCAACCGGATTTAAGTTCACGACCCTTGTACACGAAGCATCCGCAGATAGCACTGCCACAGTGAGTCCTGTAGCCATTGGCTGAGGGCTTCTTCTCTACAGGGTAGAGGGAGGCCTGTAATTAAAAAGGAAACTAGGCGGAGGGGTGAGAGAGGCTGCCATTCTTTCCTCCGCTATTGTTCCGATCCTCTGACCTTTACCTAGGTGTCGTGTGGCATTCCATCGGTATGGTTAATTTCACCGAGGGATGCGTAGCGAATGCTGGCTACCGGGGGCTGCGGAAGATTCGAGCCTCTTGTCGATAACCTTTCCCTGTCCTTTCGCTGACCCGTTCATCATCATCACTGTCGTTTGTTTGATGGAGGCCATCTCGTCTTCTTTTAGCTCGCAAGATATATTTAACCTAGATTAGCTCTGCGGTTTGATTACTCTTAATTAATGTGTCATGCATTAAGGCACGAGCTCTCTTGCACTGCCAATTTGCATGTTACAGATTCCGATCCGCAGGACATCGATTGTTTTCTCCTAGAGTTCTTGAACCTGATCACCGATATCGTCCCCCTAAAACAGCATGAGACAATTTGTTTCACCACCTCTGTTGAAACGTGAGAAGATCATAATGAACTGATCTAAACATGATTATGTAGATAGGCAACAAAATAGGACTTTTGAATTGCTGTAGAGTTGACTTCTTGATTTAGTTGGTCTTCTTCTAAAATTAAGCTTAGTACCATGATTTGAAGAAATGTTATTGAACATGGATACAGAAAATTTGGGAATAAATGGCCTGGCCACATTAGGCTAGTCTCTTTAATATCAGAATGCTTGTCGGGGGCTATTGCCCTTGTTGCATCAAGCTTGCCTGGGAGCATTGCCCTAGTTGTTCCCCACGTTGCCTGGGTCGTGAGCGCCAGGGGAGTTGTCCAGGAGTCGGGGCAAACAGTTGATTTTGAGGACACACTTCGACGTTTGAATACAAAAGACAGCAATCATCACCTGATCGGTATCATCGTCATCAGGGCCAAGTGGGATACCAACCAACGCTGACCTTTCCCCCGCAGAATACCAGGCAGCCCCTCGACCCCTGCCACGCGCTTGGGGTCAGCAAGCGGTCAGTAGCGGCCCCCCTCTGCAGGCAGCTTCTCCTCTCATCACGAGACCAGCTGGGAGAACGGCACGTAGCTTCTCGGGACAACTTCTCTCCTCCGTCAGCGTCGCGGCAGTGATTGAAGACGACATTCCATCTATAGTAGTCCAGTTTGGACTTCACTTGATACTGCCGCGTTCATACTTGCAACTGGACGGACGAACCTCTTCCCGTTGCACTGCAAGAGGCCAGCTTAGAGGAGTTTAAAGGACAACTTTAGTTGCCATGGCGACTCTTCTTTGCCATCTTGTCATCCGTAACAAACCCTCTATGATGCAGTCATTCAGACCCAAGATGTTTGTTCAGGATTAACACTTCAGTTGCTTTCTTCACCTCTCTGCATAGTCGCTTGTTAGCCATTTGCACATTTTTGCACATTTTTGCACAAACAGCAGGCACTGCTTGAGGGGAAAAGTGCTTTGCGCAATACAATGGCATTTCAAAATTACCCTCTTACACGTCCATTACATCCCTTTTAACACCGGTATAAATTAATGTTTTATTGGAAACAGTTACAATAATGTAGAATCCTTTGGTATTTCTATCCCATGACAGATACAGTATGGCACAGAGAGATTGTTTGTGTGGCATACAAAGAGATTAACTTTAATCCTGATGTGTTCACACCTGCCACTTCGGGTGGGGATCACTTTCCCTTTCACCAAGAGGTCATTTGGTAGAACTGGGGTACGCTTTCGTCACCTTTCACCTATTTCTGGCTAGGACAATCCTTGTGATGGAAACCCAGATCTGTCCTCCAGAAGTTTATTTCCTTAGATGACCCTTGCTGCAAGTACTTCTGCTTTCACATATATGAATGGAACATCTAGGTCAAATCCGATTCCTTTCGTTATATTCAGTTTATTTACGTCCATGGGATCAACTGTGAACATGTAGCATCTCTTTCATTGTTGATATGCTTTGTCTGTGTAATATGAGCTTCACTCAAGCAGGCCGTGTTCACACGTGTCTTGTGAAGCTTTATTACTGGTCAGAACATGTTCACAGACATGTAGTTGTCTCGCCCCTAAGTTTGGGCCCGAACATTACCCACCTCGTAGCGAGCATCGCCCATCCATCATGTTTCTTGAGTTCTGCTCAACTTAAGCTATGGTCACAAATCAGAGCAGCGACCGACCGATCAGTAGCCTGCTCGGTCGCTGCTGGAATTTAGGCATCGCCCAGCGATTAGGCGGTCGCCGCTCGGTGGCCGGGCAGCTGCCGGGCAGAATTGGTTAAAAACTCGCCGCTCGGCCGCCGAGCAGGCTACTTTTGGGTAATGTGACCATAGCATTACATTGGCCTTCTCCTCATTTCAAAGGCAGTTTCTTCACGAAGGCTGCATTTTCAGACCCTTTCTGATTCTCTGATGAATTAAAACTGTATAGGGACACATTTTCTTGTGGTCCTGAATGAAAATTGCTTTCTTTTGTTTCGTTGGGGGAAAGGGGGGGGGGGGGGGGAGGAGGAGGAGGAGGAGGAGGAGGGAGGGAGGGAAAGGGGAAGAGTACCTGTCTGTTGTGTCTACTATCTCTCTCTTTCTCTCTCTCTCTCTCCCCCTCTGTCTCTCCCTCCCTCCCTCCCTTCCCCCCTCTCTCTCTCTCTCTCTCTCTCTCTCTATCTCTATTCCCCCCTCTTTGGCTAGTGCTATGGAAGCCATCCTGCATAGGGTCTGCGCCAAAAGACCAAGCAGAATACCTGGCGTTGCAAGTGGGGCGCATGTGAGCCGTGCTTGTCTAGCTATCAGCTGATGGTTGCATAATATAGTCAGCTAGGTTCAACCAGGAGGCATAATAGATGCCAGCCAGCTAGGTTCATCCAGAAGGCATGGGCATCGCATTATGATAAGAACGGCTTCTCCGTCTGGTGGATGCTCTTGGAATCCAAGTCTTTAGATTGCACCTCCTTGAGATGGCCTCATTTCATGTTATTCATGCTAGGGAGGAAGTAGGGAAAGGCTAATGCTCTCGTCAGATGTGGAGAAGGGAGAAGGGGATGGAGGGAGCAGTGATGATAACTAGGGGAACAGGGGAGGGGGGAGGGGGGAGAAGACAAAAATATTTCACCCCCTCCTCCCCCTCAAGTATATTATCCACGCTGTAATAACACAATTTCACCTAAATATGGCCCCATTTCATGTTATCGATGCTAGGGAGGATGTAGGGAAGGGTTGTCGGATGTGGAGAAGGGAGAAGGGGATGGAAACTAGGGGAAGAGTTACCCTATGGGGGAGGGGGGAGAAGACAGAAAAATTCACCCCCTCCTCCCCCGTAAGTGTAGTATCCACACTGTAATAACACAGAACTTTCAAAAGGGTTAATGTGGAGAATAGAAGAAGGGTTGCAGAGATAGGGAGAAAGAGAGAGAGGAAAGTGAGACAGAAAGAGAGAGAGGAGAGAGAGAGGAAAGTGAGACAGAAAGAGAGAGAGGAGAGAGAGAGGAAAGTGAGACAGAAAGAGAGAGAGGAGAGAGAGAGGAAAGTGAGACAGAAAGAGAGAGAGGAGAGAGAGAGGAAAGTGAGACAGAAAGAGACAGAGGAGAGAGAGAGAGAGAAAGGGAGAAAGAGAGAGAGGAAAGTGAGACAGAAAGAGAGAGAGGAGAGAGAGAGGAGAGAGAGAGAGAGAAAGGGAGAAAGAGAGAGAGGAAAGTGAGACAGAAAGAGAGAGAGGAGAGAGAGAGGAAAGTGAGACAGAAAGAGACAGAGGAGAGAGAGAGAGAGAAAGGGAGAAAGAGAGAGAGGAAAGTGAGACAGAAAGAGAGAGAGGAGAGAGAGAGGAAAGTGAGACAGAAAGAGACAGAGGAGAGAGAGAGAGAGAAAGGGAGAAAGAGAGAGAGGAGAGAGAGAGAGAGAGAGGGGGGGGGGGGAGAAAGATGGAAAGAATAGGGGAGGGGCTTTATGTTGCAAGAATGAAATAAAAGAAAATAACAGTAAAAGATGGATTGAATTAGATATTGCTATCAAAGATTACCCAGTTGGCGATGTCATTGGTGATGTCGTTGGTGTTCAAAGTGAAGGAATAGTTAGTGAGAGATTTTATACTTGTCCTCTGTGTGAACCTATGTCCTACGTTCTGTGACTTTGAAATTGATTGTGTAGCACACCTAGACACGGCAGGTGGGCACAGGGGATGAGCAGATGATAACAGATGAGAGAGAGAGAGAGGGAGGGAGAGAGAGAGAGAGAGAGAGAGAGAGAGAGAGAGAGGGGAGAGAGAGAGAAAGAAAGAGAGAGAGAGAGAGAGGGGGGGGGGGGAATAAAGAAGAGAAGAGAAACAGAAGAGAAACAGAAGAGAACATGAGATGAGTAGATCTAGAGAATGAGTGATTGGGCAGGAGAGAGAGATAACATTATTGGGGATTCATTGAGAATCTGAAATAGAGCAAGAACAAAACATAGGGTACATACAGAGAGAGACAGACAAAGAGAGAGAGAGAGAGAGGAAGAAAGAGGGTGTGAGAGAGAGAGAGAGAAAGAAAGAGGGTGAGAGATTTCTTATTATAAATGGAAGAGTTAAGAATTGGAAACGGGAAGAGATGGGGAGAGAAAAAGTTTTTTGAGAGGGAGGAGAGGAAGGATAAAGGAAAGAGAGAGAGAGAAGATGTAAAGTGAGGCACGTAAGGATATAGAAATCATGGTAATGTATCAAGTACCCGATAATGGGAGTAAATAGAGAGGAGATGGATAGAAAGACAGCTCCCAAGAAGTAGAACCCAGTTGAAGCTGACCCCCCCCCCCCCCCCCCCCCCCCCCCCAAGACCTGGGACAACGTGACCGGAATGAGGGTAGGCGAAGGGCGACCCCTCGATTGGGTAGTCTATCGTTCCGGACCTTTCATTACTCAAGGAATCTGGGAATCTCATCAAATGATACAGAGGCGAGCAGCAAAAGGGTTATTCTGTGAAATGTAGCCCGTAAAAACAAATATTATTATCCTTTCTTCAAACCTCAAACTGTAAAAGCAAAAAAATTAACAACAAAATTAATACTACAATCGATTTAAGTTTTTTTCTGTTGTCAGTATATCGACCACTCATCATCTTTTAAAACTTTTAGGTCCATTATATATGAACAATGACAGTGAACATGCTAGAAAGTAGTAATATAGAATATTATAGAGGGAAGGAAGGAGCAAAAATTGTATATTAGTATTTAGGATTCAATATTATGACATGTACACATCTAATGTAGATATACATTTGTGGAATTGGTGCTCAATTAAAGTCCATAGGATTGGACTTCACACTATATATCTGCAAGTTTCTTATCTACAAGTATCTTCCTTAACCAGCAGGTGAAATTTATGATAAAAAGAGAGATTTATGGACAGGTTTGCTTTGAGTATGAGAAACTCATGAAGATTTGTTGCATTTTCCAGTATGTTCACATCAGGTCTAGATGTGTTGAAGTAAACATGGATATAGTTACATGTACAATGTAGGTAGAGAGAGTGAGAGAGAGGCAGCAAGACACACTGATAGAGAGGGAGGAAGAGAGACAGAGACAGACAGACATACTAACAGGAAGAGAGAGAAAGAGACTGACCGAGAGAGAGAGAGAGAGAGAGAGAGAGACAGACAGACAGACAGAGAGAGAGAGAGAGACAGACAGACAGACAGACAGAGAGAGAGAGAGACAGACAGACAGACAGACAGACAAAGAGAGAGAGAGACAGACAGACAGACACACTGATAGAGAGGGAGGAAGAGAGACAGAGACAGACAGACATACTGACAGGAAGAGAGAGAAAGAGACTGACAGAGAGAGAGAGAGAGAGACAGACAGACAGACAGAGAGACACACAGACAACTAAACAAGAGAAAAAGAAATGAGAGAGAGGGAGAAAGGGGTTTAATATTGTTATGTGTTACATGCATTTTGTTATATTTTTAAGGATTTTGTACAATTCAGCCTCGCAGCTGCAAGATAGATTTTGAATAAATATACCATTAAAAATGGGAGGGGTGAGGGATAGAGATAGGCAGGCACTGAGAGAGAGTGAGACAGAGAGAAATAAAGAGAGACATACAAATATCACAGTTTAGTGAGCTAAATCTTGATGAACTATAAAAGCTGAATTTGGAACTGTCAAACTTTAAAAAAGAAATAATACTCCCATGACCGACTTTATCTTGAACTGCTCATAGACAATAGTTCAAGTAAAGCAAGATACTTAAATTAGTCTTGCCTAATTTGTTCCCGAACTAGAGCTCCCCTGCTCTTTGCAATGCAACCCTGTACTTTACCATTGTCTACCAATACCCGAGTCCTCCAAAATAAATGATCTCTCCGTGCGTCTGGTATGGCCATTATCCCACGCTCCGACTTCGTTTATTACTTACAACTCTGACTGGTAATGAAAAGGACAACGCAGACGATAGCTAGCTGCACATACACAGTCGGCAGACGGCCATGTATATTGCTTCATTAGGACCGCTCGGTTGCGCATCGGGATGATATCCACATCCGACGAGATACGGAAGTCTCTAATATCGCGCCCAACGAGCCGTATCAAATCTGGGAATCAAGCGTCAAGCGGAAATGAACGCTGGGAGACAAGGGCAAATGGAAAGATTTGGAGGGACGGAGCTAAACGTGTGATTCGTACATGATATGACACATGGCTTTGTTTTCCCTTGTGTTTGACTTTTGGAGAATGAGCTGAAACAATATGACATAATGACCATTCCGTTGAATTATTTAGTTATGAACATAGTATCTATATGTACATGTACATGTGCAGGTATTGATGTATGCACACAACTATTCAATACCGGTATCTATACTCTTCAAGTAATAATAATAATAATAAAATGGTGCTTATAAAGCGCTTTTCACCTAAAACTGCAGATCTGATAACCTTTCATCGGGGACCTGTTTCACAAAGCCTATTTTCAATGACAAATCTGCTGATAAGCAAGGATTTCAGTAGCTTATAAACATACACTGTGACAACAGCCATTCTGTGAAACAGGGTCCCCATCTCCTCTTTGGAAAGCTTTATCCACTTGTTCAATGATTTCCTTTTTAATAAGGGACCACTTTCTTTTTAAGCAATGGTCTTTATTCACCATAGAGGTTAAATGTCCAATATTTCCCTATGGCTTAATACAATTTTTCAAAACGAACCATTTTACACTTTCATAGCCATTCCCCATCAGCACACTAAATGAAATGTTTTTTTATCGTCAATAATTTTTTATTTTTTTTTAAACAAAAAATATTGAGCTAATCGTTGCATGAGATTATCTGTTGAGGGGTAGTGGGGCATTAACTTCCTGTATATCAACAAAATATTAAACAAATTAAGTCATTTTGCCCTTCTTCAGTTTCACTAGACGATATTAGCGGTGACGTATGGTGTATTATATTTGTGTGTCAATGTGTTCATTTACTAAAATCAGGGATGAATTTAATGAAGTTTCCCAGGTCTTTCCATTCTAAGGTAAGCCAGTGGCCAAAGCTTTTATTTACCTGGAAAAAATGGTTTGTCTTTGGCTTTGGAAAGTATGTTTCTTATCAAATATTCACTTTTTTTCTTCCTTCTGTCCAGGTTTTGCGCAAGTAAAGTGGCCTAACCCTGGGCAAGGTATCGTTCTCGTTAATCGAGGTAAGTGCGACAAGATTAATTCTATCTTTTGTACCGAACACCTGTTGGTGGGGAGATACTAGCGTTATGGTATAATGGTATATAGCCATATTTCCTCTTCTTCTTTTTTGCTTTCTTCTTCTTCTTTTCCTTCTTCTTCTTCTTCTTCTTCTTCTTCTCCTTCTCCTATCCCCTCCTTATATTCCCTCTTCATCTCCTTCTTTCCCTTCTTCTTCTCCCCCTCCTTTTCCTTCTCCTCCCCCTCCTTATATTCCCTCTTCTCCTTCTTTTCCTTCTCCTTCTCCTCCTTCTCCTTATTTTCCTCCTTCTCCTTATTTTCCTCCTTCTCCTCCCTTTTCTTCTCCTTCTTCTCCTCCTTCCACTTTTTCTTTCTTACTACTCCTCTTTCTTCCTCCTCCTCCTCTTTATTCCTCCCCCTCCCCCTCCCCCTCCCCCTCCCCCTCCTCCTCCATCATTTCATTTCTTATTTCCTTCTTTTTCTGCCATTTCAATTTTCTTTGAATGATGAATTTGTCCAGGTCTGTACATGTACTTTGCACTTTTCTCCCCCTCAGTATTTGTTGTGATTACAAAACGATTGTCTGGGAGGAAATTGGTCTTTGATACCAGCTTTCTCAAATCTTTCTGTGCGAATGCCGAGTGGTGAATTATCTGCGTTAGAGTGCTGTGTTAATAAAGATTTTAACTTTGTGTTAGAATCTTTTACCGTGCTCTTGTATGGTTGCAAACATATTGCATTTTGGTATTTAAGATGACCCACATGTATACTTTACATTCCCATGCATAGATAATCATGTTTGTATTTAAGAAGGCTTTTCAAATTGTGTCCCCACTCTGATACAACCCTAGTCTCTAAAACCGTGACTTAATGAGGAGATAAAAATGTAATCTCCCTTTCAAATATGGTTGAAATCTGCCAGTCTACATGGCTTGTGAGTGAACTCTGGCATTCACTGAAGATTACAAATTTTGTTGCCTTCTTTTGTTCATAACAGAATACCAATAACTGTGCCTCCTCTGTGAACTTTCTCAGTAAATCAGAGACGGAAACAGAGAGAAAGAGAGAGAGGGAGAGAGAGAGAGAGGTGGGGGTGGATAGTTATCAGCATTATTATATCAAATGCTGAGCAGTGAAATGAAAGTGACTGCATTAAGCTTTATAACATATTCATGAAAAACAAGGCCTTTAGAAGCCGGCTCTTTTTTTTTACACACTATATTACCGTCCAAGTAGCTGCATAAGATTGAGAATACAGAGCCCAATCATTCCTCGTTTAAAGGCACACTGTCCTACTTGTAGCTACTTGCTCCCTCTATATAGAAAACTTCCCCAATCGGTGCCTGTTGGTCCCCCATGATCCTCTTTTCCTTATGTTAAATGAGAGCTGAGTTAATGAGATAGCCACCTGTCACAGTGACCTCGCTAGCTCGTTGGGTGGTCTAATCCCTTCTGGCTGAAATAGTAAAGCCTGCCTTTAAGAAACTGTGCTTGAGACTAACAAATATGGTTGTATGGGTGGGTGCACCTACAGTGTACTGCTCTGAGTTCAATGTTCTACACTAACTGTTTTTTCAACCTTGAACCAAACAATTTTCCTAACCCTAACCCTAAACCTGTGCCTAAAATCCAATTCCACTCCTAACCCTAACCCTAACCCTATGTCTTTGATGTAATAAAGCTCAGGGCAATGGTCACAAGAGCATTTTTTGTTCTGTTTGGATCTAGAAGGGCATTAACTCATATAATTTAACACTGAGTTAACACCCTTCTGGCTACAAACAGAAGATTTGTCTGAATAGCATCCTTCTGTATCTCCTTGTGTAAAATGTCCCAGGGAGTTTTATAATACAAATTAGTTCACAAGTGGGGAAAATTAGATGTAGATCTTAAATAAGAGCATTTCCTTGCTTTGTACAAAATTCAGATGATGTTATCAAAGTGTGGATGTATGAAAAAGTGTTCTTTATTTATGGTGGAATAATTTATCTAAATTTAAAACTGCTGTAGTTAAGTTAGGATCCACAAAATGGCCTCCAGATTGGATTTCCACACTTGTCATCAAAAATAAAAATAAACACAGGGATCATGTATGCAACTAAGATTCCCATTTGATATGGGACAAAAATATCTTGCAAATACATCCAGTGGTATCAATATGTATTGTATTCAAACTTCAAAGCTTTACTTTTGAAATTTTATCCTATTTGATTTTACTTGAATAGAATTGATTTTAAGATCCACTAAACAACCCACTGAAAGATGGTTTTCATATTTTTCTCGCATTCCAAAATGTCATGGCAACGTAATCCAAAACCGATGCTTTTGTGACGCACTTTTCAGACGTGAGATTGCGTCAAAGTATCTCTCAAAAGTTGTTTTTAGCGTTCGTGATTACGTGTAGATATTGTGTCGCATATACAGAGATTACCTATGGTATCAATTTTGGATGAATATGGATAGTTTTAGATCAGCTATGCCAAAAAAAGAAGTGGAAAGAACGTCGCTAACGTAGGTTGAATATTTAGCCTTATATCGTTGATTAGATGACAACATAACTGTCATGGTTTTTTCCCTGATACACAATATTATGAGGTTGTGAAGTATTAGGTTTTTCTGTTTTAAGCAGCTCATGAATTTGGCTTTTCTGTCTGTGGTCTTGGTAAACTCAAAACTGCATTATTCACTTATAAGAAGAAGAACACTTTGCTAATTCGACCCCCCCCCCCCCTACAAACAAACATAAATTAACACCTAAAATGAATAGAGAGACTACCTCTTTGCAAAAACATGTTCATGGAGGTGTTGTGGTATAGTGGTTCATTCACTTGACTCTTAATCCAAGGGTTGAGGGTTCAAACCCCAGCCTGGCACCAAAGTCCTTTCGCAAGGAATTAATCCACAATTGCCACTCTCCACCCAGGTTTAGATGGGTACCTGACAATCATAAGTTATTGTCATGTGTTTAGCATTTTTCCAATAAAAGGGAGCAACATGATACACTGTAGTTTAGCTCTGAAAAACATAACCAACACAATTTGGGGGAAAACAGAAAAACACCTATTTCTGCACACTTGCGTATGTTTATCCCTTTTTTTAATATAAAAAGTTAAAAACTATACTAATTCCCCAAAAGACCTTCCATTGACACAAAAAAATACTGTTTGTCAGTATTCAAAGTTGCCTTCTGAATTAGGATCGGTGAGAATTATTATCTCTGTAGCGCGCTGCCATATAAGGTGAACTCGCTGGCCTCCCATCATTTTAATGTAATGGGCCAAATGGATTTGGTATTATGCAGATAGTGCAGCGTTAGGGTTTTGTGACGTTGTGAGCTGGGTGCCGTCAAGAAATGCTAGCCAGACGATACATAGAGACAAGACAAGACATAATACTTCCTAAGCATTCCTGACAAGCTTTCAACTCCCGATGACGCCATCGCCACGGCGACCAGGCAGATACATCATAAAGCGTTTGACGTCATACCTGGACCGCGGTTCAAACTGACGATGGCTCGTGACGTCAGCGGGAGAGCAAGCAGTCAAAGAGATTTCCCCTCCCTCCCTCCCTCCCTGGGCTGGGCTGGGATAGAGAGAAAGAGAGAGAGGGGGAAGAGGATTGAGAAGAGAGTGGGGTAGAATGGGGAAGGAGAAAGATGAAGGTATAAATGAGTGTTGAAATGAATGACAGATATAAGGGTTGGGAGAGAAAGTGAAGGGAAAAGAGATGAGAGAGGAAAAGATAAAAGGAAGAAATTGAGAAAGGTGATGGCAAGAGAAATAAAGAGGGAAAGATAAAAGAGAGAGAGAAAGGTGAAGGGAAGAGAGATAAAGAGACAAAATATAAAAGGAAAAAATGAAAAACAACGAGAGTGGGAAAGTGGGAAAAGATGGAAGACAGACAAGAGAAAGATTTAAAAAAGAGTGAGGAAGGAGAGGAAGATTTAGAGGTGAAAAGTGAATGACGCTTTAAAAAGCAAGCAAAAGTCAGAGATATAACACGCTTTTCGCAATGTTGTCTTTGCCATATATTTCTTGGACGAAGACTTTCCCGGCAGGACGCTTAAAATACGGTAAGCTCCTTATTCGTGGTCTAATCTGTGAGCTCGGACTGCTTAATATCGCCCTCTCTGACGAGTGGTCTGAGCCTAATCGATGGTGGCGCAAAGACTGATGGGAAATCAGATGAAAATTGATGGTCCGTAGAATGAAATATGGAAGCTCCTAATCGGGATTGAAGCACACGCAATGTTGCACAAAAACAACCACCCCCAAGGTGATTCTTTTAATCAATTTATTTTGCTAATGAATAGATGTACAGCCGCTTTGATACAAAGTACTTCCTGTATTTCGTTACTTCTGATAAATTTCAATTATTTTGTAATTTTTGATTATTTCATTAATTTTGCACAGCAGCTGAATATTTTATTCTGTCTAGTTGTACCGGTAGTACAATACAAATTTATTCTGTTGTGAATATTTTCATTTATTTCATTGAAATTCTGTTGATTTAAGTACAACTTTCATGAACTTATTGGAAAGTCTATCCTAATTCAGATCATTTTTTGAATCAATTTTGTCACTGAAAATCAGTTTATAGACGGTACAGTAGTAATAGGCCATTTTTTGTAATTAAATCAAATTTAGCGCATACATCTTTGTTAACTCATCCACGACAATTGACCACATTGTGTGGTTTGCCGTGTATACAAATTATTTCTCGCCTCGTTACAAATCTCGAGCCTCCTCACAAATTATTTCATTCACCTGTTACAAATAATCGTATGTCAAAAGTCGGAAGTGGGAATTGAATACATTAATTGTTGCTAGGTAAGGCAAACATTATGGCTTGTCCTACCTAGCAACACAGGAGGTACAATGTATGTAATTTGATCAACATTTGGTTACAGTACAGTGATTACTTGTCATCATTTATCCCATTGACCTCGTTTCTTACGAGGTACATGTACATTTCCTATCCAAACCATATTCCTTTATGCACATTTGGACCTAACACTACACCTAACCTTAATCCTAGCCAGTGTAAACAAAAAAACGATACTTGTCGCAGGACCTCGTTATTAGCATTTGGTGTTGTGATTTACTTGCAATGAAAGTCTATTTTCTTTAAAAAGTCTTTAATTTTTTTTTTTTACTAGACATCTTTCAGAGCTTACCAGGCCCCCCCCCCTTTGCTTAAAACTTACCATTGATGGTAAATTTGCCATCAATGTCAACTACCATGGTAACAGGCCTCGACAGCCAATCAAAATCAAGGTTTCCATGGTAGTTACCATTGATTGCAAAGTTACCATCAATGGTAAGTTTTGTGCAACAAGGCCCAGAACTAAATTGCTCTCTGCTGCTGTGAATTTGTTTGCAACCCTATTCCCATACTTTTGATGAAATAAAGTCCTGAGCAGTTAATATAGCAAATGTAGGAGTACCGAATGTCGACAAATCACTGCAAACAGATAATGCCATTCTAAAAGCTGAAGTCCAGCACAAAGGGTCTGTTTCTCAGACTAGCTTGTAGAAGGAAGACCGGGATGCCATCTCAAACAACTTTGGCATACTCTGAATGCCATCGTAGTGGAGAAGAAAGGATAACCAGCTCCCTCTGATTGGACCCCAGCACTTGGCCTCTTATGGACAGCGCCTTGATGTGATGGCAGCATGGCAGGGGGGCGTGGCAGGGGGCGGGGAGGGTGCCTGGAGATGGGGGTCATCCTGTGGTCATTGTCAGGGGTTACTTTACAACGATACGTCAGCTGGGAGACGGAGCTTGCACCCGTTTGGCTCCAAACAGACATTTTTTATAACGGCCTAAGAGAAATAATCGTCTAATGCTAGACTGAAGGTTGCAA
The DNA here is from genome assembly GCA_035222895.1 of Strongylocentrotus droebachiensis. Classification (NCBI taxonomy): domain Eukaryota; kingdom Metazoa; phylum Echinodermata; class Echinoidea; order Camarodonta; family Strongylocentrotidae; genus Strongylocentrotus; species Strongylocentrotus droebachiensis. The sequence goes on along the minus strand of JAVYIG010000037.1, from coordinate 944,086 downwards.
GCCAATGTATAGTGTATGTAGTCTTGGAGCAACATGCTTTTTAAGTTATGACCTGTTATCTTCCTACATTTACATCTTCAATACATACATTAGATTATTAAGTGATAAGTTATTGTTCATAGATGTCGCCAATTAGCCATTTTCAAAACGTATTCAAACTTATACAAGTTTAATTTACTGCCACAAGCTACTACATTCAACTGTTATATATTATTGTATTTTAATAGTCTATAAAAATTATGCAAAATGGAGGTACATTGATTGTTGCTAGGTAGGACAAATATGGCTTGCCCTACCTAGCAACACATAATGTATGCAAAAGACTATTCAAATACAACTATTGGTAACAGGTGCATGAAATAGTTGTAACAAGGCACTTTGCAAAGACATTATTAAAGGGAAATTCAGCCTCTATAGCAAATTATATACCTGACTTAAGAAATCCAGCCATCTGATTGGTCGAAATTGCATTCATAAACTTTAACTATTCCTGTAAAATTCCCGTTAAAATTCCAAACCCATGTAATAGTTCTAAAAAATAGTTCTGAAATCCCAGTAACCATGGTTACCAGGAAAATAGTTCAGTCTTGGTGAAATACACATAGGTTGACATGTTAAAAAATGGTCTGAGCGATCGAGGATACCGTACGTGTGCGATGAATTGGTCGGTAATTTCAATACAATTGAATCTCGATCAATCTTACCGACAATTTTATCTTGCATTGTTGACATGAAGACGAAAATAAACTTCCAAAAACAACATCTGCCGATAGATCTTGATCTAAGTTCGTGCCAATGCATTGCAAAGGTAAAAGAAGGGCCCGTTTAATGGAGCTGCCGCGAAGTTTCCAGCACGTGAAGCCGTTGTCAATCCATTTTAATGTATACATCAGAGAAAACTGCTAAAATTGGTATCAGAGTGCGATGGCCGAGCGGTCTAAGGCGGTGATTTTACTCACATCATGGTTGATGCACAAGAGATCGAATCCCATCTTCGACAAAAGTTTTTTTATTTTTTATTTTTAATTTTTTAGTCTACTCTCAAAGATACACTCATAAAAAAACAACCGTGCAGATAAACTAGATAAAGGCCAAGGTGGTGTCATAAGTTGACTTTTTTTTTTGGCATATAAAAGTATTAATGACTGCTTTAATATTCGAGAAATAGTTGTTTTTATACGCTCTCGAATTGGGCTATTGCCCTCGGCACGCCTCGGGCAATAGGACAATTCTAACCTTCCCTTGAGCATATAAAACAACTATTTCTCTCAAAGCAGTCATTAATACTATACTATTGTAGAGTACAGTAGCAAAATCAGAGAAGTAGACTTGGTCAAAGTTTGAATGAAATTAAACCCAAAATGAGAAAGTCTTTAACATCTGAAATGTGTAATCACTATAAGTATGGGCTCTTTAAATTGGCTGAGTCGATAATTTCTCTGACTCTCTGAGATCCCATATGGATTGCCCTTTAATTTGATAACATGAAAATGACCTTTAATTTAAAGGGGATAATATCCCTTTAGAAAAACGGATAGAACTATTAAAGTCTTTACAGAAAATTGATAATCATTTGACAACCGTAATTGTTATTTCTGGCTGTGTGTTTGGAAGTACCTAATGATATCTGACAGTAGGGAAGCTATTCACTATTCACTCAAATGTACGGCAAGGGTTTGGTGCCGTCATAAATGCCATCGTCGTGGAAACAAGCAAGCATGCTAAAAACTTGAAAGGGGGATACCTGTGCAATTGTTGAATCTGATTGAATTTTGCTTTTCTTTTTCTGTTTTTATCTGTCTCCTTCTACTCTCCTCTCAGCCCTCTGTCTGTCTCTCTCTATCTCTCATTCTCTCTTTCTCTCCCTTTCCTTTTCTTTCTCCCCCTCTCTCTCCCTCTCTCTCTGTTTCTCTCTTCTATCCCTCTCCATCTTTGAGACTTTATTAGTTATCAAAGAATTACATACAGGTTTTTTGTTTAGTTTTTGTAGAATTTTGTTTTATAACTTCCTTTCTGACTCTTTCGCTGACATTTTCTCCATTCGTCTTTCCATATTTTTCTACGAGGCATCTTCCTCGTCACTCTCTCTTTCCCTCTCACTCCCTCTCTCTCCCTCACTCCCTCTCTCTCCCTCTCTCTCTCTCTCTCCCTCTCTCTCTCTCCCTCTCTCTCCCTCCCTCTCTGCTCCCTTCCATTAGTTGGGTTGGGAGACGGGCTTTAATCGCATTCATAATTCACCAGTGGCCGCCCCAAAAATAGAACCCACCGGCTCTACGGAGGTGAATCAATTTGAGTCCGGAAACCATTTACAGCCCATTCACAAATTGCATACAGGCCTGCATGCCCCGCTCCAGACGATTCAATTTGAGAGAGAGAGATGGAGAGAGCGAGAGAGAGAGGGAGAGGGGAGGGAAAAGAGGATGTTGGAAATGTCAACGGAAGGAATTAATCAAGAGGATGCCAATTTACATGTAGACAAGCAGAAGAGAGGGAGATGGAGAGAGAGAGTGAAGGAGAGATCAGATAATGAAATGTATTAATTGGAAGGGCGATAGGAAGATGAAAGCAGAGATGGGGAAGAAAGGAGCAAGTTTATTCCTCTCCTCCTCTTCTTCCTCCTCCTCCTCCTCCTCTTCCTCCTCCTCCTCCTCCTCCTCCTCCTCCTCCTCCTCCTCCTCCTCCTCCTCCTCCCCCTCCTCCTCTTCCTCCTCCTCCTCCTCCTCCTCCTCCTCCTCCTCCTCCTCCTCCTCCTCCTCCCCCTCCTCCTCCTCCTCTCCCTCTTCCTCCTCCTCCTCCTCCTCCTCCTCCTCACTCCCCCTTTTTCCTCCTCCTCATTCTCCACCCTTCAATCGATTGAGAGTGAAAATTGATTTTAGACAGTAACATCCAAGTACACATGTTACAATTGCACATTAATACATAATGAACAGTATATTCTTTAAATATTAGTAAATCAATTTCATGTACATAGTCATTTGATTTAATTCTTTTGAAGGATTTTGCTTTGAGAAATCCAATTGATATCTAAGGAGCTTATATACACTCAACAATTTAGATTCAAATTCTTATACTTTGTATCTGATACGAGAATCAGATTAGATTAGGAGGCACGTCTTAAAACCTGAGCAAATACCGGATACTCTTTAGGCCATACCAGTTCACAGTATTTTTAAAGCTCAAATAAATCACTACTTCCTCTTCAAATTGACACCAATTATTCTTATTTTCAACTCCTACATCATTCACAAAATGATTGCACATGAAATGAACAAATGTGAGTGAAAATCATTAAAATCAACCAAATAAATATTACCAATTTGTACACAAATAATGATTATACATTGCACATCGCGTTGCCAATTTAAAGACTGGGATGGATACGTACTGTTACATGGATCATCTTCATGAATGGCACAATGTACTGCATTAGAAATGAACTCAAAATTTTCTGTGATTTTTGCCCTTTCTCAACTGTATTGTTTAATTCCTAGAATTCTAGATTTAAAGATATTTTTAAATGCCACTAAAAGTGACACTGGACATCAGTTAAGAGAAACTATATAGTGTTTCATTCTTAGAATTTCAGATCCAAATATATTTTTAAATACCACTAAAAATTACACTGAACAGCAGTTAAGAGGAATTAAACAAAATATTAAGAAGTTTATGATTGCTTTGGGTGATGGGGACTGGACGACACTTGTGCAGACAGCTGTCCTATCAGCTGTGGGCCGAGTCGAGCGCAAAATTTGCTGCCACAGCAAATCTGGCCGGATGTACCGAAATAGCCTCTCCCGTTTCGCTAATTAACGCAGGAGGGAGATAGAGGCGCAGGCATGCCAGCGCGAGACAAAGTGGACGTTATCGAAAGCTATTGCGACCGTCGTTATGAAATTAAAGATTTAAAACCCCGGATAAGCGTAGAGACGGAAGGAGAAAGTGTGTTTATAGAGCGAGGTTAATTGAAAGTGTCTCGATCTCTAGCTATACAAACACAACATTTAGGTGCGCATTCCTATAGAGTCTTTGACCCATCGATCTAGGCAATTTATGAACGGAAGTATCATGTCTAAAGTTAATCCTTTGTTGTGTAATAGCAACAAGAAGCTTTAGATTATGACCCAACATTTATTCCTGCGTCGATTGTTTGGGCTTTATTTCATCAGAGGTATAAGCCTAGGTGCAGTTGGGGTTTAGGGTTAGGTGTTGAGTTTAGGATTGAAATTTGAATTAGAAATTTGGTTAGTGTAGGAAATTGGTGTGTAGCAATTGTCTTAGGAGCAATTGTTGTACGACAGCTGTTAACACTTGTAAAAAACGTTCACACACTGAGAAGGAAGCGCTTTTTGTACAGTATGATCTTTAGTAGATATGAACGTGCTGAATAGTAGTCAGCATGTAATAATGTTTCTAGTAAGTTGTATGATTGTGCCGATTCAATTAATTTGTTTTGGTCACAAGGTGGGGGAAGGGAGAGAGGTGTATTCTTTATAGACAGGTTGCCTTTCTATACAGGTGGTCACTAAAACGAGGTTGACAAATTGAATGTGTACTCTATGAACATTTGGGTGCTTGTATCATGTACAGCTAATCCTGTATTCAAAGATCGCTCAAGGGAGACATAAAATGAAGGTTCTACGTGCAAGGGGTCTTTAAGTACAGGTTCCTCCAGTACAGGTTTCAGTGACAAATAGTATTCAAGAGAAAAAAACAAATGTGTGGTCTTTATAGACAGGTGATCTTTCTATACAGGTGGACACTAAAAGCAGGTTTGGTTAAAGAAAAAGAAAAAGTACTCAAGAAGTTAGTTCACCTAACTTTCCATCTTTCCTCTCTATCTTTACGGTCGACGGAAATTAATCCAGAGTCTAGATTGTCATGTCGCCGCACTGGACATGACATAACCGGCCGGAAGTATGTAATGGTCAAGATTGCCTTGGGGACTCTCTGATGTTATTTTGGGCATGAACGCTCCAGCGCACCGATTCGGTCTTTCCGCCAATTATACGGGGTCGCAGACATCGGTGGCAAAACAACGACCCGCGATCGGGTCCAGTCAATCGATGCAAACCTTTTTCTTGTTAGACGGACACAAGGTTTTCTTTTTATATCGCTAGGTCATGATGTTTGAGAATATAACAAAAAATTAAGAGAATGTTTTGCACAAGACAACTATTTTCATTCTGTCATGATGTTTCTCCGGTCAATTATCACTGTTTAAAACTGCAAGATAAGTGTGAAAATTGATGCATACTTTCTTGATGAACTTGTTTCTAAAGAGCCGGAAGGGCATTCACTCAAAATCTTTTACAATGAGTTAACGCTTCTCGGGCTCCAAAATCCAAAGAGGCAATATTGCTGCGATGGTGTTTTGAAAATGCTGAAATCAAGGAAAAAGGAAAACCCTCAAACAAATTATTTTATTTTGGTTTTACTATGTCTTCAGCAATCATCTCTAATAAACTTTAGGATAGATCTGATAATTTGATGCTCACTTTATAATTATCTCTTATTAATGGATGCCATTTTTCTTGTTTAGACCTTCATGTAGGTGTTAAGGAATTACATGTATGACTTGAATTGTAGAAGTTAGTCACCAGATATGACCAACACTTAATTGTTTTCTTCTTTAATTACACATGTCTTCAAACAATTCTCACTTTATTATATAATCCCAAGGATAGATCAAAAAATGTGGCTTCCGTTCTTTTTGTTCTTCTTCTTTAAAAAAAAAATTTCCACTCTGATCAGAAAAAAAATGCACTCTTGTTTGCTGAGCTGACCATTTTTCAAGTGTTGATAAAGCGCCAGATAGATATTCATCCATTTGTCTGTTTCGAACCAAGCTAGGAATTGACTTTTAATGGGGCCTATTTTTAGTCTGTTCTGCCAAGGTTGCAATTATTTCATAGCCTACTGCTCGTGGATTCACGAGGGAATGCTCTCTAACCATTCAGATGGGGAAACGAAGAAAAGAAAAGATAGAAACGGAAGGTTCTCATTTGAATCCAAGTTTATTTCCGGTGTTAGTTTTGTATTTCAATAGATTTTTTTTGTCCCTTCGCTCTTCTTGCAAATGTCTGTTTTATTTTGGATGCCTGAGGGAGGGCTTTGGTTTCATAACGGACTAATCTCTGTTTAAGTAGTCATTCTGTGAATTGTTTCCTGTCGATTTAAGCTGCTTGATATTTAATTAAACCCCCCCCCCCCCATTTTGTTTTCTTCCATTTTTATGAATTGAGCAACATTTCTTTGAGATGAGCATGATAATTTCAGATTTGCTTCGTTTAGTTTTTAGTTCAGGTTTCAAAAGAATTATTAAGCTTTCAACAGTTATTAGATTTTTAGAGCTTATTTGCTACAGGTGGTAGAAGACAATTTTTTTGTTAGAAAGAAATTGGATGATGTTTGGATTTGGTTTCGAGGGATAATCATCATCACCACCACCACTATTACCACCATCACCATAATCATCACCACCACTACCACCACTACCACCACTACCACCACCACAATTATCATAAGTTGCAGCATCCAACCAAAACTGAAAAGACAGATTTTTATGATTATTTCTTTATATTGCAATTTGCCAACTTATCTATCATACCAATTTTAAAAGCTTACTAATACTATCTACTCGAAGATAATGATTTTGAGATGAGTGCAGTAGTTCACCCTCCCACAAACTGTGATCAATGTTTTTGAACCCCTGGTCTTGTGAAACCCCTGGAAACGAAGAAAACGGGTCAAGTTTATCATTAATCGCTTGGGTTTCCTAGAAATCCGGGCCCCCAAGTCATTAGTCTAATGTATTATCCTTTCATACATGTATCTACTGCAATTTTACATAGGGGGGAAACTCCACAATATTATTACCTTCATGTGCAGACGATCCAGTGAGCATCTACTGTACGTTCCCACATATACAGTATTTTGTGTGTTGTGATGGTTTGTGTGTCTGTGTGTGTAGCCATTGAAAACCCTGCACTGCACCATTGTCTATGAATGGAAACCCTTCAGGTAAACACATACACACACACACAAGCACTCATGATTTATTTCTCATATGTTTGCATGTGTACATGTACTATGCAGTTTTTCCCTTGTCCTCTGTATGAACCCTAGTCTAGAGTTTCAGGCACTGTTTAAACATTAATCAAGTAAAGACTCAATTTGGTTAAAAATATAAGGCTCTATTTCTTATATCAAACCAATTTATATAAAATCTTCCTTATCATTAGGTACTTTCAATAGCCAAGCAAAAATTGTGAATGTGCGAGGACCGGTTTTGTTTATTTATTAAAATACAAAAATGTTTCAATTTCAAGACTAGGCAGCTCCCCCCCCCCCCCCCCCCTCTCAATGCTAAAATACTGCAGTAAACCAATGGGTGAATCCCAGACAGTATTACATAATATGATGCAATCGTTCTTTCAATTTTCTGTCTTTTGGGCCTGGCAAGCACACTGCATTATTTGTGTAGCACATCTCATTATAAATACATTTAATATCATTAAAACTTTGTGTATTTCCATCGAAATAGCGAAGGAAGAAAAAACAGACACACGCAGGTCTTCCAGTGCGAGAATCTGTATGTTCAAGTGTTTTTACACTAATAACATGTGTATTTATTAAAATTGATGTCAGAAAGCTTATTTTAAACAACAATCTTGAAACTAATATTGGAGAGTAGAATTGAAAACAATACACGTCTTATCACTCGATTGCACATATATGTAAAGCATTTCTAGGTCATGTCCATAACAGCTGAGAGGTCACTCAACGGTCAACCATGTAATATTGACCATATCAACACACAACAGCTGGACATATTGGGAACAAACCCATCTATTTGTCCGTCCGAACACCTTATTGATTTGTTCAAGGCAGTGTTACACCTTGTCATATGTGTGTTCGGATGGGCTTGATGCGCGATAATACTGTATTATTATCAAAAAATATCGACTGGTTCTTTGTTATAAGGGTGTCAGTGTGTTAGTTATAGTTCAATTTCTCGGTCATGGTTGGACAAAAAAGTGCAGTGTACAGTCAACAAGATATTGTAGAGGTTGTCAGGCAAAAAACAAAAGAGAATTAAAAGTATTAACAAAGCAAAAATAATGCATCTTTGTTTTTTGTTATTACTTTGTTCTAGCTCAACATTTTTGTTATGGTTGGGGGAAAAGGGGAATTTTAGAACAAGCTATTTTTGATGAGATTATCAAAAGCACTAGTAACAATAATAGTAACAGACGTGTTAAAATGGTGGATCTTTGCTCTAAACTAAATATCCCAAGTCGAACTTAAGTCTAACTTGGACTTTAAAATTATGGAGAGCCATTTGTAGCCTTAAAATAAAATCTATTTACATGTAAAAGCGAAAATTTGAGTATTTTAGACTTTTGATGAATTCCACATTTGATTCAAATTGACATTTTATGCCTTTAAAGGTAAAGACCAGTATTGGCAACGCCCCAATTTCAAAAAATGAAATGGAAGCTCTCATTACCAATCATGTGAAAGAATATGTTTTGACTAATACATGATGATAAAAAATTTGCCGGGAAACCGCCTACTAATTCATATATTTGGTAAATTTATTTCTCTCATGGTCTGGTGAGAGAGATAGGGTAGTCCCATATACATCTTTCTGTGTATAGTGCTTGTAACTTTACGAAGAATGGGCCAAATTTCTTATCATTTTGATGATTCCAGAACCTTGCAGATGCTAGATGCTAGATGATCAACCTTTTCTGATCGATTCCACAACGTTTCTTTCACAATGCAATCGCATGACCATTACTGGTCTTTACCTTTAAAAATAACTTATACAAAATGTTTTCATAGATGCTAACAGCTTTTCATAATTTTTTTTTTTTTAAACACAAACAAAATATTTTATAGTAAAAACAGAAAAGAAAAAAAAGAAAGAAAGAAAAGTAATCAAGTAAGAATTATGATGTATCTTGGTTAAAACAAGGAAAGGGGAAAATGGTGCTGTACTTCGTAAACAAGGTATTTTTTTTTAGGTTATCGTAGGGGGAAAGATAATAACAAAATGAAACTGTTTCATCTGTGACATCATGAACTAGGATGATGTTAATGGAAATGAATGCAATTACCCTAGTATTATTTCAGTCGAGAGAAGCATGTCGGTCAGTTGAAGAACTAATATGAAAGTGTGATTTGGCTGCTGTTGACAAAAAAAAAACAGAACGATGAGCGATCTAGTTCCAGGAAAATCCAAAAGAATTCTGGGGGAAAATACGTAACTATCGCTGTGATTAAATTACACTTGTACAACAACTCCTAATCCTAATTATCAAAACAGGTTTTGCTCTTGATGTAAGAGGTTTCATATGGCTATGATGTTTCAAAATATGAGCTTCAAATATTTTTTTAAAACATAGATATTACAATTTCAATACATTCTCAGGAACACTAAAATATCTTGTTAAGTACACTAGTTAATGTACACGTACGCACTCGCATAAATTAGGGTGAGCATATAGACCAAAGTCCGATGTTACGCAGGTTTTTTTGTTGTTATCCTTTTGTTTATACTCCTTAACCTATAGAATGCCAGGTAAAATAGTTTTTTAGGTAGATTTGATACATTCTAGCTATATTCAAATTATGTTTTCAGGTGATTGGTACATACTTGACAAGTAGTCAATGTATTTCTGGCTCTAATTGACAACATCATTAATTAAAACAGATGGATTATTTTTATTATAGGCGTGTACTGTCATCTCTCTCCTTTTTGTGGTACTTTCTGTTTCTTTCTTGTTAACCTACTAAGCACTCAATTCTGTGAAAGTGATAGATTATATTTCAATATTATTCCACTTGTTCATAAATTGCTTGTCATTTAATTAATAGTATTTGCTAGCAGTTTAGTTGCTGATAAAAATGATCTGTTTTCTGTTTCATTTTGAAGCAATCCTTGAAAATTGTTATCACATGAAACTAATTTCAATATTTTTACAAAGGGAAACTAATTTCAATATTTTTACAAAGGGAAAGTAAGAACTCATGTCTTCTTTCTGAAGTTTTGTTTTTACATAAACCGGCAGGCCTCAATGAACTAACGATCAAGAACATTTCATTGAAGTAAAACAAAAAATATTCATCATTTATTTCTTCAATTTACAGTATTCTATCTGTCCCCCTCGACCCCCCCCCCTCTCTCTCTCTCTCTCTCTCTCTCTCTGCTCTGCATGTACATGTATCTCTATGTCTAATTCTTAAATTCTCAAATTTGTACAAACACGGTTGTGATTTAAGAAAGAGATTGGCAGAGAAGAAACAAATGGAGGAAGAAGGATTTTTAGGGGGGGGGGGAACAGAAAAAAAGAAGCAGAGACAGAGAATTAAGAACACATCATTGGAGAGGAAAAATAAAGATAAGGAGACGTGCTGATAAAGAGAGACGGGTTGGAATTTTGTGATAAAGAACCAAGAGAACCATGAAAATGGCAGGAAGTATTATTATCTTGCTTTATTTGCTATCAAGAATGGATTCAGCTCGTCTCCCTTGAAAAAAATGCCAGTAACCCGACCGATATCTGCGACGAAAAAAAGATGAGTCGATGAATAATGAATGGGAAGGGAAATGTAATGAATGATCATTAATAATAGCACACATACACAAGGAATCTAAATCAATAATGTGGATACAGAACCGCAAGGGGGGGGGGGGATGAGGAAGAGACTCTTAAGAAGAGCCAGGAAAACTAGACGAAACACTGATTAAAGAGAAATTGAAAAATCTTAATTGAATATGTTATCCTTTGAGATGCTTCGAATGAAACTTTAGAGGAAGAATTAAATGGGAAAAGGTGGACGGAAGATACTTTTGAGAATAGGGAAGAATATTTCAATTTTGGGATGTAAGTTCAAGTGAATTAGGCAGGAAAAATCTGAACCAAACCTGCTTTCTGTTTCGGTTGCATGAGTATACTCAGAATTAACTGTACTTCACCAACTTCAATCCAATGAGAATTGAAAGAATTTTATTGTAGAGAAAGAATTTAAGCTTGTGAGAAGAGGGAAGACAAATCCAATTTATTGACTGGTTTAGAGAATCATATTTAAAAAATCAGAATCTGAAGTATAATTCATGAAATTTTAAAGAATTTGATTGTAGAGAGAATAATAAATTACAGATTCAAAGTTGAAATTCTATCAGATAATTAAGAAAATGTCATTTTTGAGAATTTTGAGGATTTAAAGATTTAACAAGAAATGTGGGAGAAAGTGCTTCTGATGTTTAAGAGAAGAAGGGAAGAAAAGCCCCGAGTTTAGGATGCAGAGAGGATGTTAAGACTTGTCATTTTAGCATGTAAAGCAGGGACGAGCGAGGGAAAGTACGCCACCCACTCACTCACGGAGGAGAGAGAGAGAGAGAGAGAGCCAGAGTAAGAGTGAGAGCATGTGAGAGAAACAACATGGATGAACTTCTGAACCTAGAATCTTCTTCATCATCTCCATCTCTCTCTCTCTCTCTCTCTCTCTCTCTCTCTCTTCCCCCTCGCTTGCCTGGATGTGCGTGGGCGATAGTCTTCTCTTGTATGCGACCACGGGAGGGAGGCTCTGCGTTTGGTTGGCTCCCTCGCTTGCTCGCGTTGCAGACATTGCTTTAAACAGCATCTAATGATCTTCATTACTCAAGCATGCATCTTCCCTCTAACACCATCTCTCTATGTCTCCATGTTGAATTCATTATATGTGTCTGTCAAATGAATTTATCTGCTCTCACTCTCTCTCTCTCTCTCTCTCTCTCTATCTCTCACCCTTCCTCTCTTTAGCTCTCTTTCTCTCACTGTCTATCTGTCTCTCTATTCCTTTCTCTCACATACATGTACATGTACATGTACACACACTCTCTCTCTCTCTCTCTCACATATTTTCCCTCGCACTCCCCTTCTCTACTCCCCTTCTCTACTCCCCCTTACTCCCCTTACCACCCTTACTTCTGTCTCTCTCTGTCTTTCTGTCTCTCCTTTATTTTTATTTTTCTATCCTCATCTATCTGGATTTATCTATTTTATTCAGTAATCCAATCTCCTTTCCCTGAAATAATCTCATCACTTTCATGCTCATTTGTTGTCCTTTTTCCTTCTATTTCAATCTCTGTAGGTATTTTACATCTGTATCATCTTTTAATCAATCCGGACATATGGCCCCATTTCTGTTATCATTTTCTTGGACCTGCCCACACATTCCCTCGATACCCACATTCAGCAGTGTCATCATTACCAATGATCTTTATGTAGATGCAACCATCACTTTTCTATCTTAAATCGATTCTGATCGGTCATTTACAATCCTCCTTTTATTTAATTATTTATAAAAGAACATAGTATATCTACCTCCGCCCACACACGTTGAACAACTCCGTTTTCATTACTACATCTCCCCTCCAATACTAGGATTCCCTCTCCCCTATAATATTCACTGATGTCTAGCGTCGTGTTTTTTGTGGATGAAGACGAGAGCAATTCTATCCCCCATGAATGCGGAGAGGACAATTTGCGACGGCCGCCCCCGCAAACTGCCACCCAATGTTTTGAAGACGCATAAATGGGGTGCCGGCCGGTGTGTTGAATACAGCACACATCACACGTCTGCTTGTGTGTATGTGTGTAGAACTAGGCTGTATGTTGCTGTAATCGTCATCGTCATGTTGTTTAGTACATGGATGTACTACTGTGTGTTTACAATGTGCTCCAGACATAATCTTCTGTCTGAGAATGCATGTTTTTGTTGCGTTTTCTCTTCATTTGTACATTTAATCTTTCTCGATGTAAAGAAAGAACAAGAAATGAGATAGAAAAGAAAGAAAGGAAGAAGGCTGGTGGTTGAAAAATCCATTTAAATTAAATTTAAATATTGTTTAGTACAATAATGTACTGGCGTTTGTTTACAATGTGCTCCAGACATAATCTCCGTCTGGGAATGAATGTTTTTGTTGCGTTTTCTCTTGATTATTGTACATTTAATCTCTCGAGATGTCAAAAAAGATAAAGAAATGAGAGACGTAATTTCTGTCTGGGAATGCATGTTTTTGTTGCTTTTCTCTTCATTATTGTACATTTAATCTTTCTCGATGTCAAAAAAGATAAAGAAATGAGGGACAGAACAAAAGGAAGAAGGCTGGTTGTTGAAAAATGCATTTAAATGAAGCGTCTGCAGGTATATAAACAGACAGACATAAATGAAAGAGATAGATGGGGCGGTTGCCAATTAATGAACTATGACAGTGCGTTCTTATTAAATTCACATACCGGTACTTTATCTATTGAATACATAACAAAAAGCAGAGAGACATGCTATTTATGATAAGGTAATGAGAGATAATAGAGAGAGAGAGGTGGAGAAAGGGAGAAAGAGAGAGAGAGAGGTGGAGAGAGAGAGAGATGGGGAGAAAGCATGGTTAATGCGTACAGACAGCTAATGTTTACATTAGTGCATAATCGCAGTGCTCTTCACTAGTGCTGTAGTCAAACGTTTAACCGTCCGGTATCCGACCGCCCATGGCGGATTCCGTTTTCAATTGGACGGTTTCGTTTACCCGTTTTTTTTTTTTTTTTTTTTTTTTTTTTTTTATTTTTTTAAATTTTTTTTTAAATATTTTTTTGTTTTAAGTTTCGATTTATGCCCCTACACCTGGCACTATGCCTGGCAATGTCTCCCAGCTCAGTAATCTGTGTGTTGACTCACCACTCTGAAACTAGAACAACACTCCAATTTGTCTGTCATCTTGGTTTGAAAGTAATCTTTGTAATGGATCTCAATATGTAATTTATAATAATAATTCATCCAACTTGAACACATGGCCTACCACAAGGTTCTATCCTAGGTCCTCTACTGTTTTTACTTTACATTAATGATCTTACACATTCCTCTAAAATCGACATTGTTACTATTATTTATGACAAGTTCACAAGCACAAATGAAATTCCTTCCCGCTTTTTCACACAGACCTGGCTTGCTGCCGACCGAGTCGGTGAAGAAAAAAAAAAGGGTAAACGAAACCGTCCAATTGAAAACGGAATTTTTTTTTTTATTTTTTATAAATAAATCGTTTAACCGAAAACCGTCCGGTTTTGACTGGCGGTTAAACGGAATTGGAGATATCCGTGATGTTACAGCACTACTCTTCACATGGTATGACGTCAACTAGCATCCGCTTTAATGTGCTCTACATACTGATGACCATTGAGGCAAAACTCTGCAAATTCAGCAAATATTTGTCCATTGTTCCCCTATCATAGCTTTTTTTTCTTTTTTTTCTTTTTTTCTTGAGGAATTTCACATTTGGGCTATTATACCACTCATTTCATCTGTATTTTGTATTAAAAGGTACCTCAGAATTGTAACAAATTTGGCGCTCCTTTGTTTTTAAATATGCAAGGCAATAGAGATACACTGTAAGTGATAAGTCTGGTGTTCTGCAATGCATTTCACTGCTGTTGTTTACAAATAAAACATTGCATTTTTCACTGTGGAATCTACCGTTGTTTGTCACGGTGTAATGAATGTTTTCCGGTTGTGAGATGCATTGGTATGTCAACAACATCTAAAATGTACAGATATGTGGGTGAGAGGTTATGGTTATGCAATTTACTAAATTTTACTTACATAAATACAAATACGTGGGACAGAGAATTAATAAGTCATGGATATAGGGCTCGGACACAACCCGGCACAGGCACACCTGGGCGCCCAAAATTCTCCAAGTCCGGACTTCTAAAATTGCAAAAATTTGAACTTAGGACTCATGCATACAGACCCTAAAGCACTCTGGACCACCCCCCCCCCCCCACCTTCTGCTAAAAACAACAACAAATGTGAGGAGCCCTGTGTAATGTTAAATAATACATATAGGTCGAATAGTAATGAATAATAATTTTTGAGTTTATTCATTCTTTTTGTGTCAGTTTTGAAGAATATCATTATAGAATTTCCTGAAAAGGATTGTTCTTCAAAATTCACCATATATACAACATATGCAAGAAAAAAACTGAAACGTTTGGACCAAACGATCATTCCACTTGCGTAGTCCCATATGTAGCCATTTCTGTCTGCAGTGCATGTGACTTTCTGCAAGATTGAGTCAATTTCTCAATGAGTTTACTATTCCAAAACTTAATAATATACGATGTACACCAATACTTTAAAGGGATAATATAATATTGAAGCCCTAAAAAAATTGCGCTTCAAAATGATCAAGAAGTAAAAATCTTTGAGTGACCGGTTTTACCATACTCGTTTTCCCCAAAAGACTGTAGTGTTATGAAAACCGTTCAGCGTACGGTTTTCAAAATGTGTAATTTCAATCATTAATATCTTGATAATCAGACAGGCGATCGGCTTGTAAAAGTCATGGAGTTCCTGACTGACCTAAAGGTTTATACACTGTAACTATCATTGCAGCATGAGCTAAATCAAGGATTATTTCTAAAGGATCTAAGACAAAGTTACCGGATCCCTTTAAAATGTGATCAACTCTTTCCAAGTATTTCCACATAGTATCTTTTGACAATACACCTGCATGACCAGGGCCCTGCAGCACTGACAAAGCTTAGCAATTAATCGCACGATTGACTTTTGCGATTGATTGCATTGATCACCAAGTGCAATCAGTCACAAAAATCAATTGTACGATCAATTGCTAAGCTTTATGTTCAAGTGTAATGCACTTCGCACTTCTGTAAGATAACACTGATAATATTGTTAGTGTGGAACCTTTGTTGCCATTGTTGTACTTAACTACGTTTTGCCATTCATTTAGTACAGAAAAATGAATGAATAATACCACGTTTTACTGTGGAATATGTGAACAAAACTGTAAGGCCCGAATTCACAAAGGAGGTTTACATTTTATCCATGGTTTAAACCTGCATTTACATAAACCCATGGTTTAAAATTAGTGAAAATTAAGCGTGCGTTGCCTTGCGCACGTCTAATATTGGACCTGTTGACTGTGTTGCGCTTCTTTTGCGCTAATTTTAAACCATGGGTTATGTAAACTAGGGTTTAAACCATGGGTTAAATGTAAACCTCCTTTGTGAATTTGGGCCTACGAGTCTTCTTTTTTGTTTTTGCCTAGACTATTTTATCTGTCAGTCATTCTGTAAACCTCACCCCTCGAGCTCTCACCCATTCAGAGTTTTCTTTCTTACTCCGTCCACCTCTCAAACCATTCTACCCTGGCGGAAAGTAAATACGCATTGATTGAAACCCGGTCAAAAGTAGGGCACGTCCAAGAGGGGTCAGCTGGCCTGTGTGGCCGTGGCCGAGAATGACCATCGATCACGTCCGGCATTATCGGCCATACACGCAACACCTGAAAAATTGAAGCATATTGAGTAGTGACTCAGTAATGGAATTCCCTTAATATACCTTAACCCAAGCGTTGTTTGAATATTACCCGAGGGATGGTTGAATTGTCAAAAATCAAAGTGAAGTTGTCTAGGGTTTCAATACGGCATATCTGCCGACCATTTCTATTTTTGAGGAACGTAATCCCATTTTACTGCCCTCAAACAAGCGTTAGGAACCATATATTTCTGTCGTGTCCTGGAAACATTTGCCAACAAAGACTAATGGAAGATAACCAAAATTTTGAAACACTAGATGAAAACACTGAATTTGTGAGGCATTATAGAGCAAGCGCCTTGAGCGCCAGCAGAGGCTGACACCGCAGCTATACAAAAACCCATCATCATTTGTATGAAAGCATGTAAAATACACTAAATTCATGAATTTTGCTTAAGAGGTTCCTAATTATTGCTGTGGCAGATATGAAATGGTGTTTTGCAAGAGGCAAGCATTATTCCTCTATGAGCACTAGCCCTTTCAGTTTTTCTATACGCTCTTTTCCGAAATGTCAATATCCCTTCATCTTTATGAAGAGAAAGTTCAGAAGTAATTTGAAAACATATCTATTTAGCACTTTCTAAGATCTCACAATTAGGCACCCAGTGCACCATTTCCACTCCTTTTGTATTATGTTCTGTAAAGGACATAGAAACATGCAATTATGCGCTATACAAAAACGTTCAATTACTGTAATTACTATGTGACTTATGTGTACTTTTTGTGTTTCTTCTTGTAGAACGCAGAAGTCTGAATGGTTGTGATGATGTGTATTGCTTGACGGAGCAGCTGAACGGCGACATGTGTTTATATGTGCTATAAAAACTGTTCAATTATCATAATTACTACGATAACATCACTTAATTTGCGTTTACTTTGTCGTTTTTATCGTTTTTAGAACGCAGAAGTCTGAATGGTTGTGATGATGTGTATTGCTTGACGGAGCAGCTGAACGGCGGCGACATGTCGGTGCACTGCTCCACCAACCAACTCAACGGACAGCCAGCAGCTACTCATCCAGCCTCAGGCTCACAGGTATGTACCGGAGGTCATAGGTCATTCAACGACCTCACTGTAATACGCCATTTTCGTAATGTAAGCAAATTTAAAGGAGGTGTAGCATGACGAGACTACGTGTCTTTCCCCTGGCCTGACTCAGGGCCAAACAGGTATAATTACAACTACGGATGACACGATTGCAGTATTCAGTGTGCAGTTGTCCAAAAGAAGTCGTACATGATGTAGATGGCGTTAACCAGTATTTGCCATGCTACACCCCCTTTAATAGAGAAGTCTTTGTAAAGTGCCTCAATACAAATTGTTTCATTCAACTGATAAAAATAATAGATAGTCAGAATGCAAACTACCGGTATATATTAAGTGTTGCTAGATAGGGCAAGCCATAATGTTATGTTACTTTTGCATACAGTTTCATAAAGACAAGTATCTTTTTAATCAATATATTTGGTCGACCACACGGTCGGATGATTGAGAAGCCCTGTCATACACAAATATTTTCTTTTGTCCCACATACTCACTTTTGTCTTACGGTACCTTGTACCCTTACCAGTAGACCTCTATTGGCCTTTCCTGGAGTAAATATTTTAATGTTGTCCCACATACTAATTTTTGTGTTTGCTCTTTCCCCGTTTTTAGGAGACCCCTACCGGCCCCAACGTGGCGCATCGTGAGCCTATCTTGCAGCAGCAAGCAGAGGAGATGGCAGCGATGCAGAGTCGTATCCCTCATACCTTCAGGGATGCGACCCACGCCCCCCTTAGGAAGCTGAGCATCGACCTAATCAAGACCTACAAACACATCAACGAGGTAATAGCAATTAGCAATCGTAATTAATTAATGATACATCATTAGAAAAGAGACATTTTGATAACTTTTGAAAATATGTATGTGCTATAAAGTATAAGCCAAATAGATAAGTGAAGAAAAAATGAAAATATATATATTTGGCAAGACGTTAATCTACATTTGCCACTCTCCACCCGGGTGTTAAATGGGTATCGGGTAGGATGCAAAAGTTGCCCAGCATTGTGAGCGTCTGTACAATGAGGCCTTGCTAGAATGCTCCCCAGGGAGTGGAGAATGTGCATACATTGTGTGCGTGCAAGCATGAATCCGACGACCGGGGTAATAATTCTGTAGAGCTCTAAGAGACATCGCTGATGTATAAAGCGCTATATAAAAGCAGATTATTTGTTATAGATAAATGAAAACAAGTACTTGCCTTTACAGAGTGTTACCAGATAGAAACTCCCTTTTTTATACAAAAGTGCATAAACCTGTATCTTGGACTTGTTTGTCGTTGGGATGTTTAATTGGTTTTCGCTAAATCTATTTGTGTTCTTCTCCTTTTCTCTAGTTTGTTAAATCACAGTTTACAGTTTATGTTTATACTCATAGTAATTGAGGAAGCTGCCTTGAAAAAGTTTGTCTTAATTGACGTGCTTTTATTTGTGAAACTCTGAGCCCAATGAGGAAAAGGGAGACATTTGCATCATGCTACCGAATAGATGAAAATAGAAAAAAGAAAAAAAAAGTATTTACATTGGTGCTATGACACAATATCCCAATTCTTTTTCAAAAGTGCCTTTATCAAACTATAAATAATTATTCATTAAATTTGAAGTGATATATAATAGTATAGTTTATGAAAGAAAAGGGGGAAAATCTGATACAGTTATCCTGTCTATAAAGACCACCCTAGGGAGACAAGAAAAGTGGTCTTTATAGGCAGCTGGTCTATATGTACAGGTTCCTTTAGTACATGTTTCAATGAGAAACCATTTTCAAGGGGGAAAAAGATGTGGTCTTAGTAGACAGGTGGTCACTATAGCAGGTTTGACTGTATTATTGCTTTTGTGATTGAGGTATTACTACGTGTACCATTCAAACACCAAAAGACATTGAAATGTTTCCCTTTACATCCCAGGTATACTATGCCAAGAAAAAGAGGAGAGCGTTACCAGCGCAGGGCGACGACACGAGTCACAAGAAGGAGAAACGCCTCTACAACGACGGTTACGACGACGACAACTACGACTACATCATCAAGAACGGTGAGAAGTGGAACGACCGCTACGAGATCGATTCCCTCATCGGCAAAGGCTCTTTTGGACAGGTAAGAATTTGTACTTGTACTTTGGTGGTGGTGGTTATTTTACCTGACTGCTAAGAAAGCATAAATGCTTGTAAGTAAGCAACCAGACGGCCGACGGCTTTAGGTCCTCTCCAAGGGACCTGGTAATGAGGATTAATGCCTTACCGAAGGGCACTAGCGCGTCGCCTTGGTTTCGAACCCGGGTCACCGGATTACGAGACCACTGCTCTACTGACTGAGCTATCGCAGCTCCTTGCTCAAGAGAAGGTTTAAAGAAGCACCAAATGTTTGTCTGGCAGTCAGCACCCCTCCTATATGCACAGCAAGTTGAAAATAAAACTTGTGAAAAGGGTAGTCTTGAAGAATGGTGAGGCCCCCCCCCCCCCCTTTTTTTTTCTCTTTCTTTCATTGTTTTACTTGTGACATTTTATGCAGACTGAGACTGGCCCAAAGTGTACTCAAACTGGCTACAAGATATCAATCATTTGCCATTCTGAAGTTAAACAAAAATCGATGACACTTGCCTAGACAGCAATTTTAACTCCCCAATAATTCACAAGAATACCCCCAAAATGCCATGAAATTACATGGATTTATTTCTAAATTCAATTCAAAACAACATGTAATTAATAAACACTTAGCTTCAGAATGTCCACACAATACTTGTGAACATTTGTAGTACACCTTGTCTGTCAAAATTGACAATCCTTGCGCAGTGGTGAGAAAATTGTATAATTCAAGAAAGAAAGCCAAATATACATGAGTTTCACATACTTCAAGACATAGTTTTGCAATAAAATAATTAAAACATTGCACATGAGTGGGGAAAGCTTGACTGTTAAATTAGACAAAGACAAGACTGCTCTGTAGAAAGGTTACAAGTAGCTTTGTACCAAGCCACTGGTATGCTGATCACTTTAAGAGGATTAAGCTTATCCCTTTATCCTAAGGATTAGTGATGATCATTCATGCTCTGGTAGCGTTGTTCGTCAGTTTACCAGAATGGTTCTTTGGTTCTTAGCTCTTGAAGGGCTTGAATGATAATAGGACTGAGAGCCACACTTCAAATAGTATCCAAGAGACTGAGCTACTTTTAGACAAATGGTTCAGAAGTTACTGGCCTTGTATACAGTCTGCCTGCACAGACCCTATTTCAATCTTTGCAGCCAAAAAAAGCGTCTTCCCAAGATATACGGTGTGATGAATTTAAAGCCAAAATAGGCTATTTTTGTAATTTAGCAATTTGGTAAAAGTTATTTAATTCACCTGTTACAAACAATTGTATTTTAATATTCAGAATGCAACTTGCATTATATTACTTGTTGCTACATGTAAGTAGAGCTACAGATGTAGCAGCAAAGATTTGCTTACATCATAAATTCTTTGTCAGACCTGCAAACTTTTACAACTATGCCATAATAGATCTAAACACCCAAGGTACAAATGGACTAATTTTATTTCTGTACAGGCTTATTTGACCTGATATTTGCTTTAGTGACATTGACACAGGCTGTATTTTGTCAGAGTGGCAGAGTTAGGGTTTATGCTGTAATAAAGTTTTAGGTAAAGCTTTAGGGGTAGGTATGGATCTACATTAGGTCCAAGTTATGACTACCATAGACACTAACAGTTGCACATCGGTGCTCAAAATCTAGATTAGGACCCTAGAATATATCAGTTAATAGGGCTCTTGCGTAGAGACTTTAAAAAAGTGTGATCCAAACTCTGTTCCAAACAAAGATAGTATGGAGCGCTGGGTTAGTGTTTGAGAATCAATGATAAGAGTACATTTTGTTGGGGTATGCATTCCACAACCCAACCAGCATCACGATTACCATCTGAAATGTCAGAATCATTATCATAAGCCTTTTATGTGACAGTCTGTTAAGCTCCCACCATGTAGTAAGTGGAAGAAAAGACTTTCAAGAACTACAAACCAAGCATCATCTTCCTAATACCATAACAGCTACGTGTACCCGAGGCAGGTGTGGGCTACGGGACGGTTTCATGAAAGCGTTAGGATTCGAGGATTACGCAGCCCCCGCTTTCCACTTTCGAACTACTCAAGCTAATCCGTAGATTGAGAAAGATGAAGTAATATTGCAAACACAAAGTATCTCGTTCATGAATAATTATGAGAGGATTTATTATATTGGTTTCTTGATTACAGACTGCGAAAGAAAAATAATATATCAACTAAAGCTGAACTTGTCATACAGACCTACATTTTGGTTTCCTTCTTTTTGGTAATGAAATGAGAATGCATTTTTTCCTACAAGAAAAGGAGATATTCTTTAAAAAGATAATGGAAAAGCACGAGATCTCATTTAGTCCTTATGCTCAAGGCCAAATGAATTTCTTGATTTTTTTTTATTTAAGAGGTAGTCCATCCTTGTTATAAGTCACAAATTTGCCAATTTGCGAAATAAATCTTATTTATTATTAGATTTTCCTTATAATTTCACTTTCTCTCAGTAAAAGCAAAACTTCATATCATTGCGTTATCCTTCTTCTAGTACTGTGCTTTGTACACTGTATGAAAATATCAAATCAATGAGTTATGAAAGAAAACTTTAAAATTCAATACTTGGAATCCAGTCTGCATTCATTACTTGTTGCTATTTTGGGCAAGCTTTAAGTTTGTTAAGAATAACCTTTCTTTAGACAGTATACATCAAATTTGAATGTGGTAGTAAGTTGGTCTATTGCTGTAAGCTTCTTGGGAAAAGCACACTACCTGAACAGCTTGTCAGTTTAGGACAATTCCTTCTCACGTTAATCCTTTAACCCCCACAGTGTACTCACCTACATCACAAATAGCCTAGGATATCAGGTACCAGGATTAGCAGGGTTAATCTCTCAATGAATACCATTCAAATACTGACCAGAAAGTGAAATAATTCCTTTTGAAAGTGCTCCATCATTCCATAACTCCATTCTTTGTGTGGCTCCATAGAACATGGGTAGTTTGGTGTATTCTTGTAGCTATAAATTACAAGAAAGTGCTACTGCAGCCCCACCTATAGATTTACTTGTCGAGGGGGTGCATACTCTACGACCTCCAGTCGTGTGATGCCCTGCCGTGGGAGTGAGAGGTCACGACAGGTCCAGACAAGTTCCAACTTGAATGCTCGTCTCCGAGCTCACGCTTGTGGAATGCTATAAAGAGCAGGGAAAGCCACAGAAATGCCACATTATTTTCAAGTTGTGGTGTATACGCAAGCTTGATGGAATAAACTACCTCGATATCTTGCCTGCCTTGCAATTATATTGGAGTTATATACCTCAAGCGCCTAAATCGTTTGCATCTGTATGATTATTTTACGTTGGAAAGATTGAGGCTACATGTACCTCCCTCACGAGCATATTGAAAGCAGCCATACGCATTTGAGCCTGGACTTTGGAACATACAAATCTTTGAAAACCATGCGTAAACTTACCGAGTCAAAAGCGTGCATGTATGCATACTTGCCTCATTGACGGATAACGCTCAATGAATGTAGCGCCCTCTGTTGGTGAAGGAACTCCTGAAGTCTCCCGATGACATCAAATCCTTCATACTGACCTGACCGTACAAAGCGGATATTAGAGGAAATCATTGCATACCTCCCAAATCAACACAAGTGCATGCATGCACATCCGTCTGGTGATCCGAATACTGTATCCACTTATTCAGCGCCCTCTATGTTGACGAAACCTGTGGATGACTCATTTTGAACGACCGAAAAATCCCCCGACCAGGGCCCCATTTCACAAAACTTGTCATCAGTGACAAATGACAGTGTTTGTTATAAGCTACTGAAATCCTTGCTTGTGATTGGTTACCAACAGATTTGTCATTGAAAAAAAGCTTTGTGAAAACGGGTCCCTGACCATGAGAGGGAAGGTTGACTGCGACCTGTCCTCCGAACTATGGGGAGAGGATTTGATAAGTAGCTCCAAGAATTGTCGGAACATCTTCGAAGAGGGCATCCTTTGGAGGTACCAGATCATCTCTGTGGTCGGAAGCGGGGCTCATGGAAAGGTACACTCAACACCTGTCTACAAAGACCACCTGTCTATAAAGACCACCTGTCTATAAAGACCACATGTTTTGTTTCCCTTGAAAATGGTTTCTCATTGAAACATGTACGTACGGAACCTGTCTACAAAGACCACCTGTCTATAAAGACCACATGTTTTGTTTCCCTTGAAAATGGTTTCTAATTAAAACATGTACTAAAGGAACCTGTCTGCAAAGACCACCTGTCTATAAAGACCACATGTTTTGTTTCCCTTGAAAATGGTTTCTCATTGAAACATGTACGTACGGAACCTGTCTACAAAGACCACCTGTCTAGAAAGACCACATGTTTTGTTTCCTTTGAAAATGGTTTCTCATTGAAACATGTACTAAAGGAACCTGTCTGCAAAGACCACCTGCCTACAGAGACCACTTTTTTGTGTTTCCCTTCGGTGGTCGCTATCAGGTCGCTATAGACAGGTTTGACTGTATAGCCTACATGTACATGAATACAGGTCCAGGGTCCATTATAAAATACTTCTTCTCACCTTCAGTTGCATCCATGGTCTCTCTCCTCCCTACCTCCCATCTGAACCGTCCTCCCAAGATGCTACCCACACGTGGTGACAGAGCATTCACAACTGCTGCTCCCAAACTGTGGAATAACCTACCAAGATTTCTTCGCAACCAGCAATCAATACCTTCAAAAATATCTAAAAAAAACTTGCCTATTCTGTTTTTTGGCAAGGTTATTTGCTTTTCGGTGCTTGCGTAAGGTCAGGATTCTGGGATTCGCTGTTTACTTTACTTATCAACTTCTAACTACTGGTGTAGTTGTCTCTGGCAGTGTCTGTGTCATTTCTATTTCTATTCACTGTTCCAAGTGGTGGGTTTATCCCTTGATACCATATTTGACGACTTTTTGAAAACTAGTTTTCCAAAGAACTCTCAAATTCTCTCAGATTAATATTATTCCTTTTTATGCTCGTCTATATAGTCTAGACAGGAGAAGAATTTTGCCATTTACTCAACTTCTGGAGAAAATGCAACCATCAGAGAAGCAATACAGATTCCTTCATTTCTGTGCCTAAAAGCAGATAACTTTTTTGACTGAAAAGCACTCATGAATGATTCAAATTAATAACAAAAATTAATGACCTTTTTAACATAAATGCTAGTAGAGCACAAACTCATTGAATGATTTAATTTGCTATCGCACCAGATGGTGGACTAAATTTTGGTATGATAATGAGTTTGTACCCATCTGCTTATTTTCCTCTTTAGCTTTCCCTCTTTCCTTGATAGTATGTTTGAATTGACCTACATGTAGATCTTCCAAAATATCATGTTTGCGATGGAATCGTAAAGTCTGCGAAGCTGAAATACTGTAGGTTTCCCCTGAGTCCCCATTGCCATGCTCATCATGAATGTCCTTTTTCACCTAGATCTTTATGACATTCTTGTTTGCAAAAGAAATCTTGAAAATTGTTAACAGATTTGGCCTAGATGTAGTACTAGTACTTCCAATATTTCATTGGTTGCCTGGTTGAACGCTATGATCGCTATTTGTATTGTCAATTGCAGTAAAGGCCTTCTTGCAGGCGGCCGACCAATCGTAGCATATGCAGGTCAATAATCTATCAAAAGCAATTCCCCATGAATATCATTTTCAATTGTACTTGTACAAATAGATGAAAAGTACACATTGTCGTAAATTGGTATTTTCCAGAAAAAAGGTATGATCAGAAGATAATGTTGTCCCATCGTTATAATAAAAATCTTATTCAATAGTTTAAATTATGATTTGTTTCAACATAACTTACTGGAACATGAAGTAACTGCTTATTTTATTTTTCTGTTCATATTTGGTATATGATTTATTTTGAGGTACATGTGATGTACCACACAAGAGAAACAGACTCTTTTTAAGAAGATATTTTTCCAAATGTCCAAATGCTTTTAGATCAGACAATTACCGGTAGGTCATAGAAGTCATTAAATCTAGTTGAGTCCCATAATGATATAGGTGGACGGGAAACGGCTGATGAATCTAGATCTAAACATAGACGGTCAACGATGTATGACGCAATACAGTATGTGGGTCTTAACATGAAGTAGGATGTTATATCCTGGGCTATATTAGGTTTTTATGATGTCTGCGGCGACTCTAAAGACTCTAAAGGTATTCATGATGTCAGGCTGTTGTTAGAAAGAGTCTTGTCGGTGCAGTAAAGGAGACAGTTTAATGTTGTTTGCTTTGTGGGGATTGTCTGCTTCAAACTTGCTGAGTTAACTCTCTAAAAATACATCGAGTCTGTACAGAGTTCTTCACAAATAGAGATATGAAAAATGATATTTATATCTTATGTTTTCATTTCATTCCCTTGAGAGACAAGTTTTCCTCCAATCCTGTCTCCCTTCCATGCAGACAACTGTTAGTACTTGCTTTGTAGATATAGATGTGGATGTATTTGTCAAGAAATATTGATACCTCAGAGCAAATATGGATCTTTTTATCTGTCATATTTTACCTGTGCATATTATAGTACTTGTACAATAAATATTAGCTTGTTTCAAGATAAAGTTGAGGTAAATTTAGAAGATTGATTCTCATAAAATCCAACTAAACTTACCCTAGATGTTCAAGATTATAAATAATGACATGTGCCACACATGTGTAAATGGGAATCGTGGTTTTTGTTTGTTTGTTTGATTAAAACAAACAATCTACAATCTATTCTCAGAATAAATCATAGCAATTTTATCTCAAAATACGATTCCCATACCAGAGCTCAAGATTAGCTAGAATCAAAATGTTTGAAAACGTATTACACCTGTAAATATAGGAATGATTGGTAGTTTTTAGATTAAATTTACTAAAATGATATCTTTTCATGGAGAATTAAAATGTTTGAAATAGTAATTGCTGTGTATTCAGAAATAAAATATACAGTTTCAACCTTAACCACGCAATGGCAAAAATCGATAAGATAAGATATTTTTTTGTTGATTAACTTTATTAATGCATTCTTTCCTTTCTTCTTGTGTCCATTCAACTAAAACGATATCTTTTCAGGGAGAATTCAAATGCTTGAAAAAGTTATTGCTGTGTTTGCAGAAGTAAATGTACAGTTTGACCTTGTTATGGTACACCAACAGGAAAAATTTCTTTTTGAATAACTTATTCTCTCCTTTCTTCTCTTCTCATCTCTTCCTCTCAGGTGGCGAAGGCATACGACCACCAGGAGCAAGAATACGTTGCAATAAAGATCATCAAGAACAAGAAACCTTTCCTCAACCAAGCCCAGATTGAGGTCCGACTCCTAGAGCTCATGAATAAACATGATGCCGACAGCAAGTATTATATAGGTATGTAAAGCTCATGAATAAACATGATGCCGACAGCAAGTATTATGTAGGTACGTACAGCTCATGAATATGCGTAGAGCTCATGAATAAACGTGATGCCGACAGCAAGTATTACATAGGTACGTAAAGCTCATAAATATGCATTTTGTTGGTACGTAGAGCTCATGAATAAACATGATGCCGACAGCAAGTATTATATAGGTACGTAGAGCTCATGAATATGCATGATGCCGACAGCAAGTATTATATAGGTACGTAGAGCTCATGAATATGCGTAGAGCTCATGAATAAACATGATGCTGACAGCAAGTTTTATATACCGGTAGTTAAAGTTAACTGAACCCTTCATTTAAAAACGTCCTTCGTGTATTAAAGACACATATCCATTCATTCAATTTCCTTTGCAGTTAAACTGAAGCGGCACTTCATGTTCCGCAACCATCTCTGTCTGGTCTTCGAGCTGCTCTCCTACAACCTCTACGACCTCCTCCGCAACACCAACTTCCGGGGCGTGTCCCTCAACCTGACGCGCAAGTTCGCCCAGCAGATGTGTACCGCCCTCTTGTTCCTGGCGACGCCCGAACTCAACATCATCCACTGCGATCTGAAGCCAGAGAACATCCTACTGTGCAATCCCAAGAGAAGCGCTATCAAGATCATCGACTTTGGTAGCTCGTGTCAGCTCGGACAGAGGGTAGGTTTTCAAAAATCCTTGTACAGAAAGAGATTCAAATTGGCAATGCAAATTGCTTTGTTATGTTAAGATCATTGACTTTGGTAGCTCGTGTCAGCTCGGACAGAGGGTAGGTTTTCATACACTCTTACAGAGAAAGAGATGCAAATTGCTTTGTTTTGTTACTACACTATTGTGATGAGACTTGACATATTTGTATTTGCTGATCTGGGCCCCGTCTTATAAACAAATGCAATTATTTGCGATTTATATCAATTGCAACTATGTACATAAGAGATATTAAGAGACTGCAAACTTGCGATTGATTTAGATCAATTGCAAATCTTTATAAGACAGGGCTCTGGTAACAAAATGTTGAGATATTGCCATTTTTATAGGAAGCAAATTTTCCTCTATTTGATCAGTTAGTTACTTGCCAGTTTAAAGATTTCCATCCTTCCTTGCTTTTGAGATACTGGATGGCAATTCAAATTTGTTAACCTGCTAGGCGAAAATTTGCTTAGACTTTTGTTTATCTGTGGGATAGTTTTCATCATGTTATTGCAACAAAAATGTACACCAGTTACAAAGAAGTAGTCATTTCTTCTCTTGGAACGAAACCACTATGTGTAACCTTGTCCTCGATGTAGTATGTTAACAAAAAACTCTGTATCATCAAATTTATGAAGACAGTTATTAATTTTCATCACCGAAATCTATATTTTGTATCCTATTTATGTTCTTAGTAAGCTATGTCTGAGTCTTTGTTTTTCATGTGAGCGAAACAAATATCCATCTTGAACTTATACTGGACAAGTGAATTACATTAAATGAATGAAATTAATGAATGAATTAATTTTGTTTCCTCTCTTCTTTTGCACAGATATACCAATACATCCAGAGCAGGTTTTACAGGTCGCCTGAAGTGTTACTTGGTATATCATACGACATGGCTATCGACATGTGGAGTTTGGGATGTATACTTGTGGAGATGCACACGGGCGAACCCCTCTTCAGTGGGTCTAATGAGGTAAGAGAGATAGATAGGTAGATTGATTAATTGGTTGATTGATTGATTGATAGATAGATAAATAGATAGATTATATGGCTATCAATATGTGGAGTTTGGGTAAGAGATTTATATATCGTTACTAAAAGAAGAAAAAAGGTTTGAATGGAAAGAATTTTCATCTCGTGAAACCATCCCCAGCCTGGTCTCAGCTTGAATTCCTCCTTGAAGAAATCAGTGGTTTTACAGCGGATATGTCAAAAGTCTCAAAACATTTGGCAGATATCCTTTATCTTTAGTCTTTAATGGTCTTTGTAAGTTCATTTTTCATTCTGTTAAAATATATTCTGCCTTGCCTAAAACTCTGAATCAACATTCAGCTGAGACTGTATTAACCCTTATTGTGTTAGATTTGCTTGTACACCACTTGTACACCTTCTCAAACTGCCATTGTTACTCGTGTAATAACTTGCAAAAACAAGAGGCTTCTGAAAGGACTATAGAGAAATAGACTCTGTTGAGCATGTAATACCCACCAAGCAATACAAAACGCCAAAGCTTCAATTTCAGTGCGAGCTTAAATGTTTTTTAATGTTAGTTTACACATATAAACTATTTTTTTCCCCCTTCTTTTGTTATCGTTTTAGTTGGATCAGATGAACAAGATCATTGAAGTTTTAGGCATGCCACCGAACCACATCATCGAGCAGGCTCCTAAGGCTCACAAATACTTCATCAAGACAGAGAAAACTTGGGTACTCAAAAGGAGTCGAGATGGAAAGAAGGTAAGTCCGCAATTAATCAAGTTTCTTTAATCAAATTGGCAACTCCAGTCTTATCGTCTGCTTTTACTGTTTCGTTTTTTTTGGTTTAATGGTTAGTCGTGTATGTGATCAGATTACACCTGAACAGGAAGCGTTGAAAAGCTAATTGCCAATTTTGTATGGAAAAGCAGTAATGAACGTTTCATTATGCTACCAATTTAAGGATCTTTAAATGTGTGGTTTCCTTTTTTAAATTCACTTGTCAAACGTCACACCTGGAAATGCAACTAAAATAGACACAGTGTGCAGAATTTTGTTCTCCCTCTCTCTCAGCCTTTTTTAGTCCTTCAAACTAATGTTATGAGCCCTAGATTCGTTTCTCTTTTTTAAAAATTCTGTGTAAAAATGTATGAACTAGACTTTATTCCTACTCCTATCTTGAGAGACTCTTGAATGCTACTGTGAAAGGTAGGTTTTCAGGAGACATTTTGACTGTGATCTTCTTCCAAAGTGACTTGCATAGAACAAGAAGGTTCGTAATTTCTGGATCGTAACATTCTCTCTGACAACAAAAAAGATAATTCTTGGAGATTGCACTTTCAGTTTCGCCGCTCCAAAGAAGAAAAGCCTCATCCGTTGCTGTCTTCAAAGTTTTGTTATGACTCATTTGTTTTCAGGAGCTTTTGAAGATATTTTGTTATTGTGTGTCTGTAAAGTAGCACTGTTAGGAGTTTTGTTTTCATCACAGCGCAGTAGAGTATATTGAAGCTGCGCTCTATAAATTAATCTAATTATTATTATTATTATTATGATTTACCTTTCTTGTCCCAGTACAAGAGTCCAGGAACCCGGAAGCTTCAGGACATCTTAGGCGTGGAGCTTGGCGGGCCGGGCGGTAGGAGAGCAGGTGAACCGGGTCATACCGTCTCAGATTATCTCAAATTCAAGGACCTCATACTAAGGTAGGTGTGATCGGCTAGACTGATGCAGGGCTCTGTTTCATAAAACTTGTTATCGGTAACAAATAAAAAGCTATTGTTATAAGCTACTGAAATCATGGCATCTGATTGGCTGAGAGCAACTTTGTCATAGAAATTTAGCAGTTGTTATTGAAAACAAGTTTTATGAAACAGGGCCCCAATTCTCCACCTACAAGCACTGCGCAAATCTGTTTCGAACATGAAACATCTGGATACCTAAGGCTAGCCCTCAACTTAACCCGATAGACCAGTTTACTTACATATTAACATTTTATGCATCCTTTAAAAAAATAAGTTCATGAAAACTAGAAAGCTTGTCTGAGGCTTGTCCGACATAACAAGTAATATATGTAGACTCGATACAGAGTATTGTAGTTCATTCATTTATTATAGGTTAATGGAATAACTCGTCACTAGCAGGGAAAAAAATAATATTTATTTTTCAGGGGCTACTTTTCAAGCTTGCCTGCATAAAAATAACACTCTAAAAAAAAAATTGCATTCAACTCTTTGCAAATATGGGGGCTCTTTTGGGCATTTCGGGGGCTACTTCGCCCTGACCCCCTGTGTATTTTTTTCACTGGTCACTAGGTCCCCAGGAAAGAAACAATGTCTTATTGTGTCGGACTATGTCAAGAGAAACTGTGTACAAGTCAAACTGATATCTATTTTTCAGGATTCATCCCATAAAGAACATTTTTTTCTCTGCATCTAGATAATTTTTCACCTAAAAGATATGTGTGCAATATAAATTCCAACAGTGTTGAGTACAAGATGATATGATGTAAATTGTAGGCTATTATTAGTAGATGGAGGCCTTAATAACCGTTCCTAGAATATGACGTAACAAACTTTAAACAGATAAGTCATTGATGTTCAAAAACAACGAAACAGAGGAGCTACAAGTCCACAGACTCCACATGCACAAACATGATCATCACTACAATGTATGTATTTCCAAAGTAAAATGAAGGTTAGGCCTAAAAAAAAAATTGATGACTTGGCGTAACCCGCCCGACCCTATTTTTATCGCCGACCCTACGCTTTTTTGTTGTTGTTTTTTTGTTGTTCCGATTGCGATTGCGTAAATATCGGTATCGCAGTGGGGAAAACCTGGATGTTTGTTGCTTTCGTTCTGGGCTTTGCCGCGCCGTGTTTGGGCCAGCTCGCGCGCCGAGTGCAGCGGGCAGGTACGCCATAGTACCGCTAGGCGATTGTATCCCCAACATGGCGTCCTATGGCGTTCAGTTCACGGGTAAATTTGGTGCTCACGTTTTATTCAGCACAGTGTGTGTGTCCATATATGTGTGTGTGTGTGCGTGGAGTTATTTGAACATATTGTGGTCTACCCCTCTCATCAGATCATCCCCAAGGTCTGAGGACCTATCTACGCCACTGTATGTTTGTATGTGTATGAATGGCTAATTTCATGTATGCAAATATAAGCAACAACAAAAAAAAAACAAAAAAAATCGCTCTACCTACCCTAATTTTCAGTGACCCGTTACGCCAAGTCATCAATTTTTTTTTTTAGGCCTTATTTTCAAAATATTTTATCCTAACCTTGTTCCATCTTTTCTTAGGATGTTGGAGTATGATCCCGCCTCTAGGATAAAGCCCTACTATGCCCTCCAGCACTCCTTCTTCAAGAGAACAGCCGATGGCAGCACTAATACGTCCAATAGCACCTCGGCTAGTCCAGCCATGGACCAGGCCGGTAGTCCACCTGCAGAACACTCGTCAGGTTCCAGCTCAGGTACGCAAGAAAAGATAGGCTTAAAGTTTGGATGGATGGATGAATAGTTAGATGGATAGATTAATAGATTGATAGATAGATGAGTAGATAGATGGGTAGATAGATAGATAGGTCCAATAGCACCTCAGCTAGTCCAGCCATGGACCAAGCTGGTAGTCCACCAGCAGAACACTCATCAGGTTCTAGCTCAGGCACAAAAGAAAAGATAGACGTCAAAGTTTGGATGGATAGATAGATAGATTTTGTCTGGATTTCTCTAGTAGCCTCTAGTGTTTGAAATATTACTTTAAACCAGTTCATTTCAGCTGATATATCATCGGATCAATTCCGTTGTGAAAGTTTTAACAAACAAAAGAGGTTTAGATTAGGATTTTAGTTGTTGTAGTGTGACATGCAGTTGCAAACTAAAGACTAAGGCTGCTTTTTTACAAAATTTTACCTTCTTTAGTGTGTTCAAAGCCAAAAAGATGTTCATTCATAGAGATGACACTGTTATACATGTATGTCCAAAACTGTCTTTTCAACATTTATTTCTACAAAATCATTATGATATGGGAAATTGAAGACTGATGCATTGTGTTTTGTTCGTATTTCAGGAGGAGCTACAGGGGGCTCTAACAACGGTTCTGGAACCGGTGGACGGGCGCAGTCCGACCCCACCCAACAGAACAGCACTTCAAACCACGCCCTGGGACACCAACACCCTGGCAGCTCGGCGGGGGCAATGGACTACGAGTCAATGTCGTCGCACTCCAGCTTGACGTCGGGGATGTCGAGCGGGGACGTCGCGTTTGCGTCATCGTCGAGCAGTGCTCATGGACACTCGAGTTCGCATACGTACCCGCATCCCCACTCCCACAGCCGCAAGCACCACCACCACCACTCATCACATGGACACAGCCTCCCATCGCCGGCTGCTCCAGCCAGTAACGTGAATTTATCTCAAACAGTGTTACAAGCTCCCATAGTGACAATGGGTATCCCAACTATACCAGTAACGATGGGGATGCCTCATGTGCATCAAGCCGGTGTCGTGACGACGCCCGGTTACGTGTATTCCTCGCACAGTTCGCTGGAGAACACCCAAAGCAGCTCGTTAAGTAGTGGTTCGTTAAATATGCCCATGGGCGCTTATGCAATACCGACGCACCACCACCCGTCGTCGACCACGCAACAAACGCTAGTAAACAATCCCCATTTACATGGGACGACGACAGGGACGGGGGGTATCGCGTTGACGAGTAACGTGAGCGGGGCGACCAGCGTCCCGTACGCGTTTGCGTTACCGGTGCAGTCAGCTGTGAGTACAGGGCTTGTGAACTCTCAAACGACGAGGCAAGCGGACGATTCGCCGATGGTTGGTGTGTGTGTTCAACAGAGCCCAGTGGCGTCGCATTGACCTCCGCTGTCAAACTTATTCTCTATTCACCTAGCTGCTAGGTCCCTCCGCTAGTTAGTCGGCCGACCCTCGGTAGAACACCCTTTAGTACCTCGTGCGGGTTTCGCAAATGAATGTCGCCCTCACTCGGGCTTGTGGTGGTGGTGGATATATCTCGTCAAGCTCGCAATCGCTTCGGAATCGTCGTCAAACGGAATCATCGCACCGCGTGTGTAGAATCTAGCAAAAGGAAACCTCTGTAGAGTGGAAAAGATTTAGCAAAGGAATTCAATAGGATCGCATCGCATCGTTTGTTTGGCTTTAGGAAGATTTGATTGTAGGTAGCAACAGGATTTCAATACATGGGAACGGCAGGCAGGCATCATCACAAGGAGTTTCGCATCGTCATCATTCTACAAACTATGGTTACAACGTACCCCATCAGTGGCAGATACCCCTCTTGGGAGATGTCTTTTTATGTTCTTCTCTCTTCAAAGACCACTCGACCCTTCACACCAATATGTCTCTCCTAGAAACAGATCATTAGACTGTTGAACATATTACCCCCTTCACTCCTCAGTACCAACAGAGCATCGTAAAACGCCAAAGGACCCTACCGGCCTGATCATCAAGAGAGTTGCCGCATCAAAGACAAAATACTATCTGATGGCCCCTGTATATGATTGAATTCAGTAGAATCCAGTAGTCAACGAGTTACAGAAAACCAGCTCTCGAGATGTACATTTATTGAAAAGATGATACTGTGTGAGTTGTATTGATGGTCAATATCTTGAAGGAAAAGAGACCCTGATCCTAAATAATTGGTCATTTTTTGTTGATAGGCCATGTAGTCTTTGAGCCTATCCTCAAGGTCTTTAGTGGAAACCTTGCCAGATCCCTCAAGAACCAGTATCTCCTCTGTCTTGCACGTTTCTTACAATGCCTGTATAAATACACACCATATCTGAAATTATATTGCACCATCAAACTTATACCTCAACTTAAACAAGGTTGGACAATGTTTGACCATCTTTTGAAAGGTTTTACGTCAGATGATAAGTAAAAGCAACCCATATAAGAAAATGTATATTGCATCACCATCAAAACTACTTATATTTACCTCAATCAGACACACATGTGGAAAAGAGTCATCTCGAATTCAATATTTTTGTAAGAGTTGTAAAATCAAAACAAACCGTGTTCCGTAACGCTACAAAGACTTATTACCTCAATTTCAAACAAAATTTGAAGACTTTCTGCACTATGACAGGTTAGCAAAAGTCGATATCTGAAAACATAGAATTGTCTTCATAGCGATTTCATCAAAATGGTGTGTATTCAACAAAACAATGAAATATCACGGCCTTTCATTTGACCTACAGATTTTAATTTATCAAAAAGTTCCTCAGAAATATTGGCCAGCCATATGCTTGGAGAAAATTTAACAAGAATAGTTTTGACCAAGTTTGGTATAATTTTTTCTAGTAAATATGAAATCAACATCAAGTTTAGTCCTGACCTCATAGGGGAAAAAAGGTACAGAACGAAGATGGATAAAGTAAAGACAGAACAAGTCTCGTCGTAAGAAGCATTGCTTTGCAGCTGAATTTAAATGTTTTTTGTACAAAAATCGAGTTATATCTCACCCTCTCTTCTCTCCTACTATTTTTCTTGAAAATCAGTATTGAATGGATTTTAATAAATATTCCCAATTATCCATGTAATAATTGTAATCTTTTGTATGGATCTCCTATAGGTTAGGATGTCGTTCTATGGAACATGTTGCAAGTATTCAGGGGGTTTATCATACTAAAATGGTGTTTAAGAAACGTAAAATGGGGAATTTTTTATTATATAACGATTGCCTGCTTTCCTTTTGTGAACAGATATAATATAAGGCTGCATAAGATATGAGAATAGCAAAGCCCAAAGTTTAAACGATTTGACAACTCCTTTCCACCTCAAGCATTAAAAGTGATAGCAAATCAGAAGCTACGAGATACACGTGTCGGGGGCATTTTAAATGAACTGATGGGGCAAGTTCATTGCACTGTCAAATCTGTTTTTATCAAGGGGCAAATGTCCATGAGTGTATCGTGAGATGATTGTATCACCCCCTTTTACTCTGTAAAACAATGAATTGGTTTGTTTGGGGTTTTTAACAGCAAGGCATGTATTACACAATACGTTTTATAAGAAATGCATATCGTCATGATAAAGGTTTTTAATTTGGTTAAGAAACAACATAATCCCTTCCAGCCCTTCAGGATAACAGACTGTAAGCCAAACGAAAATAACATCATTCAAAGTTCTGAAATGTTAAGTATGGGTTTTTAATTGTTCCAGTAGGGGAGGTTGGAAGAAAATTCTTGCCAGTTTTTTATCCCACGATCCATTTTTAAGGTGCGAAAAAATTACTGGACTTCTGAAACAAAAATTAATCTACCTCCATATAACCCCATATATTCATTCTCCTGTATTGCACAGAAGTATTGTCCACGACTTAGATGTTAATCACAATTTTACTCCTTTTTATCTGGTTGTCGTGTTTTATCAGTGAAGTTGTCGACAATTCCAATGTTATTTTTACAAGGTGATAGTGTTTAGAATGTAGCAAGTTACAAACCTAAGACGAGAATTCTCCTTTTCCTTATCAAATTTTTAAAATGGTAACGATGAAAGTACGGAAGTCATTTTTAACGGAACGCTTTTCACAGTAGAAATATGTGGGTTTTGTACAGAGTTGTGAGAGGGAAAAGACTGTATTTTTGGAGAGTTGATATTCTGTATATTTCAACTGGAACATGTGATAATTGACACACAACGTGCAGGGACCGAATCTTTTCCACACCCCCTCCCTGTTCAATACACTCGATCACTACCATACAGCTGAATAATGTGTTTTTACTAGCCACACATCGTTTTGAAACCTAATGTGTCAGTGAATTCCTTAGTCTGTTCATCCTCCCATCTCTCTCTCTCTCTCTGTCTCTCTCTCTCTTGAAGTAGATGTAGATATCTAGGTTTGTACGGTTTAGATAAATTTTATGCGATTTACCTCGGAATTGAGATGTGCACTTTTCTCCCGACCCCGCCCCTGTTCTCTCTCTGTCATTATTTATATTTTCATCTCTACTGCTTTTTCTTTTGCCTTCTTCTCATCTTGCACCTGTTTACCTATTCTCTCGTTCCCTCTTATTACTATTTATTGATCCCTTTATATCTCTTTCCTTATCACACTATTTCATCTCTCGTTCTTTAGCCCATTTTTTTTAAAATCTCTGACTCTTCATGTTTACCTCTTTCTCTTCCCCTCTCCATCCGTCTTCTCCCCTCACTTGCAAACTCTTGTGTTTTTCTCCCTTATCTCTCCTCCATCTCTCTCGTGTTCTCTCTTAATTCCATCATCTTCCATCTTTTATTTATCTCTCTTCCTCTCTATCTTTCTTTCCCGTCTCTTTTAATATGTTCTCCTTCCTCTGAACCTTCCCTTCTCTCTGTCTGTCTCTCTCTCTTTCTCTCTCTCTCTCTCTATCCCCTCCCCCTCTCTCTCTCTCCCTATCCCCTTCCCCCCCCCCCCCCCCACTCTCTCTCCATCTCTACCCCCCCCCTCTCTCCATCTCTATCCCCTTCTCTCCCTCTCTCTCTCTTTCCCTCTCTCTCTCTCTCTCTCTCCATCCTGCTTCTACCTTTGCATTGAACTCATATGTACAGTATAAAGAGAAAAGAATTGTAAAGACTTAAAAGAAAGATTTACAAAGATGAATGGTAATTGTACAGAGCAGCATACTCGTTGCACTTATTTTTGAATCATGTATATAGTAAATTATGAGGTCGGGTACAGACAAACAAACAAAAAAAAAGTTGAAAATGTTATTATGAATATTATGACTGGCAGATGGTTTCCAAGTTTTGAACAGATATATTTATTATTTCTGTCTTTTTGTTTTTGTTATTGTCAGATTTCTTCACGCTATTGGATATTATATGGGTTACTCTGTCAAATGTTCTTGTAAGAATTTTAGTTTTTTTTTTCCCCAGTTGTCTCGAAATGTTTGATTGATACCAATTCTTTTTGCTTTGTTGAAATTATGATTCTATAGTTTTGGTTTCATGAATGTAGAATTTTTATGCATGGATTCTTTTTTAAATGTTTGTTAACTACTGATTTGCATCATGAATTTTTAATTTGTTTTCACTTTTTATCTTTTATCTTTGTAATTTTTAATGAAATCTACCCGTGCTTCAAGGTCTATCAAAATACATGTTCATGTTACAGAGCTCAAACTGCATAACCCACATTTTAAAAAGTAGCTGGTTGTGGAGCTGCTCACCTGTATATTTATCACCATTTTATATTTGACAGTGACAGAAGGGGAGTTACAAATGAACAATTTGTTTGTGACGTCCATGCTCGTCTCAGTTCAATCGATTTTTCATTGTAAGGAAACTGAATGTTTGTTTCATACAAATCTCATTTTGTGACGTCTGCATTATAAAATGCCAAGTAAAATATGCCTAGTTTGCCGTTAAATCATCTTTTTTGCGCCACAAGGACGTTCACTCATATACAGATTGAACACTATCCTGGCTTAAAAGACACAAAATGCTCTTAACATGTTTTATCAATTTAAATTAAACGGCATCACTTTGTTTAACGCTAGCAAGAAGAAAAAAAGCTCCCCAAAAAAGCTAATTGTTAATATTTGTTATTTTAGCTGTGAACGGTGTACACATTTGATAGGTAAACTATCCTGTTATGAACATGAGAGGGCAGTGTTCATTTTGATAATAAACTACACTGCAAAGAGGGGATTCCCCATTAATAGCCTAATCTATATATAGACCTTGAAGCACATCATACATCATTATGTCAGAACCTTTCTGGTAAAGCGTCAAGACCCCATTTTTTGTGGTAAAATATTATTTCAAGTTCTTTTTTTCTTTATGTTTCTGTACTTTTATTAGCGTTTACCACTGCCCATTGTTCACAATGCATGTATTTAACACACACACATACATGTACACACCTCGTAGCTGTAGCAATGTAAAAACACTGGATTATTTATACACGTTTTTCTCTTTTCAGTATCTTTATGTAAGAACACCAGTCAAGAAACCATAGAATATGAATAAGGTACTGTAGGTAATTGTTCAGGTGCGAGCTGATTGAAGTTTCAAATGACGTTTTTGGCTGGAGAGATAAACATAGGCATGTACAGTCATGCATGTTTTCCTGACAATTTAAGAAAAGTAATTGTTGAACAGTGTCTAAATCATAAAATAAGAAAAAATATGGTTAATAGTTGCCTTTTAAATATGTTGACTTGGTTCACAATTCAATTGTTTAATTAAAGTGATTTTAACAATACAGCTACCAGTATGAATGGGGACAAGGGTTTAAAACTCATTCAGTTAACAATTAACGCTTGTTTAGACATAATGCGGCAAAATCGCATCATTTAAAAACAAAATTAAAGAGTGTTTTTTTTCTTCATGATGATGTAAAATGTGACACGCTTGACTTGTCTGTATCTTATAACACGGAGCTCAGTGAATACGCACAAGTCCTTTGTTGTGCGCAGTTGCTATTGATTCACACTTTAAAAAAAAAAAATTGTGACAACTACTTTTGCGGCAGTTTACGTTGCCATAACTGTACAAGCCTTTAAGCTCATTAGTATCGTTCTGCCATTGGATGATTAAAAAAACGTCATTTGAAATGTAACTTCAGCATTTTGTGAATGGATAAATTGATTGTGATAAGAATAAGGAGGACTTCTTTTTTTTTCATCATCCTAAGCAGGCTGCGCAATAACCTATGATGTAGTGACCGTCTGCAGTAGTGTATTTATAGTCTCTGTATGTAGACTGGTAACCATTTCTCTCAAGTAGTAATATATTAGGCTGTACTCCCATTGCCATTGGAATTGTGACTTTTTACCAGACTGGGCATTATCCATGTGAGAGTTTTGAATGAAGCAAGAAGTTCTCTCTCATGTTAACGCTCTCTATCTGCCAACTATTTGTATGTGTATCCCTAAAGGTCAATTCGAAGCGTAACGGTGCAACGTTTCCAAGAAATTGTCAATTTTGAATAAAGAATATTATCAAAAAAATACAAATATCGAGATCAATGATATGCTGTTTTTACTAATATGAGCTGGTTTCAAAACATATGGGTTTCTTATCAAACATTCTTTAAATTGATTTGTTAGGGAATGGCATTGAAGATAATTTTTGTTGGCCATTCTGTAACAAAGCTTTTTAAAATTCAATATTTTATGTATTTGATGAATTGTTGATAACAACCTCAACTCCAGTGAAAATACTTCATATTAGTTTATTCATCATGTCATTAATTTGTAGATTTTTATTTGAATGTCTGAAATATTCCTTATTCAAAATTTAAAATTCTCTGGAAGTGTCATTCTGTAACGCTTTGAAATTACCCGAGCATACAGTGCGTGCACATCGTACCCACTGGCCTGTTTTTAGTGTACACAATTTGATTGTGTACGTAGCTGTGTGAGCCCGCCCTGTTTCCACTGCACTGTTCGCACGTTGAGCACGATTGGGGCCGCGCACCACACTGGGCACCCACAGTTTTGTGTCACAAATGAAATTATATGATGATGCAATCTTTACACTGTTTCTTGAACCCGTTTTATGAACTCCAATGTAGATATGTTCTTTTTATTTTTTTTCCTTCTCTTTTTTAAAATGAAGATAATAGCAATGTAATCTTGGATAAGTAATATAGGAAATGGCAACATGTTTTAATGAGAATTTTTGGAGCTCTCCAAGACACTCTGTTGTCCTGTAAATAGCCATCTATTATCAATGTGCTCAATGAATTAAACCATTTCTGCCATCAAAAAAAAAAATCTTGTGTGAAGGAAATACTTTATTCATTTGTATATGTGGTAATGTTACAGGTAATGATGATGGTGGTGATGATGATGATGGTGGTGATAATGATGATAATAGTGATGATCGTGTTGATGGTGATGATGATGGTGGTGATCGTGGTGATGATGATGGTATTGATGATGATGATGGTGATGGTGATGATGACGATCATCATGATCATCATGATCATGATCATCATGATGAAGATGGTGATGACGATCATGGTGATGATGTGGTGATGATGGTGATGGTGATGATGATGGTGGTGGTGGTGATGGTGATGATGACGATCATGATGATGATGATCATGATGGTGATGGTGATGACAGTGGTGATGACGATCATGGTGATAGTGATGACAGTGGTGATGATGATGGTATTGATGGTGATGGTGATGATGATGTTAATGGGTGGTGAGGGTGATGATAAGATTATGATGATGATGACGGTGATGGTGATAATGATGATGGTGGTTTGATTTGATTTGATTTGATAAGGTTTTATTCGAATATTCAACAATACAGCTGGAGGCTGATACAAGTGAATTTACAAGGTAAAAATAATTGGTGATGACGATCACGATGATGATGGTGATGATGATGATAGTGCCGATGATAATGGTGATGATGATGATCGTGCCGATGATAACATTGGTAATGAATAGGATGATTATGATTGTGATATTGATTACAAAAGTGATTATGATTATGGTAATGACTAATGATGATGAAGGGAATGACGATTAAGGAGATAATGATTATGATGGTGAAGATGATGAGGATGATGATGAATCATGGTGATGATGATAATAATGATGAGGGCGATGGGAGAAAGAGAGAGAGAGAGACAAACACACGTACAGTGTCAGCAGTCATACACACAGGCAAACCAAACTATAATGTATTTGGCACAAGAGGGCAGCATAGTGCTACTTCAAACTGATTGCGAAAGGCAAATTACATGTACGGGTATCTTACTTTTCATGATGATGATGATGATGAGGGCGATGGGAGAGAGAGAGAGAGAGAGAAACACATACACAAATACACCCAGGCAAGCAGAACTTACACCAAACTATAATGTATTTGGCACAATAGGGCGGCATAGTGCTACTACAACTAGTGTCCCTTTATAGAAAGGGACACTAACTACAACCAGTGCCGTATATGGCATTGACTACAACCTGTGATGCGAAAGGCTAAATACATTACGGGTATCCTATTTTTACTCTAAATTACAATTCTTTGGAATTTTATAACCGATCAACAGGTATGTTCACTTTTCAGCAAATTTAACGAAAACTGAACTAGGTTCCCTTCACTCACTTGGTGATGGCCTGAGAATGCACGGAAATTAAAGTAGTTAAAATTGGATTAAAAACCTGATTATAGGATAAAATCTTAATACCAGTTCATTAATTTAAAGAAAAGGCGATGAATTCTTACATTCCATGAATACTTTACAATAATAGGTCCATTTATATAGCGCAGCTACTATATGAATATACTCTACTACGCCTAATGTAACGTATATGTGGGTATCTTTCTTGCTCCCTCAACGAGATGACTCCACCCAACAATCTCTCCCTCCCCCTCTCATACACCCCTCTATAATGCTCTTACCCCCCTCT
Organism: Strongylocentrotus droebachiensis; assembly: GCA_035222895.1. NCBI lineage: Eukaryota > Metazoa > Echinodermata > Echinoidea > Camarodonta > Strongylocentrotidae > Strongylocentrotus > Strongylocentrotus droebachiensis. The sequence continues at coordinate 902,111 of JAVYIG010000037.1, read as the reverse complement.
CTCTCCTCTTTCATCCCTCCATTTCTTTTTACCCTTTTTCTTGCCTCTCCTTTCTCTTTCTTTCTTCTCTTCTTTTTCCTTTTCTTTTCTGTCCTTTTTCTTTCCCTCTCTTTTTTCTCTCCCCCTTTTCTCATTTTTCCCGACGACAGCGCAATGTTACCGATAATATCCTGATATGTGGAGAGGGTGCGACACCCCCCACCCCACATATCAGGATATTATCGGTAAAATTGCTCTCTCCTTTTTCTTTAACGGTAAACTACAAAGCCCTAATTTGAAGTTGACATAATTATAAATTACTTGTTCACATACAATGCGTCGTCTTTACTGAGAGCATGAACAAAGCGCCATTCTCATTTGTTCTTGTTTTGCCCTTGAAAATTGCACCCCCCCCCCTCCCTTGGGCACCAGGGGAGGGGGGGGGGGGGCTGTCTCCAAATAAAGGTAAAATTAACGCGTTTTTTGTTTACCCCCTCTCGCTGCCCCTGCTTAGGGCAGGATATTAACGCTGATCATACCTCATGAGCAATTGTCGTTTAACTTGTTTTGTCATGCTTTCTGCATTCCTATATATTAAAGAACAAATGAGAATGGCGCTTTGTTCATGCTCTTAGTAAAGACACATTGTATGTGAACAAGTAATTTATAATCATGTCAACTTCAAATAAGGACTCTGTAGTTTACCTCTCCCTCTTTTCTCTCTCTCTCTCTCCCCCTCTATATCCCACCTTTAGCTCTCTCTCCTGTTACCCTCACTAATACATTCACATACTGAAAACAAAACTCTCTTAATTGCAAATGCTCTTCTCTCTTACATTTATTTACATTAATGTGTAGATCCCTCCCCTCCCCTTCCCCTTCAAACATGAATAATCTGTGCCACTAGCTAATGATCTAGCTATTAAAGGCCAGGGGAAAACTAAGCCCTATCCCTTTGGTGTAAACTACATGCCTGTACCTGTTGATAACAATGAGTTAAATTACGACTGTATAATAGTTATTATAAGATGGGTAGAAGAATCCCTGCATTGGTCAATTACTATGTAATTATTTTTTACTGGATGCACGCGATATCGGCGATCAATACCACTGATATCCTTCTTTTATTTTTATTTTATAATTCTCTCTTTTTTTTTTATATACGGTATATATATATTTTTTTTTGAGGTGATAATTATTTTTTTTCGTGTTTTTTTATAATTATAATCCGTTTAAAAAAAGAAAAATTCTATCATTTGTTTTTAAAAGTTTACAGTTTAATGTGCACTGACAATTCTTTTTTTTGGTTTAATTTCATGATACCAGTAAGTTAAAAATCATGCGTCCGGTAAAAAAAAATACCGGACGCATGATTTTGCCATGCATCCGGTAAATCTGTAAAATAACAAAATTTTGTATTTTTGACAATTTTTGGGGCCCCATCTTATAAAACAGATGATGCACAGGTTTAATTCGTGGGTCGGTGGAATTGTGTGCACGCGGTACCTTTGAATTTGGTCTAAAACCATTCAAAGGTACCTTGTGCACACAATCCCTACCGACGCACTCAAACCTGTGCATCATTTGTATACCGGTATACCCTCCCCTCACCTTTTGATTGAATTTAAAACAAAAACTTTACACATGAGAGAGATATCAATGACAGACGTATATTACCATTATTTATTAAGCATTTTTCTTGGTGACAATTCTATGATTCTTTTGCATGTAAAATTGTATTAAGCTGATGAGCGATCTAGTAGAGAAATATATATCAGTGATAAATTGAGGAGGACAAAGAATTGTAGTTATAACTTATTATGCTCGAGATGGAATCAAAAGTTATGTCAGCTTCACTTATTAGATCATTTTCAGAATATCATGTCAATAAATCCCCCCACCATTATAATATACATAATTAAATTTGCATTTGACTCACAATGTGAAATATAATATTAAGGATCAACTAGATTTATCAAGTGCTATACAGCATAACACGCATGGACAAATTAAGAATACACAAACAAAGAGTTGCTTGATTTGGTATGCCAACTTAGCCCATATGGTATTTTGCATAAAGGCACGCATTCATACTGTACACGCGAGTAAATATGTTAACATCCTTTAATTCGTTGAGCATAATATACAAAGCATTAACGATAACGTAACAAGCCTCTATTCAGTATGTGTTATTAACAAGCTAAAACATTAAGAAAGTTCATTGCATAGTCTATATGTGCATTCCCGGAGTATGACCACATCTTTGTACGGGCAATCAATTTGTTTTCCTGCTCATGAGATCAGGGGCAGATCCAGCCGGCGGCAGGGGAGGGGGCCAAAGAGGGGGCCCAATTCGTGAGAAAATATTTAGCGGCGAAACAGCTAATCGGTGAATAAGCGGGAGGGGGGGGGGGGGGCCCCAAACATTTGAAAAATTTGCACCCCTCCCCTTGAGGCCCAGGGGAGGGGGCCTGTCACCAAATAAAGGTAAAATGTTTTTACCTGTTTTTTTCCCCCTCCCTGGATCAGCCACTGCATGAGACAACTTGTATATACATATATGTTTTGCCATATTGACATAGGCCTACGTCTACCATGTGTACATCCAGGTCATTTTTGTAACTTTTTCATATTTTCCCATTTTACATAACTATTTTATTCTAAATATCTTGGGAACTGAATAAAAATTCAGTTCAAACATAAATAAGATCTTGGTTATCCCCCCCCCCCCCCCAACACAAAGACTTAGGATTAAATACACAAAATATAAGAAGATAACATAAGAAATAACCACAATCAATACCGGTAAAAAAAAGCATTATTAACTTTAACACCAAATGTATCTTAGGAAAACATGTAACAAATAATATACAGCAATGCAATGTCATAATGGAAGGGTACCTGGAATGCTTTCACCACAGTATACAAGGTTTTATGTGAAATGTTCTTAGAGGAACCTGTTACACCTTAACGTTAACTTTTTTCCTTTTTTGTTGTTGTTGTTTTCATATACATAACTATTTTATTCTAAATATCTTGGCAACTGAATACAAATTCAGTTCAAACAAAAATAAATGCAACTATCTGGAAAAATAGGGAGCTGATTGTATTTTACATGAGCAATCATGCTGTACACTGTTGGTTTATGGGATCACCAAAATGAGAAGAAATTGACTTGGTCAAATGCTCGACCCACATACGTAAACGGAATTACACACACGCACATGGCATGGTAGTTTGGTCCGAACTCTTCAGCTATATTATTGTCATACTTCCAATTATTTGGGATTTAAATATCATTAATGGCTTTTTTTGTCATATGCTTTCAAATATAGGGTTTGTGCCATTCCACCTGGTCTTTGCGTCGCATCAGGTTAAACAAATTTTCGAAGAAAGACAATAAGGACGGAGACCAGACGAGCTTGGTACAAAATGAATGGCATTGCACCAAAACGACTTGAAGTGTCTTAGTCTAGTCTTCCATATCTTTAATGTGTAACATCAATTGGCCTCAGTGGCGGATCCAGGGCCCAGGGGGCCCGGACCCCCCCCCCCCCCTTGAGAAAAAAAATCATGTAAAAAACGTGATTTTTACCTTTGGGGGGGGGGGTGCAAATTTTTGAATTTTCGAGGACCCAAAAAACAAACAAAAAACGGCTCACTACCCGGCTCCGGTGATTGGTCAGGATGTTGAATCTTACTTCAATCTGCAAAGTCCTCCTGGCTCTTGGAAGTCATGTCTCCTGTATGAAAAGAGTACATATTAAGCAAATATTAATCGACTATGAGGGTAATGGTACAAACTATCACCGAGGCGATGATAGTTTGTATCTATTGCCCGAGTAAATGAGGTTAATAATTGTTTTATATCCCACATCGGCAATAAGGTCTATTTAAAGTGAATTTTACATAATTAAAAGAACTGATTCTGCAGACAGTTTAGCTTCAGCTAGATTTTACAAAGCACAACACGCATACATGTAATACAGTCGATGCGTGTTTATTTGACATTGTCATTGACATTTCGCGTAACCTACTTTGCTATGCGCTGTATGCTTATTCAATGGGCAAGTGGGGCAGCAGCAAAAGATTACTGTACAAAAGTCCTATCGCAGGGAGATAGTACTTATCTATCATTAATCATGTGACCTCGTTTAGACCAATCAGATGGCAAGATTCTTAGTATGCGGGATATAATCTATTTTATCTGCATTACATCACCTCAATTTTTCTATCAATAGTTTGAAAGTGGGAAACAGACTTGCTTTATAAAATACTATAGATCACACTCTAAACAAATCATGCACATGAACTGTATTGTCCAGAAAATGTAACAGCAAATAGCGTGTTAAAGTGGTGGTCTTTATTACGGGAATCATATTCTTCTTAACCCTTACTGTACTGGGCTATTTTGAGCACCTCCCTGACTGGGGGGGGGGGGGGGGGGCAATGATATCGGCCATTGAATGTCCGATGAACTAAAAAATTTGCTTTTTTGTAGATATTCACGTAGGGGACGAGATGGTATAATTAGTTTTGTCCTATTATGAAAATTGTTGTTGTTAAAGCCTAATTAATTATGCAAAATGCTAGTTTTATGCATTTTACAGAAAACTCCACATATTTGTCCCTAGAATTGTGAACAGTCTTCAAAAATGTACTGAATAAATGTTTCCTTCATTTCAAATTCATGGAGATTCATTATTTGTATATTTGAAAATGCAAAGGTTAATTTGCATAAATTATGAATACGCAAATTACATCACTATATATCCTTATGTTTTTTATTGTTTGTATATCTTGTTTTACTGTTTTATTTCTAATGTATTCTTTTGTTCTAGAATACATCAAGTTACTTTGAGAAACATAAACATATTTCCCACTTATGAAGAAATACAACCTGTATTCACATTTCTGCTTGTACATGAAGATGCAATTTAAGCACTTGTTGATGACATGCACATACTAATTGTTATATAACACCTTACAGGTTCATGTGATTTTGAACAAAATTGTATTAAAATGTGCGTAAGACATAGACGTAGGGCAAAAATCATGAAACAACAATTTAGTCATGAAACAGATATTAAGTACATGTATTTCCAAACTTGGGGTTGGGAGCAATAGAACATATTGGACTTGAAAAGCTTCATATTATAAAGTATATCTGAAAAGTAGCCAATGATGGGATGGGAGTTATATTGTACAATGTAAAATAAAAAAAGAGTTGAAAAGAAAAATGATGTTGGACAAAAAAGTCTTACCACCCTGAACTTGTTTTACCGGAGCCATCCCGGGAATGGAACTCTACATCTGTTTAAGGTGTACCTGCTTACTGCTCCTGCTCTGCAGATCGTATCTCACTTTCTAGTCGACGCTGGGTTCTCTGCTTCCAGTTCTCCAGAGCCTTATCGTTCCCCTCAGGACTTGCTAAGAATTCTTGAAATTCCTGTTCAAGCTCCTTAATTTTTTGTTGCAGTGACCTCTTTTCCAGATTTGCTTCTTCCAAATCTTTCTTGGTCTTCTCAAGAAGCGACTCACATCTTGGATCCGTGGATGTCTTCTTTAGATCTTTAGCTGCTAACATTCTGTCAGCTTCTGGGAGGCATTTATGTAGAAGGCGAAGCCACTCAAGCTTATCCACATCTGTGCGAGTTTTACTAGGCCAAGGTACTACGTAGTGATCAGTCATCCCGCTCCCCTTTAAGGTCTCTATGGCTTTATCCATTAACATGGGGTCATCATTTTTAAGTATGGCACAGACAGGGAAGCGACCTATCCAATCGAAACATATTCAATGGGTTTTATCAAAATAACGTCCAAAGTCATGATAAGTGGATGACTAATATACCACACATACGTCACCTAATATTTATTTTGTTTAGAGGGGTGGGGTTTGTAATTTGACACATCAAAGTGGAGAGAACCTGTAATGCCTCATTCATTTCTGTTTGTGTTTTCCAATATTCTCATTGACTTTAATTGTGTGGCATAAAATATACTGCCACATTCAAGTTGTATTAAAATAGAATTGTAATAATCGCATAAGAGAAGAAGGGAAGGAGAGATGGAGATAGAGATAGAGAGAGAGAGAGAGAGAGAGAGGGGGAGGGGGGGGGGTGAGTTGATAAAGAAGGGAGACTGCAGAAGAGACCGGAATAATGAGTAAACGTGAAGAGTCGGGAGATAGTACTAGTAATACATTTACAACGAAGACAATGAAAATAACCTTTAATATCTTTGGTATAGGGCAAAAATGAGTTGGGGCAATCATGATAAAATAAGCGTGTTTAATAGTCCACGATAGCAAATAACACAAATCACATATAGGTACCAAGGTAAACAAAATTTACCAGCTGATATACAAAAGTTTTATGCATGAAAGAAACCTGGCTCGTAATGTTATTCATTTATTCATGTATCACTCTCTTAATCTATTCTTTCTTTTAATCCTGAATTCGGTGGTGTACATCACCGCAGCCATTGTAATTTACATGTATATGGTGTGTTTTAACAGTACAATTGTTTGTTTATTCAAAATTGTTAAAAACGAAAAACCTTCATATGTATTCAGTTTATTGTCCTACCTACCTTTAAGGATTAAGGGCAAACTCACCTGTAATCTCCATTATCTTCTTGCTCTCTTCTACGGTAACTTGAATATCCAAAGTGCTGAAGATAGAAATGAGAAAACACACAGATTCAGAATCATTATTATTCATGTGGTGATGATTGAAGGGTTAATGGTAACAATACAATTCAATTCTCAACCCGCCCCTGCCAAAGGCCACCTCAAAAACAAAAAAAAACAAAAAATTGGACGTACATGTATTTTGTTTGCACTACAACAATTATAATAATTTTACCGGGCATGGTGGCTCAATGGTTAGAGCGTCCGCCTCATGAACGGGAGGTCGTGGGTTTGATCCCCGGCCGAGTCATACCAAAGACTTATAACAATAGCACCTTCTGCCTTCTAGCTAGGCGCTCAGCATATTAGATTGGAGAAGGGTAATAGTAACATGTTATGTTATGCAGGGCCCGCTGGGAGAGCAGTTTTATAAATGAAGTGGCTACCCTGGGTAAATAAAACGTTAGTATATATTAATCATCGTTCTTAGTGTTCTAACATGCAAACTTTCTGCATATCAACATGAACATTTTCTGGCTCTAACTACTGATGCTGGTAGATGCTCAATCACATCATAATTTTGAAGTACCGGTAGGCTGTGATTTTTCTGTGTGTGTAAATGTAGACTTGATTAAAATTGATTACATTGCCGTAGAAGCATGTGAGGTTTTTTTTTTGGTGCTCGGTTGCTACGCTCACTCGCCTAGTAACAAACTTACTTTAAAGTAATACGATCCTAAATACTGTAGAGAAAGTCCCCTTAATAACATGATCAATCTTACATGTATGTCTACATGGAGATTCTGAATATTCTATCCTTGGCCTGTGCGTTTAAATTTGCTCAAAAAAAGGGTGATTTAAAACCTTTTAAGTCCTATTAGGCCTGTGGATGTTATTGAGTGCTCCTTTTCTACTTTCCACCTTTACCCTACCCTTCTACTTTATCATGTGGGTTAAGGAATGCATAAAGGACGGCAAAGTGTGTTTCTTTTATCAAAAATATTAAAAAAGTTGCTCTAGGGAAATATTGTTAGTTAGTTTTCCTTGTTTAGGTTGGGGTTTGGGCAGAGCTGTCAACCTCCAGCCCAGAAAATCAGTAATCATAAGGCCCAAAATCAGTACTTTGGGGAATAAATCAGGGCTTTTCTCGAAAGAGTGCGTCCACTTGTCTTTCATATCAGTTGTTTTAAAAGTTTAAGGAATAGAAATGTCGTTTTATATAATCAAAATTGAAACTACTTTTTACGCAGTCTAGCAGATCAGGCGTTTATAAGAATTAAATCAGTAAATTAAAAGTAACACAATGAAATAATTAACTTAAATATTTTAAGAACGTCGAATATAGGTGTTTAGCTAGTCTTGCATATCAGTTGTTTATTTATTGAAATAAAAAATAATATCCATTTCTTTTTTTGTATTATCTTGCATAACTGTCGTTAAATTACAAATAAAAATTAATTGCCATTTTACTTAATCAGACACACGTTTATGTATTTGTTAAGTCTTGCTGAAAAACTGAAGGGGTGCACATGCTTTTTCATGTTTTTTTAAAAAACATTTTGCCAAAACAAATTGAAATTATCTTTTAATGTCTATACCATCTGAAAATGTATTCACCAGCACATATGCCATCTATAATGATTGTTATCACATCCACACAAATTTAAATTTAAGGAAAGTCACATTCTTTTACATAGTCTGCCCTTCTTTAGTTCAAAACAAATGTGTCACCTTCATAATCAGTTATTATCCAAATAAGACAGCAAAAATTAGACAAACCCAATCAACATTCACTCACACACCGGTTAATTTTAAAGGTAAAGACCAGTTATGGTCATGCGATTGCATTGTGAAAAAAACGTTGTGGAATCAATCAGAAAAGGTTGATCATCTAGCATATAAGTATTGGTGTGTACTGCAAGGTTCTGGAATCATCAAAATGATAAGAAATATGGCCCAGTCTTCGTAAAGTTACAAGCACTGTACACAGAAAGATGTATATGGGACTATACGCACACGTGCGTGACACATGCGTTTATCTCTCACAGACCATGTAGATAAACTAATTTACCAAATATATCAATTCGTCGCTGTTTTCACGAAGTGACGGTAGTGAAAAAAAATTGCATTCACTTTGCGTTACGATTTTCCTCACTACCGTCACTTCGTGAAAACAAGGACGAATTAGTACGCGGTTTCCTGGCATAATTTTTATCATCATGTATTAGTCAAAACATATTCTTTCACATGATTGGTAATAAAAGCTTCCATTTCATTTTTTGAAATTGGGGTATTTCCAATACTGGTCTTTACCTTTAAATCATTATGAAAACATACGAACTGTTCTTAGATCTATAGGGTTTTAATGCATTAACCAGAGCTGCCAACCTTGTGTGACCCAAAAAAGGAACCACGGTGGCAAAAAAAAAATTACACCCAACCTTCAAGAGTGTTTATGGATTTTTGATCAAAGCGCTAAAACCAATTTCTTCTATTTTTGTGAATTAATTTTTTCAGATTTGTGAGAAAGAAAAAAAAAATTAGAACATGTAAATATGGAAAAAAGAGGGAATATTACTCACTCCACGATCTTCACCATACATGCAACCTTCTCAGCAAGGTTTTCTGCTTTGGATGTAGCTGCAGAGAATGTAAGAGAAAAAGTATTTCATTTTTGAATGTCGGAATTGATTCTTTATAGTAAACTTTACTTGGAATCTGTTCATCGGTAAAGTATTATCGGTATTATCGTGATTCAAGTCCCCAGGGACTCGGATCCACGGACACTTTTTACTCTAAAAAAAACATTTCCAAAATTGTATCAGCGCGCGTTTAATGGATTATTACTTTATTTAGTCAAGCCAATTTATCTAGTAGGTCTATTAAAGTCATTCACTACTTAAATTAAAGCAAACTATAATTTAAATTTATTTAGTCAAGCATTGATTAGGCTGAATAAATGAATATTATATTTATTAATTTCATATTGCCTTTAACGATTATTGAAGACGAAATATAACTTTCATTAAATTTTGTTTTGAATGATATTACTGATTTATTTAGTCAAGCCAATTGAACTGTCTATATATTTCTTTGCGGTGCGAGTCCCCCTTGCATGTTAAGATCATCAAATTTCCCATAGGAGGGGACTTACACAGTGGTTGATCCAGCCGGCGGCAAGAGGGGGGGGGGGGGGGGGGGGGGGGGGCTAATTCGTGAGAAAATATTTAGCGGTGACTCAACCAGCCGGTGAATAAGCCATTTAGAAAATATATATATATTTATTATTAGGTGATACGTACGAAGTCTACGTATCACCTATTGATTTCGTCAAGATTTTTATTTATTTATTTATTTATTCTTCCTCGAATTTGTTCGCAGGATATCTCAAGACTGAATAAAGCCATTATCATGAAACTTGCCATGATGATAGATCTTAGTCTAACTTAGAACTGCGTGACTTTTCAGAGAGTCAAAATAATTGTGACGTCATCCAGGCGCCACTTTGTGAAAATCAACTTATGACCATATCTTCATAACTGAAAAGTATTTCTCTTTCATAATTATCATGATTAAGATCAATATCCGTCCGGTCAATTTCAGGTCAATAAACGTGCGCAAATACGCACGTGCGCGTTCGTCCGCGCGTGTACGTGCGCGAAAAAAATTGAAATGCTCCAAATCATCTCAAATTTTTTTTTGCATACGTTTCAGGCCATATGGAGCATTTGATAAAAAGATCACGTACACGCGCATGCGCGCGCGTTTTCGCGCGTACTAGCATTTTGTAACATAGAATCGCCGATTTTTTTTCTGTCATCACATTTGGTACATTTTTCCAAGCATTTTGATAACTTGTTCACCTTTTAAAAACGCAATGAGCGTCCGTCAAAGTTGACAGCACGCGCGGATCTGCGTTATCTTTATCCACAATACATGGGCAAAAACATGCCTATACAAAATGCATTGTAACTCTTCAGAATGGATGGGAACTCCCAATATATTTTCATACTTGGATAGATTATGAGTTGGAGATATGATTTCATGTCTCATTTGACCCTCAATTAACTCATGACGTCATCATAATGGCCTTGGAAGTCAAAATACAAAATTGCATATTATGACGTCATTATATTTATGGACAATTTAGTGTATTTCTCATAATATTGACTGATTTTCTTCCAAATTGCGGTATTTTGTAGCTGAGGCAATTGCCTACAAGATAAATACACACTGCTTTTTATTTCATTGATGTCATCAGAGTAAAAAAATTCAATTAAAGGCCACATGTCAGAATTTTCTCAATTTGCGTGTTATGCCTATGTACGGTGAATTTCGTTCACATCATGAGTCTACATGACATTGATCTTTGAGCACAATTTAGCTTATTTGTGCTCTATGTTCTCCCAAATTTTGAAACGGTGTAGCTAATAAAATTATCTACAAGAATGACGTACATCATTTATCATTTTTATGACATCATCATAGTGAAAAATTCAATTAAAGACGACAGGTCAGAATTTTCTTAGTTTCCGTGTTAGGCAACTTTTTCTGAAATCCTGATTCTACAAATCTCTATCAAATACCTGAAGGAGGCGCTATACCACTCTTAATCATGGTCACCAGGAAATTTCAGTATAAACTTTTACATAACATCATAATTTGTAATGATAAACTGTATCTTTTTGGATTAACCGAGTCGAATGTATGTTTCTTTTGTAGAAAAGAGGTAGAAACCTATCTTTTTATCTTCTTTGAATGTTCTGAAGGGTCCAGAATATGGAATGAGGTGGGAAACAATTTAAAGATGTTTCAGTTTCTTAATATGCAATGGATTGATGTGTTACTTGGTTTCATGTTCTGCCCCTCTCCCTTTTTTTGGTCCGTCTCTGCATCTATCTATATCTCTCTCTCTACTCTTTAATCCTCTCCCCATCTCTCTCTCTCTCTACTCTTTCACCCTCTGCCTCTCTCTCTCTCTCTCTCTCTCTCTTGCCTTGCCTCCCTCTTATTCTATTGCTCTGTCTCACTCTGCCCTACACAGTTGAAACTTGACTCATGGATAGACCATAAATGGGAGAAGTATTTTATAACGAAAGATGAAATCGTGAAAATGCGTTCTTCATTATGTTACACATGAGCATAATTACGTATCACCTAATTCGTCAGTGACGAATTCAAGTCTAGTTATTATTATTATTGCCAGTGGGCAGGGGGGGGGGGGGAGGACCCGGACCCGTCAAACACTCTTGTACACGTCATGTGATTCCTGACTGAACTAAAGGTTTATAATTATAATTGCAGCATGATCTAAGTCCAGCATTTTGTGTGCCAATATCCTACCGTCACTGTCATTTACGTATGGCCGGCCGGCGTATCTTTTATTTACATGCTAGCGGGGAGGGGGGGGGGGGGGGATTTTTTCGATTAATTCCAATGAAACCGCTCGCGAAGAGTCTAGCCTGGATCGGAGAGATCGCAAGTGCTATACACCAGTGTGAATTTACATCCAGGAGAAAGTTTGCTTAACTTTTTCTTGAAACACTTGAACGGTTATTGAAACTGTTTGTGTTTCTTATCTTCAAATATTAATATTATTCTGCATCAAATATATTACATTAAAATCTACTGTGGTATGTAAAGGCACAAACTTACGTTAATACATACACATATTTTTTTTTTAACCAAGAAGGTGCACCATGGTAATACATTAAAACAAACACATCAACATATTACCTAAACAACTCATCACCATAGCCATTGTAAAACCATTATATTAATGATACATGTAAAATAAAGATTGAAACAATTCTCGTCAATTGGCTGTATCCTGAGTGTGATTTATATAATGGATTTTGAGTAACATTTGGAAGAGTGTAACGAGGAATATTAAAGCAAGGGAGACTAGGAGATGAGGAAAGCAAGAAGTTCATAATTGAGAGATGACTCGCGAGATAGCCTTGCATTAATGAATCCTTTATAATTATAATGTTGTCTTAAGAGAAAGTAGACGATTGTTTTAAAATTGGAGATTAGTGCAAGTATTAGAAATATGGGAAATAGAATTAATGAGAAAGTTATTTTTTATCGAGATCAATACATAAGGGGGGGGGGCACCATCAAAATAGGGCACTTTCTGGAATAAGGTGCACCTACAAAGGGAACCATCAAAATGTAAATCTACCATATTTAGACATTGATAGACGTAGGTAACGCATGTCACACACAGAAAAATTAGAAGAAAAGAGAGAATAATGTTATTAAAAAAAGAAGATAGAGGAAAAGGAGAGAGACAGAGAGAGGGAGAGAGAGAGAGAAAGAAAGAAAGAAAAAGGAAGAACATGAAACTTAACTTTACACTTAGACCTACAGATTACATTTCCGACTGAGTTGGCTCGACATGTGCTTAAGAAGACTGCGGACGAAAGTACAACAATACGAAAAACAGAAGTTATATGAAATTGTCTTTTAGAGAGAAAGAGAGGTTATTTCTAAAATGAAATGAAAGGGGGTATGTGACTCTCAAGGAGAAAATTACAATTTCTATCGCTCATGACGATTATTTTGAATTTCTTAATATTTTTTAAAGTTCAAGAACTTCCTGGGGCTCTGCCCCATGCAAGACTCCCGGCAACAGCAAATTTTTCACACAATTTCTTGCTGTCTGCTGCCTCGAGATCACTGGAGCGAAGAAAGGTAACATAATTATAGCAAGAATCCCTATTCAGTGAAGGATTCATCTCTTTTATCATTAAAGACTCCCGGCAAAGGCTCTCCCCCTGCAAAATTGGAGAGAGTTTTATGTAGTTTAAGCTTCTAACAACTGCTCCCGTGGACCTTTTATTATTTACACAAAGGTAAAAGTGTATAGCAAGAATCCCTATTCAGTGAAGGATTCATCCTTTTTATGCAGATGCTTCTTCTACCATTCTTGACCAGAAGTGCGTTTCAAACTCAATGATGTGGGCATCATCCCATTGAATGTTGTGTGCAGTGTTAAGGGTTTGTTTTGCTACTTGCTGCCTAATCTGAGGGCTCTGTTGTGCTCTTTAAAAAGAGGACACAATAGGGGCAGCACAATTTAAATGTCAAGGAATGTATCAGACTTTATTTCTAAAATGAAATGAAAGGGCTATTTGACTTTCAAGAGCGATAAAAACTCTAATCCATCCCTTGAAATTTGAATTGCACTGCCCCCATTCAGTGTGCTTTTTTCAAAGAGCACCAAAAGGCCTCAGATTGAAGATCCCATCTCATAAAATTGTCTATAAGAGAGAAAGAGAGTTTATTTCGAGAGAAAAAACAAAATGAACGGGCTATTTGACAAGAGCCCTTTCATTTCATTTTAGAAATAACCTCTTTTTCTCTCCTGAAGACAATTTCTCTCTTGAAAAGGCTCTGCCAGGCCCCTCAAGCTCTGCCATGTTGTATGCGTACACGCCTGCATGTGCATCCTTTCCTACTATTCCCTTATCCATCGTTGCCGTCACTACCATTTGAGTAGGGCCGGCCCCCACTTCAATAACGGCTCCCAAGCCATCGAGAATGACCCCAGAATTAATAGATGACTATTCTGCCGTTCTTTGGAGGGGCCGGGCGCGGCCTTTTCAGAAGTGTTTCTACACTAACCTGTACATGCACTACGGCTTCACATAAACAAGCATGCTAAGATTTTTTTTAAATAAGCATAATTCCGACTCGCATAACCTAAAAATAAGAATACGGCCAGTCACCCCCCCCCCCCCTCAATGCAGCCGCCTTCACGCACCCCCTCCCCCCCCCTCCCCTCGTCTTTTCCTTATTCGTCGTTACTGTCACTAAATTTTAGTGCCATTTCGTTGTCTTTCTTTCTCCCCGGCTCCTCTCTTCTTTTTCTTTCCTCTTTTTTTTTAAACTCTCTCTCGTTTCTTTTCTCTTTTCTTTTATCTTCTCCATCTTTTCCCTTTTTTCTTTTCTTCTTTTCTTCCGGCTCTTTTTTCCTTCTCAATTTTGTTTTGCGCCACCAATAGGGGGGGGGGGGGGGGGCGCGGCCGTTTCGGCCCACCCCTGGATCCGCCACTGCATTGATGAATGTAGAGAAACAGGATTAAGATCCCATGCAACGCTTCGAAATGTAAAAGAAGAATAAGAAAAATAAAGTTGAGATTCGACCTTTTAATATGTCTAGACGTTGCAAAATGCAATTCGTATTCGTATTTTATTCCATCTCAGAGTGATTATAGACGTTATTTTTTTAGGATAATACAGCTTATTAAAGCTGTCCGGGTTTTTGAAGATAATGCCTCAAAACAAATCGACCAAGCTGTTTATTTCTTAATTCATGGTCTGTTTCTACTGTTTATCTATTTTCATTGCCAACCCTCGAAAACGATTTATTATGCATTTCACAGAGAAAGTATGGTATAATCTACCTCTGGGCCAAATGTTGTGCTTTTAGAAGAATCTGCACCAAACAACACCTATTTAGCCTTAACAGCCCCCACTATAAGAGAAGGTGATAGAAGGAAGAAACAAAGAATAACATTACAAAAGGTGGTAAAAGGAAAAAAACAAAGAATAACATAAGGAAAGATAGAAAGAGGAAGTGATAGAATGATAAAAACAAAGAATAACATACGAGAAGTTAAGATTAACATTACTTAAGTTATCGATCGGAAACAAGATGTGTATTTTTTCGCATATTTAATGAGATATGACCATCGACCTTTGACCTACGTACTCCAAACTCGAATTAGGCTGTACTTCGATATCATGTACCTTCCTATCAAATTTCATTAAAATCCCTCAAAAGCATTACTGAAGTTATCGATCGGAAACCAAATTTGTAACGGACGGACGCACGAAAGGTAGGAAGGACGGCAGCGTTACTATATCCCCTCCGACTTCGTCGGCGAGGATATAATTAATCTTTTAAACATCGGTAAGTTGACAAATTTGTATTTTAATGCTTTCTAGGTGTCATCACTTGTCACTCAATTACCGATTTTGAGTGAATTCAGTTGAGTTTGAAATGATGAGAATCAATAACCTTCAATAGTGTGAATATTTTCATGAGTTGAAAGATTAACATTCTATTTAACGAGGCGTCAGTCGAGTTGAATAGAATTAACGTTAATTATTCGGAGCAACCTTTACATTCTTTCTTTACTGAGCGATTCTGTTTTGGTGCTTTTTTGTACAGGCGCAGATCCACGGGCCGATTCTAACGGCCCACCCCCCCCCCCCTAGCCTCCCAAACCGGTAAAATAAAAAGGATAATAACGTTAATTTAACTTTAACAACCCCCCCCCCCCCCCCCCCCCTCCCCTGACCCGCCAGTGACATAAATGCGGCATCAAAATATTTGTGCTTCTCTGACCGTAATTGAATGCCTAAAACCCCTGAGCTTCCGGGGCTCCACCCCCTGAACCCACCCCCCCACACCAATTTACGCTCGCTACCCTCTACCTGATCGTAAATACTTTAGCCCCCCCCCCCCCCCCCCCACTTTGATAATCAATGTTGGCACAAAAATTCCTACGGGAGCTGTTTCAGTGACATACCGTACCACACTATGACATAATAATCTTCTTCTCCCCTTGCAAACGAGAAAGAAAACAAGGTCATTAAAAGGGATTAAGCGACAAATAAAGATTGTGATTCAAATTGATGCGAATATTTGTTTGAATAAGCACTGCTATTCACCAGAATCTTCTTTGTAAAAGCAACTTTTACAAATGTCAGCCATGCTTACTGAGTTGAGACATTCCATTCAATTTAAAATACTCATTAAAGAATACACTTCTCCGAATGTGAAAGTGATCTTACAAGACAGTGGCAGAATTGGATGGCTGAGATTTTTAAAAGTCGTTTTTACAAAGAAGATTCTGGTGAAAAGCATTGCTTAATATTCAAAAAAATCCTTGCATCAATTTGAATCACAATGATCATTTTGTCCCATGATCCTTTTATTAAATAACCTTGTTTTCTTTTTTGTTTGCAGGGGGAGAAGAAGCTATGTCACGTTAAGAAATCACAAAGATCAGTTGTATTATGGGTATATACATAATGATAACAGAACAAAATGTTGATTATCAGAATGTCATTTTGGAATACCTCTATACAAATACCCGATCTTACTGTGCCGATACCACATTGTATTTAGCCCGTACCAGTATTAGTATGAGCCAATATAAAGTTATTACTCTTTATTCAGTTCAGTATAATGCTTTCCTCAAAAATAGTTTTGCTATTTTTTTAGGGTTGAGACGCTAAGAAATGGTTTCGAACGTACATTACACAAACCCTGAACCATTGCATAATGATGTTGGTTCTCTCTCTCTCTCTCTCTATTTATTGTAATCATGCATTATCATCTACATATAAAGCAGGAACACAAAACTTAGGGTTATTTGGGATAGGTGAAAGTGAGAGTTAAAAAAAAATATATTAACAAAATATTAGTAATCCTCCTCTTTAGCATCCCCCCGCTTTAATATTCACCGCTTTAATATATATCTTGCTCAAAACAGCGATTTAAACATCGTTTCCATAGTAACTCAGAGATTTACCAATTTCACGAACTGCACCCCTTCCCCCCCCCCCCCCCGCGAGGGATAAGTTGGGCCAAGTGTTAAGAATATATCCATGCACTTATTTTTTTCTCTAGTCCCAAGGGATCACTTGGCACAACAGTTTGAAAATACCCTTACTCCACGCTTTGCATATCGTGCTGCGCATTAGCTGTGCAGCTTTTGAGCAGAAATTATAACTCTGCGTGAACCACTTTTTTTGTCCATCCTGACCAAAATGCTATATGAATATTGCACAGTTTTTGAGGGGCTGTATCTTTTGATAGAAACATCGGTGAGTCTTGAAATTTGAAAGGTATTATTCTGATTACATTTTTTATTCCAATATCTAACAAAAATGGTGAAAAACGATCCCAAATTGAAAATTGAAAAAATCGTTCAGACACCCTACTAGATCTAGAGGCCTATATCATTTATAGGCCTGGCTATATTACATTCCTATAGGCCTATAGGCCCCTATCGCGATCCTTTCAGTTTCATTTGATTTTGAATTACCAAAAACACAAACAAAACAACATTGCATTTGTTTTTCAATATACAAACCAGTACAAGTGCGACGTGGAATTGTTACGATGATAGATATAGAATCGGTGATCCATAATCCCGGCCGTTTCTCAGCAGGCTCGTCCGCCCCTAATTCCTTTACATAAAGGGCGTCTATCATGGCATTGATGAAGACGGGCACCTCTCTCTCGCCTATGTAGTCATTGACCATACCAATGACAAGCTTAGGAGGAAACACCACTCGTTCATCATCACAAGGTACAGCCTTGCCTGGTTTGTACGACAAGATTTCATTCCGTATGGCATCCATCTTTGAAGTTGAACAGATTCACGCGAGCAAATAACATACAGATTTGGGCACTAAACTAGTATTCTTTCCGTGAAGGACCGGAGACAAATTGTTAGAAAACATAAAGCACGTTGCATATATAAGCAACGACCGCTCCCAGCTCCTGGCTCTCAGCCAATCAGATGCCTTGGTTTCAGTAGCTTATAACAGTAGCTTAGTCCATGGGCCAGGCTAGTCCTTCCTCTGTACCGTTTTCGTGTAGCGCACCCAATCCACAGAACTCTTAAATATTTAAGAGTTCTGTGATCCAATCAGGTGATAAAAAACACCCTCAACGTTAAAAGTAGACCTAGCCATTCCTCTCAATCTGGACCTACTGATCTCTATTTCCGTAGAGATCAGTGTCTGGACCTCGTGTGGACGGAAATTTGGGGATTGCGCGATCAGTGGAGAGACCGCGCTGTGTGTGCGATCAATGCGTGTGATAGAAGAATAAAAACAAAGAACGGACTGAATCTGGACTAGGGCCCAGGCCAGGCCTGATATAGGTACCAACAGAGGTGGCAAAAACCTTTGTATTGCCATTTTGTTTGTTGGATATTTATATGTGTATACAATTATGATAACATTTCCGAATGTTCAGCTTAGTAAAAATATACATCATTTCGTTGGGGGAAAATCTAATAGCAATTACCTGACAAACTGTCTGAATGTGTAGACTAAGGCATTATGAGGTAGTGGGGATTCCCCCAAATACTGGCATGTGATTGGTTTAAAGTTCAGGAGCCATCAAATCGAACTTCATAGCAACCAACTTTGCCTGTTGTTGACTATGAACTAAGATGTATGGTAAAGAAAGAAGAAAAAATGGAAACAGTAATTGTGAAATTATAAGCCTACTGACAGTAATTTCAATTTTTTTTATTCAGTCCCGCAAAAACGAAATTTTGTGTGTTGTATGGGAGAGGGGTATTAACATTAATTTATTAAGAACAGCATAATTCCTTTGAATTAAATGGTTATTGTTATCTGGTTACTCAATAACCATATTTAATTGTATGGATGTTGTTTTGTAAATAATTTTCCATTATTTATCACAATTTACGTGTTTTATTAGTTAGTAGGTCTAACTCTAATTAGAAAACGAGTCTATGAAACTAGACCTAAAGAAAATTAAGTGACACTTTTAAAAAAGTTTTTCTGAATCAAGCAAAAATGTTGTTTTACAAAGATGATTTCCGTTTTAAAGGGAAGGGCACTGTTTTGCAGGGTCAAAGTCAAAGGTTATGAGACATTAAACTTATCCCAAACTATTATATCTTGAAAGCTTTGTTACTCGATATTGAGGTGGTAATTCTTCGCTGGGCTATTTTAAAGGTCCTAGTTACTTTTTTTGAGAATGCAAAAGTTGCCTTCTGAGGGTAAAATTGTACATCAGTTTTATTGCACTTGGCGGTATGACCATACAAATCAATCTCTGAAAATTTGCAGTGAAATGGTCAACAAATAAAAGGGACCATTTTGAAATGTCTCCTAATCGGGAGTGGACTTGGTAATAAGGGGGGGGGGGGGGAGGGGGTGATGATATATTTTTCTTTGATAAAATACAAAATGTACAGTAGTTCTGGAGTGATGTCAGCAAATGGCAAATTAATAATGATGAGACTATGAGGACCATGAAACAATTATTTTTTTAATTTAAAGTATAAAGATAAAGACCAGTTTGTGTTGTCATAGGTTTTTATTTATTTCTCTCATTAATAAAATTGTACATAATTTAGAACACTGTATCCAACATAACAAAATAATCTTTACATTGGTCTAAATAAATTGCAAGTGAACTTTCACATTTCGATACAAGGCTACAAACAAAGTTACACGTTTACAGATGAGGTTATGAATTAAAAAAAAAGAGAAAGAGCTAGAGAACAACTACTAAAAAGTGTCCTCTTACCCCCCCCCCCCCCCCCGCTTATTCAGCGCCTGGCTGAGTCGTTGCAAAATTTTCGGCCCGATTTAAACATTTTTACCCCCCCCCCCCCCCTTCCTTGAAACAAATTCTGCGTACGCGCCTGGCTGAGACCTACCACAGGACATGTCGAAGCATCTTCACAATGAAAAGGGACCTTGATGCTATCATTGCCCAACAGAGTACTACGGGAGGAAACAAAGACTTATCAGAATGCAGTAGGTTAGCAAGGCAAGTTCCATCTCACTTGAGGGTATGAAGCACAGTGTATCTTCTGTGAGATATCCAGCAAGTAATTGAAAGGAAAAAACACCGGGGAGCGCCTCTGACCCTGTGCGCTGAACTTCGTGCAGATGAGAGAGTCCGTAAAGTTGCTGTTCATAAACTAGATAGCAGGATACTAGCCCTCGTCAGCAGAGATTTAGTGGCAGCAAAAGGCCATTACCACCGGTCTTGCTACCGTCTGTACACAAAGGCCCGAATTCACAAAGGAGGTTTGTCGACAAACCTTGGTTTTCGTGCGTCATATGACGCGTATCGACGCGTTTTTACAAACCAGGTTTGTAAAAAACGCGTAAAAACAAGGTTTGTCGACAAACCTCCTTTGTGAATTCGGGCCAAAGGGTGTAGACAACACTGCAGCGGAGGATGTTGGTGTACCAGTGATATAGATACTCAACATGAGGCTGCAGGGAAACAGTCATTCAGTGAAAGTGTTCTCTTAGATCGGAGAAGAACTGTTCGTCAACTCTAACATTGTACCAATGACTGACCTCACAGCTAGACTGGTTCAGGGCATGGGCATTCTTTGAGTGGCCACAGTGAAAGCCTCAACCAAGAAACATGTCTGCCGTAAATTGGAAGCTGAGTTTGGAGAAGCCCTGCAAATCATTACAGATGACAAGGGACAACTTTAGAAAACTTTAACTCCTGACGACGGATAGTCAACCTGTTCGAAACGTCGAGCCACTCATCCTCTCCAAGCGCTATAGTTCTCCTTAGAACTATATGCTAAGAAAGATAACAAACAGTCCTTTTCAGGACTACACATCCCCAAGGGAAAACTTGTTGTTTATCCTGAAAACCTCTCTTTGCCGGAGCTTGTCAAGACATAGCATGTGGTCCAGACTAAGGTGTAGGTCATGGAATCAGAAAGGACTCATGAAGTCTTTAACAAGGCAGCACTGCAGATGAGAGACGAGGTCAAGAAGCAAGACTATAGACAGTCATGGCCACCTCAGATGTCAGAGGAGATGACCAACGATGCCATTCCCACTTCAATGACCAGGTTCTTACACGTACTGCTGACAGGAACAACAAACTGCGCAAGCCCATCCAACAGAGTGCAGCGGCTTTGCAGCTCTTTTGCCCCGGACTTAATTAATGCCATTACGAGTGGTATTAATAATAATAATAATAATAATAATAATCTTCTAAAGTCCACTACAAATTTTATTAAACCGAAAATGGAAATTCTTTTTGCCCAATTGATCGTGAGTCCGGCAGCCACTGAGCAGCGCCAGATCGAGGTTGCTCTATCCCTTATTGTTGAACGCCAAACAAGGTAGCAGCAACTCCCGTCTTTTAACGTCTTTTGGTATGACGCGGCCGGGGTTCGAACCCACGACCTCCCGGTTGTGAGGTGGACGCTAAACTGACTGAGCCAACACACAGGTAAAGCCACTGAATCACATAACACTGCCCTTCACTGCGAAGTCACTTACTGGAAATATTTAACTGGTGCATATACTTAATCGGCTCGGGCATGATGTGTCAACTCAAGGAAATAGACACGGCCTTGTGTTTCCAAAAGCTCTCTCTTTTAGATAATCAACCTGCACTGACAAGAGATAAACATCCCAAGATCTTCACCGCATTAGCATAGGACAATATTGATCCAATAGAGGAAACTGTTAGTGGGGAACTCACAGGGTGAACGGGATTGCAGTCGGGTTTGCAGTCCAGGCAAAATCTCGAATCCCCCAGCCAGTGAAACCCCTGCTTTGTCTTCCGAAGACAAAGAAGAGAAGACAGTATCAGAAGTTAACTATTGCTGCTCCAAACCTACAAAGCTGGCATCCGGGCAGGCCCGTCACAGATGAGAGAAATAGAGGGAGACACCTGAGATGAGATAACAGCTGGCAACGCAGAAGAACCTGCATGGGTGGCTACTTGCCCGTATATCTAACCCAAAAGCCCAGGCCATCTGCAGCTGGACTGGCTCAACATCACAGTTGTCCACGACATTGTAGTCTACCTACCCACAATCAATGCACCAGAAACCTAGATGTCAACCGTCAATGAAGTGCTCAACCAGTCAATAAACATTATGCAGTCACTCGATTTGAAAACGATAGTCTGTGTATTCGACCAAGCTCTGTTTGACAAAGCTGCTGAAGTTGTTTGGAAGCACCCATTCAAAAATCAAGGACATCATTCTTAGATTGGGAGCCTTCCACACCATCTGCACATGTTGGCAACCATTGGGAAGAGATTCCAAGATGCTGGACTGGGAGATCTATTTGTAAGTCAGGGTGTCATTGCTGATGGCTCTGTTGCTGGAGTGATGGAAGGCCGCAAGTACAACCGTGCAGTCAGGCTGCACAAGTTGTTGTACAAGGTATATTTATGCGAATGTCATGGAAAGGCTTCCTACCTTGGCTAGAAACTAACGACACTGATTCACCTGGAAGAAAGCCTCAGAGTCGTGACATCCTATGTGAAGATGTTCTTCAAGCTGCTGACTGTGAGATGATTGAAAATCAGTCCTTTGAACACATATTCAAGCTGTTTGGTGTCTCCCTTGATTACCTGAGGCAGGAGAATGGGACCCTCTCGGCCTTCTGGATGTCATTATGTGGACATGGTCGAAGTTATGTTAGGTCTGATTCTGGCATCTAGAGATGGTGACTGGGTGCTGCACTTTGTTTCCATTCGTGCAATGATTCCCTGGTGCTTCGCCTACAACAGACTGAACTATGCACGCTATCTTCCCTGCTATTATGCACAAATGTCCCGGCTGGCCATTGATCACCCAGCATGATGCAGGGCCAGGGATTTTACGTGCAACTTGGTAGAAACAACCCCTTTGGCAGAATCTCAGTCGACCAGACAATTGAAGAAACCATTAACAAGGACACCCAGACCCCTGGGGGAACGAAAGGCTTCAGCACAAAAACCAGGAGCTGTCAGTAGGTACTACCTGACATCCGAGTACAGAAGCTCATATTTGAGGAAGCTGAGAGACATGGTCGGCAGAAACAGTTCTCAGCACTTCAATCATCCAGACCTGCAACTAACCCGGATAAGGAAAGATGAGACCAATGTGTGTTCATTTGTGGAACTAATGGAGAACAGTGTGCCCGTGTCTGCAAAATTCCAGACTGTGTATGCCAGACTGTGAAGTCCAGGTAGACGATTCTGACATATACGAAGAATAAACTTATATTCTACATACTAAGAATCTTGCTGTACGATTGGTCTAAAGTTAAAACGCAGTTTCGCCTATCAATCACCCGAGAAGAAAAGTTTGATGCACACAATGGTGATATTTCTCATGTGTTTAGCTGATCTCTTCAGTGTGAAGCGAGAATGGTCTCTGAGTCGATAGTTGTGAATTTTTAAGAAAGCCAATCTCCACTTACCAACTTTAGGCGTGCAAAGGACCCTGGCAAAACCCTCCAATGTAATTAATCGAAAGTTATAATTATTATTATTATTATTATATTTTTTTTTTTTGGGGGGGGGGGGGCGAGCGGGCCTTACCCCCAAACAAAATTATTAACAAAATTGTGACCAGAAACTTAGTTATGCTAGCATCTTACTATTTATCATGTAAAATACAAACAATCTTATGATAAATTTAAAGGGGCTATTATCAATAGCCCAAAAACTTGACGTGAGAATGCTGAGATGAAGATTTGTTCCAAGAGAAATGTAAAAAACAAATATTTTCGAAGTGAGGATGAAAGTACATGTAGTAGATGTTGTTTTCCTCCTTCTTGTCAATCCAGGGGGGCCGGGGGTGTTTCACAAAGATCATAAGTTGAACTTATCTCTAAGTTGGACTTAAAAATTATGGAGAGCCATTTGTAGTCTTAAAATAAAATATATTCAAAAGCGAAAATTCAAGTATTTTTAACTTTTCATAAATTCCACATCGAGAATATGAAATCTCCCATGATAGTAAAAAATATGAATGATTTGAATCAACAATTTATGCCTTTTAAAATATCTTTTACAAAATATTTTTAAAGATGCTAACGGCTTTCCATGATTTTTAAGTCCAACTTAGATATAAGTTCAACTTAGGATCTTTGTGAAACACCCCCCAGGATGAAACAAAGAGAGGTGTTGTTGCAGACAAAAGAAGAGTCGGCGACCTGTGATTGTGTGTGAGCTTTTTACCACAAATCACCAGTATCCAATTGACAAAATAAGCTGACATTAGCAAAGTTGTGGCATGGTTGTGGTGGCAACTTTCGGTAGGCTTAAACTTCCAAATCACATGGAAAGGACAGTTGTGGGTAACTCGAAGATGTACTTGATAGATTATATTAGTTAAATAATTTTAAACAGTCAATGTAAAAGTCTCAAAAACATAATTTATACTGTTTTTTCTGGCTTTAAGAATGTGAATACATTTTGGGATGAGTCAAATTGGACTATACTTAAATTCAATCACACCTTCCTTTCAAAGAGAGTTAAACAGAAATAGGAAAGGGAGGATGTGACAAAATAGTTTTTGAGACTTTGTGCAAACAGCATGTAAAATTTCTGCCCAAAGAGGGCGTTTTTATAAACAGACACAAGTTTTCTGGCATTCATATAGTACCTTTGACTCATGTGTCATCTTGTTCGTAATATTCTTAGGACCGTTTTGATACAATAACATACAAATGAATCTGTGCTGGTTCTAACATAGCATACTATCCAATTAAGTTTCATGGCATCTAATCAGAGGCGGTTCTCCCGGGGGGGCAGGGGGGGCACAGTGCCCCCCCACTTTTTCAGATACCCCAAAAGTGCCCCTTTTTACATAGGAAAAGTGCCCCTTTTATTTTGTAAGAAGTGCCCCTTTTACATAGGAAAAGTGCCCCTTTTACTTTGACAAGTGCCCCTATTACTAAATAAAAGTGCCCCTTCCCCCTTTTCACCTCTGACGAGTGCCCTTTTTATTTTTGACACGTGCCCCTTTTCCTTCGACATGTTCCCATTTTCCTTTGCAATAAGTGTCCATTTTCCATTCTCATAAATCTTGAAATTATCTTTAATAAGTGCCCTTTTTAATCTCTAGTAAGTGCCTCTTTTCAGGTACGAGAAGTGCCCCTTTTCACTTTTGATAAGTGCCCCCTTCACCTCTGATAATTGCCCTATTCAAAACTGAGAGGTGCTCCTTTTACTTTGACAACTGCCCCTTTTTTCCTTTGTAAGAAGTGCCCCTTCTCCTTTTAATAACTACCCCTTTTTTAAACTCGGATGAGCACACCTTTAATTTTAACATGTGCCCCTTTTTTTCTTCTAATAAGTGCCCCTTTTCCTTATGATAAGTGCCCCCATTAAAAAGAGAGAGCTCCTTCCCCTTCTCATAACTACCGCTTTCCCTTTCTAATAAGTGCCCCTTTTCCTTATGATAAGTGCCCCCATTAAAAAGAAAAAGCTCCCTCCCCTTCTCATAACGGCCCTTTTTTAAAATTTGAACGGTGCCCCCTTTTCATTCAACAAATGCACATTTTCCTTTATTATAAGTGCCCCTTTTACATTTTCATAAGTGCCCCTTTTCATATCTGGTCAGTGCCTCTTTTCACCTCTGATAATTCCCTTTTTAATAATGATACGTGCCCCTTTTCCTTTCTAATAAGGGACCTGTCCCGTTTTCACCTCTTATAAATGCCCCTATCAAAATCTGATGGGTGCCCTTTTTCCGTCAACAAATGCCTATTTCCCATTTTCGTAAACGCCTCTTTTTCATCAGGTGAGTGCCTCTTTTCAGGTGAAAAAAATGCCTCATGTTCACCTCTTATAATTATCCTTTGTACTTTGACACGTGCTCCTTTTCTTTTCTAATAAGTGTCTTATCCCTTTCGATAATTGTCCCCTTTTCATGAAATCATTAAACATGCCCCTTATTTAAAGCGACTAAGAGCAATTTCCCCCAAAGTTTGCTCGCTGCGCTCGCTCGCATTTAAAGATGATATAATTATGTTAGTTATCAAAGGTCTTTTCAGTCTTCCGTTAAGAGAATGTGCTTATAACCCCATCACGATTGGCTTTTTTCCTCTTTATAAGATGTAATTTTTCGCACTGCGACCTCGCAGATCTTTAAAATTTTTCTCGCTCGCTTCGCTCGCTCGTAAATGCATATTCAGACATCCCACCCAACTGTAAAGTATGATGCTTAAGCGATATCTTGATGTATGAAGAGAAACAAATATTGAAATCATCCCTGATAATGTAATTACAATGCAGGGGTATGTACCAATGTCTAAAAAATTGTATATTTTCGCTTTGAGATTTCCCACTGTAGGTGCTCTTTTTTCTTCAGAAAGTGCCCTTTTTTGTTGGTGCCCCCCCCCCCACTTTGGAAGTCGCTCGACCGCCCCTGCATCTAATGTACTCATCACAATGTTCTATCTTTCTCAATCCTAAGAAACAGCTTGGTAATATGCAGTGGCAGACTACTTTTATGGTCATTTTGCTCTTATTTTCCCGCAAATTTATGCAAATTAGCTGTGATGTCCTTGTTAATGTCCAAAATAATGCTTTAGCTGTGTTCCCTGTGCTTAAAAAACCCGGGTGTAAACATCAAAATGAACTTTCAACACCTCTCCAACCCCAAGACATAGCTAAAATATGTCATACCGTGTGAGTCAACAAAAGTTTACACCTAGAAAATTGCTAATTATTTTAAAAATCATCTATGAACAGTAAATTATTATACATCTTAGGAAAAAGTGTTTTATCCCAAATCATTTGGTATCATTTTTGTGTGGTATGTGTTCACGCTCTGATGAACATGAGGCATTGTTTGCGAGAGTGCAAAAATCGGCTTGCGCCAAAGTGATGCCTACAGCATGTATGTTGGGATTAGCGGAGTGAGATAATGAATTGAATGTATCAAATGAAATGAATTTCATATGCTTTTTGCAGAAGCAAAGTCACAAACAAACACACACACGCGCACAAATGCCCGTTGATATTTGATATGTGTGGCATGATTAATTTTGCTAGGGATGTTATTTGGATCTGCAAAGACCGAATTAATACCCAAATCCCAATCGTTTTATTCAAACATCACACAAGCAACTTTGGCGCAAATCGATTTTTACACTCTCGCAAACAGTGCCCCATGTTCATCCAAGCGTGAACACATACCACACAAAAATGATACCAAATGATTTGGGATAAAACACTCTTTCATAAGATGTATAATCATTTACTGTTCACAGATGATTTTTAGAATAGTTAGCAATTTTCTAGGTGTAAACTCTTTGTTGACTCACACTGTAGTACTGTACAGAGCATCTTGATAACTCTGATTGATGTTCCCATGGTAACAATGGGAAGGTACTATATCGCATATTATTGGCTTATATGATAGATTAGTCATAAAGTTTTTCCATTATTTTGGAAAGGGACTTTAACTTGTCTTGAATGAGTATATTGTTTAATATGTTAGTGTTACTGAAAATACGCCATTCTGGGGTCGTAACCATGACAACCGTTGTGAATAGCGATGTAAATTACAATACATTAATTTCATTCATGGTGAAGTATTCTCAACTACATTTTTACGCATTTTATAAACCAGTTTTAGTGTTGTGTTGCCATGGCAACTGCTGATATCTTTGACTAAGCTGCCCGTCTGGAAATGCTATCATAGCAAAATAGTATGTATAGATGTAGGACAATTTAAAATGCATAAAATAGATCTTGCCACCTCGAGTGGTTCCAATAACCCAAACTTCTGGTCTTGGCCCATTTCACAACTTGCACTTTTAGCTTCTCAGAAAGTCTGGTCCTGGAGGTGGAGTCATTATTAAACGCTTTTATTTAAAATCCAACAAGTTACAAGACTTGCCATCAAATGCGCCCGAAGTGGGGGAACGTTTTTTGCCCCCCCCCCCCAAAAAAAAGAAGAAGTAAAGTGTGGGGGTGGGACTCGAGCCTCCCTCACTTTCTAGAATTTTTTTGCCCCCTGGACCCCACCAAGGGCACTAAGGCGGGCCACTGGATGCTCATCTGACCGTAATTAAATGCCTAAAACCTCTGAGCTTCAGGGGGCTCAGCCCAGTGGCGGATTCAGGCCCCCCCCCCCGTGCGCTCGAGGGGGGGGGGGGGGATGGGGTGCAATTTTTCAAATTTCCGAGGGCCAAAACAAAATGTGCTCACAACCCCCCCCCCCCTCCCCCCCCACTGAGCGAATTTTCGGCCGGCGCGATTTTCAAATTTTCGGGAGCAAAAAAAAAAAAGAAAAAAAAGGGCCCCCTCCCCTAAGAAATCCTGGATCCGCGCCTGGCTCAGCCCTGGACCCCTGCTAATTAGTGACCTCATAGTGTCACAAATAAGGTATCTAAAAACGCTTATCTGACCGTAATTTAATGCCTAAAACCCTGAGCTTCCGGGGCTAATTTATTAATATTATTTTTTTGTCTAAACAATTTCGCAACAAATCAAAAAATTACGCAACGACTCAGGGGGGGGGGGGGGGGCGGGTATAAGGTCACTTTTTGGGGTATCCCTATAACATTTTTTTTAATTTAATTTTTTTAAAAAATAATTAGGGGGGGGGTCTTCAAAAATCACACACATAAACAAAATTGAGGGTGATTTCAACCACCCCCCCCCCCCCTACTGCCTAAGCGCCTGGCCACGGGCAACGGAACTCAGGGTTTGGTCATACCAGGGATATGAGAGTTACAGTGCAATACTTAAGCTTCATGATGAAGGAGGTCAAAAACGGGGGGGGGGGGGGGCATTTGATATTGTGTCCACCACCCTTGAGAATTGGGGGGGGGGGGGGGGAACGTCCATGCCATGATTGACGCCCATGCCCTTATTTGTCGGTTAGAGCCCAATTTTGTTTAATCAAAAATAATGAGACACACACAAAAAAAGTTTCGGCATGTGACACAGTGACAGTAAAGAACAGTCATCAATCAGTTAAAATGTCACGCAATGCCTTCAAAGTTGAAAACGCAATTTGGGGATTACTGTCATGTACAATTTCTGCCCCTCATTGGCCGTTTTGACCCTTATTTCAATCTAAAACAATAAAGCACATACCCCTTGCCCCGAGCTACGCCACACTTATTCTGATTTGGAATATCCTTCATGTTACTTGATGCTTTTCTCACCATGTCTGGCAAACCTTGATACTTATGCGAATGCCTCGATCAAGCTACTAGCAACGACTGGTTAACAAAGCTTTGACGTTAGAATGAAAATTTTATTTACGAATTTACGAGCTGCAGAAAAACCTCACGTCATATAAACAATTATCCACTTTTTCCCATTGTTTGTTACTAAACCAAATTATAAAGCGCTGGATATATATTTTAATCTCAACGACTGATGCAAGTGCACGGCCGTTGCGCGTGAGCGCAGAGCAGACGACCGGTGCGGAGATCGCGAAAACCATGCGCTTTCGATCAGACTCTTCTCGCTTTATTCATTGGCATTGCACTTCTAGCTAGAGCAGAGGAACTTTCGGAACTGGAGTTTCTGGATTCGTACTCGAAGAACAATGGATCATATTTGTATCGCTTTGCTTTCAAGATAGATCCTTCCATTCTATGGATAATTATTAGAGGATTCACAGTGACGGGGATTTAACAGTTTGAGTAATATTTGTTTGCCGTTTGTGGAAAACGAATTTTGCGTCTCGTCTTGGAGGACAAAAACTTTCTGAAAGATTGAACCCTCCTCAGCGGTGCCACGATGGTGCTGCTACCCCGGGGTTCCGCGGTAGGCGGCCTTGGTAGAACTGCTAGAAGTAGTATGCTGCGTCTGAATTGTGTTCTTGTTGGTGTTTTCTGTATTTTTGTATCAATTCCCACCTATACATCCAACGCTCAACGGTTATATGGACATACCACGACAGGACTTGTGAACGCAAGATATGTGTCTGCCACTTCAGTCAGGTAAGGCCTTCAACATTTTGTGAAAAAGAAAGATTGCAATTATCGTCTGTGACATTTTTCTGACAGTTGGTCTACTTCTACTTGATCCATGGTTTCTGTCTAATCCATGATTTTGATTGGTATTTTGCTTTAGAAAGCCAAGTTGGACAAAACAGAAAATGAAAGAATAGCCATTCCTTTTTTTTTTGAAAGTCTAAAGGTTTATATAATATTGTAGATCTATGTCATAAGTAACAGAAGAAAGAAAGACTCAAAAACTTTTTATTTATAGACTTCAATTTAGACCCCATATATTTTTGTTTATTAATTGAGTCAATTATAATTTCTAAAAATTGACAAACCCTAGAAATTTCCTGACATTAATCATATAAATACAAGTGACAGAGAGATAGAGAGAGATAGCACTAGAGATAGGGATAGAGATAGGGAGAGTGAAAGAGAGAGAGAGAGAGAGAGGGGGAGAACAAAAAGACAAAAATAGTCATCAAGTGGTTCATTGTCTGACTAATAACTGATTTAATTATTTACTTACAAGATTAGTTTATGAATGAATCAATCATTCAATCTTTTAAACAAATCAACAAATGAATGAATCAAGCAGCCCACCAATCAACCAATCGATCAATCAATCAATCAATCAACCAATCAATCAACCAATCAGTCAACCATTCAATCAATCAATCAATCAATCAACCAACCAACCAATGAATGCAATCAATTCACCATTCATGAATCCATTTGCTGGATCAGTCAGTTGAATGAGTATACCAATGCATCCAATTTTCATTAAACCATGTATAGGAAGATGGTGCATACATGTATAATGAGTAACTGCAAGAATGATGTGATGACCAATCTTAAAAGCTTTGCACCTGTAGCAGGTGTTAATTGGAGAGCTACCTGTTACATGAGAGCTTTTTCCTATGACACTATTGACACTTACGAGTGCATTTCCTCTCTCTCACTATCTCTTTCTCTTTCTCCCTCTCTGTGCTGTCCTTCCCATGTTTTCTCTCCTACTCTCTCTTCTTTGCTTTCTCACTATAACTTGTTTTTCTCACACTCTCTCTTTCTTCTAGAGTCCCATTTCTCCTTTCCCTTTCCTCATTCTCCCTTTCTATTATTCTCTCTCCCAAAGTGTTTTTGTTTATTTTTCTCTCTTTCCTAGAGTTTCCTCACTCTGTTCTCACTCTCTTTCACTCTTCTTTCCTTGTCTCCCTTGTTCTGTCAGCCTCTCTCTATCTCTTTCTCTTTCCTTCTCTCTATCACTATCCATTCCCTGGGCCCTATCATGTTTTTTCGTCTTCTCTGTGTCTCTTTCTGCATGTCAGTATGTCTCTTTCTTATTGTCTCTCCCTCTCTCTCTCTCTCTCTCTCCCCCTCGCTCTCTTTCTCTCCCTCTCCCTCTCTCTCTCTCCCTCTCTCTCTCTCCCTCTCTCTCTCTCTCCACCCCCTCTCTCTATCCTCAATGTGTCCTTCCTTCCTGTCTTCCTTCTGGTGGTCCTTGTTACTCAACTCTTGATTACTTTTTAACAGTCTTTCTACCAGACCGAGCAAGACTTTCCCCTTTGTCATAATAAGGAGTTCAACAGAGTCTGGAGAACCCAGACTATCCCTTCTACATGAACCTAGTGGAGAGAAGCAGCTAATTATGAGATTGATTTTCCAGTTTTTCTACTTCAGTAAAAATAAAGAAGAAGTGATTATAATTGACAGGTGTAACAAATTCAATCTGCCCAGTACCCAGACTACACTGCTTTTGTTCTTATAAACACTCGGTATCATAATGATGTAAGGTACATTGTGGACTGTGTAATATTTTGAGAAAGGTCAAACAAAGAAAAAAAGTGTTATTGGAAGGAAATGGAAAGACATTTGGTGAAGATTGGCCCAGATCAATGTTGACAAAAATATTCAGAAGAAAAGTTTGAAGATTTAAGGGAAATGCTTAACATTGATCTACAAAAATAGCACCTTGGAATTTCACTGACATGAAGGAAACATGAAGGAATTCCGGTGCTCTGATAATATGCTGTGACGAATTGCTCTGGCCTTTATTAGTTTTTTTTACCAAATAAATTATATTAGAAGTAAAGTGTCAGTTGGATCTCTGATTAGGTTTAGGGTTAGTTTAAAGCCTGTCTGCCCTCGTTTAGCCAGGAGGGATAAGACCTCCCTGCAAGGTCACTGACAGGTGGTTATCTCATCAAATCAGCTCTCAATTAATATAAGAAAAAGGGGATCATGGGGGACCAACAGGTACTATTTAGGCTTGTTTGCTATATAGAGGGGGCAAGTAGCTACAAGTAGTGCAGTCGCACTTTAAAGAATTAGATGTAGTTTGTGGTCCCAGGATAGAGTTGAGAAATTGTTCAGTGCTCAGAATATGGACGTGGAAAAACTGACTAAATACAAGTGGAATTACAGAATTAAGAATGCAGCAACCAAGAGCAATGTCAAACTGTCAAACCAAGCCTTTAAGTCCAAAGGTTTAAGTCTTATAAGGTCTTTGACATGTACTATTAGGGGGCATTCAAATTCAGAGTTTTTATGTCTGATTATTATGGACTTGTTTACATTTTTTCTCTCAGAAATCTTGAGATTTCAGACTTCCCTCAACTTGTAGGTTGAAGGCATTCCAAAAATTGTTTTGGACTATCATTCCATAAAGAAGACCACAACATTTTACACTTACAGGAGCCTTGTGTGTTTATCTGTGTTAATGACCTTTCAGGAAATTAGTCAATTTTAGTTTCCTCCTATTTGTTACAGCGTCTGCAAAGTGGGGATTTATGCAAGGCATTCTGTTTTTTGAAAAGTCAAGTAAAACATTGTGTAACAAGTGCAACAAATGTATTACCCTCCCTTCTTTATATCTTCAACAAAATAATAGTCCTGTTTACTTATTTTATGCATACATTTTGAACCAAAGTTTCTCATGGAAAACCCAAAAGCTTGCTAGAGGCTAGCCCAACATAGCAACAGTGAATGTAGCTAAGTGGATACTATCATGCACATCACATGAATCAAATAATTTGTAATTAGTGGTTTTGGTGATAAACATGCATACATTTAAAGACATTAGTAAACAGGTCTGTTTTGAAAAACTCCCGTTCTCTGTATCTCAATGACTCCTCAGACACACTGACAAACCGACTAAAGACTGACCAATTGTTTGTCATTAGGGTAATGTGATTGTTTTTTCGGTCTGGTGTCGGTCTGGTATCTGGTCTGGTATCGGGTCTGGTGTCGGTCTGGTGTCGGTCTAGTGTCGGGTCTGGTGTCGGGTCTCGTCGGTGTGACCAAGGCACTAACCAATTACTAATGACTGTTAAATCACCCACTGTCTTTTCTCGTTAGCAGCCAGCAGCCACCTGCCTCTCTTTCATAACCCACTCCTTCTCACTCTCCTTCTCACTCTCCTTATCTGATTTGGTTTTCCTTCTTTAAACGAGTCCTTCCTTCCTCTCTTTCCTCTTTACACTTACTCTCAGACAAGAGTTATGTTACCTGTTATGTCAAACTCTAGTCAAGTTCACACAACCGTTTGTAAACGTAAATTGAGAAAAGATGTATAAATTTCCACTGCAAGCAAAATCATTGACTTTTCTCACATTACATTGTTTTGTCAATGGACACAAAAACCCACAAACAACGAAATGAAAAAGTCCACTTCTGGGGCTTGTTTTTCAAAGCCTGTTTTCAATGACAAATGACAAACAACAGTGACAAATCTGCTGATAACCAATCAGAAGCAAGGATTTCAGTAGCTTACATGTATAACAAAAAACTGTCATTTGTCACTGATGACAAGTTTTGTGAAACGCCCCCCTGGAGTGTGGTTTGTTGAAAATTTTGCCCGCCCTTGAAATCGTTTATTACGTATATGAACAAGCCTTATAACGGTCTCGTGTGAACACAGGTTTTGACTGAGGTTATTTTATCTACCTGTTCACAGTCATGTCAGTGTTATAGTGAGTCACGTCGCTAAGTGTTAACGGACCTCGCTACCTCTCACCCCCTTGGTCGTATTACATTGTGCGTATTGTTATTTTTATTACATACTCAGTGTATGTGTTACAGTCAATCCTGCTTTTAGTGACCACCTGTATTGTCGTGTTGGGATCGGTGTGTTAAGTTATTGGCAGTAGGAGAGGTATATACAATGAAGAAGCAAGGAGAGGCTAGCAATCAC
This sequence comes from Strongylocentrotus droebachiensis, assembly GCA_035222895.1. Lineage (NCBI taxonomy): Eukaryota > Metazoa > Echinodermata > Echinoidea > Camarodonta > Strongylocentrotidae > Strongylocentrotus > Strongylocentrotus droebachiensis. The sequence continues at coordinate 867,831 of JAVYIG010000037.1, read as the reverse complement.
TGAGTCATATATCAAAGTATTTATTATCTCCAAACTTTCGAGACTCAAATGAAATCGAATCACATCATACGAACTTCCACATTGTAAAACACAAGATGAAATGCGAGCCAGCTAAAAAGAGGGTCTTGATCTAATGGTCATCAAAACTGAACTCCTTTTCAGAAAGCCAGAACATGTAATATTTATCCAGAAGGATACAAGTAATATGAGGGTAGGTTACATTGTGTCAAAGGGACAAAGACATAAATGAGAGCCGCCAAGACAATGGACTACTTCGTAGTTTTATGTATGGGCTTAAACATAACAGTGGTGGTATTTCCTGGGAAGGAGATTATGGATGCACTTGGTCTTTCTATTGGGAAGGATTATAAAGATATAGACTTGGCTTTTAAGTGCGTCTCAAATATGAGGGTACTTTAGTGGGTTTTGGGACGATACTACACAACAGTATACAGAAGACCACCTGTCTATAAAGACCACAATTTTTGGTTACCTTGCACAGTGTTGCTCATTACAGGAACCTGTACATGAAGTCCACCTACTCATACAGACCCTTTTTGTTTTCTCCCTGACTCCCTTGAGTGGTCTTTGTACATAGGTTTTACTGTGTAACATGCATCACACATAAATTTGGTAAATACGAGTAAGATCTGAGTGTGCGCAGTTCACATTAATTTACGTGTTAAAAGAAATTGGTGTTTGTTTTGGTTTACTGCATCATATCTGAATCTGAACGAGTCTTTTAAAAAATGACCATATTTCTCTTCCGGAAACACAGTCAGGTATGCTCATGATGAAGTGTATTACCTGTGTCATGCCCACTTAAATAACAAAACACAGCATGACAACATGTAAGTCACAATTTTATTCTTTAAAGTTGCTTTCTGGCATTTGTTCAAAACTATGATTGCCCAGAATGTGTTCAATCTCAAAGATGATGAATAAGATATTTATATAATAATCCTTGGGCATGACTAAATAATGTCTTTTCAATCAGTTGAAGGTAAAGGAACCGGTCTTTGAGTTGATGGCTTAATACTGCTAATCCAAACAGACAATGTGCGCATGAAGATGTACAATCGAAATATGAATAACACAAAACGTAGGATCATTTTTGAAGAAGAAGAAGAGGAGGAGGAGGAGGAGGAGGAGGAGGAGGAGGAGGAGGAGGAGGAGGAGGAGGAGGAGGAGGAGGAAAAAGAGTAGAAGTAGATGATAAGTGGAAAGTATATACAAGTTGGTGGGGAAAATATACTTGAGAGTCCAATAATCCTTGAGCATGACCCAGTAATGTCTTTCACTCAGTCGAAGGTCAAGGAATGAGGCTTTTAGGTTGATGACTTAATACTGCTAATCCCAATGGATTACAGTAGTAAGCAGCTGCTTCTTGATGTATTAACTACCTTAATTCATTTCTTAATAGGACATTACAAGCATTTATTTGAAATCCTTCAAAGTTTTGTACTTCAGTCTGCATGGATAAGGGTCATAAATAAAAGAAGTCCACTGGCTGGACTGTTTCCATGTCTGTGCGCCCTATCAGCTGAGAAGATAACACACCCTCAACATCATTACCCTGGTCATTGGATAATTCAATCGCTATTCTGGTTATATACATGTACATGTAAAAGTGCCTATAGAGATACACCCAAGGGAGACAAGAAAAGTGGTCTTTATAGGCAGGTGGTCTTTGAAGACAGGTGCCTATACTATATAGTACTTGTTTTGATGAGAAACCATTTTCAAGTGAAACAAATAATGGGGTCTTTGTATACAGGTGTTCACTAAAGCAGGTTTGACTGTACATGCCATCTTTACGTTTTGCTCCCTGGGGAGTATTCCAACCAGGTGCCATTTTAAAAGCGGTCACGTGCCAATCCAATCACACTAATGCTCATATCCTACAGGATACCCATTACAAACCTGGGTGAAGGGAGGCAACAAAGATAAAATGCCTTGCTTAGGTGCCACACCGGGAATTGAACCCATGACCTTCTCAGCTCCAGTCAAGTCCACTCGACCATGGTACCTCTGCCCTTATAACTAGTAGCAGGCTCTCAACAGACAATACATGCAGACTTACACCTACTGTATCACTTTTCAAAGTACACTCTGTTAATAACCCTCACTAAGCCCAGCTGTTTGCCAAAGAGATTCAAAAGTCACTACAAGTCATTTCCTTTCTCTGCCAACCCAGCTGTGTTTCTCACAACAACCATTGTTATTGTGACGTTACAACAATGACCCCTTTGCTGAAAATATGGAAACCAATGAAAAGGCTGAACCAATATAGCATATAGTTACCTATTCAGGGTGGATCCTGGATTTCCTGATTTTTTTTAATTTTTTTTTTTTTTGGGGGGGGGGGGGGGGGATTGGGACCTTCTCGAATATCCCCCCATGGAAACTTTAATATAAATGTGTTTTTCATTAAAAAAAAAAAAAAATCATTTAAAAAAAAGTACAATTATAAATTGATATACAAACATCTCATGTTGCTTGTTGAAGTCCATAAAGGGATTTCTGTTAATCTGTAATCTTGAAGTCATGTTTTGGTGGCTATTTTGTTAGTGATAAAAAGTGCAATATTTTGTTTCTATGATAGACAGGTATTGGACGGATATACAGTTGTCTTTGAGTAATTGTGACTCATATTCAGGGCCCCCACCAATTATCATACTATGTAGTATACATGCTGAATGTAATCATGGCAGTTTAATACAAGGTACCTGTCATTCTTCAAAACTGTAAAACTAGAAAATTACATTTATAAAATTATGCATATCATGTGAGCATGGAGCATTGGAGTGTATTGTTTTATTCAATTGACTTTCAATTTTGAATTTGTGAGCTCAGATCCTTGCCTGTAAGCCTGTTGGAATGGCCTTTTAGACGAGGCATTTTGTCTAAAATGTGTCTCTCTCAGCCCAGGTTTGGTTTATGTCATATGATTTGCTTAGACCTCTCTCATTCTCTTCATGAATTTCTTAAATTCTCCTTCTCTTTCTCTTGTTCTCTCCTCTTTTGCTGTCCCCACCTTCTCTCCCGTTCTCTCCATCTCTCTCTCCCTCTCTCTCTCTCTCTCCTTCTCTCCCTCTCTCTTCTCTCCCTCTCTCTTCTCTCCCTCTATCTCTTCTTCTTTCACCCTCTCCTTCTCTCCCTTTCTACTCCTCTCCCTCTGTTCCTCTCTCCCTCTCTCCATCTCTCCCTCTCTCCTACCCATCCCTCTCTCTCCTACCCACCCCTCTCTCTCTCCTTTTCTCCCTCTCTCTCATTCTTTCCCTCTCTCTCATTCTCTCCCTCTCTCTCATTCTCTCCCTCCCTCCCCCTCCTTCTCTCACTCTCTCTCCTTCTCTCTCTCTCTCTCATTCCCCTCTCTGCGTCTCTCTACTCTTCTCCCCCCTCTAACTCTCACTCCCCCTCTCACTCCCCCTCTTTCCTAATGTTTCTTCCTTTCTGATCATAGCTTCTCGAGCCATAGACAGAGTGATAACTCTCTAAGCAATTTGGCAGTCTAGAAAATATTGTTCCATTGGTGCTTCAACACAAGTAACATAAAAACGTGCAATTTTAAAACGTGTAGAAATGATAGGTTTAGTCAACAAAATAAATAAGATATGTGGAGTGCATATAAAGCCATGGCTTGATTTAGACCACAGTGTTTGCTAATGTCAAAGGTTAAATAGTGCTATAGAATTGATAAATTTCTTTATTTGTACAAATGGACCCCATGGAGTATTTCAGGGCTATGGGATGAATGTTGTCTCAAATACACACATATATATTTTTTGTAATATTGATAACTTCACCCGTAAAGGCAGGTTGCTACAAGTAAAAAAATTCTCTTTTAGAAATTGAAATGTTTTAAGCTGTTTATCGTCGTGTTTGTCATTTATTTAGCAAAATAAACATTTACTTTACCATTTCCCCAGTCTATGTTATTCATTAAAAGAGAAATTCACAACTTCACATGTACCAGCCCCCCTTTTGTTTAACCCGTTGCATAGAGAAATATACAGGTCTTATGGATTATTTCCCTAAGCCTGCACATATTTATTTTCTTCCAGCACATGCCTTGTTATCATACATCGTCTGTTTGCTTTTGGATCCAGAAAGACATTAATACTGTGTTAAAAAATGTAAGTTATGTTTATTTGTAAACTCTTCTTGCTTCAAACAGAGAAGATAGGAGTAAGAGTAAATACTTAGAGTGTACATTGTATTGTTTAGTGGGGTCCTTGTCTGATGAGCTGCGACATGGAGGGGGTGGAGGGGTAGGGGGCACATTATCTTTCTAACTTCATAATTTTCACACTTCTTGCAACATACTTGTGTGTCCCTTTAAGGTGTGTTTACATAGAGCATTGCATCTATCAGATTCAGTGAGGTCCTCGTCTGACGCGATATGACATGGGCGGGGTTAGCATTATCTATCTAACTTCATAATTTTCATAATTAGGCTACCATAACATACATGTATACAGTACTATGCCCTTTTAAGGTGTGTTTACATAGAGTATTGTATATATCATTGTGGCCCTAGCCTGATGAGCTGTGACATGGAGGGGGGGGGGGGACCACATTATCTTTCTAACTTCATAATTTTCATAATTGTTACAACATACTAGTTGTGTTTACATAAAGTATTGTATCTATCAGTGAGGCCCTATCAGTGAGAGCCTAGCCTGATGAGCTGTGACATGGAGGGGGTTAGAACGCTCCTATCTGACGACCTAGAGCTTCCTGTTCTAGACATATACCCATGAGAAGAGGTCCATGGAATATGCCCCCAAATTCTTGATTTTTAGGATTCCATGCACGCAGTATGAAGCATCTGGAAACAAATTTGATCCTACTGACTATACACAAAGGCACAAGGGATGCAAAATTGTTTCTACAATTTCAATTTAATTGTTGGAATAGCCTATTGGTTAGTCGGTCTAAAATCTAAATCTTGCACAAGGCAAGAACATGGATGAAAGACAAAATGTTCATCTGTTGAATGGCGCCTGGCTGGAATGCTCCCCAGGGAGTGGAGAATGTGCTTAATACATTGTGTGACTGGAAGCTTGAATTTGATATCATTGTTCATGTATTAAGCGCTATATAAACCCAGAATATTATATTATTGTACAGGAATACACTTGCTTTGCTAGCAGTCAAGTTAGACAAATTCATTAATCAACCATGCACATATAGGTTCCATATCAATTTATTTGCCACAATATCTACAAGTTATCTATATTTTCAGTGACAATTTTTTTTCATTGACAATTTTTTTCATTATAGGAGTTGTAGAGGGAAGGGTGGTAAGGGCTGTGATATGTATAACTACATGGGGTGTATGAATGTTATCCTAACTCCTGAGGAGACACAATGGCTCAGTGGTTAGAGAAGTGATCTTGTAATGGGGAGGTCCTGGGTTAAAAAGTACTGGTAATGCAATAATCTAGTGCCCTTTAGTTGGACATTGATCCTTAGTTACCAAGTCCTCTGGATAGGATATAAGTCTTAGGTCCATGATTTGCTTAGATTAAAGCCTATCTGCCCTAGTGTGGCCAGGAGGGATTAGACCTTCCTGTGTGGTCACTGGCAGGTAGTTTTCTCATCAAATCAGCTCTCAATTAACATAAGAAAAAAGGGACCATGGGGGATTAATGGGTACCGCTTAGGCATTGTTGGCTGCATAGAGGGCGAGAGTAGCTACAAGAAGTGCAGTCCTGCTTTAATGGAAACAAAATAACTTTTTACACAATCTTAAGACTTAACTTATCTGTTTAATAACACATATCTTTAGCAAGAATCAGTTATTGTCTACCATCATATAGTTGAGAAACACATGTTGCATGGATGGAGCTGCTATAAGTTTTACATTATGGTTCTGACTTCATCCTGTTTGAAATGGGGGTAAGGACTTGATATGATGTTGGCATGTCTTTCCTGTGTGACTACAGGGGGTGTATGAATGTCATCCGAACTCCCCTGGTGAGGGGCAGGGGTACCGCCAACATTCAAACATGACTGATGACAAATAATATTTAAAGGTAGAACCTTAGGAGTTTCTAGATTTTTATAAATCCAGAAATGTTTGACTAAAAAAAAAAATGACTAACAGACTCCAATTATTTCATTTTTTGCACAGAAATAGTAAGGAAATCTTCCAAAAAAGGGCAGTACATCTGTCTTCTAGTAACCAGGAGGCAGTTCTCAATGCTGACTTTTTTTGACTGGGTTCATTGAAAACTTAGCATGGGATCCATGTTTAGACTTCAAAATTCTTTTGGGGTTAAGGGAGTTAAGGGGCCCATGGTCCCATATTTACTACTAGACCACTGGTAGTGATGAGCCCCCTGAGTTTAACATTGTAAAGCACCCAAATAATTTCTTTGGGTACCCATATACTGTGACCTGGCCCCTGTTTCATAAAACTTGTTATCAATAACAAATGCTGAATTTCTATGGCAAATCAGCCAATCAAAAGTCATGCTTTCAGTAGCTTATAACAGTTATCGTTATTTGTTTTTGATAACTAGTTTTATGAAATAGAGCCCTGGTTCAAGCTACACAATGGTATGCCTTATCAGGATGACTGAAGACATGGGGGAAGTTATAGTCAGCGATGCAGACCTCTATTTCCTCCCAAGAGAAAAATTGTATTTCAGGACCCGAACGCTTTAACCCTCTCGATACCACCAAGTTCACAAACATGTATCATGAATTTAAGTTTGCTGGACTAGTTTTATTCTATAGTGACTTAAGTCTCTCCCTATTATTATTCTCATTAAAAAATGCGGCATTAAAAGGCAGATTAAGGCAGATCAGATAAATTTACATGATTATTCTTAAAATGACAAAATTCGTATTTTGAGATTGACAATGCCAAAAATTCACTTTAAATGGGATATGCCTCAACAAATGTCAATTGTGACAGTTGTGTTTTGCCATTTTGGCATTCAGTTACATTTTCCAAACACGTTCATTGAGTCATTTTGGGGAAAACTCTTTACAAAATAAAGCCCCTGGGAAAATAGTAATGAATTAGTCATTTATTTTACATACTTTTGGATTGCTCATTCACTTTTCGCCAATCCCCTTAAAGGTACCTGTTAAAATCTTGGCAAGTATTCAGTTGAATACTTGAGTCAGAATTCTGAAATATAAGTACGTTTGCTCAGTTTTCACATGAGATATTAAACTTAAACAACTGTGTTAACGAGTTGACTTTTTTTCGCTAAGTATGTGAACTAAGTCTGAAAAATTGGCCAGCAGATTTAAGCAAATGATCGACAAGCCTTGATTGACTGGTACTAGGAGCTGGTTCTTATTGGGGGATCATTGGAGTAATGGGGGAGGGGGGGGGGGGGGCACTGACCATACTGATATTGAAATGCAATTATGCTATTACTTGGGGGAAGGTGCAGGAAGTAGCCCAGGCATCTTCTTTTCTTTCCCCTTCTCCCTCTCTCTCTCTTTCCATTTCTTCATGTTTTTACTTTTTCACAACTCAAGTGTGTGTGGATGTGTGTGGGTGTGGGGGGGGGGGGGGGGGAGGGGGGAGGGGGGGGGGGTATGGGGGTAACTAAGCCACTGCTGGTCATTATTTATATCATTAAATGAAAAAAAAGTATCACCCTATGTTTCTTTTCAAACTTTTCATTGTGATGTTTCAAGCATTTTTAATGGACAAATTGTCACAAGTCCACCCAAAATAAAACTAAAATAGCCAGAGGAAAATACAACTTTATCTTCGGCTAAAGAATGAGGGAAATATTTGTTGAAAAACAGAAATTCCTGACAATAACATTTCAGTTTTGATCTTAAGGAAGAGGTAATCAAAGGTTTAATGTTTCCTTTAAGATCAACAGAGGAAGGAAGACTGTCCTAGATTATCTGACATGATTGGCAAAAAACTCCCTCAAAATGTCACAAGTGCTCTGAGGTTCTCTGTTTAACATGTGCATTTAAAGGGGAAGTCTACCTGCAAGGCATCACCGTGTAATAATAATATTCAGTGTTTATATAGCGCTCAATACATCGATCCAATGATGTGCCTAAGCGCTTTACAGATAAATGAAGGAAAATGAGAGATAAGGGTCATTCTAATTGTGATTTTTATTCATAAGCGATATTAAAGCTTAAAGTTTTCCTTTGGTGAATACAAAATTAACATAAATCAAGATTCACACACTTTTTTCTTGGCCTTTTACTGTAGGCACTAAGCTAAAATGAAATCATCATACACACACTCTATTTTCGATTAGAATATATTTTTTTATCACAAGTTACTTCTATGTTATTTCTAACACTTTCTATTGTTCTTAAAACCAATTTTCTTTATCAGGAGCACACTTTTATCATCCAAAATAAATTGTCTTTGGAAGAGCTGTTTTAGAGAAAATTTATGATGACTGTGACCCATGTATAACTTTAGAAATGAAGGAAGCTTTTTTCTTCTAACATTTTTGTGCCAGACTCTGAAGATTAGTTCATGAAAAGATTTGTTATTCTGATTTTGTTTCATACCAAGGCGTATTTCATTAAAAGTGTAACCGAATTCAATTTCTTGAGAGGACAGAATTCAACAAATTAAATCATTAGCTGAAAGCCAGGAGGTTAATAACAATTAATGTAAAGTGTATGAAAAAGTATTTGAATTGACACTCTTCCTGCTGTCAATTAATGAAATAGGGCTCATTACAGGTTTATTTAGTCAAAATGATGAAATAGAGCTAATGATCCCCCAAAATGAAACATGTTTAATACTTCTGAAAAATGAATTAGTACTAGTAATCTCTGACTGAAAAACATAATGTCTTGCTGCCTACAACACTTATTTTAGGCCAATTCTCTGTCAAATAAGCATTTTGCTTGTAAAACTGTGGGAGTTTATCACCATACTCTAATGACTGACAGAGACACATGAGAGAAAGAACCAAAGGATATCCTGATCTTGGTACACATGGGATCTATTCTATCGTCTATTAGACATCCTTTCTCTGTAGGATTCATCTATTCGAGGTGTGAAATAGTCTGTCACCCTAAATTCACACTTACATGTGGGAGGTGAGATGGCTGAGTGGTACATGTAGAGCAGTGGTCATGTTACTTTTGAGGTCACGGGTTCAAAACCCAAGTCAATGCGCTTGTGCCCTTTGGTAGGAGGCGCGATGGCTCTGTGGTAGAGCAGTGTTCTGCAAGTAACTGTGAGGTCATGGGTTTAAAACCAATTCAATGCGCTTGCTTGTGCCCTTTGGTAAGGCATTAATCCTCATTACCCAGTCCATCAGAGAGGACTTAAAGCCATCAGTCGCCTGGTTGTTTACTTTAATACAAGCTTATATACATGCTCTAATAACAGTCAGGTTAAATAAACAATCTAACTTTGAACCTATCCTATAACTCAATAACAACTCTCACCCTAACCCTATATTTTTGATGAAATAAAGTTGCTGCAATTGTAGCCAGAGCAAATGTCAATGGAACATAAGTGATAGATAATTGTATTGAGCTTGAATGTGTTAATGTAATGTGTTCATGTGAGCTAGCTGGCTTAGTGTTATAAATAACATTGGGTGGAGCCTCTAATGTGACATGTTCGGTAATAAAGGAAACATGGTACTCTGATTTTTTATGGAAGTGTCTAGGCCTGTCCTCATCAGCTCCAGTTTGCCAAATAACCCGCTATTTTCAGACTCTGGATATTATCCCAAAGCTCGAAATTGCGTCTTCACCAGACCGATACGCTCATCACAAATTAGCTCGGATGGGCGCAAATTAGCCCGCTATTTCCCGAAAAGCAGGATATTTTGGAAACAAGACCAATATTTCTTGGGATATTTTCTCTACCAAATATCCGGCTAATTGCACTTGCTGGCTCATGAAGACGAAAATTGACTGGTTAATTTGCGATCGGGATAGTTAAAATAGCAGGTTATTTGGCAAACTCGAGCTGATGAGGACAGGCCTTCTGTGGTAAAAAGATTATAGATGAGGGGGGGGGAGTGAGAGAGAGAGAGGGAGAGAGAGAGGGAGAGAGAGAGAGGGAGAGAGAGGGAGAGAGAGAGGGAGAGAGAGAGTGAGAGAGGAATGGTTTGGCAGAAAGATGGAATGTTGCAGCATATATAGAATATTAGGAAGCGGAGAAAGACTGGAAAGAGGCAATGAAAAAATAATACTCAAGAGTGGAGACTGATTAGCTCAAGAAGAAGAACAATAATCAGCTCTCTTACTTACTGATAAATGCTGGAAATCACTATGAGGAAAAATTATTTGTTATCCACAAAAGAGGTCATGAGGACAAAAAGAATAATTTTCTTCAATAGTATGGGAGTGGAGTGTGGGTTCAGGTGAGAAGAGATGTATGTAGAGACAGTGATGAGGGTGTGTATGTGTGTGTGTGTGTAGGGGGGGGGGGGGCTGAGTTATGGGGTCCCTACGGGGATGGAGCTAGATTTTCAGTGAATGTATTACTGTAGGCCTGGAATTCACATTAAATATGGTAAGGCACATGAATCAAATTACAGGTACCAGTATTCTCTTGATTACATATGACATGCATGTGGTTGATATTTGTCGTGAAATGAACCTCATTCAAGATCAAAATCTGGAATTTGTGTGCTGTTCAAAGATTTCCTTTATTTGTGGTTGTATCCGCCTGGAATAATTCATCCATAAGGTAGCTTTCTAACTGTTATTTCGGTGCAAGTTTGTTAGTTGTTGCTATGATAAATTGACAAACTCTTTGGATATGGTCCCATCCTCCCAGTTCGCATGACTAAAGAGAAATCAGCAGGGATGAATCCATTATTCATGGCCTGTTTGAGGACCAGTGAACTGGACTGAATGCGTTTCCTTAACTTTGAGTTCATACCTGGTACGTAGAGCCTTTTGGCTTTGGTGTGGGAACTCTGGTAAGGCATACTTTAGCTCAGGTAAAAATGGCATTTAGGTTTATCGTAGGCCTTTACACCCTGAGAACCTTTTGGCTCTCAGATTTAAAATTGAAATAGTCTGAATTGAAAAAAAAAGAACTTTTACATGTACTTGATGATGAATATTTTGAAATGCATTCTATCTCATGAAGACTCTGTAAGACGCTCCTCAGTTGGCTTATGTATTGGAAAAAAGTTACATTTATCTATGGAATTAGGCCCTTACCATCGCAATCTGCATCTGTTTATGCTTTATAAAGATTGCTTGGTTACAGCCATAGGTTACAATGCTTTCCATTCCCTTCGATCTGTGGTGATTTGCAATGTATTCATATTTCTGTCATTATTCAATTCAATAATCATTCTGTATATCCATTCTTACGCCATTTCCCTTAAATCTTTTTTTCACATATTGTAATTTTGTGTATATGCTTTCATCATTTTTGTGACATTCAGAGTATATTCATGTAAAAACATTAGTTGTCCTTTCCTTGTGATTTTTCTGAAGGTATCTCCTGACTCTTTCCTTATCAGGCAAGCAATTCCCTTTAAATAAATCTGTTAAGACAATCTCTTTGGCGAATGTGAAATTGATGCTAATAGTGACATGTGTTCCTTCGCTAGATCTTAATTCCCTACATAGCTTTAGACATTTCAAACAAGTTCTTTTTCTCAACGTCAATCTACACATCTGCATATCCCTCCCTTTCAAAGTTAGTCTTAAAATTCAGACATGCTGGAAGCGAGATTTGCTTGGATATCAGAATGTATCGTTTTTAGTTTTGCATGGTAATTTCATCTGTTCAGTACAGGGAGGGCACAAAGCCCATGCTCTGGATACAAGATAAACATCCTCCTTTCGCTTAGTAGACCACTTTGACCTATTTATACTTGAAGCACACATAAGTAAATGAGATAACTACCGTAATAAACATTGAGAAAATACAAAGAAAATACATGTACCGTATATAAATTTATTCTCAAGAAAACTCAGTAAGGTGCCCCACGGTTGGCTTATGTATTTGGAAGAAAGTTGCAATTATCTGTGAAATTAGGCCTGTGCAATTGCAATCTGCATCTGTTTATGTTTTATATATTTACATAGATTAGATATGTACCCCTGTTAATGAAACTATTTGTGAATGAAATGATTACATCAGCTGTCTTGAAGGAATCATAACTTATTGGTAGTTTCATGAACAGGAAATGCAATACCTCAAGTTTTAATATTGATTGTTACTAGGTCTATCTTCTGCTGAGAGCCTGAAGTTCATTTACATCCACACCGTCCCCAACCAACATCCTCACATCCCAACATAGAATTAATGCTGTTATTGCACTCGGCAAATGATATGCAAAAGCAAGGAAGTTAATGTATATGATACATATGAAGAATATTTGGATTATCGATGAGTATGGTCATACGTCTAATTTGGAAGAATGTAAATAGCCTTAATTTGTCATCATCAAAAGACATCTAAAAAGTTTCTTCTTGTAAGCCTATCATTTTGGGTCTGTTCCATTCATTATCAGCTTAATGGAGATCCCAACCCACCTCTCAAGTTCATGAACCGACCCATGGGAGTGATACATATATTAGGAAGAAGAAAGAGGGAGGGAGGCAGGGAAGGAGGGGAGGGGAGGGGAGGGAGGGAGGGAGGGAGGGAGGGAGAGAGATGGAGAGAGAACGAGTGAGGGATAGACAGACAGACAGACAGATAAATAAAGAGAAAAAGAGAGGGGTGGGGAGGGAGAGAGGGAGAGAGAGAGAGAGAGAGAGAGAGAGAGGGAGAGAGAAAGATCGAGAGATAGGGAGAGGGAGAGAGATGACAAGAGAGATGGAGAGAGATGGAGAGAGAACAAGTGAGGATAGACAGACAGACAGACAGACAGATAAATAAAGAGAAAGAGAGAGGGGTGGGGAGGGGGAGAGAGAGAGAGAGAGATGGAGAGAGAGAGAGAGATGGAGAGGGAATGAGTAAGGGATAGACAGACAGACAAACAGACAGATAGATAAATCAATATATAGATAGATAGAGAGAGAAAGAGAGAAAGAGAGAAAGACAGACAGACAAGCAGAGGGAGGAAGGGAGGGAGGTATAAGAAAATGCGACCCACTTTCATACAGAAAAAAAAGTTAGTGTGGAGTTTTGTTTAAAGCTCAAAATGGCCAGAAGTTCTTATGAGTTGGCCAAAATATTTGTCCAGCACTGACCCAAAGATATTGATTTCAGTTTTTAATCATAAGTTCAAATAAACATCCTTTTTGAAGGTTTTAGAGTTTAGAAAACAACTATATTTCATTGGAATTTGACACAGAATATTGTAGTTCAAAAATGCCACTTTCACAGAGGATAACATGACTGTCAGAATTTTGTTTTTTGAAAGTAAATGAAATCAAAATTAAAAACAAAGTTAAAAACACTTTCTCAAATATATTTCATTTATAATTTTTGGGGTGGAGCTGGCATGAAATGGTACTTACAAACATACATCAAAGAGTAATTTTAAATGCTATATTTGCATTAAATGCGAAAAGTTGTCAGCTTGTTTACACTTTATTATTGAAAACTGAATGACAGAATTTTATAATCGAACTCATGTTTTAGAGATTTTTATGCCTCCGTTACGAAGTAGCCGGAGGCATTATGTTTTCAGGTTGTCCGTCCGTCCGTCCGTCCGTACGTCCCGTTCTCGTGATCGCGTTATCTGAAGAACCGATTGATGGATTCCTGCCAAACTTTGGTCATGTATGTATCTTGCAGAGCCGATGAACTGATTAGATTTTGGGGTCACGAGGTCAAAGGTCACAGGGCTCATTATGTATGCAAAAACAGCTCGTGATCGCGTTATCTGAAGAACCGATTGATGGATTCTTGCCAAACTTTGATCATGTATGTATCTTGCAGAGCCGATGAACCGATTAGATTTTGGGGTCACAAGGTTAAAGGTCAAAGGTCACAGGGCTCATTATGTATCAGAGCTGCCAACTAGTACGGATTTGCAGTAATTGGTACGGAAATTAACGACCATTACGGAATGTTGTCTCAAATTACGGATTAAATTTTTTTTTTATTTTTTTTTTTTTTTTTTTAATTTTAATTTTTTTTGAATAAATTAAATATAATTTATTGTAGCGAGTGCTGCGAATAGAAGCCATTTTTCATGATAAACTGTGTTGTGATGACCTAAAATTCAATATTTAACATCTTTGTGTGAGTAAAATCACCAAAAATTTCAGATAATCATGCGTCCGCACAGTGTTGGCGTGCCGTTTTTTTAGATTCATAGCGCCGCATAAGAAATTACTGATTTTGAGCCTTGTGATTACTGATTTTCTGTTCTGGAGGTTGGCAGCTCTGATGTATGCAAAAACAGCTCGTGATCGCGTTATCTCAAGAACCCATTGATGGATTTCTGCCAAACATAGGTCATGTATGTTACTTGCAGAGCCGTTGAACTGATTAGATTTTGAGGTCAAGGTCAAAGGTCATGCAGCTCATTATGTATGCAAAAATAGCTTGTGATCGCATTATCATTAGAACAGATTGATGGATTCCTGCCAAACTTAGATCATGTATGTATCTTGCAGAGCCAATGAACTGAGTAGATTCTGGGTCATGAGGTCAAAGGTCATGGGCTCATTGGTATGCAAAAATAGCTTGTGAACGCATTCTCATTAGAACTGACGGATGGATTACTATTTAACTCGGGACATCTTGCAGAGCCAACGAACTGAGTAGATTTTAGGGTCATATATGTATATAAGAATTTGCTTGTAAGCATGATATTCTGAGAACCTGTTAATGGAATACAATTGAACTTGAATTTGAAAAATTTCTTCTGTTTTGGTTTGTAAAATTGCTCTATGACGGAGGCATCATTTCGACTGCGTGCAGTTGAAGTTCCATCTAGTTTCAGATGTCTTCCAAATGAAATCGACCCGTCTTCCATCGTTTATTCCATTGCCCCAGTGTTAGTTTTTGCCATGTATACCTCTTTGTTTACCATATTTTCTCTTTTTATTTAATCCTTTCAGAGGACCTCACGTTTGTAGATCAGCATCGACGGGTGGACCTACGTGCTGCCCGGGATGGACCATCAACGAGGGCAGTAGACAGTGTATCAAACGTAAGTTTATTTCATTTGATTTCATTTATTTATTTCCACGTTAAGATAAAAACAAAATGATACAATCTTCAATACAAACACATATGATCTGATATCTTAAGTGGGAGAACCATGAAAAGAACACTCATTATACTGAGTTAGATAATACGAACGAAAATGGGTGAATGTTCAGTTGGATACATTGAACATCATCGCCCTATTAAAGAAGATAAATGTTCGGTGATCTTTGGGCAACTAATGTGAAAATGAAAAATGAAATAAAACTCAATTGAGACAAGTTACATGCATACACATTTGGAGAGAGGGAGAGGGAGAGGAAGGGGAGAGGGAGGGGAGAGGGAGAGGTAGGAAGGGAGGGAAGAAGGAGGGGAGAAGGAGGGAGGCAAGAGGGAGAGAAGAGGGAGGGGAGACCAAAATAAACAGGGGTTACATATTTACATTTCCCAATACTTTAAATCTTGGGTGTATTTTGTAAAGAAAATCAGTGAGTGGCGGGTGATTTGACAGTGATTGATTATACAATGCTGTCTCAATCAAATTTCTAATGCCTTTTCTTTGTAACTGTTATGTGAATTTGATTTACTTTGGCGATTATTTGACTTAACAAAATGACTACCTAATATCAAGGATTAAAAAATATGTAAGTCTATGAACAAATATTGGGACTTTTCTGTAGAGTCATCAGGTTATTGGACACATGCTGTACTTCTAATAAAGAACATCTGTGGATAGATAGTGTGGAGCACTGCTGCAAGTGACAGTATTTTTGAAAAACTAAATTCCAATTAGAAACACAGGTGTTTTATGGCATATAATGTAGCCAGACAGTTTCTAAGGGGTATAACACATTGTCTAGAACTATAGCCTCTAGCCTTTGATTTGTCATATAATTCATAGTTCATTATTACAGCAAAACAAATGGTTTATTTTACACTGACACAGACGCTGTCAAACTGTTCCAAAGTGCAGTTGAAGACAAAATTTTCAAAGTTTGTCATGAGTGCTGCGTATCTCAACAGGAGTCCTAAAAAATTGTTATGTGATGTTGGGGTTTTATGTAAATTCATGAGACGGAATGAAATGGCTCGATGAATAGCTGATTAAAGCATTTTCACTGTCAAAGATTGGTTAAATTGCCTAAATTTTGCCTTTTTAGAAAGCTTTGTTAAGTTGTGAAAGCTTTCTTTTTTAAGTTTAAAATTTGGTTCATGAATGTTGTATTTGTTTGCTATGGAGCACTAACAATGAATGTGTTAACTGCAGTCTGTCTCAGAAAATCACATTTACAATGAAGTTTTTGAACTTGGCAGAACTTTTGAAGGGTTCAAGAATTTGCTCCATTATGCCACCCTTGTGAGACTGGACTTAAATGCCAAAGAGGTTGGGAAATTAGGTTCATAGGATGTAGAAATTTCATCCACATTTTATCGAAAAAAATGATACCATCTTGCGGTAGAATGCCTACTACCCCACTGTGTGAACCTTTTAAAGGAAGATTCAACTTGTGAAAAGTTTGATGGTAGGCCCATTTACATTGCGAAAAAACAAATTTGAAATTACACTACTGGAAAAACCCATTACAAAATTTGGTGGTGTTTGGTAATTAAGAAAAAAAAAGAGTAGTGTGTATGCGCGACTTGTCGCTGCTCTGTAAGCAATAGCACAGAAGCGAGGAGAGTCATATGTGATAAAAAATTAGAGTACTTACCCAGTGTTTTGACAGCAAGCATTTACACTGCCCTAAAAACGGTGGAATTTCGACTGTCGTTTCAAATTTATAACCACACTCCAGAGATTGTTTTTTTCGATTCAGGTTTCTGTCGTATTTATGGGTAGCTGCCGAGTTACTTCTGACAAAACTCCGGAATGTGAGAAACACCAACGATTTTTGCTTGCAGTGTAAATGCAAAGTACTGATGGAACTTTTTAAATGTTGGGGAATTTGTCTCATTGTGCTGCCCTGATGAGTATAAATGTCAACGGGGTAGGGAAATTAGGATGCGGAAATTTCATCCACATTTTCTCAAAAATGTTTAAATACCATCTTGTCTTAGAATGACTACTACCCCTTCGAGACATTTAAAGGGGAATTCAAGCTGCGGACAGTTTGATGTGGTTTATAGCCATTTCGTCTACACCCAGCCCGTCTACCTCCTATAAGGCCTAATAATCAATTGATAATTATTATTAGTTTTTATGAATAGATGATTATGGGGTAGACAAACTGGGAATTAGACCGACTGGAAATAAGACCAAATTGGTGATAGACCAAGTGGGTAATAGACTTATTGGAGATTGGATCATATGGAAATTAGACCAAACGACTATTAAGCCTAAATGGTAATTAGACCAAATGATAAGTATGTATGAGACCATGTGGATAGTAGACAGGCTGGGTGTAGACCATATGGGAATCCACCATTGATGTATATCAAACCTGTTCCTGCCCCTGAATGAAACACATTTGTCCACAAGCGTTGGGTAAGGTTCTGGGAAATTTCAGAGTTAAGTCATCTTCTAAAAGTGCAAGTCCTTGGCACAGGATTGTAATATCCCTTGTCTTTCAATGCTGGGATTAATCTGTGGCGACTTTCTCACCGTGTAAGAACACATGGTAGATTAGCACCTGAAATCACACAGTCATAGGGTGTACCGACTAAGATGTGTTCCCATTAGACAGAGTTAATCTCCTTCAAACACGATTGGAGTTATTGTCGATAAATCTACCAAAGGTATTTTCAATGTCTTTTGGTGTCGCCCATTGGATTGTGTGAACATGATGTAATGGGTAATCTGAACATTATTTCTGTGGGAAAAACAGTAGAGTATTGAAATTGCACTGGAGTTGGTATCTCAAAAGTAGTTGCGATCGTGTTCTCATTGGACTTTTTAAAATGAAGTAGTTACATTAACAGCGTATATAAGTCAACTCTTGGCAGCATTCATGTAGCTCTATCTTATTGTGATATTCTGACAAAATTGGTAAATTTATATTTAAATCTTTTATAGTTAATGAAATGAATATAAAATCATCTAAACTTAAGACCACTGATGGAAGGCTTGGAATTATAAAGAGGCCTTTAAAAAAGTTGACAGTTTGACTGTTTTTAAGCCACACGCTACAGTACGTGTGATTCTGTTGTCCTTCCTGTAGGTCTGTAGAGGAAAAAAAACAACATTGTGGATTCCTCAGTAGAGTATATAAAATCATAGATAATTAGTTTAAGGATAGTGGAAACACACCTAAGACTGGGCCATTGCACTTTAAAATGTATCAAAACAATTCGCCAACACCTTTAGGACTTTGAAAACTTGGCAAAGACAATTATCATTCAATTTACAATTCGTATGAATCTGTTCCACACTTCAAGATGAATGGAAACATTGTTAGACTTCTATCATAATTAACAATGTGTAAAATATTATTGAGATAATGGGAACACACCTATATGGAGACATGGGTGTGAATAGACTTGGCCTGTAATGTCAATCTCTTTCCATGTGAAACCATGAATGACTCGCCACAGAGGAAGAAGGTGATTAGAATAGGGCAATATGGAAACACTCTATTCTCTTACAGGTGCAAACAACCTGACATTGTTCCCAAGTCTGTCTATTGAAGGTACCTTTCCACATTTTCAAGTGAAAAGATAGTCTGATGTTTGTTTGAATTATTAAATCTGTGGAAAAAGTGCAGTTGGGACCTTATACATGAAAAAGTTTGTTAGACTTCAAGGAAAGATGTAAAGATATTCTTTACATTAATGAACAAATGATGAAATTATATTGAAAATTAAATATTTTCTGGTATGTTTGTATATCTGACCAAATTAGTAGAGACTCAAAATTACTGAAAATGACAGGTCTTGCAATATATATCCTTTCCAGACAAGGATGAAGGCTTTGACATTTTCAACAAAACTTGATTAGGGGGGGGGGGGGGGGGGGGGTGTGGCACTTGTGTCACACCCCTACACTCCTTACTATCAATGTCTTTACACTAGGGGGATGTCAATATTACTTCTCTATGAGTAATAGTTTTGTCTCTATTGATGGGAATCATCTGTATGTAGGCGACACTGTGACTCATTGGTCAAGTCTTATTGCATCCTTCTGCACACATGCGCTTTGAATTGTGATGCTGTGACATATCTTGTGGAATAGACTTATTTCATACAGGAGTTGTATAAACATACCGGTATTCGCATTAATTATATTTAGGGTGAATATATGATTGAAAATTTTCTTAATGGAAAATATTAATTTTTGAAAATTTTTACAGAGCAAATGAGAGGAGAGCTTGTAAGATACGTCACAGAGTTGCCAATTTGTGTTTGATCGATTGCAACGTCGAAAATTCATAACTTTCTTATTTTTGATCACTCAAACTTTCACTGATCTGTTCTCACATTCTTCTGCTAGAACTATTAAACCCAGCTTAGTTTCAGGGTGGACTTCCCCTTTAATCTTCTCTCTAAAGGAATTAAAGATTAGATTTTCCAACTTCTTGCTAAATCTTGAGTAACAACCCATCTATTTCTATAAAATAGGTAATTTGCCTGTTATGACATCTTAGGAAAACTAGAACTT
This sequence comes from Strongylocentrotus droebachiensis, assembly GCA_035222895.1. Lineage (NCBI taxonomy): Eukaryota > Metazoa > Echinodermata > Echinoidea > Camarodonta > Strongylocentrotidae > Strongylocentrotus > Strongylocentrotus droebachiensis. The sequence continues at coordinate 848,179 of JAVYIG010000037.1, read as the reverse complement.
GGAGCTGACTCAGTCGTGGCATTCCCTAGCGGGTCTTCTAGCCAATATTCCTTGTTAACCTGATTGACCTGTCATTTGACCTTTACTACGTGGGGTCAACGCTGGTGATAAATTTGTCATCCAAACTAGACGATTTGTATTTCGTTGTTAGTGACATGACCTGGTGATTATCTCTCTTTTTCTAAGATGATATATTGTTTCTTTATAGAGCCAGAATTAAGGGCATGAACTATGTATACCATCACTACTACAACAACTCTTTCTACTACATGACTACCAGTACCAGCGTGTCCACACACAAACAAAGTTATCTTGAAACTCTATAAAGAAACTACATAAAGAATAAGATAAGATCAGATAAGATAAGATAAGATATTCATTTGTATTTCTTTCAAATGTCACATAGAGCATAACATTGGATCATTACACATTTACAATGCCCGAAAAATAAATTATGGCAATGATAAAAACAAAGTAAACTGCCGGTAAAAGAAAGACGAGGAGACCCTGGTAAAAGCAGAGCCTGTAAGTTTTAGGGTCCCCTCTGGGCCAGACAAACATGATGGGAGAATCATCATATAGCGAACAGGGCGTCCACACACAAGAAACGTCTTCTAAACAATAATCGTATAGCGACAGGGCGTCAACACACACACACACAAAAAATAATCCAAAACTCTACAGCGAAACGTTGTATAGGTGTACAGTTTGCTACTGCAATGTTCAGCAATGTCAAAAAGAAACAGAAGTTTTAGATTGTGCTTGATCCAATTCAACCAACTGTTTTGGATCATCCTTGTTGAAATTTTGTTAACATTTGTAGACAATCTTGAAATTCCTCAACTTTTTTTTCCTTCATCTTTGGTGGTAAGAATAAGGAAATGATTTGACATTGGCATTGAGTGAGAGCAGTTGATAACAGATGGATCACTGAGATGGAGTCTCCTTGGGATGGGGGCTTGGGGATTGGAAACGGTCGCCAGGGAGATGAGATGATGATGGATACCATTATTGGGATGAAAGAGAGAGAGAGAGAGAGAGTTGGATATTTCTGGGGAATTCTTGAAAACTGTTTTTAAAGAAAAATTGATATTGTTAGAGATTGCTGGTGTGACAGGCAACTGTGATGCAAATTGCAAAGATATACAGTAATGGATAGATATACAAATGGAGAGATAAAAAGAGAAAAAGAGAAAGAGAGAGAGGAAGGGAATGGGTGTGTGAGTGTGTGTGTGCGTGCGTGTGTGTGTGTGTGTGAGAGAGAGAAAGAGATAGAAAGAGAGCAAGATAGAAAGACAGGTAAAGAGAGATAGAGAAAGAGAGAGAGAGACAGAGAGAGAGAAAAAAAGAGATAAAAAGATGAAAGGAATAAAGGTAAAGAGAGAGAGAGAACAACGAGTTTGAGAGAGGTGAGATAGAGATAGCAGAAAATTAAAGAATGTACAGTTACACCATCTTACATTAAAAGGAACTGAGCTCGATCCTGTGAATACTGTGTTTTTCCTGTCTTCTAAATATAGGAATGCTCATGAGTTTGTCACTATAAAATATAACATGACAAGACAATGGGTGAAGTATCAAAGTTTTTCAGGGAACATAATAAAAAAAATCAATCTGGATTTGGTCAATGTCTCGCTCCTGAAAAACCAAACCACACCATGATCGAGCAAAACATGTGGACGTTATTAGGATGTGAAAATGAACCAGTGGGAATTGAAAAGATCAGTCATGGTCATTAGATATAGTTTGGATTCTCTTTCTACTTAAAAATCACCACTAGGTAGGTTCACATGGCAGTCTGTCAACTTTAAGTTTAGGTCGTGGTTTTAAACATTGAAGTTATCTTGTCGTAACAGACTCTTTTGGGTTCGATTCTAACCCAGGCTGATGACTGAAACCTGGGTTGTGTGTTAAAGTGCCCCTTTACTGTTTCGTTACAGTGGAAAACAATCCGTCCCTCGGATAGGACGTTAAATGGAGGCCCTGTGTAGAGGAGAGTCACCACCTCTGCAAGTTGAGAATCCACTGCACTATTTTAATTGTATAAGACCCCGTTCTCACTCACTTTGAAAGTGGTCTTAGACCGCTCCAGATGAACGGGTCTTGAGGAACGGTTTGCGAGCGTTCACACTCCGAGCAGTTTTTTATGGCTCAAACCGCTCCAACGAAGTGAATGAGAACGGAGTCTAAGAGTAGGGGAAACCCCTGAGTTGTGGTCCACCTGCAGACCCCAATCAGTAAATACTAGGAGGCAGAGGTGACACCAAATACTTAACAATAATGATAACTTACAAAAAACAAAACAAACAAACAGAGTAAACAAACGAATCAGGCATCAGAAGTGTCACTGCTACTGATAACTATGTTCAATGATGTAAGCACCAATTAAGGATTGAACCCATTACCTTGTTTATGAGAGTCAATAGTCGCTGGCAATACACCACATTGCTCCCATTTAAAGATAAAGACCAGTTCTGGTCATGCGATTGCATTGTGAAAGAAACGTTGTGGAATCGATCAGAAAAGGTTGATTATCTAGCATATAAGTATTGGTGTGTACTGCAAGGTTCTGGAATCATCAAAATGATAAGAAATTTGGCCCAGTCTTGGTAAAGTTACAAGAACTGTACACAGAAAGATGTATATGGGACTACGCACACGTGCATGACACGTGCGTTTATCTCTCACATACCAATAGATAAACTAATTTACCAAATATATCAATTACTAAGGCTGTTTCCCGGCAAAATTGTTATCATCACGTATTAGTCAAAACATATTCATTCACATGATTGGTAATAAGAGCTTCCATTTCATTTTTTGAAATTGGGGCGTTTCCAATACTGTTCTTTACCTTTAATGCTTCTTTATCTATTCTCTTTCTCTATGTACAGCTACATGCAGGGGATCGTGTGAAGGAGGGGGTACTTGTACCGCCCCTAACAGGTGCACGAGATGTCAAAGCTCATCCATGGGATACCAGTGTCAAAGTGGACACCCTATGGTTGCCGGTGTCAGCTACAGAGGTGAGAGAGAGAGTGTTCTATGCATGTTTCAATTCAATGTATTTATTTGTCCAATGTATGTTCAACATATGTTCAACATGGATATTTGTTTAGTTATGTAAAACAAAGGCTCAGACAAAGTTAACAAAGAACAGAAATATGATACAAAACATGGGTGATGACAAAATAATTGTCATGTACATAAAATTGTTTCCTTAAACTATGTAATTTACTTACTGTCTTCACGCATATGTATAATAAACAAAATTATCACTTCCATATACACATCACAAATTAAGCTTTAAGACTGAATTGAAGTATATCAGAATAAATCTGATAAACTGAAACCTAAAAATACTGAGTTTTATAGGCAAATGATAACCGTGTTCCACAGTAACAATTTCTTCCACTAGATTCCGCTCATTTTCCTTGACATATCCCATAAAAACTTCCAGTTTGATTTTACCATACTTCTTTCAATTTAAAAAGTCACCAGATCAGGATATTTAAAAATACTTACTGAATAAAGTAGTTCATTGGTCACTCAAGCAAAAAATGTTGATAGTAGGCCTATAATAAAAGGATATATAGAAAACAAAGATAATGATGAACAGAATATGAAAATTTCTTAGCCTTTTCATGAGTCTCAACTTTGCTGATACTCTCAAAAACAAATACAAATTCCTTATAGATTTGTTCATCTTTTCAAGATAATGTCTTTTGCTCAGTCAAGCATAGAATATCACCAGTTTCTTTCGTGTCATTGGATAGGGCAGACCCTAAGCTTTCTAAAATGCTTTGAATTATTTATTTTTGAGACTTCTCCAACTGTTTGCATGTTATAGGTGAATGCACTTTCAGTGTAGCGTAAGTAATGATGATATTCATTATCGAGATGATAATGAAAATGATGATGGTCATGATGATGTTGATGATGATGATGATTTTTAAAACTACAAAATTATAGCTGGAGCATATTTTTCTTGATAGATTTCTACAAGGTTTCCTGGTTGATCAAATATTCCTGTTTACATTATATGTCTTGAAAATATGTTGATGCTTCAAATTTGAGCAAGTAAAACAAATTGCAGTAAATGACACAAAAGAGACAAGTAGAAAAAATGATGAAAATAGAACCATGAAGAACAGTTGTACAAACGAGGAACATTCTCAATGAAGTTCTGGAACAATAATAGAGGAATCTGTCCTCAGAGGTTTTAAATTGTTGACCCAAGCTCGGAGTCGTATTTTTGCAGATTAACGGGTAATTCCTGGATCTAACCTCTGATGGACCAGTTCAAATACCGATCTAGACCTAGACCTAGAGAAAATAGCCAACAAGTGGTACCGTTGGGTTAGTGGAGGGAGGTAATAGTGCATTTCAATCATGGGTCATTTGTTAGGTTGAGAATAAAAATATATAAATATTAAGTCCAGATTATGTCAATTTTTGTATACTTTTATTCTTCAATCATTTTTGTCCTCCTGCCTTACATGCATCCCATACATTGTGGTTCCTTTCTTCACTGATTGCAAGACCCTTGAAAAAATATATATACCCATCCACAAGAAATGTGTTAAACATTGAAGAAAATCTACATGTAGTGCTCCAAAGTAGGAGTGAAATTTCAGAGTTCATGTGTGCCTGAACCTGTTTAGTTTCAAGCTATGACAAACAAATGCCTTTTCATGAAGGCAATGTCAAGTTGAATCATTATGCTTTAAACCAATCAAGTAGTAAAATATTGAATTAATACTTGGGATTAATCAGTCTGCTTGATACTGACTGGGGAAAGGAAGCTTTACTTGTTGCGAAACCAGTTTATCATGCAGTGAGAAGCTTGCCAATGGATTTCTAGCTTATAGAGTATGACATCATCATGAGATTAGGCCTTCGACCCTGATGAATATCAGTCATTTACAGTGACAGGCACTGACCTTCTAGTATTGCCAACTTGACTGATCAAACCGATCTTGTCAACAAATACTGATCCTGATCAAGTTTTGTCGCACTTTAGTAAGCAAACATGATATTAAAAAGGAGGTTCACCCCTGAGATAAGTTTCTTTGAATAAAACTCCCAATTTTGAAGTGAAAGTATAAGGAAAATCAAATCAACGATTTATCGGAAAGTTAAAGGAATAGTTGAGTGTTGGTCAATACTCACATTAGCGAACGAAACTATGATCTAAACATAAAAAACATACAATGAATGTCTAAGAATGCATCATTGAAGATATAAATCCGAAATATTACATTAGAGTGAATTTATATGCAAAAAACCTGTTCGACTGCAAATGATTTTATTTATCAAAAATTTTACTTTCGAGGCGTGTTCAGTGTAATTGTATAGCGCCACCTCTCGGTCAAGCGGCAGCACACCGTGATTTTTCGCCAAGACGACGATCGGATATGGGCGTGCAAGTAATATCCGAACCATGTCTATAGCGCGCTGACTGATTTATATTGTACACATTATGGTATGCGAGGCCTGCACATAATTGCATGGTCTGTGGTACTGGTAGCGCTATTGTTTTTGAGCGCGATATGCGAATACTGTATGTGTACTTGTAGTGCGAGTACGCTCGACCTAGTAGTAGTGTATGTGTATGTATTGTACGTCGTATGACCCAGTTGATTACTTCTACAGTGTAAAGAAAGTGGCTTACTCTATCTATCAACCAATATGTGAGACAACGCAAGGGCAATTTTGTATTTCGTTTGTAGGAACAGAGCTGTGGAATGATCTCCCAGATGAAATTAGATTAAAAACATCTAGGTTATCTGTCCACCTACCTTCTATGTAAATGACGTGGGCCTTCGTTTTTCCTTTTATATTACTTGTCTTCCTTTTATATGTGAAGAGTTTCATTCCAAAAAGGAGCCAAATCCACTTTGGGTACTTCTGAGTAAATTGCCTTTTTTATTTCTCCACTTTCCCTTTAGCCATGTATACCTTCATGTTGTTATATATGTTAAAGGTGTCACCCTGCATGGACCTGATTATCTGCCAATAATATTATATTATATGATATGATAAGAAAAAATCTTCCCTTCGGCTTTTCTGATGTTTACTAAATTTTTAGATTTTTTATTTTCGTGGATTTAGCTCCTTTTGGAATGAAACATGTTATTGTACCTAAAAAAATAAAAAATAAATCATATTTTCTCAATAAAGTCACTGAAATTTTATTCAAATTTAGCAGCAAACCTTTCCTTTTAAATAATAATAGTGAAATCACACATAAAAATAACCTTTCGAAAAGAAAGTAAACAACATTATTACAGTTTCATTCCAAAAGGAGCTAAATCCATTCAATTCCAAAAGAAGCTAAATCCATGTTTCATTCAAAAAGGAATTACTAAATCCACAAAATCTAAACATTTGATAGAAATCAGAAATAACTGGTGGATTTTTTGTCTTATCATATATTATAGGTCCAGAGCGACACCTTTAACATATATAACAACATGAAGGTACATGGCTAAAGGGAAAGTGGAGAAATAAAAAGAAATAAATTTAAAAAAATATAAAAAATTGTTGTATCAGTATACTATAATGAATAACAGTAGTGAATTAATTTAACATCTTGTAAAGTTTTAAAAAAAAAGTGATTGTAACTTCTTGTAAATAAGTTGTGTTCTACAGTGCCTGTGTATTGCATGACCTACGTCAGTACGTGATAACTTGTAAATGTGTAAAGACATAAGATTTTAATATAATTATAGTAATGCTAAAATGAAGATACATAACATATTTTTATGGTGTACATTGAAAGCTTTATTCGGCCATAACTAACAGTTAAATTTACACAACATTATTCAGATGAATACAAATTATACTTGCTGTACTGAAGGCAATATTTAAACGTGATGTTGATTCCAACCATTGCATACAAACAGATCATGTGTATTAAAAAAGTCACATTTTTATTTAGCATCTATCGCTATGACAACTTTAACCGTCTTCATTAAGAAGGAGCAATATACTTTATTTTTATACCACAATGTCTTGTTACTTATTAGTTACTGCTTATTTATATACATCTTATCTTGTGTCTTTCATAAAAACTTGACATTCTCTATAGGCAATGTGTAGATAAGTTTACCAAAGAAAAGTATCTATAACAGTAATGTCTCTACGCCCTTGACAAATATACTATTACCCCGGTCATTTGATTCAGTGCTTGCCCGCACACAATGTTTTGACTAGTACGTGATCATACAAATTTTGCTGAGAAACTGCCTACTAATTGATATATTTGGTAAATTATTATATCTATTTGGACTTGATAGATATAACGCATGTGTCGCGCACTTGTGCGTAGTCCCATATACATCTTTCTGTGAACAGTGCTTGTAACTTTACCAAGACTGGGCCAATTTTTTTATCATTTCAATGATTCTAGAACCTTGCAGTACACACCAAGACTTATATGCTAGATGATCAACCTTTTCTGATCGATTCCACAACAATCCTTTCACAATGCAGTCGCATGACCATAACTGGTTTTATCTTTAAAGTTTCACATCTTACTTTATATATAAATGCTTTAAAAATTGTCTGAGTGATTCTTTTCCTTAATGTGTACGAGTATATATGTATACATACTCCATATCGATCTCAAATCCTGAATCATATCAATTTCAGCACAAAATTAAGTATAGTTAGGTACATGTATGTCTTTCATCTTCCCTAATGCTCGACTATGAATATCACTTCAAGTGATTAACATCCAACATACTAGAGTCAAGGTTTTTCAAACAAATAGCACAGACTTTTCAAAACTGGTCATGTCCTATACGCACACAAAAGACAAATCTGCATTGTGTGTACTGAGTTTCATATGAATCGATCAAACTATTGGAAGTAGTTTGCTCACATACCGGTACTTATTTAACACACTGCACATGCATTGAGTTTTATACTGTTATTATAATGCCTCATCCAATATATACCAAAACTATAAATTTGCAAAAAACCTGGAAAGAATATGCTCCACAAGATTATTAAATCAAAATTGTATTCTTTGTGCAAAGTTTGGTTACCATGGAGATACTTTATCAGACAGACACAACAAATGTGTCTTGCACACCCTCGGGTCCATCAGTATACCAAGTTTTATTACAATTTGTGTGAAAACTGGAAATAGTTTGACCCAGTTTTTTTTACAATAGACCAACAGAAAGACTCGCCTGCCCAACCGTATCCTTATTCCTTTATACCCCCTTTCAAACTACAAAGTAGTTACAGGCAGCAAATTTCTTGATGGTATAACCTTGAACCGCAATACTTTGGCGTTGAGCCGATTCACATTCATGGATTCAAATGATGCATGAAACCAATTGTTTTGCTGTCTTGGGATCATTATTTTAGTCAGATTGATTGCATTAAACAAGAAATGAAGACTATTTACAATAACATATTCTACAAATATTTCTTCTGTCCATGTTGATGTCCGACATGTTCCGAAGTATAGTCTTTTTCCTGATCGACTGTCACCTCGGTTACATGCACAGTCACTAAAACCAAACACATTGTTGACTCATGGTTGGACCTCTTGGCTGTAAATTTTATAATTACTACCGTAACTTCTTCAATGAATATAGGTTGCCAAATAGATACAAATTGAAGTATCTACCATTTACATGTGAGCAAGCACTGATTTTATCACAAATTATGCATTGTATAAATCACATAGAGCTTTTATACACTGATGTCACAATTTGTCTTTTATATTCCTACATTTCTTCCAATTGTAAACTTGCCAACCTCTTATTGTAATACAATATACAAGTGCCAAGCATGGTGGCTAATCTAGCAACAATAACAATTTATTTCTGGTACATGTATATCATGTGTTATGTGATTTTTTTTCTCCAGATAACCACATCCCCATGATCCCCAGGGACACTCTAGTATCAAGTTTGGTGGTAGTTTGTCAAAGGGTCTCTGACATATCAAGAATACATGCTCGTAATGCTAAGCCATGCAATCTTTCACCTCCGGACCACAACATCACTAGCAACCAAATGAGTCCAAAATGTTAAGTTCCAACCAATCCTCAAGATAGCCTAAAAACATGCCACATGGACAAATTAAATCGAGGCGATTAAGAGTCTTGCATGCAATCATGCAACAATGAACCTCATTTGACCTTTGACCTACTTATGTGACCTTCAACTCCAGAATATCATGGAGGCCAATAAAGGGCATCTACCAATCAAGTTTTGTTACAAACAGATGCAGGGTTGGAAAGTTAGCAACCCTTATTGATTTTTGCAGGTAAGATTTCACATTAGACTTCATTCAAATTTTTGTACAGTCACGGAGGATGGACGGAAGGACGCCATTTGGATCCCTTAGTCTCTGCTCGAAAAAAAGCAGTTCTCAAGTCAGACAATCCCAATTGTTCACTACAGAGGATAACATGGATTTCTCTAATCGGCCTAGTCTCCTAGCTGGCTACGATCACATCAACTTGTGGAGGAAATGGTGCAAGCCGGTGCCTTGTGTGTCTAGGGTCATCAGGGAGCAGAACAGCCTTCGAGAACAGTGGTCCTTGGTCCTGTTCTCTGCGTTCCAGTATCGCACCGATGAGTCCTTGTACATAGGGGTAGGTCTTGGGGACCTTCTCCTTCCGGGCCACGTAGTTGTTGGCATGCTTTAACAATACTGCAACATATCTGTATCATAAAATAAAAGAACATGCAAAATGTAACAAGTTGCATTATATGCACACTCATTCTTGTCAATTGGAAATGATTCATATCTCTTAATTTATCAATTTGATATGTTGGGTCAATAATGATCTTTCAAACTACTGTACGTCACTGTGTTCTAATAAGTATATTATTACACTGAATCCAAGCCCACATTTAGGGTCCAAAATCAGCAGCGTGATTGACAAACCATCAGCTTACAGTCCGTAATCTACATAATTGAGATGTGCGTCGTGTACAGGGACAAGTTCTTTAGATGACGTCATATTTTGGCGATTTAAAAGGGGCGTTCCCAGGAAGGACAATTAGATATTTACTAATTTCCCCAAAATTGATAAATTTCATGGGAAAGAACTGCCAATTCGGATTGCCTTGTCCAACTACACAAGGAAAACAAAAAATCTTTTTTTCTTTCTTTCTAATTTCCACTCACTTTGTATTGCCTTGTTCATCAGTCTGGTCGGGCCTGTCCTTGTGTGCCATGTAGTCGATGACCGCTTGGAAGCATACATCAGTATATGGTTGTGGAAACACTCGAGCATGCTGGTGTGCCTAAGGAATTATGAAAACAAAATAAAAACTGATATAAATGATAGAGCATTTCAATTATTTTCATACCACAAAATCAATATTGAAAATCCCATGTCATACACATGAGCAAATGAGATGCATTATCTTGACTTGCTGATATGTCCCAATTTTATAGGTCATAACAGAAAAAGAGCTCAATCTTGCAAACATGTACGTAATGAACGCATTCTCATTAAATTCCTCTCAATTTACAGAGCCTTTCATACATGTATACAGATTCCTACCTGAAGCGAGCAAATCAGCAGAGTAGGCCAAGTTCTCCATGAATTTGCGGTCAAAGGTGACTTGTACTATTCACCTGCTAATTCCCCTACTGCTGCTTGGAATTTCTTCGCTGGGGATGGATTGTGTTGTCTGTTCTTCATATCTGTAAAAAGTGAAGAAATGAAAGTCATTCACAAAGTAAAAAACATTCAGATTTTAAATCACCAAAAGAAATAATTTTGAAGATTGCATTCTCTAATAATTATCACAGCTAGCCAGATTTGGAATTTGCATGACTAATAACTGATGCATTGGTTCTCTGTCATGTATGTGAAGTCGAGACACTCTTTGGTAGAGATAAATATAGATGAGACAGTCACATCTCAAGCAAGGTATAGTATAACCTTGTCGACTTTTAAAAAGAGCAGGATGTTTACCCGGTTGACTAGCCCTGCACGTCATCATTACAAAGAAAGTTGCAGTCGTAACGAGGGACATTAAAGGTATTACAAAGTTTTTGGAAATTTTGAAAATTGGGTGGATAGTGATTCTTTACAATTTTGAAATATTTGGATATCCCTGTGGAGATATTATAAGCACTAGAAAATGTAGCTCCTAAAACACTTCTGCTTTCGAAAAAAATTGAATATAAAAATTTACCGGTGCTCTCAGTAAATTTTGATAAATTTCAAATAGCTAGCGCCTACGGTTGTACATTGGTAGCTGCTACCATAAAAATCTCGGAATACATGTATGTAGTTGTGATATATAATTTCAAAACGGTAATAGCCAATCGGTCAATTGTAGCTCGTTGTATAGCTTAATTAATATATTGACCTTGAGAGAGAGTTATACCACATAAAGAGATTATTATTTACAATTTCATCACTTTAGACTTGATTTCAACCGCGACAACGTTCACTGAATATTGTAGGATGGCATATGCTTCCAATATGTTCATTTGAACCAAATTCATGACCCCATACCAAAACTTTGTATTACCTTTAAAGTAAGCTTACATGTAGCTTGCATCTCGTAAGAATTAGTAAATCGGTTAAAGGCACACTGCCATACTTGTAGCTACTTGCTCCCTCTATATAGAAAACTTCCCCAATCGGTGCCTGTTGGTCCCCCATGATCCTCTTTTTCTTATGTTAAATGAGAGCTGAGTTAATGAGATAGCCACCTGTCACAGTGACCTCGATGGCTCTCTGTGTGGTCTAATCCCTTCTGGCCCAGTAGTGGTGACGGTCTTTGAATCATTATTTCCCTTCATAAAGGACAAAGTGTTCCCTTCTTTTGATATTCCAGATTAAAGCAATTAAATTTTCTAATGATTGGGCAATCGATCTGGCCATGAATATTTCAAGCCACGTGCCGCAGCCATAGCTCGTTGAGCCAGTGGAATCCAAAAGCTGCACAGCACGATATGCAAAGCGTGGAGTAAGGGTATTTTCAAACTGTAATTGTTCATGATCCCTTGGGACTAGAAAAAACTCGGAGGCTCACTTCGTGAAATTGGTAAATCTCTGAGTTACCATGGAAACAATGTTTAAATCGCTGTTTTGATCAAGATATTCTTAGAATTTTTGGGGTGAGCTCCTTTACTTTAGGGAATATGGAGAAAAACCTGCTCTTTCATATGACACCTGTCACACCTCACTTCTTGAGTATTAGTCACCTTCATGATCACGAGCAGTATTGGTTTGAATCTCATTTTGGTAATAAAAACATCATTGACCAATTTTGCAATGCACATGGACTGAATAGGGATGTGTGCAATCTATATGGGAAGGATTTTAGCGCACAAAACTGAGTGCGCGATCAGACACGTAACACCCTAGTAGTAGTAGGCTTATTATTAGTCATGTTTTTATTTTTGTATCTATTTATTTTCCACATATGGGAAGGATCACCCTTTTCAGCTAAAAGTTGGTCTTCAAAGGGGTAGTTGGTACAGGTAGGTATTACCAACTAGTATAAGCAATAGCAGGCTAATGTTACTGTAGTAATTTATATAGACTAGACTATCAATATCATGATTCATGAAATCTGAATTAAAAATCCAAGACCAAGGCAAGATATAACAAAACGTAATTTGCCGATTCCATGCATCTATTCTCTAGACTAGATCAAATTAAAACGGTAGGCCTACCCAGTGCAGTGGGGCGTATATCATTTCAACTTACCTCTCAATGAGCTGGCATAGCCATATATAGGGCCTATTGCATCCTCTAGTCTAGACTCGGCAACGAGAAAGCCGCCTGCAGCTGCAGCTCGCGTCCCTGGCCTTGTTCACAGCCACTCCCGCGCCTCCTCCGGCCCGGGTGGTCGAGCTGCCATTGCTTGTTTCTCTCTTCCTCTTACCGCCTTAGTCTTATTCCGATTTAGCGTAGCCTTAGCCGTGTCCTGTAGCTTAGGCTTAGCACTAGCTGAGTCCGAGTCGGCCATCGTCCGTGACCTCATCATCCTCCTTTTCCAATCTCGATCTCGTGTTGTCGTATTTCAATCAAAGCTTGTCTAGCGTTCGATCGGCGCCGGTGATAATCTGATCTGAGTTGTGTGTGTTATACGTGAAGCGTATTGCATTGGAATTGATCAGCTGCTGTAGGCTAGCTGTACTAACTAGCGCGCGGCCGGATACCCGCCTGCTAGCTGCTGTACCAACGAACTCAAACCTCTACTCATTGTAAATACGCTGGTTGTTAAATGACATAGAGGGAGCTAAACACCTAAATTCAAAAAATAAACCGTCGAAAGTCAAAAGTGATGTCCGGACGTCAAACACTTTTATATAATGTTTTGAAAGCAAATTGCACAACAATTAGAGCATTTGATTTGGAATTATTATCATCTCCCATGTTTTTTTCGATGATCTTTCATATGGTACTGAAATAAACCAAATCTGTTTTGGAGGGGCACTTTGGAAATTACCAACACTCAACTATTCCTTTAAGAATTGTAACTCTTGAGGCTGAGACTCAAATTGGCAACTTTATTATAGGGCTCCTTTCTAACTTTTTTTCCTGCAGGGTTTCAGTCTCAGGATTTTATTTTTATGATCTGTTTGCATGGATTCTCTGTGTAAACCTCCAAAGTTTAGGGGTCCAGACCAGCAAAAGATAGAATTTGGGGTCCCATATGAACTGGACCCTTGCAAGCAGTTCTCCATTTTGCAATCATTAATCAGGAAGGAATAGATATTCAGTCAAACCTGTCATAGCGACCGCCCAAGGGAAACACAAAAAGTGGTCTTTGTAGACAGGTGGTCACTAAAGCAGGTTTGACTGTATATCATGGAGGTAGTGTATATACATGTATGATTCTTTTATAAATCCAGGGCGAAGATAGCCTGAAGAGAAAACATTCTTTTTGGAAAAGAATGGAAATTCATGAAATATTTCCCTCAGCTAACCCCACTAAACTCAGTACCCATGTGATGACCGATGATAATGTCACCCACCACGGTTAATTTTCCATCATGCTTTGATTTTAAAAGATCAATTATTTTCCTACATTTTGCCGAAGTTCCAAGTAAATTTGAGATATAGGTTTGTGATCATGGTGTATTTATGAGGCTTACCGGAATATATCTCCCGGATCCCCTTGCCATGGGTTTATCAGCTGTCACTCATTGCAGCATTTCACGAAACTGTCATCAGTACCGTCACAGCTACAAGAGATCATTTATATATTATAATTATTATCATTTATTCCAGTAGACGTTGGTCATTGATTTGAAGAGAGTTTTCACTTTTGGATAAAATAAAGGCATAAAAGACACACAGAACAATGGAAGAAATGATGAGGAGAAATTTGCCAAACATGAGGGTATAGGTGTCGGACCAAACTTGGGGCAAATTCATACCCAGCTTTTATAGGTGATATCTTGCCTAACCCCTATTATATTTTTTAATACAGATTGAGCAAAATCACCCCAAATGTAACTTTAATTGCCCCAAAGTTGGTTGGACTCGTAATTATCCTCACGTTGGGTAATTTTTTATCAACACCTTTTACTGCGTGCACAGATTTATCCTTTTGGTTTGGATTGAAAGACTATCAGCTAGGTATAGACATGAAGTCATATTGAGTCAGAGCTCGGAGATAACTCAATAGAAACGTGTGGTGGTAAAATAGATTGAAGGGTCTACTGCATCGATTCCTTGTAGATTAATTCTCATCAACAATCTGTCTACCAGGGATTTACAGTCATGTACTCATGTTAAAGGGAGGTGCAGAAGTATATATATTCCTAAATAGCCATATTAAAAGAAGAAAACAAACAGACACACTGACATAGAACAAACTGAATCCTCTTTAAATTAATCCTCATGGAAACTGTCTATCTAGGTCCCTAAAGGCTTGTTCAGAAATGATGTGGTAATCTAACATTAAAAAAACAACATGTAAATGAATGGCACTTGTATGCAACAATTGTAAAGCATATTACGCTTTAATCACCATAAAAGACAACTGAAGCCGTTTTGCCGCATCTTAGCTGAACATGGCTTAAGTCATGTTAAAGTTGGTTGCTTTTTAAAATCAAATTACTATCACGATCGTGTTAGCGAATGCTATGTCACACATAAATTCAACAAGTAAAGACATCAGTCTTCGGGTCAAGTAGATGCCCCGTCTACCTCAGACTACATACATGTAGACAATATTGTGTTTACTGGACAAATATTTGATTACATTATGAAATACACCCAAACAAGTTACTGTATACAATTGTATTGCAAATTATGCACAGAAAAAGGTGTGTTGTTTTATGCAACAAAAGTCCCTTATCAAATCCGTGGAAATTAGCCAAAAGTTAGAATTAATTATTTCCCTCCCATATTACCCGGCTGCTATTATTACTCAAACCATCAGACTGGGCTCTGTTCTTACTAATAAAACAGACAAATTGAAATCTTTTGTTATGACATCCTTGAACTCTCTGGCAAAAAAGAAATGGCTCCTGTCTCTCTCTCCTCAAAAACATCTCACTGTACTTTTGGTCAAAATACATCACAAGTCCAACACCAAAATTGAACCTGAATAGCTTTTCAAAAAGGGAGTTTTGTCGCATTGCTTTCAAGGTGAAAATTCATGCTTTATATCAGGGGGAAAATGTTTATGAAATAACAGCTATCAAAGTTAATCAACGTTGATATAACTGAATTAGAACAAATAATGTGTATGAGACACGGGGGAAAAGATTAACATATTTCGTTGTCAAAAAATAAAAGACATGTGGTCAGTTTTCTTCTGTCTAGACAGAAATGTATATTCAAAATATTTAAAGTCTAATTGTGAAGTGAATATTGAGAATAGAAGTCATAAAACTGATTATTCTGCTGTAGATACTTCTTTGCATTTCTAACAGAAACTACAAAATTATAATATTTCATATATTTAGCAGTATCCATGAGGGCTCTGTAAGTTTTGATTATTGCTTCATCTGTAGCCTAGCTGTACAGAAGCATTTTAAGATCCTTTTATGTCCTAACTTGTAGACAACACATACAAGTTGTAGATTGTAATTATTGGGGGAACGTTGATATACCATTAGCTATATTAATAAGATATTAATGTATTGCTCTTCTGATATGTAATGCTCACATTTGCTGAAGATCTTGAATGTGTGTAGTTGCTCTCTCTAAAAATATTATTCATTAGTCATTACTTATCAAAAGTACGAAGTATATCAGTGAGGGTGACACTACCGTGTGAGTCAAAAAAAAAGTTTACACTTAGAAAATTGCTATATTATTTTTTAAATCATTTTTTAACAGTAAATTATTATACATCTTATGAAAGAGTGTTTTTATCCCAAATCATTTGGTATCATTTTTGTGTGGTATGTGTTCACGCTTGAATGAACAGGAGGCATTGTTTGCGAGAGTGCAAAAATCGACTTGCGCCAAAGTGATGCCTACAGTATGTATTATGTTGGGATGAGTGGAGTGAGTGAATGAATTGAATGTATTAAATGAAATGCATTGCATATGCTTTTTGCAGAAGCAAAGTCACACGCACACGCGCGCACAAAAGTTCTTTGATATTTGATATTAGATATTTGATATGTGTGGCATGATTAATTTTGTTAGGGATGTTATTTGGATCTGCAAAGACCAAATTAAAACTCGAATCCCAATTGTTTTATTCAAACATCACATAAGCAACTTTGGCGCAAGTCAATTTTTGCACTCTCGCAAACAATGCCTCCTGTTCATCCAAGCATGAACACATACCACACAAAAATGATACCAAATGATTTGGGATAAAACACTCTTTCATAAGATGTATAATAATTTACTGTTCATAGAAGATTTTTAAAATAATTAGCATTTTTCTAGGTGTAAACTTTTTTTTGACTCACTCTGTATAAGGAGGATAAACTAGGGTCATTGTAAACTGATCTTCAAAATTTATGTTAAACATGATGTAATTTGCCACCACTAGTGTATTCAGATGTTCTTAAAAATAAATATGGATTAAATGAAGTTCCTCCTTGAAAAAAAACCCAGCGTAATATATTTATGCCTATGGTTCTTTTATGGTCAAGCAATTGCTCTGACTTATTGATAAGTAAATTTTTGAAGACTGTTAACGTAAGAAACATGACAATTTTGGTATCCAGGAATTTCAGATATATCCATTTTTGTATTGGTTTTCATCTAGGCCTACAAATGTAATGGAATGTGCTTGATACATCTGGAACTGCGATTGATCCTGAAGAAGTTTTTTCTTGACCCTTTAACTTGCGAGATCATGGGAAACAAATTAGGGATGAATTGTAATCGAGTTGAGAGTTCATGCTTTGAGCATGTGGCCAATTTACAGAAGGGAAATTACGCACCAGTGATTAATGTGAAGATGTCACGAAGAGTGAGAAGAGATCAAGAGTGAAATTGATGGCAGTGATTTAGAAAGGGAACTTCCACTTCCAACTGTAGTCTTTACTCCTTACCTTATGCGATCAGACTACCCTGCAGTCTGCCCAATACCAGGCAGAGAACATCTTTGATCACTCAATATTTAATACAGAAATTAGAAAAAGATAAGAGTATAGTCTGTACTTCATACCTTATAACATCAGGTTAACAATGCTGGGCAGATCTGTGATCACTCAATGAAAGAAAGGGATATATGGATATGAGGTATTTGGTTTAATCAATGAATGAAAGTGCATGGAATAACGTCTTTTTTTCATAGGTTTATTGACTAGACCAAAAGCTCTTGTATTTGCATATAGTAAAAGATGGATTGTGTCACTTGTTGTTATGTATGCTAGTTAAATAAAACAAGGTTGTTATTCAACAACAGTGTGATTCAAAGTAAATCAAGATCGCTTTTGATTCATTGCATACAAGTGTGTGACCCTTCAAAACTCCCGTAAAGCTGCACGATTCAACGATGTAGGCAGTTGCAGATATAGAATACACGAGTTTTACCAGCAGAGCTATCTTCCAATGTTTCACAGCTCTTTAAGAGGGTTTATGTCAGTCACTCACAACTTTTGTGTATTTTGTTCCCGGCATTTAATGGGGAGAAGTCCGTTATAGCTGGATGTGAGTTCGTCTAGCTGTATGCTCAACTCTCTGTCATGATTTTGTGTCTACATTGTGAACAACATCTTTAAATATTTAAAACTTGTTCTCTACATGAATTTGTGTATGGGGCACAATGCACTGTACATGATTACTAAAACAAATTTAAAATTTCTTAGAAATAAGTCTAAGAGGTCGTTCTGGATGTTAAGTGGAGCTGTCACCCTAATGCTGGGCAGGATGTAATGCAACAGTATGGGGGAAGGGTGTCAGAGAAAACGATACTAATTAGAACAGACATGCAGTGGAAAGAGGGCGAGACTTGTATGATAACGTAATGTACTGAGCTTACACTAGTCCTCTGGAACAAGTGGCGATTCAAACATTCAATGCCTAGAAACCTTTCAGAAACATGTTAAAAACCTTTTATTTACTCAGAGTTCCTAATGCTATTATGTTGTTTTACGATTCTGGAGAAAGATTTGCATATTTTAATTTGTAAAGCCTTGAGTAGGTTATTACATAGCGTTATAAGTATTTATTATTATTATCATTATTGTTATTATTATTATTATTATTATTGTTATTATTATTATTATTATTATTGTTATTATTATATACCCTTGTGAACACTGGAAGTGTTTTCATCTTACAGGATGTGATGAAAAAGTTTGGGGAGAATGGAAAAAAAGAAGAAGATGGAAATTAATTGAGACAGTCTGTGGAAAGAGGGGGAGTATTTTGACTTGTGAACAATAAATCAAAAGAGACGTAAGCCCTGCTAACATTGAAAGTATTTTTTTTAAAGGATGTGATGAAAAAATAGTTTTGGAAGGATGGAAAAGAAGGAAAGGAGATTTCGTAGAGACAGTTAATGGAGAGTGTTGTGTAGTAGACATGAGCCCTATTGGCATTGCATTGGCCCGTGTATTATTTGTTTCATGTTCCTCTAAACACAGATTCTTTACAGGCTTAGATTATACCTTTTGTTATGTTATAATCATTATAGTTCTACAGGAAAAATATTGTTGGCAATTGTTTTGCTTTATAAAAATGACCTTTTTGGGGATTTGCTTCTGTTTGTATCTTAATAAAAGCTCTTTTACAAACTTTTTCTGGGTTCTTTTTAGGTCTTTTTCGAACAAAATCATGATGTCTTCCATTTTTCTTTCTGTCATCGTATGAGGTGATATATTTATTGTAAGGCTGCATTAACAATATAGCCTGGATAATTTAATAAACAAATCCCTTTTGAATCACCATTCCTAAAGGCTGTAAACAATTGAATTCTCCACAATTTCAAACATTTGGGTCAGCCTGTCAACTCAGGCTACCCCCAGGAGATATCCAAGTTTGGGCTCACTAACCAATAGGAAGAAATTACTCACTGCTGTAAGCCCCCTTCACCCTGAGACCGTTCACGCTAACCCCTTTCAAACTAGCGAAAATCATTGTATAGCATCCAAAACTATGTAGCTGAACGAAAAGGGATTGTTTTGATATTCTGAGCATTGACTAACAACAATTTGTATTGTACAGAGACTGTATAACCGGACGGGGCTTATCGTGAGCGCACTCTAATATGTGACTCTCACACTGTCATATTGTATCCTGTTAGCAGTGCCATGGCATAAGCTGATGCTAAACAATGTGTAACCTCCGAAAACTAGTTTCTTTCTTAAATGTTTCTTTATTTGATCCCCTATTAAAAACCTATAAAAAAAGTCTCATTCACAATAAACAGATGCTTTATATGACTTTCGTTATAGGTACAGGATATGTACTACTGCGACAATGGCTCCACAGTAGTCTAACCATAACCCTAACCCTAAATCTAACTCTAGCTCTAACTCTAGCCCTAAACAAATGACAGAATGAAGCCCAGAGCAACTGTAAACAAATCAAATGCCAGAACAGGCGAAACCACCATGATGGACATTTTGTACAACTTTCTTATAGTCTGAACAGTCCATTGGTTTTCCCCATCATGTTCCAAGGATCATGGCCCAAGTTCTGTGCTCGTTTGTCAATGTCATTTTGATTTTCGAGGAAACTGTTGTTTAGAGGCGAAGGCTGTTGTGGTTAAAGAGAGAGAATATTTAGCTCTGTTCCTTTCCCTGGCATCCTTTTCCTCAAGTACAGAAAGAAATTCTGTGAATCATACAAACTTCTGCTTTATTTCTCTTTGTGATCTATATATAAGATTGAGTTTCGTTCTTTGAAAAAACAATGAAGATGAAGCGATTTAAGGGGGGGGGGGGGTGATATATACTTTCCCTGAAGAAAATTTTCAATCATACATTCACCCTAAATATAATTTATCATCAATTCCGTGATCAATAACTAAGATATTGAAAAGTACAGAGCAAAATTTTAAAGAGGAGCTCGCAAATACATGATTTGTGTTATAATTGCACCTTCTGAAATCCATAACTTTCTCATTTTTTGTCAATGTTTCTCAAAATTAATAACGATTTTTGTTTTAAATTTGATTACATTATGAAAATGGCCAATTAAAAGCGTTTAAGGCCAGTGGCTTTCAAAGACCCTAATACGAGACCCCAAGATAACTGTAAAACCCTAAGTTTTTGTGATATAAAACTCGCATAAATTGTGAAAGACTACTACAGTAAAACCTGTGTATAAAGATTACTGAAGGATGACAAGATTAGTGGTCTTTGTAGGCAGGCGGTATTTATCTACAGGTACCTTTAGTACAGATTTCTATGAGAAATGATTTTGAAGGGAAACAAAAAAGTGGTCTTCATAGACAGAGGAGAGGGTCTTTTATATAGGTGGTTGCTAAAGCAGGTTTAACATTGCATGAAACCTTTGTGAAGTACCAACTTTTATTGTGATTTATTGATTCTGCACCATGAAAGACTCTGTACCTCTCGCAAAATATGCAAACATTTATTTTAGGCATGCAAAAGTGTGTGGTCTTACAAAAAGTAGCTTGGATGTCTGAACACAACCTTAAACAGGTGACAGAAGCGGGATGTAATGGAAGGAAAAGCTTCACAGCTGCAGCTGTGTGCCAAACAACCAGTGCACACACAGCTACATGGGAGAGCGTTTCCCTCAACAGCGGTTTGATATCTCTATAAAGATTGATTCAAGACTGGCTTTTGTTTACAAACTGAAGGTGATTTTTCATCTGTCAAAAGCATTTCCAGTTTTAAAGTGGAAGGGAGAAATCATTTGCTTTTACTGTCTTCATTTGTTTGAGCTGTTTGAGTCTTCATGTGGTTAACATTTCTTCATGAAACCGTTGAATCCCTGTTCTTGATCAGTGAAGATATTTTCTTTCTATGCTAAGAGATATTTAAATCGGATGTATTTGAATTCTATTTGATAATGCTGTCATCAACAGCAATCTTTGCAATAGACACAAAGTATTTCAGCAGCCTTCCCAATACAAAGTGTTACCCATTTTCTTCTTCTTTAAATGTGGGTAAAACAGATTCTTTGGTTGGGTAAAGAAAAGATTCCTTGAAATTACAGGGAAAAAAGATTTTCACATGATTTTTCATATGTGGAGGTGTCTTGGTATAGTGGTTCATTCACTTGACTCTCAATCCAAGGGCCGAGGGTTCGAATCCCAGCCCGGCACTGACGTCTTTTTGCAAGGCATTAATCCACATTTGCCACTCTCCACCCAGGTGTAAATGGGTACCTGGCTATTGCCGGGTAATCATAATTGCAGGGCCCTCTGGCAGAACAGCATTGATGCTAATGATTAGGCTTCCCTGGGTTGTTCTTATTAATTTCATATGCTGACAGATCAGGCTATGTAAACATTACCCTAGTAGGTATGTTTTCATCAGCTCGAGATTGTCAAATATCCCGCTATTTCTGATTTGGGAAATAAGCCCGATTTAACAGATCGCGTCTTCATCGGCTCGAAACTCAATACTTGAGCTGGGGAAATTAGCTCAAGATATTTTGCTCAGCATTCGTGAAGACGCACCGGACAAATAGCAGGATATTTTGCAAACTAGACCAAGATATCTCGGGATATTTTCTTGACCAAATATCCTGCTAATTGCAACTGCAGGCTGATGAAGACCATAATTAACTGGCTAATTTGCGATCGGGATTGTTTAAATAGCGGTTAGTTAGCTGTCTCGAGCTGATGAGGACATACCCTAGGACAGAATGCCCTAGACCTTGGGTTGAACAAAGGTGCAGGGTGAAACCTTTATATTTTTATGTCATTAAAGTTATTGTGAAGGTAAAGGACACATGTGGCTCGAGATGGCAAGTTTCAAAGGAAATCAAATTATGCTAGACTGTTGCTTAACTAGGTCATGTTGAGCACGGAACATTCACTTTAACAGTACATAGTGCAACTCAGAAGGATGAACCCACATTTGTTCGTGTCATTCGATCCTGGCTTTATTTCATCAAAGAGATAGGGTTGGGGCTTGGATAGACATTGGCTTATAGGTTATAAAATGTGAGGGTTATATAACGTAATAGTATATGGGAGGGGGAAAACAAAGTGAATAATTGTTACCTTTGGGAAGTGCCGATGGACCCCTTCACTGGAGATTCCCCTACTCTGACTTGGGTTTGGTGTGCACAGTCTTATGTCACTTTTTATTTTGCTTTGTACTCCTTTAAAGATATAGACCAGTTCTGGTCATGTGATTGCATTGTGAAAGAAACTTTGTGGAATCGATCAGAAAAGATTGATCATCTAGCATATAAGTATTGGTGTGTACTGCAAGGTTCTGGAATCATCAAAATGATAAGAAATTTGGCCCAGTCTTGGTAAAATTACAATTACAATTACAAAAATGTGGCATAAAAAGCTGTCCCGATTTGTATGATGTAATACATGCCATAGTTAAATATTAAGGCAATTGAAGAGCCATGCTTTTCAGGGAACATATTTTTCCTGATGTTCTTCCACACTTGCATAATACAATGATAACACTCTCAAATTATATTTCACCTCTTCCCAGACCTCAGCCTTCTCTTTAAACTTCAACATACAAGTGAGTTTAAAGGATTATCAAACCATTGTCTTCACACACAATGTGCAGTCAAACCTGTATTAGTGATCACCTCTCTATAAGGACCACCTGTCTATAGTGGACATGTATTTTGTCTTCCTGGAGAGTGAAATGTGAACTGCAGAACCTGTCTAGAGTGGCCACTTTTTCTGTTTTCCTTGGGTGGTCTTTGTAGACAGGTTTGAGGGGTATCTTTAACTGCATTAATTCATTTAGGAGGGAAAGGGTTTATTTGTCAAAGTTTGATTATGGGATTCCAACAGGTACTACCTTGATCAATTTCTCAGCTTGTTAGTTGTAATTTGTCTGACATGTAGCACAAGGACAAAAACAAATTAGTTAAGTAGATCAAGTGAATTTGATGGAAATGAAATTCATGTCTTGAAATTTCTTTGATTTATGGGATTTCATGAATTTAGCAATGGGAAGGATGGAAGAGAAATTGGCCGTAGTGTAGATGACAGAAAGAGAGGGAGAGAGAAAGAGAGAGATTGTTTGTTTGTATAACACAGAGAGAGAAAACAAGAGAAAGAGAGAGAGAGGGAGAGAGAGAAAGAGAGAGAGAGAGAGAGTGAGAGAGAGAAAGAGAGAGAGAGAGAAAGAGAGAGAGAGAGAAAGAGAGAGAGAGAAAGAGAGAAGGAGAAATAGAGAGAGGGAGAAAGAGAGAGAGAGAGAGAGTGAGAGAGAGCAAAGGAGAGGAGAAAGAGAGAGACAGAGAGAGGGAGAAAAAGAAAGAAATAGAGAGAGAAAGAGAGAGAGAGAGAGAGAGCAGAAGGGGGAATTTATAGAGATGTAGTGAATTAAAGATGAACTTGTCAATTAATTGTTTTTTGAATAGTTTTCTTTACGAAATATTCTTTTATATACGTATATGGATATCATTTATTACATTTCATATCTTATACCTCATGTTATACCTAAACTTATTCCATCCTTTCTAGACCTGTTTCATATTAGCGCTCCAACCCCCCCCCCCCCCCCCCTCATTGGAAAAAAACATTCAACATTGCTTAATATTTAGGAATTCCGTGCAAGCTTCAAATTCAAACCACACACATTGAGGAAAAGTAAAATTAGAGAAAATATGAAATTTACAGGTTTCTGAGAATATTCCCAGTCCAGCATCTGTGCGCCACATGGTGTTTAGAGAAAGAAAACATGTCTCCTTAGAAAAATGAACAACCTGTTTGGAGTCTGCGGGGCTAACTAGTATCTGGGCATAGGTTTCATGAGAACCATCATAAGTACAAGTTCGTAGACATCCTATTGACGCATGTATTGTAATTAACACGCCGTCCAATAGGATGTCAGTGAATTTGTTTTGATGACGGTTTCGGGAAACAGTGCCCTGTACTCCAAGCCCTTTTATGGTTTTAGGATGTGGCCGTAGGATGTGGCCATAGAATTGTAGGGTATGTAAGATAAGAGAGAGAAGTATCCACAAATAATAAATATGTTGCAAAAAGCTGACGATTCGTGCTAAACCTCAGTTTAAGTGTATATGTTAAGTGGGATGTGCTCAAACTTATATGTTCCTCCATTTGGGCAGGGTATTCATGCAATCAGTATTGGTGAAATTTGGAAAAATCTGAAATATTGATTATTGGAATTAAATAAGTCAGATATGGATGGTGCACATGATATGTCTGAAAACGTTTGAATATCCATCTCTGTGATATAAAGGAACCCTCTATCCATATCCCAGCTCTATCTATCTCTACACCATCTTACCAGTATGTTCTTAGTACAGCCTTGTCAGTGTGAAATATTAATTATTGTAAGGAAGTTAGATGTTGGTGCTGCACATTACCACATAATAAATTTGAAAATGTTTGAATCTCTGTCTCTCTGATATAAAGGAACCCTCTATCGCTATCCAGCTCTATACCTCTACACCATCTTACCAATATGTTCTTAGTACAGCCATGTCAGTGTGAGATAGAACTAGGTACATGTGAGGAAAGGTCGACTCCCAGCAGGTTCGCCCGGTGATATTGGCTGAGCATGCTGGGATAGTCGCTGTGGCAGTGTGGGTTATGCAGACGGCCATGTGGGCATGTCAACCTGTTGATGTAGAAAGTATGTTATGACTTTTGTTCTTTAATTGGTTATCAAGAACATGGCCAAGAAAATTGTTCTATTTCAAACCGTTTGGAGATTCACAGATGGCAGTCCCCCCTTCTTTTTAGTCCGCCCTTTTTTTCAGTCCGCCCTTTTTTTCAGTCCGCCCTTTTCAGCTTTCTTCCCTTTCTCAAATTCTCAATAGTTTCCCTTCTCTTTTTGCTATCTGTCTCTTTATCTCATACTCCTTTCTCCATTTTACAACCATTCCATTTGTTACATACATTTCAAATTTCTTCTCTTTCTTTTCTTTCTTCTCAATAATCTCCCTTCTCTTTTTGCTAGTATCTGTCTCTTCACCTCATACTCCATTCTCCCCTCTAAAACCACTCCCTCTGTTACCCCCATCCCTACTATTCTTTCTTTTCTTCACTCGTAGGAATTCTTAGAAACTGTAGAAAATTGTCTGTGGAGCAAAACTTAAATTACCTATTGATAAGAAGATAACAGATATAATTTAAGTTTTCATTTAAAGACCCTCTGCACTAGTTTGGCCAGGAGGGATTAGACCTCCCTGCATGGTCACTGACAGGTGGTTATCTCATCAAATCAGCTCTAATTAACATACAAAAAGGGGACCTTGGGACTCAACGGTCACCGATTAGGCATTGTTTGCTATATAGAGGGCGCAAGTAGCTATAAGTAGTGCAGTAGGGCTTTAAAGGAATTTAGAAATGAGGAGGACCATACAACATCCCCTGACAAGAGAAAAGGAGGATTTGACAGGTTTTAAAAGCAAGCAAAGTGAAAATGAGTACAAGCTGGAGGTGAATCCGTCTTTGATTTGCACTTGAACTGGTCCGCACTCAGTCAGTCACCCACTCAGGAAGCCTTCATCAAGATTCTGATGACTGGAGGGGAAACGGAGGGATGAATGTGCGACAAGAGAGAAGAAGAGTCCAAAGACGAACCACAATAATGACTGCTTTAACACTATATCCGTTTATACACACAGAGCGGATGATGGAAGGGCCTAGTCTTAATGCTCAGACATTTTCTTAATTCTTGAATACACTGACCAAAAGACAGGGAGAAAAATCAATATTCTGCATGATACATTTTTTTCCCGTCTCATAGAGTGTTACATCTTTAATATGAAAAGAGAAGAAAGAGATAAGAGTTATGGATGAAGATGGTCCAGACTTTGTTTAAATTGGTTAATTTGAATCGAAAGCATCTCATTCTGTCTGAATTGATGATTATGATTATTGAGAAAATGAGAATTTTGATATGAACCTGTGACATAATTTTTAACTTTTTAATCTTGAAAAAGGAGAAGAAAGAGATAATAAAGGGGAGGAAGATGCTCCAGACTTTGTTTAACTTGGTAAATTTGAATCAAACACAACTAAAACGAGACATTTTGTCTGAGACGATGATCATGATTACCGGTATTGGGGAAATGAATTTTGATACTTAAGTCTATGACACCCATGTTGAAAATAAACCACCACCAGCAGCAACAACAATATATCATTTGCTGAGAGTCTGAAGGATGTTAACTGATACACTCATAGGTAGAGTTCAGTTAACACACTTTTAGCTCTCAGCAGACACTGTTAGGACCATGTTTTTTAATGCAGAGTAGAGACTTTTGGGTGTAAATTTGGATTAGAGTGTTATGGCCCGGTCCCACTGGCCGACGGACACAAAACGTATGCATAAAGGACACAGCGGACGAGCGAAATTTCGGGGGTGGCTCCATCCGTTTCCATCCGCTCCAGAAATGGACAAAATTTGCGAAAATTTGCGAAAACAGAACGGAAAATAACGGACGTGGGTAGTATGTAGCGGGGATGTTAAACGGATGTTCATCAGAAGCCTAGCGGATGAAAGCGGATGGAAGTGGATGACAGCTTTGAATACTTTATATACGAGATGCATACGCTTACATCCTTTCTATTTCCGTGCTACTAACGATGTATAGACGTTCCATGTACCTTATCTTTCCTCCCTCTTTCCGTTTTCAGCTGCAGCGGATGTGAGTTGCGAGGATGCCCAGAGGATGCAGAGAGGATACAGCGGACGTTTAACGGATGATAACGGACATAGAACGTTTGTTGCTCGTATTTGTCGCGGATTTACATCGTACACGGCGGAAGTTCATCCGTTCTAAAAGTTTTGTGCAGCTCAAAACTTTTTGCGCGGATGAAATCACAGTGGACGGATGCTCAACGAATAGAGCGTATAAAACACGTATGCAATGAGTACACAACGGATGCATAGCGTTTTCTAACGGATGGCAAGAATTTGTTTACGTTTTACATCCTTTTTGCATCCGTAAGTGCAGTGGGACCGGGCCTTAAAGAACAAGAAACATGTTAGCTCATACACTCTTAAATAGAGTTAATGATGATAATAATAATAATACCAGATATTTATATAGCGCACATATCCACCATGCAAGGTGCTCAAGGCGCTCCGAATATTACCCGGCTCTGCTGGGCTGCTAATTTCGGCGCTCACAGCATTCAAGGAATTTCTTCCTACAGGTTTCCATTTAACACCTGGGTGGAGACTGGCAAATGTATATTAAGGTCTTGCCAAAGGACATTAGTGCCGCGGCGGGACTCAAACTGCAGACCCTGTGATCCACACTCTGACGAACTATCCACTAGACCACAACACCTAGTTAACACCCTTCTAGCTATCAGCAGACACTGACATTGTTTTGACAGTGTTTTTGTGCAGAGTAGAGACTTTGTGGTGTAAACTTGGATTAGATTATCCTGTGGTTACCAACCCAAAGAATACTAGGTTTCAGATCCACTGGATATAAATCAATGAAAATAAAAACATCTCCTCTGGTTATGCATAAAATGGTTTTAACAACAAATTATGATAGAATTACAATCTTATTTAACTTTGGAAGTTCATGTTGGGTACAATGTTTTTTGGGATACTGTTTGTCGCAGCCTGTGAAAAGTTCCTGTGGTTGTTAAAGTCTTGTTTATACATGATGCCATGGTAACCTGCCACAGTTTGCATGCTTAATCATATTGCGCTTCACAGTCTGATGTATCATCACACGGATTTCTTCAAACTTTAAAATCTACTTACTTTTACACTAGATTAGATGGATGTTTAAATTGTTCTAACATCAAAATGTGTCTGTGCATAATGATAATTATCATCATAATGATAAGAGTGGGTTCTTGTATAGCGCTCATGTCTGTCAGACTTGACACCCCTGGCACTCCAAAATGTATTACTCAGTGCCTTTAATCAAGAAACCACAGTTGTGCTGAATGATATTAGCTATGTTCACAGGGGACCATCATAGATTCAACTTTAAGTTTACAAATCCTCAACGTTTCAAACTACGATTCACTAACAGATAACGAGGGTTCACATAGAAACTAAACAACAAGTATTCAATTCATGTTAAAGTACAAACTATGCATACATTATATTAGCCAGGTTCACTGGAACTATCATAGTTTTAAACTTGATGTAAGACTTGCAAAACCTCAATGTTTCAAACTACGATTCACTGACAAATGACGAGGGTTCACATGGAAACATATCAACAAGTATACACATTTTGAAAACACAGGCAAGGCAAGTAGTGGTTGTAGCTACTAACTGGTGTAACCTTCAAGTTAATTGTGTTTGCATGACACATAGCGATGTGTAAGGAGCCTCCGAGGCTTGTTGTTAACGGCGTCAAGTTAAGTACATGTACGTTAACTGTAAAGTCATTAGTGGTTTATAACTTTGAGTAAACTTAAAATGTTAAAACCATGCACAGTCCATAATTAAGATTACCATAAAGTTTAAAACCATGAAATATGTCCTTTGTATCTAATTATGCGCTTTCTTTCTAATGAAAAGGCGCTTTAAATAATGTAATATATTATTATGACCTAAAGGTTAAGTTTAGAGACTCTTGTGTAAACCTGACTATTGTTTAACGGTAATATGGAAGTCACCCAGTCTGTTGGGGTGAATGGTGATAATTTCCTGTCAAACATACCATGAACTTAATAAAGTTCATCTTCTGGATGTCTGAAATAACCATAAGATGTGAATGAGGAGTCGTGTTATAGTGGTTAATTCACTCGACTCCTAATGTAAAGGTTTAGGGTTTGAATTCTAGCCCGGCACTTGTGTATTTAAGCAAAGCACTAATCCGCATTTGCCACTTTCAACCCAGTTGTGAATGGGTTCGTGGCAATTAATTGCTTGGTGGTAAGGAAGAGACTTCAATAGGGCTGTCTACATCAGCTTGAGATTGCCAAATAGCCCGCTATCTCTGATTTGGGAAATAATCCAGAAGTTACAAATTGCGTCCTCATCAGCTCGAGACCTAAAAACTTGAACTCGAGCTCGAGATATTTTGCTCAGTGTTAGCGCATAGTGCGAGTCTTCGAGCTGGTGAGGACGCACCAAACAAACAGTGGAATATCTTGCCAAATAGCAGGATATTTTGCAAACTAGCCCAAGATATCTTGGGATGATTATCTCGACCAAATATCCCTGAATTGCAACTTCAGGCTGATGAAGACACAAATTAACTGGATAATTTGTGATTTGGGATAGTTCAAATCGCGGGATATTAGGCAATCTCGAGCTGATGAAAACAGGCCTAATATTGGTTCAGGTGTGGTTTGCTTGTGTGCTAGTTAGTGAACCGAACCACAGAAAGTGCATTTCTGTCCTTTAGCAGTTTGGTACAAAGTTTCAGGCAGACAGGATATTTGCATATTAACGCCTATAAACATTTTAACTTCATGTGATCAATCAAGTGTATATAAACTTCTACTTTTTTCTTCATGTCAACTTTTGTTTTCTTTGTTACTGATGACAGGAATAAACTTTCATTTTATAAATGGGTCATATAGAACCAACTTCCCAATTATTGTATTCAGGGTGCAGGTATGATTGAAAGCTTTCTTTGAAGGAAGATATATCACAGAGTTGCCAATTTGTGTTTGCTTGATTGCAAATATTCATAACCTTCTTAGTTTTAAAGGTAATACAAAGTTTTGGGAAATTCTGAAAATTGGGTGGATAGTGAATCTTTACAATTTCGATATATTTGGATGCCCCTGTGGATGTATTATAAGCACTCAAAAAATTAGCCCCTAAAACACTTCTGTTTTCGAGAAAAATTGAATATAAAAATTTACCGGTGCTCCCGGTAAATTTTGATAAATTTCAAATAGCGCCTATGGCCGTACAATGGTAGCTGCGATCATGAAAATCTCGGAATATGTAGTTGGGATATATAATTTCCAAACGGGAATAGCTAATCGGTCGATTTTGGTCAAGAAACATTGTTTCATAGCTAACTTAATATCTTGACCTTGAGAGGGAGCTATACAACATAAAGAGTTTATTATTTATAATTTCATAACTTTAGACTCGATTTCAACCGCGACAACGATCAATGTATATTGTAAGAACGCTTATGCTTCCAATATGTTAATTTGAACCAAATTCATGACCCCATACCAAAACTTTGTAATACCTTTAATCAGATTTTTTGCTTACACCTGCACCGACCTGTTCCTGTCATTTTTCTGCTTCTATTAGCACCAACTTAATATCAGGATGGACTCCCCCTTTAAATGGGGGTGCATACAGCCTTTAACACAATAATATCACAAGTAGCAGTCCAGCCATGATTGGGGCTCAATTAAGAAATTTATAATGACTTCCCTTTCAGACATTGCCTTGGAAAGGGTCTCCTCCTTCATTTTAATCTAGACCAGAAATGATTTCCCCTCATTAACCCCATTAACTACTAAATTCCTTCATTTCCATGGGTTCAAATCTTTATGTGCCATTCAAATAATTTCACAGTGCCTTAATCAAAGGATAGTTATACCGAGGTATATGAGATTATTCACATGTTTCCACAATGAAGTTAATATATACATGTGTTAAAAAGGTTTGTTGACATGTCGCTAATTAAGACTGGAAATAAGTGATTTTGCAAAGCACCAAGAAATCCATCTGTTTAATGATTTCTATTGTTTGTTGTGCCTGTGTGCAAGCTTAGCCAATTAGCAACTCTAACAATTAGCCACTTAATTATAAGGATGGCTGAATGCCATAATAGATAAGACCCTCCTTGGATGCAATAAGAGTACAGTTCACATCTTTTGACTAGACAGAATCACTCATCACGTCTTATTACTCAGCAGAAAGAAGAGGTCAAAATAACGACCCTTCCCCCTCCCAAGTGTCCCCTTCACACTACCATGTAGGTCACTGGGTAGCATCATTCACCATGCATCCCGCCCCCTCCTATGCATGCCATGCCGCCCCCTCCTATGTCCCTTTTACATTCTAGACAAGATATTCTTCATTTTAAAATTTCACATGAAATACTAGATCTAAGATTCAAGATATTTTGTTTAACCATAACCATAAAAAACATACAAAGATTAATACATAATACAGAATGGAATATGGAAAGGACTAATAGAAAAGCAAATGCTAGTATGTGATGGCCCTGAAAGAGAGAGAGAGAGAGAGAGAGAGAGAGAGAGAGAGAGAGAGAGAGAGAGAGAGAAAGAGAGAGAGAGAGAGAACAACAGCAGAATTTATACCAAGTACATACAGAATCAAATCAATCAATTATTGAAAAAACTAAATTAAACAAATAAACACATACACAATATTTTGCAGGCACCACATACGCAGTTACCGGTACATGCACACACCTCCCCACACATGCACACAAATGAAAAATTTGTAATTTTCTTGCCTTTACTCTAATGAAGAGTGACATTTTTTGCAAGATGAGAAATGTTAAACATGAATGGTTCAGTTACTAGGGTGAAAAGTTTTTTCCTTGTGTGACTGGACATGATTATAAATTCGAACTAAAGTTATAGTTTTAATTACTTTATTACTCTAGATCTTGGCCTATATCACGTATCATAATAACAACTCAAATTTAGATTTAGAATATTAGGCATATGATAGCATATTTTGATAGCAAGTTGGTCATATATGAACAAAGAACGTTTAATTGCCTTTTATTTAAAGCAACAAATTTTATCCTGCAGATGTACAATTATTATCAAATAATAATTAAACATATCTGAGTGGGCTGATTTCAAGTATCCATTATAACACTTAAAAGTTTCCTTTTTAAATTGTCAAATTTATAACAGAAACAAAATATTTTTATTTTCTGTTTGCAGGACAATCCTACACAGGCAATTGGCAGCTGATAAGGCGGACAACAATCAGCGCACCTCGCTACGTCTCCGGCTACCAAACACCCGAGCAGAACGGTCAGAACCCCATTAACACCGGTACCCGGACGGTCGTCCACACCACACGACAGATCCCCTCCCGGACGGCCATCCATTCCACGGGTCAAGTAATCAGGCAGAACGTCGGTAGAGGACAGGTCCAGGTCCAGAGCTCCGCCCTGAACGGCCCCAGGACGGGCGTGGTCTCCTACCAGCAGGTGCTCTCCAGGCAAAACCCCGCCTCGTCCACCGGCTATAGCTGTAGCTCCAGGGGGTGTCACTACCGCTGTCAGGTTGGAAGCAATGGTCAGGTGCAGTGTATCTGTCCACCAGGGTACATGCTGGGATCGGATCAGAGGAGCTGTGCAGGTGAGACCATCAAAAGAGGATTATTTTAAACTCTCTGAAAGGCACCGTTTAACAATGTTAAATCTGAGATGCACGGCCCTACATCTTATTAGTGTCTGTGATATGGTGTAATATTGAAGCCCTAAAAAAAATTGCGCTTCAAAATGATCAAGAAGTGCCTCAAAAAGTACAAATCTTTGAGTGACCGGTTTTACCATACTCATTTTCCCAATAGACTGTAGTGTTATAAAAAAACTGTTGGGGAAAACGATAATAATTTTAATCATAAATATCTTGATAATCAGACAGGTGATTGGCTGGTAAAAGTCATGGGATTCCTGAGCTAAATCCAGGATTTTGTTTCAGAATCTGAGGCAATGTTACTTTGTCACTTTAAGAAAGATAGCAACCACATTAAGGTGATAATATAATTTAATATTCAAATTTAAGCAAAGTGAATGAGAAAAAGGGCTTTTCAATCAATGCATTAATTAGGCAGAAGGATAAGTCGGTCAGTTGTTCAGTAGATGTCAATCAACCATTCAATTAATTAATTACTCCATCCCATGATCCATCAATGGGATCCATCAAATAGTAATCAACTAATCAAACAAATAATCAAACAATTAACATTTCTTTGAATGAATGAAATAATCAGTCAGTCAATGAAATCATCAATCAACAGAGCTATCCTGAAAAGGTCATTTATCTTTAGCCAGAGGCACCTGGTATCCAATTAAAAATGTATGCGCCTCACCTGTTTGACTAAATAAGTCGTTTATAATCTATTGTTCAGCAGAGATGCAGACTATTGATAATTGAAATATCCTTTTGAAGACTGTTTAATGAATGGCCCAGTAATAAGAAAATAATGATTATCACACCAATCGAAGAATTGAGATGAAAAAAGGAGTCTCAATAGGCATGTCTGCACTATCTCGAGATTGCCAAATATCCAGCTATTTGAACTATCCCGATCGCAAACTATCCAGCTATTTGCGTCTTCTTCAGACCGAAGTAGCAAATTAGCTGGATAGTTGTCCGGATAATATCCCAAGATATCTCGGTCTAGTTTGCAAAATATCCCACTATTTCCGAACTAGCGGGATAGTTTGCGACCGTCTTCATTAGACTGAAGTACGGAGTCAAATATCCCGATCCCATCATGCACAACGATTTCCGGTTTTCCTCGCACAGTATGCGATCATACCGCTCAGCGCACTGACCTTGAGGCTCAGCGCCGCGCTAGTACAACTAGTAAACACGGAAAACTGCAAACTAGACCGAGATATCTTGGGATATTATCCCGACCAACTATCCAGCTAATTTGCTACTTCGGTCTAATGAAGACGCAAATAAGCTGGATAGTTTGCGATCGGGATAATTCAAATAGCTGGATATTTGGCAATCTCGAGATAGTGCAGACACGCCTAATATGTCATCATGATTAAGGATATTATATAATCCTAGAGGCTCCACTAGGGACTGTTGGCATCGTTGTCACAGTGTTGAAAGGGTCATTCTTCAAATGAGATTAAAAGTCTGCAGCATCATATTGCTGGTTCAGACTATAAGACATTTATACGAACCGTGAACATATTAAGAATGTTGTATAAAGAATCATGAAAATCAGTATTGATTTTATTATTTACGATATAAATCTACGTATCTACCTATTCTACTTTGCTATTGTTGCACCTCAACATTGCATAACCGAAACTTAAAACACATCGCCAAATTGCTCATACCCCCCCGCCCAAAGGCGCCCTCCGTGACCCTTGCGTCCGAGCGCCGCCAACGTAACCTCTTCCTCTTATCACGAGTTCCCTAGGACACACCTTGGTAAAGGCGCTGGGGATGGAGGGAGGGAAAACAGGTAGATACGTAGATTTATATCG
Source organism: Strongylocentrotus droebachiensis (assembly GCA_035222895.1). Taxonomy (NCBI): domain Eukaryota; kingdom Metazoa; phylum Echinodermata; class Echinoidea; order Camarodonta; family Strongylocentrotidae; genus Strongylocentrotus; species Strongylocentrotus droebachiensis. Next base: position 813,513 of record JAVYIG010000037.1, on the reverse strand, counting down.
TAAATAATAAAATCAATACTGATTTTCATGATTTACATCAATAAATCAACGTATCTACCTATTCTACTTTGCTAAAGACCAGCACAGATTAAAGCCGGGTGGTAAAAACCAAGCAAACATATCAACTTGATGAGAAATAGACGACGAAGCCGACTTCAGAGAAGCGACCGCAAAAGCTTGTTCGCCCGCGGGCACATCTTTGAGGCAAAAAACAGTAAAAGAACTTGGAGACTTCCAAAAAGCTGCTTTACAGAAATCTCGAACTGAAACTCCGATGAAAAGAGCCCAAGACGTACTGACACTGTGAGTATCATGGGCACGAGGAGTCCTGCCAGGCGTCAAGGCCTCAGGGCCCGCCGCCTTGATAGCCAAGACTAACCACCTGGAGATCCTATCCCGAGATGCCGCCGAAAGTGGCTCTCGAGAAACCAGAAAGAGCTGATCCGACTTGCGAAAAGGCTTCGTCTTGTAAAGATACCATTTGAGGGCGCGAACGGGACACCACAGTCCGTCCCCGAAGACCGAAGAAAAAAATCCGACAAGGGATGAAGCACCACTTCCACTGAACCCGACGTGTCAGACTGATTCTAAGCAATAAAAGAAGCCTTGGGAATCAAACGAACCCCACGTCCTTCCCAGCGGATATGCCCAGGGGTAACTGAAAGGGTATGAAGTGAGCTCCTACGCTGACCAGAAGTGATTGCCATGAGAAAAACCGTCTTGACCGTAGTAAGCAGAAGCGTCGCAGAACACAGCGGTTCGAAGGGAGGGCCAAAACCTTGGGTAAACTCCACACTGGCGTCAGAGGTCTGAAGAAGGGTCTCTTAAGGAAGAAAGACTTCAAAAGAGCCGCTAGCTGAGGAGCAGAAGAAACCGAAGATAGCAGACCGATAGCCACAAATCGTTGACAGAGCTCTCCCCTTGTCATACAAAGAGATCAGAAAGTCAGCAATAGAAGGTAAAGACGCCTCTCTAGGGGCGACGCCCACCTCCTCACACCAAGTGTGAAAAACATCCAACCATGAGCTGAAAACCGTCCTGGTCGACTCTCGTCTACTCTGGACTAGAAATTGTGCAGCACGTTCGGAGAAACCTGACGAACGAGCCCTCTTCCCGATAACCGCCAAGCGGTCAGACGGAGGATTTCCGGCCGCTGGTGTAGAAAACCAGACAGAGGTTGCGACACCAGATCCGGATGACACGGCAACGACCACGGAGTCCCCACCAGGAGGGTCAGGAGGTCCTGAAACCACGACCTCGCCGGCCACCAAGGAGCTATGAGAATCATCATCGCTTGATCTTCCCTGATCTTCCAGAGCACATGGGGAAACGACGCGAACGGGGGAAAGGCGTAAGCCCTCCATCCCTCTACGGGATCGCGAAAGCGTCCAGAGCAAAAGCTCCTGGTTCCCGGACTCTCGAGAAAATCGAGGAAAACGATGGTTGAGCGAAATTGCGAAGAGATCGATGTCGAGAACACCGAACACTCTCCTCAGTTGCCTGAAGACAGTCGGAGTCAGAGTCCACTCCGAGGGAAGGCACTTGCCTCTGGAGAGAAAGTCCGCTAAGATATTCTCTTCGCCCGGGATATGTGATGCAATCGGGAACACCCTCGCCCCCTTGCACCACGCCCAGAGTTGAGAGGCCAACTCGTTCAGAGCCACAGAAAGAGTGCCTCCTTGTCTGTTGATGTACACCATCACCGATACGTTGTCCGTAAGAATCAGAACCGAACGACCCACCCGACGAGCACGGAAGTGACGAAGCGAAGCAAACACTCCCATGAGTTCCAACACATTGATGTGGGGCAGAAATTCCAGATGACTCCAGTCTCCTGAAATCATTGACCCCTGGCAATGACCTCCCCAAACCAACAGCGACGCGTCCGTGGTGACGGTCACGGAAGGGAGAGGAACTCGGAAGCGTCCGCCCTGAAGGAAGAAGGAACGACGAAGCCAAGGACCTAGAAGACCCTTGATTCTGGACAACAGGGGGATCCATGACAAAAGAGAACTCATGCTCGGCTGATAAAACTCCAACAGAAAGAGTTGGAAGGGACTCATCAATAGTCGACAATCTGGAAGCATGTCGACTAGACTGGAGAGAAACCCTAGCCACTGAAGCCAACGCTCGGCTTTCACCCGACGTGCACATCTCAGAGACCGAGCAGTCCTGACTATCGTCTCGACCCTGTCGAGACTAGGACGAGCCAGCTGATGACGAATGTCCAGCTGAGCACCTAGGTAAGACGGCGTGCGAGTCGGAACGAATTCTGATTTCTCCCAATTTATGAGAAATCCGATATCATGAGTCGTACTGATCAGAATCTGCATGTGATCCAACCGCCTGACTGACGCCACGACTCTCGTGAAAATCCGAGGAGCAGGGCGCAAACCGAACAGGAGCGCTCTGTAACGGTAGAATTTGCCCCGGCACATGAAAATAAGCGTCGCGAAGATCCAAAGAAACCGCGACGTCTGCGGGATTCAATGAAGAAAGGATGGTTGCCAGATGATCCATTCGGAAAAGAACCTTTCCCAAATGAAGGTTAAACCGCTTCATGTTGAGAATCATTCTCAAAGAACCCGAGCACTTGGGCATTACGAACACCGGCGACAATTCTCGTACCACCGACAGAACAAATGCGTCGCTGGTGATCTTCTCCCACGCCGGGAGAAATCTCCGGAGCCGCCCGCCGACCTAAGACCCAAGCACTCGGGGGAAGCCATCTCTAGAGAATGACTTCCCACCACCACGAAAGGGAGTCCGGGAAGATAGAAGAATCACGGTAAGAAGAACCTCGAGACGAAGGACGACCACGATCCTGGTATTCCTCCTCGGCCGGGTACCAGTCCTGAGGGCGGCCCTTAGACTGGACGACGTTCTTACGAAAAGAACCCGAAAACTTCAACTTTTCTTACGAGGTCTGGAGGAAGGAACCGGCTCTTGGACATCGCGAAAAGCAACGGACAGGTCTCGAGCCTGCTTCTCACCATCAATCTCGGCTTGCAGTAGAGTAGTGAAACTATCTCCACAAAGGTGGGGGCTGGCCACTGGAATCTGCGGAAGCAGTCCTGGAATTTGATGCGGTCGAATGCCCAAAAAAGTGAGCACAGCCTCCCGACGATACTTCTCGATGGAATGCGAAGTCACCGCAAGCCGTGAGAAAAGATCAAACAACAAAATGTCACTTTTATCAAAAGGACCACGAGTCCCAAACTTCTTCCCCAAACGACTGGCCACCGCCACAAGTTTGGGAGAAACCCGTTTAGGACACAAAAACAAAACCGCATCCTGAGGAACGAAAGCGTACTTGTCCACCTGCCGCTTAAGAAATCCCGTCGATGACGACAAGTCTTCTGCGGCATTCACAAATTCTTCTTTGTGTAGATCAGGAAGAAACAGTCCCTGAACCGCTGAAGAGTCCGAATTAGAAGACAGGAAGCCCCGCCGCCCCGACGATAACACCGGGACGACACAAGAATCGGGCACATATTTGTGAAACAAGGCTAACGAATCCGCCGCCAGAGACACAAACGGAGTAGACGCATCATCCCACGCAACTGAACCAGACGACTGAGCGATGGAACCAGTGTCCCAACGATCAACCGAGCCCCCCCTATCTTGACCAGATAAACAGGGACGATCCCCGCCTCTCAGAGCGCCCAACGAAGCGTGAGGCGGAGAAGCAAAAAGAGAGGACCCCGGCCGAATATGACAACTCGAAACCCGCACCGGCGACTGCTCAGGCGAGATCGATGCATCTTCGGAAAACTCCGAAAATAAATCAACCGCGATCGGATCCGAAAGTGAAGTAGGACGAACCGGAGGAGCCGACTCGGGCACCGAAGATCGAAAAGCGTCAGCAACAGCCCGCATCCAATCCGAAAAATCCGGCGGGGGTGGAGGCACCGACGGAGGGAGAGTAGCCACCAAAGGCGGACCCCGAGGAACCGCAAACGGTTCCGTAAAATCAGAGCGCGGATTCTTCGAAGGATAAACAAAATCCGAGGAAGAACCGGCCACAGCGTCCCGGGAACCCCGCCTCTTACGAGACGTAGCGGTAACGTAAAAGGCCGAGGAACGGGACGGTTATCCGATAAAAGCCCGACGGTAGGGGCCGCAAACCGAATCGGGAAAACGGAACATGCACCGACGGAGAGGCGCGGTTAGTTGAAGCCCCAGGATCCGACTCGGCTGCACGGGTACCCGGACCGAAATCCGAAACCGGCAAATCCGACAAAGGGATAGAAGAACCGATCGGTGACCGGTTCAAGTCTGGATCCACGGAAGCAACCCGAATATCCGTCGATGGCTTTGTGCACCGACCAAACAAAAGACCTGACGGAACAATTGTTGGCGGTGCAGAACTAAGGCCCGTTCCACCCAGAGTTAATACCTCTGGGTTTCCGGGAACCGTCTCGAGAGGAGATAAAATCGCCCCCTCGACCATTCTCATAGGCTTGCCTTGCCCGCAAAAATGTCTGCTGACATTTGCATCCCCGGGGTTTGCGGTGTCACCACCGCTCCCGAGGGGCGTAACTAACGAAGACTTATTAGTAGAATCCTTCGTCTTCGTATCCTTCGATGGATTTGTGCACCGACCAAACAAAAGACCTGACGGAACAATTGTTGGCGGTGCAGAACTAAGGCCCGTTCCACCCAGAGTTAATACCTCTGGGTTTCCGGGAACCGTCCCGAGAGGAGATAAAATCGCCCCCTCGACCATTCTCATAGGCTTCCCTTGCCCGCATAAACGTCCACTGACGTTCGCATCCCCGGGGTTTGCGGTGTCACCACCGCTCCCGAGGGGCGTAACTAACGAAGACTTATTAATAGAATCCGTCGTCTTCGTTCTCGCGACAGAACTTGATTTCTTCTTCGTGAAACCTGCTAAGAGAAAATAAGAACTGCGAGACATATTATAACCTGCGGGAAAGAAAAATTAAACAAAGGGTACGAGCAATTATCAACAAGAATTAAATAAACTACCAGTGACTAAAACACCCCACCGACTACCCCCGCACGCACCCGAGGCCTCGGAGGAGTGAGGACAGGCAAACGCGAAAGCGGAAACGTAACAGTAGTCGGCAAGAAAACGTTCTAGAATACTGATAAATAAATAAATTCACGGAGTGAAACTACTCTCTAACGAACAGGAAATCGTAGAGAATATTATAAAAGGCGAAAATGCGAACCAAAAAGTGACTAAAGAGGAAAAACTCTTCAACTTTTGGGAGCGAATTTTTAGTGTAACTTATCCGTTCGGATGCGAAGAGATAAGAGGAAGAGGTTACGTTGGCGGCGCTCGGACGCAAGGGTCACGGAGGGCGCCTTTGGGCGGGGGGGTATGAGCAATTTGGCGATGTGTTTTAAGTTTTGGTTATGCAATGTTGAGGTGCAACAATAGCAAAGTAGAATAGGTAGATACGTTGATTTATTGATGTAAATCATCATATAGTGAAAGGAGACTAGGAAACTTATTGTGTAAGAAACGCTATTTAAAGAAACCTCTTTTAAAGAGGTCAGCTGACATATGACAACTGGCCAATCATCAGTGTATGCTCACGATAAGCCCTGCCCAGTTATATGCTTTTTGTACGAGACGTTCAGACAAGAGCGGGATCCTGATTCTTTGTTGTTGCCGTTTCATTATATGCCGTTTCATTATATGCCATTTCTTTATATGACGTTTCATTATATGACGTTTCTCTATAATGTTAAGACTAGGAGAAGATTAGTTACTCACCAATATAAGCTCTGTGTATACAATTCAAGATTCAAGATTTATTTGATTCAATACTTGTAACTTTCATTGTTGAATTGTTACTGAATTTACATGTTTAAAAAACATAAACATTACAAACAGAGGAAACAAAAAAAGATCCAAGAAAATACATGAATACCCCAAAATGCACATTTTAAATGACAATAAAAATGATCTACAAAGGGGAAACCATGGGAATTTTATTAAGATAGAAACCAGTTGAAAGTAATTAAAAAATATAAAATGACATTTAGCTATACAATGAATACTGGTAATCTTAACGCAGGGAAAACAAGAAAAAGAAAATGTGCAGCATCATATGTTATTAGTACAGCTTTCATCATGCTGATCAAGCAGTTCCTCATTGAGAGAAATTACATCATCGATGTTTCCTTCTGTCCACTCTAATTCATCCTGTATCTTTGACATTTTCACTGTGCGTCTGTTAAGAGATATCGTGGAAGGGGGGGGGGGGGCTGGCTCATCTGCAATCCATTTCAAGACGTTCCTCTCGTTTATGAAGGACGAATGACATGACTCTTTTGCCTATCTTCTACCTTCTCTCTTCAAATGCGGAGAAAAGTGCACATCCCATGCCCTCTTGAATTATGATATTAAAGCGTTCTTAATTCACCTTTTTTTACTCTGCCCAAATGTTATACCGCTCTCAAGCAGTCTGATTATACTAGACAGACCAAAGTAATTTTATACTGCATCCAAAATGTTGAATTGCTTCTTAATTTTTCTATCCTTAGATTGGCCAAGTCCAAGTGAATTCAGAACATTCATGAATAGTTTGCTATGATACCAAGCCCATTTTAACTACGTGTAACATAAGACTAGAGCCATCTGAAAATATAATGCTGTCTCGATTCAAATCCTTGGAAATAAACAAGAATTAGTATGCTTAATCAATTATTTTGTGATCCTACTTCTTACAAAAGTCTTATATTCCTATAAGAATGTACCACGGAGACTTACATTTACTTTGGCTCTAAGGCCCTGAGGAATTTAATGAATGAATTATTAAATCTTTATATCTCAAACTCAAAGCAATAGTAGACGTTCTCAGTTTTGAACCCATACCTTGACGTTTAAAGACCATTTCTTGGGCTTGAGCAAATCATTCTCTTTCTCTCATAATCAGGCAGTTTCAATACCATTGCTCTAGTTACAAAATAGCTCAAGTCACCATGTCATATCCATCTTTCATTCTTGCACCATTTGAATTCTGTCTCAGTATACGTCAACTTATGTCTGCCACTCAGGCTGTCTGCAGTCACACATTGTTTATTTTGCCAAAGAGAAAATGTCAACAAATTTAAACTTGAGGTTGATTTAAGAACCAATTCTATTCTATGTAATTGAGAAGATGTAAACGGTCCTTGACTTAAAATTGATTGAACTTTTAAAGAAATTCTTCCCCTGAAATTGAAATTGTAATGGAACCTATCAGGTCAATGGTAACTGGACAAAAAAGAAATAAGAAATATATTTTGATAAAGATTGAATATTGTTTGTCTCGTGTTCCATTTTCTACCCATTTTTCTGCGTTTATTTCAACCTTTTGGGTACAAAGTATATTTAGAAAAGTATTTTTGGAAGAACTGTATTTGTTAAGTTTGTTTATGAATGGCTGTGTATGGGGTAGAAAAATAAAATGTCTAACCAGCAGTCATTTATTTGCTGAATGCTGAATGATGTTATTCCAATTTTGTGTTTAAAATAGCATTACCAAGTCCCCTTTACAAAAATTGAAAGAAATGAAAGACAGTACCCAACCAAACAATTAAACAAAAATGAATACATTCAATGAACACATTTACACCGTTACGTGATTACAAAATGAGGCATAACAAGCTCAAGCTTTTATGTAACTTTACATAACATAATATACGTAGATGGCATAGCAAATCTAGATATCATGACATGGATAGATATTATAAAATAAATACAATATAAATACAACGTATGCAATAAATTTATGTACATAAAATAGGAAACAGTTTAAAACAAAGAGAATATAGATAACCTGTATTTTGTGTACCAGTAAACATTAAATTTATATCATGAGTTCATCCAAGAACAATTAGACTGGAAGCCTCATAAAACACCTTCATCATCACTGAATGTATTTTTTTTTCTTTTCTCCGCAGATATTGATGAGTGTGGTCGATATCCAGGCCTCTGTCAGCAAGGCTGTCAGAATACCCTGGGAGGTTACCGATGTAGCTGCTCAAGTGGGATGCTGACTGCTAACAGGAGGACATGCGCTGGTGAGTGGTAGCATGATTATGATGGTGTGGTGTTGATGGTGGTGGTGGTGGTGGTCGTTGTGATGGTGATGAGGGTGGTGGTGGTGGTGGTTGTTGTGATGGTGGTGAGGATGGTGATGTTGATGATGGTGTTGTTGGTGGTTGCGTTGGTGATAACTTTTATGATGATGATGATGATGGTGGTGGGGGTGATGATGTATTGGTATTTCAATGGTAATGGTAGTAATGATATTGATGTGATAGTAGTGGTGGTGATGATGGTGGTGGTGATGTTGGTGATGGTGGTGATGGTGGTGATGGTGGTGATGAAGATGATGATGACTGTGAAGATGATGATGATTGTGATGATGGTGGTGGTGTTGCTGATGGTGGTGGTAGTGGTGATGATGAAGATGATGATAATTGTAATGATGGTGGTGGTGTTGCTGATGGTGATGGTCGTCATGATGATGGTGATGTTGATGATTATGGTGATGTTGATGATAATGATGATTGTAATGATGCTGGTGTTGGTGGTGGTGATTGTGGAGGTGGTTATGATGGTCATTGTGTTGGTGATGGTAATGATGTTGTTTGCAATGTTGGCTGTCATGATGTTGACTTTGTTATCACGAAGCAATGATGTTTAAAACTTGACTGATTCATAATTTCATTATCCTCCCTTCTCTCAGGAGGATGCCAGAGTTGCAATTCTGACCCAAGACCGAACCCACAACCTCAACCAAACCCAAGACCATACCCCTTTCCCAACACCAACCCCAACCCCAATCCTAATCCTAATCCCAATCCCAATCCTAATCCTAACCCTAGCCAAGGATCTTGTCCGCCAGGCTTCGTTCCAAGGAGAACAGCAGATGGAATTCAATGCATTGGTGAGTGTTACATGTATTCATTCATTGTATTCAGTCTGTTACCCATTAAGCAGTGGCGTAGGTTGTGTCTACCCATTAAGGGGGCATTGGAATGGTTGGTGGAGTGAGGTGGGGGGGGGGGGGGGGGGGGGGTTGATGGGGCACCGGTCTTAGTTGGACAAAGAAATGCAAATTTACAAGGCTAATGATAAGGAGAAGTGACATTATATAGTCCAGTCATGTTTTTTTCTCATCCCCTTCCCCTTCTGCCTTTTCCTTTCTCTTTTTCCTTGCCTTTTCTGTCTTTCAAACTATTTTCACCAATATTTTTTTCTTGGGGGGGGGGGGGGGGGTTAGGGGGATGGGGCACGTGGAATAAGTTATGGAACATTCTCCTAAATGACTTATTTTTAAAACAAGCAAGGACATGCACATTGGAGGTTAATGTATCCAGTATGTCATCTGGTTCCTGAGTTCTGCTGCGAGTTTTGATCAGTCTAGATGAAAGATGGCTCACGGAGATCGAGTCTTCTCCGGATTAATTGGTCGACGATGATTTGGCAGTGGCATTGCCTTACGATGACATTTCAACCATCACAGAGAATGTATAACATGTGTGTAACTATGGTACTGTCTCTGTTTAGGGCCTGTTCAGACGGTTCAAGTTTATTGTTCTTACTTTGCCTCACAAACGTTTCTCTTCATGCCTTTTAAATGGGATTCATGATGGTTCTCGTCTGAACATATATGAATATAACTTGTACTGAAACAGGAATTATGTCCTCATATTTGTACTGGCGTATTGGAGTTTTAAAGTTATTTCATATCTATTCAGTTTAGGAATTTACACAAATATTGTCTTTGATATGCTTGTAATCAGAATGGCATTAAATCTTATCTTGCAATTGACACCCTTTTACATCTCGGCTGATGATATTTATTTGCATCCAAATGCAACTTTGCTTAATGATGACTCACAAGAAAGAGGTAACTTTGATGCTAATGGCCCCAAGCCACAGGACAGACTGTACATAGATAAATAGATAGAAAAATAGATAACATATGATGTGATGCTCATTCATTAATGAAATATACGACACACACTAGTTTATTTACCTTCAGTTTGAAGCATGTGAACACACCCAGACAATCTCTTTCCCATGGTTGGTTTTCATTAGTGACCTTATTGCGCTACAGGAAACGAGGAGACGTAACCCGCTGTAACTTTGATCTTAAAATACTGTCCTTTTTCTCTCCGATTGCAACTACATGCCGTCATTACATCTGCAAATCATTTTATGCCTACCTTGCAGCAAGATAACCTTTTCCTTTTTCACCCTGGTTTTTAGTTTTTACTCAGTTGTCAGGTCTGAAATGTGATGACCGGTAATGATAGCAAAAGTTTCCCACACATTTTTGGTAAAACTTTAGGTACAGTAAAGCCCATCCACTGATGATTCCGTCCACTGAATTATAAATTATTAGGAATTTGTTCTGTATTGAGAATGGAGGAAAGGTCTACAACTCCTATTTGCGATAGGGATTTATCATAATAAAGCTGCATAAAAAATGGCAATGCAATGTTGCATAAGTGGTTTTACTTGGACACCTTGTAGAAGATCAATTGTGTTCATTCATATAAAGGACATAGAGGTGTCGTGGTCGAGTGGATACGTCGCCGGACTGTCGATCACAAGTTCCACAGTTCAAGTCCCGCCGCGGCACTAATGTCCTTTGGCAAGACATTGTTCTACATTTGCCACACTCAACCCAGGTGATGTAAATGGGTACCTGGCAGGAATTAATTCCTTGAAATGCTGGAGCGCTGTAATGGCAGCTAGGCTAAAGCCGGGGTAATAATAAATGCGCCTCGGAATAGAATTTCTAGATAGACGGCGCTATAGAAATGCCTGTTATTATCATTAGGACATTTAATTGGGTTCACATGACAGTCTATGAACGTTAAGTTTAGGTTAAAGTTGTCTTGTTGTTTAATAGGGAGAGTGTGGACACACCCGTGGTAAAGAAACTTTAAGTTCACTCGACATTTTCAACCACAAGTTATCTTAATATTAGTGCAATAAATTTGAGTAGTTAGGTTCTCAATCGACATTTTGTGCCATGTGGACGCAATTAACTTTTGGGTTACATCAGTTTGTAGTTTATATGGATGCTTTCCACGGCTTGTAGTTAACTTTGAATACTCATTGTTTCAGATCCGTGTGAACCCTTTTGTTGTCAGTGGATCATTCTTTATAACCTCAAGGTTTCTCAAACTCAAAATTTTAAAGCTATGAGGGTCCCGTGTGAACATAGTTATTGTTAGTATGATATTCTATACATATATGATAAAAAAGAATGAGAAGAAGCTCAGAAATCATTTTCACCTTAATCAGTACTAATTCTTCTCTTTAAAAGAAGAACAAGACTGCTGTTTGGGATTCGTTTACATTTCAATTTCATATGATTTCTGGACTGTAGCAACTACCGGTAATGTGAAATCCCCCCATTGCATCTTTATGGTCGTAAAGTGACTGAAACTACACATAAAATTCTTGAAGTTCATTGATATTTGCAATTATGAGTCATATGTCTCGTTAACATTTTGGAAATAAAAGGGGACTACTTGCAGGTATTTTCACTTATTGGCATGATTTATTGAATTTAAGAGTAAAGCATTCTTCATATATAGAAATTTAGGTATCTCAATCGAGAGTAGTGAACAATTTTTTTTAAAAATTGCTTATTAATTTTTCAGACTGTCAAGGGGAAGATGGAGCCAGAGTCGGTTTTGTTGTACAGAATGTCTCTATATTATTATAAAAATAAATAAATATATAGAGAGAAATGGGGGGGGGGGGGGACAGAGAGGAATGTATTACAATGTGGAATATGAGGGAGGGGGAGAGAGGGAGAGGGGAGAGAGAGAGAGGGAGGGAGGGAGAGAGAGAGAGAGAGAGAGAGAGAGAGAGAGAGAGAGAGAGAGAGAGAGAGAGAGAGAGAATGCACTTAGGGCTGTTGAGAAGATGCCAATGGAAAATGAAAAAATTATAAGAAAATTACAGAATCACTTCAAATCAATTTAAACAGATTTTAACTCTAACATTTTCAAGCTTTCAAGGAGAGACATGTGTACATGTAGATGCCCTCAGGCTCATTCAGAGAAGATCAGAGTTTGAAGGGGATATTGAAGTTGATTAAAGAAATATGCTATGATTACTTGTCTCGCCTGCAGTATGTATCATTCATCATGATAATGCTCTTGAATTTAACTCACTCAGACTCTCCTTATAACTCTACATGCAACAATTTTTTACCCTCTTAAAGGGACACACTTCATATTATTATCCCTTTGTGCAATGAATACCAAATTTCTTTAAGTAATTTCTGTAACAGAGAGGTTTTTTGTAAAATTCAATTTTGTAGATTTGTGATAGTTTTCAGAGATACAACCCGCTAAAAGAAGCTGTTGAATTACATTTGTCCATACCTCTATCAAGCAGCTGTACAGCTTCCCCTAAAAAAACCCCTCTAAAATGCAAGGAACATTTATGATAAATTAAAGAGATGAATCACTGTATATATGTACTTATTAGAGAAAGATAGTACAACTGATTTTTGTAGTCTGACATTAAACATTTTTCATGAACCAATAGCACACACAAATCCTATTTTCAGAGTTCATCTTTCATGAAATATTTCTACTTGTTATGAATGAGCACACAATATTCTGTGCCAAGTAAAAAACAACCTTTATCTGATAACGGCCCTCAAATTTTGTCAAATTGGCAACTAGATTAATTGGAAATGACCTGCGTGACCTAAGGAGGATTGTTTCCATGACAACTCATCATATTTTTCTTTGCATCAGCTGACTTTGCAGGCAGATATGAAACAGTTAGATCTGTGTATGATTTCATGCTGTGAAGAAAACACGGTTGGATAGATCTTAATTAGTCTGCATTCTGAGTTTCATTTGTGATATTTTCTTCTAGAGTTGTCACAGACTAGCAGCATAATATAAGCCATTGGCGGATACAATCGTCTCTGTGTTGAAATGAAATAAAATGGTCACTTGGTTTTAAAGTAAATGGTTGACTAGAGATGTGAAGGTTGTGGGTTTGAGCCCTGGCATTGTGCCAAAATCCTGTGGCAACGCATTAATCTACATTTGCATTTTGCTACTCATTATTCTTGACCCAGGAGTAGGTAAAGGTACCTGTTTGGAACTGATTCTCTGAGAACTAGAGTACTGTAGCAGCAGTCGTGCTAAAGCTAATGTCAATTAACTCATTGTTAGTGGATTGATATTTAAACCTTTTAGTTTTCACAAGCCTAAATCTTTATCTCCATGTGCTACGAGAAATATATTATAGGGTAGATATACTGTGAACCAAAGGCTTTATGATAATCTAACTGTTTCCAGTGAAAGATTCATCTATACTGGTATTAATAGGGTTGTCAGGGAGCTACCGGTAATCAAGCCATTTTGTTGCACAAAGCAGTCCTCCTGTCAGTTTGTGCAAAATTGAATGTGTGGCATACAAGCAACTGTGCAGAGAGGCGAGGAAAGCAACCAAAGTGTTAAGTTGAAAACTATGTGGATCCCCTATGAACCTACATATAGTCATCACTTTGTAGATCGTGCTGTGTACAATCTCACCCCAAATCTGTTTCCTATCTAATTATACACACCTTCTGAATCTGTTTCCTTCAATGACAGGAACCATACATAACCTTTCAATTTGGTTTCCAAGTTCAGTTACGATGCCCTAAATGCAGTAATGATTCTATGGGGATGCTTTATTTTGCTTGATTATGTTTAAAACCTGTACTCATTTCATGAAATTTGCAAGTGATCCAGATTTGCAAAAGTTTCTTGCTGCAAAATGATTGAGTTAGAACATTGAACTTTGCAAGGCTGTTTTTTAATACAATTTCCAAGTTAAGGTTGTACGCTGGCAGTCTGGAACCATGTTTATTATGGGACTATACTCAGTTACTGAACTTTTTAAATTTTTTAAATCAACCTTTCCACTGCCAGAACATTCTCCAAATAAGAAGCAAGTATTCCTGGAATTTAGACCAATGTACTATTCTCAATTAGTTCATGGACCTATCACGAATACTAGTAAAGCAGTCCACATTCAAAAGACAATTGGTGACTTACCCTTTCTTTAACAAGGTTGGTTTGGTGCATTTTATTATTATCATCATCTTCATCATCACCATCATCATCATCATCAACATCATCATCATCATCATCATCATCATCATCATCATCATCATCATCATCATCATCATCATCATCATCATCATCATCATCATCATCATCATCCTCCTCCTCCTCCTCCTCCTCCTCCTCCTCCTCCTCCTCCTCCTCCTCCTCCTCCCCCTCCTCCTCCTCCTCCTCCTCCTCATTATTTGTATGATTATCATTAATATTCTCTTATTTTCATCACCATCATCATCATCTTTATTATTATTATTAATCTTATCATTAGTAGAAGTAGTGGTAGCTGTATTAGTATTATTATTAGTATTAGTTTAGTAGTAGTAATAGTAGTAGTATTGTTGTAATTATAATGATCAAACATCAAACCAGGGTATGACATATGACATAGACCACTTATTATTTAACATGAACTTGGCTAGCAGACTGTCTGACCTGGTCACAGCCATATGACCTCAGTATTTTGCCTTAAAATGACCACTAGGTCAGTAACTCCTGGCACAGCCCCTCCCAGGTGGTCTGAATGAAATTGACCTATAAGTTTTTTTATGATTTGTAACAATTTCACTTGTGATTGTTTCATTGTTTGCCAATAAAGATTCATAGTCTTCATTTATATAACCCCCGGTGTGAGGAAAATCATGTAATGAATAGTTGATTTGAATTTATTGTAGTATTTGTCAGAGATTGGACCATCTAAAATTGTTTGGTTTGGAAACATCTGATCATGCTATATTTTAATTTTGTAGGAAGAAATTCCTTGCATGCTTGAGCGCCTTTATATAATATGATTGCAGGGCCCCCAGGGAATGTTATTATTACTGATGAGGCTACCCTGGGTATACCAAATATGGGGCCAGTCACCACGAAATGAGTCCAGTGTCGCATTAGCTCAATCGTAGTAATAGCGATGTATAGTGTGTATGTACTGAAAATTGACCCACCTACCACATTTAAGATTTTTCCAAAAATCGACTTATTATTTCTTTGTTTGTTGAAAGTTTCATTGAAATCGAATGATGGGAAGTGTGTTGTTGCTATGTTGTTGTTGACCAGACTATAATATGTTACGCATCATTAACTTTACACCTAATTATCTCAAAACTGGGTAATCCCATTGTTATAAAGTCCAATTAGGTTTTTGTTCATATTTCTGGATATAATTTATCAATTTTAATGTGTGACCCCTTAATTTAAAGCTTACTTAATGTAGATTCATATAATACTTAAAAACAGGAATAATTTTTTTGCGACACTGGACTCATTTCGTGGTGACAGGCCCCATATACTGTTATATTGTTATCATCATCATCATCATCATCACCATCATCATCGTCATTGTCATCGCCATTGTCATCGCCATTGTCATCATCATCGTCATCATCATCATCATCATCATCATTATCATTATCATCACCATCACTATTATTATTTCCCATTATGATACTCGTATCAAGCCTCAAGGTTTTAAAAAGGAATGTCTTCAAAGTGTGAAAATATAAGTCAATCATAAGTTGCATCTTTTATCAGCCACCTACCACTTGAATACCTTCGATAGTAAATGCCTTGATGAATAATCTTTTTAATTCATTAATACCCACAAAGTTTTAAATCAAGTCTATGCCATTTGAAGTCCGTAAGAAGTAAAGTGAGAGCTGTGTAGCTCCTTTGACAATTTTGTAATTCCCTCAAATGGCCTGCGACTACTTTCCTTTTAAAGATCCTCCTCATCCTTTATGCTAGTTAAATTGCTCAAAACGTGATTATGGTCAGGGTGATTTACTCAAACAAAACTTGATTGTATCCTCGTAACTGTTTCTAGTTACTCTCATAAATCCCAGGGAATTCATTTGACCCCAGCTTTATTATGAAGAAAAATAGAGGCATTAAGGTGCAATGATACTCTGATGAGCGCTCCGTGACAATATGCAGAAGTATGGCGATTGTTCAAGTCGGAAAGAAATTTTGTTAACGTAGCTAGTCTGGTCTGTTCAGAGTTCAGACCAAGACTAAAAATATTGTTCACTTTTGTATTTTGCATTGTCTTACGAATCTGCTATGTTATTTCAATATTAAATATTGACAATTCAAGTTTTATTGTTCATATATGATACAGAAATTATATTGCATTATGAGCAGTTTATGTAGGGGTTTAGTGGTCTAGTGGATAACAAATCACCAGACTGTAGACCACAAGGTATGGGGTTCGATTCTTTGCCAATGCACTATAACGTCCTTTGGCTAGACATTAATATACATTTGCCATGCACACTTGACCCAGCTGTAGTATAAAGCGGGTACCTGATAGGATGTATTCCTTGAATGTACTGATTGCTACGTACATGGTCAGAATAAATTGCATAAATTGTTATTAGCTACTGAAATTGTGCATTTCATTTACTGAGAGCAAATTTGTCACAGAATCTAGGATTTGTTGTTGATAACAAGTTATGAAACGTGGCCCAGCTAGGGGCAGTCTTCATGAGTGCCAAAAGCTGTTCTCATCCCTGTACTAAAGTCAAATATCAAGGTCTGGGAATCATAGACTTCTGTACACCAAGATTCTTTTCATCAAATAGAGGCATTGATGATACCTCTGGGGTTATTATCATGAAGATAAATATGATTACTGTCAAACAGTCTGGTCTTAAACTCTGTCAGCAGCAGGTGGGAGGCTCGGAAATTTGACCTCTGACCTATTTTTTCAGTCAACTCAGCAAGGGAAAATTTCTCCATCGCTGGAAAGGAAATATTGGGATATGACTTACATATCTGTCACCGGAGATCAGAAAAAGGCGATTCTATGCAATTGTCCCAAAAGAGATGACTTTTATCAAGTTGTTTCATCCAACAATCACAATTTTGTAATATTACCATGTGTCTTTTGGGTATCACTACAGCTTTTCAATGTCATATCCATACATTTTCCTTTCGGGGTAATATAAATGGATAAAAGTCATATTTTGTAAGGGACACATTGCATTGAAAATGTGATTAATTGTGTTACAAGACCAGGAAATTGTTCTTCTGTGGCTCAGCTAAGAATGATGGTTTTTAGAGATGTTAAGTTAAAAAACATGGTCTTTTAGGTGTTGTTCATCAGTTTAAACATGTTGAAGATTTACTGATTTAAAATATGGAAAATGATTGGTTTTTGAAAATTTGTTTTATTACTTCAATCAGACTTCCTAAAATCTAATGAACACAAGTGTGATCCTAAGCTTGGTCCCAAGACATCATACATACATTTTCCCATCATGATCTCTAGAGGGATCACTATTGGCTCTTTGACATTTGGACCAATGAATATTCTACCTAAAGATCAATGATTGTAATGGAAGTTAATTGACAAGAACTAAATACCTTTGCGCATGCAGGCTCTCAGATAAGTCCCTTCGAATCAAGTTTAAAATGTATCTGAAATTGAAAGTCTATTAAAAAGTTAGGCTATTGAAATCACCATTAATTTGATTTCTTGAAAGCCTTTGTAATCGTGCTAGATGCCCATATACTGTATGATCACCTTGGTGTGGCTAGATGCACCATGTGTAGATGTTGATCCACCACCCAATGTCCTCTCCTACCTCAACGATAGATCTGTGATTGTAATGGAACTTGACAAGGACTTGATGCCTTGGGGTACCCAGCCTCTTAGATAAGTCTATTCGAATAAAGTTTGAAATTGGAAGATATCTCCACACCTACCGGTACTACTCTATGGCATAGATTCATATGCATCTTTTGATACCAAACTTATACAATTTTGATCAACAGGTTTCGTGCACTGACCAAAATTGACATTTCTCCATACAGGTATATATGTATACACAGTGAAGCGGGATCATCAATATTTGAATATGTAAATACTGGTAGATGATTAATGATAACTCCCCAAAACTGTCTGAAAAATAGTTACCGGTATGTAACTTCATGTGCTTATTCATCAGAAGATGCCCACCTATATGCCACGGCTCAGAATCTTGCTTCCCTTTATGGCCGACAGGGGTGGGGGAGGTTGATAAAGATTATAAAGCACTAAAACTCCCAAGCCTTATTAGGGTCTATGGATAGCCTATACAATACTAGATTGAGACTTTGAGATGATATGTATATTTTATCTGCATCCCTTTTGAAAATCACAGATAGATACTTCTTTTGTTGAGAAACATACACACATGTACAAACTTTTAAAGGCAATTTTTTTTGGATAAAGATAAAGATGATAAAGATAATAAAGCACTAAAATAACCAGGCCTTTTAGGGTCTATAGTTAACCTAGATACAATACTAGATTGAGACGTTTAGATGATATGTACATTTTTCTTTTGTTGAGAAATGTTGGCAGCTCTGCTTATTCCAAACATACACACATGCACAAACTTTTGCAGGCAATTTTTTTAAAAACTTTCTCCTTCTCCTTCTCACCTTGTATCGGGATGTGTTCCATCTTTCCATGGTAGATGTAGCGACCTGTTAGGGTCAATCTGGGAGCGATGGGTTCGGAGATGAGAGAAACAGATAGACATGCATGCACAGGGTCACACAGAGTTGTGTGAATTCCTGGATGCACTTTCATCTAAGCCTCCATCCCCCTATTCACACTACCAGAATTCAACGTATCACAAAATTCATATACACTGTATGTGTGGCTATAAGACAATACTTATTCTTTTCTCGTCTGAATGATGTTTATATAATGAAATGACTTGTAACGATTCATAATAGCGAAACGCATATTTGAACATTATACAAAAAATTGATAAAGAATTAGGATCCTGTTTTTGTCCATACTGTCCAACTGGTCAGCTGTCATGTCAACTAATCTCTTCAAAATACAGTCAAACCTGCTTTAGTGACCACCTGTCGACAAAGACCACATTTTTGTTTGGTTTCTCATTTGAAACATGTACTAGAGGAACCTGTTCATAAAGACCACCTGCCTATACAGACCAATTTTCTTGTCTACCTTGGGTGGTCTTTATAGACAGGTTTCACTGTACATCATTTATTTGTACAATGTTGCTTTCTTCAGAGCGTAAGCCTCTTTTGCGACACGATGATTCCTGGAAAGTTTCTTTATTAAAACGGTCTTCACCTAAGTTTTCTCTAGTCGGAACAGGTGATAAGCCTCTTATGTGTCCCAGATGTGTCGCTTTGGTGCCCTAACTAATGACATTGACCTGATCGTAGAGTTACTCTGTCATATTACCCATGACAGCCTCTTACCCCATCCCTATCAACCGGGGCAGCGTTTCACGAAACTGTCAGAAGTACAAGATCACCAACATGCTGTTGAAACACATGTAATACACATGTAATACATATGTTTCATTGGGTTGTCGATCACAGAACTTGTACTTCTGAAGGTTTTGTGAAACCCTGCCCTTCCCAGAATATGGAACCAGTGTGTTCTCAGAACATAATATCTTTAAATGATTTAAACATTTTCAGAAAAAACGTTGAGTGTACCTTTATTAAATTTCTTTTTTTTGTCTTAAAGTGTCAGTGGATCCGCAAAATTTGAAGAGCACATACTTAAACCAAACACCATATTAAATTGAATTGAATTTATTTTCTTCTGTACCATACAAATAAAATTACATTTCAGAGATACAACATATATAAGATTAAACATAGTTTTTGAATATAATAATGATAGAAATGTTGACATTGAAACAAAATGTAGGCTTATAGAAATGATTGAGACGAAGAAATGGGAAAAAATCCAGTATCTATCCCTAGTGTCTGTCATATAAAATGAATATTTGTATTTCTATCCACTCTTGTAAAAACATTCATGCAGCTTTTCTCTCTCTTTCTGTTCATTTCATGAAGTTTTCATTTGCGATGTGGGAGTGGGGATTGATGATGACATAACAAAACAAACCCATTCACCTCCACAACTGTTCAAGGTCAAGCCAAGGTCACACCAAGGTCAAACCAAAGGTCAATCTCAAGGTCAAATATCCCCAATCCCTCCTCATAAGAGTCATATAAACCTGGGCAAGCTGGATTTGAAGTCTAGATCCTCCACAGCCCATCACCACCTGCTCCTTACATCGTTTAATTGGGTTGCTATGGCAATGGAGAAGCGATCACATGGGGAGCACAAAGGGTTGTCTCATGCGCCAAGTTAGGATTCGTTTTGCTCCAATTATTACCACTTTCCGTGGTTTTTCTCTACCTTTTAAAAGTTTTAAGGGTATGACCTTGATACACTGTTAGATGCCCCCACATCTGTGTTATAACTCTGTTTCAGGTGCTGTCATAGATTGTAAGAATAGAATAAGTAGGATAACCAGGAGACCGTTTCACAAAGCCTTTTTTCAATGACAAATTACACAAATCAGTGACAAATCTGCTGATAATCAATCAGAAGCAAGGATTTTAGTAGTTTATAACAGAAACTGTCATTTGTCACTGATGACAAGTTTTGTGAAATGCCCCCAAGAGATACCAGATCAATGATCTGAGTAGTCAGTAGCTGCATTATGTCATATTAATGTAAATACTCTCATTTAGTCCTTACTGGCCTTTTTCCATCGCCATAGTTGTTATTACTCCAATGCAATATAATAAAAATAATAATAATTCTACATTTAAATTGGCGCACAGATCAACAAATCAAATACAATACAAGAATATGGTCAACAAATAAAATACATGACAAGAATATGGTCAACAAATCAAATACATTACAAGAATGTGGTCAACAAATCTAATACATTATAAGAATATGGTCAACAAATCAAATACATTACAAGAATATGGTCATTAATCAAAAATTAAACAAATTATTTTACAAAATGAAAAAGGCGACAAATGGTCAACATAACTACAGATATACTACTAATAACCAAAAGTAATACAAAATATTTCAACTCATAAAATAATCCTAAGACTAACAGTACGCCTTATTCATCAACAAGGTCTTCAATTTTTGTTGACAGGTTCTAATTGATGAGCTCAACTTCAAGTCCAAGGGTAGGGCATTTCAGGCATTCAAACACCACATCATTCATAGGCTTGGCAGTGGTTAATCAATAATGTTATTCTACTTTTCGTCACATGACGTACAGTTGTACATAAACATTAGGGCTATCAGCCAGGAACCAAGCTCTAAGGGATGGTTGTGGTTTAGTAGTAGGTGAATCAACTTCTTAACACAGACAAAGTAATAACTAAGTTCAATGTTAGAATGCCTCAATCATGTGGTTTCTATGAAACATTTCCTTCTGTCGCGACTCAAAATAGATTTCAACTTCCAACACTAGACCTTCAGAAGGCTGAAAATTGAACAATGATATTTCATCATGCAAAGTGTTGGCCATAGTATTATTACAAAATATTCACAGGAGGCGCGGTGGATCAGTGGTAGAGCAGTGGTCTCGTGATTGGAAGGGACTGGGTTCTAAATCAAGTCAAATGTGCTATGGTGCCCTTTGGTATGGAATTAGTCCTCATTACCAAGTCCCTCGGAGAGGACTGACAGCTGTTGGTTGCTTACTTTCAAGCATACACATAATGAAATTGGGCTCTTGTATAGCGCTCATATCTGTCAGATTTGACACTCCTGGCGTTTCGTATTATTACCCTGGTTTTAGCATGGCTGCCATTACGGTGCTCTAGCTTTTCAAGGAATTAATTCCTGCTTTCTTAGCAGTCTGGTCAAACAGAAAACAAACAAATGTGGACAAAATTCAAATATTCAAGGTTCTTATTTAAGCAATTCAAAGATATGTTTCCCTTACCATAATACTTTAAAAATGAATTCAGCCTTTAGCCTTTAGAAGTTTATACAATGAGTAATCAGGATCTATTTCAGGGTTAGCAACTGTGATTACTCGAAAGGGAATTAAACTCTCCAGAATGGTTGTGGTTTTGTATTAGGTGAATCAACTTCTTAATCCAGACAAAGTCATAACCAAGTTCATTGTCACAATATTGTTTCTATAAGGAATATTTCCTTCTGTCTTGTCAAAATAGATTTCAAATTCTAACAATAGACCTTGCAGAAGTTTGCAAATTAAAGCAATAATATTTGATGCGTCATACTTGAGAGAATTTGGAATTCACTTATAGTGGCATTGTTCATAATTTTGTAATACTTAGCATCTGAGATGGCATTTCCTTGTAGGTCCTACCTGTTTACTGTTATCTAATTGCTTTGATATTTTGCTCATTCTTGTCTTGGGGGACCCTTTGTTTAGAAGAAAAAATGTAGAAAAAATGACTTTGTTTGAATTGTTTTACTGTTGGTGATGATTTTAATTGAGGAGGGAGCCTGTTCCAGAGTTAAAGGGAGTGTAGCATGACAAGACTATGTGTCTTTCCCGTGGCCTGACTCGGGGCCAATCGGGTTAAATACGGACGACGCGACCGCAGCAATCACATGCGTGCAACATACATGAAGCCGAAGCGTGAGGAGAACTTTGGTCTGTTTTGCGAACGCTAGCGCACGCTGACCCTGTAAAGATTAAGTCGCTGACTACCATTAATCAAGTCCATTCGTTTACGTGCAGTTGTCCAAAAGAAGAAGTAGATGGCGTTAACCACTATTTGCCAAGCTACACTCCCTTTAATATATTTCATGATTACACCAAGTTTTGAGAATGCCCCGTTAAATTGTTAAGCATACACATGAGATATTCTTACCTTAATTATGGAATTCACTTATGGTGGCATCATTCCTTATTGTTTAATACATTTCAGAATAGATGCCTCCTGATTCATTTAATTAAATTGCTTTGATGCTTTCTTTGTTCATTCTTGTCTTTTATTTTTTTTTAATGCAGAAAAAATGACTCTCTTTGGATTGTTTTACCATTGGAAATGATTTCAATTGAGGAGGGAACCTGTTCGAGATTTAATTATTATACCCAGTTTTGATAATGCCCCTTTAAATTGTTAAGCATACACATGAGATATTCTTACCTCGCTTCTGACGTTCCTCCCCCGACTTGCTTCCTTCCACATGTGTCTAGTTTCCGCCGGCTTCCCTTCAAACAGCCAAAATAAAACCAGGGGAAATGCTGTTTAATTGTATCACGTATCAACCACCGAAAAATAATCCAATCTGTAAGGAGTATCATTGCTCCTGAAGTGGTCTAGACAATTGGTTATTATTTCCAAGGCTGTTGACATTGAAATGTAGGGTTGAACTTCTGGGTTACTGAAGTTTGTGATGTTTGGATCATCAAGGATTATGGAATTTTATGAGTTCTCCCTAATTTACAAAGGAGGCCTGTTTTCATCAGACCAAAGTTGCTAAATAACCCGCTATTTTAACTAGCCCGATCTCAAATTAGCCAGCTACTTTGCGTCTTATCAGCCCGCAGTTGCAATTAGTGGGCTATTTGGTTAAGAAAATATCCAGAGAAATCTTGGTCCTGTTTCCAAAATGGCCCGCTATTTGGGAAATAGCGAGCTAATTTGGGCCCATCCGAGCTACTTTGTGATGAGCATAGCAGTCTGGTGAAAATGCAATTTCAAACTTCGGGAAAATATCCAGAGTCTGAAAATTGTGGGTTATTTTGCAACTTCGGTCTGATGAGGACAGGCCTAGGGAAAGACCAAAAAACATGATTGCAAAGAGCTGTTTCACTACCCTATTGCATAATTCACTAGCTTCAATAATTCACCCCATAGAAATCATGTTCAGATTAGGTCATACATTGTCAAAATCCAACATATTAATAGGCTTTAATATGAAAATGAACAAGCATTAAAAAGGAAGACAAGCAAGATTTAGAGTTCCTGCAACCATTTCGCATACAAAGAATCAATAATGTGTCTGTATCTCTTTTATGTGAATGTAATGTAATTCTTTTTACAGCTTTGATGGAAATACATGTAAATGTATAATCTCCCAATTGTACAATGACTGAATTGAAATTACCTTAAATTCTACATGATATCATGTAACTCATTCCTATAGTAATAGTAATATGATGATATACATTTATAAAGCTCATACGCTATGCATATATATTCTACTGTGCTGCAAGTCAGAGCTCCTGATGTGCTTAAGAAATACATCATACAAATATGGCATATAATTACATCATACAATTACAAAATACACTTTTATAGCATCACTTAAAAAGAGGCTTTACTCTCTTGTCATAGGAAATCATAAAATACAGATATTTTGTGAGGTCAGCGAACCATCAAATATAAGTCTTGACCAGTGACAAATAACACATTAAAAATATGTATTAAGTAGAACCGTGTAATATAGATACAAAATGAATTTTCTACAAACTTACAAAGTGTCTGATACTTTGGTGAGTTTTGTGACCATGGACTTGGCATAGAACAGGTTTGCATTGGCAAGGTACCAAGACACAGGGGAAGGATATAATCTGCCGATTATTTGATTTTTATTGCTGTTGACTGATGTCTTTATAGAAGGCCTGTTTGTGTGATATTCTGTTTTATTCTATAGCTTAAAGTGCTTAATTTATAGTTTGCTTCATAAAAGCTTACCATGTTATTTCATTTAAGGGATTTTGTAACGATTTAAGATGATGTTACTTTTGAAACATTTGTCTCTTTTTGAAGATTTTTTTTTGTATTGCACTCCTAAAATTAATTAGAAATAAGCGATTACCAGACTGTTGGGGAATGGAGATATAGCAGGACATTTTATGTGTTGTAACACTGTGAATCATAATATTGAAAACAACAAGAAATAAGTGTATAAATTTATTTAAAAAAAAAAATCAAAATGATATTTATATGGTAGTCTGTATCTATGTTGGAAAATTAAGAGAAATGCAGATTTCCACAATTATTCATCTGAAGTTATGCCTAAAAATAAGACTTTCTTTAGCTACAGGAGCAAATTTAACTATGTGTATTTGCATCTCATTTTAAATTAAGTTATATATATATTGTAAACTTCTCTATGCCTCTTTACTGTCTTTCAGTTTCATTATGCTTTGTTTTTATACGGTAGTATGAAGAATGTATTACGTGTAGTATTTTATAACTTCTGCTATTCTTACTTCTTATCCATTCCTTATGTTTGGTCTGATATTGCGTACAAATTCATATGTAAATATAGATTAAATATGGTAAACATAGATTTTTTAAAGCAAGATACTTTTGATTGTTTCATCAAATCAATGTTAAGCGCTTAGAAACATTTGTATTAAAGTTGAAGTTGAGTTCTGGTCATGCGATTGCATTGTGAAAGAAACGTTGTGGAACCGACCAGAAAAGGTTGATCATCTAGCATATAAGAATTTGTGTGTATTGCAAGGTTCTGGAATCATCAAAATGATAAGAAATTTGGCCAAGTCTTGGTAAAGTTACAAACACCGTACACAGAAAGATGTATATGGGACTACACGAACACGTGGTGTAAAAAGCCGGCCCCCCGATTCTTACGATGTTACATGCATATTTAGAATATGAAGGCCTTTGAAGAGCCATGCTTTTCAGGGAACATGTCTTATCTGATGTTCTTCCACACTTGCATAATAAGAATGAGTAATGCTCACAAATTATTTTTCACCTCTTCCCAGAACTCAACCTTCTCTTTAAGCGCTATAGAAATGTAAGTTACTGTTATTATTTTTATTATTATTTCAGAGGTAAACATGTTGTATATCATGTATGGTATATCATTTTGAGGAAGCATTTTTTGTGACTGATGTTTGAATTGCAGGAATTGCATTTCTCACTTATGCAATTGAACTCTAGGTGTGTACATATACCTCATGTGGTATATCAGTTTTGATGAAGAGTTGTTTGATGTTTTTTTTTTGCATGGCTAGACATCTGGAAATGAACGTGTCTCGTCCATCCGAGCAGATCATATGATCATCTTTGACAGGTCTAAACCTATTATGTCAGGATCAGTTTGCCCTGGAATTTATTACAATCACATTTTATTCTGCTCATTTTCCCAGCTTGTGAAGTAAGAGAGAGAGAGAGAGAGAGAGGTAAGGAGTGAGTGAGAGAAATTGAGTGAGAGAGAAAGCGAGAGAGAGACAGACAGAGAGAGAAAGAGAGAGAGAGAGAGGGAGAGAAAGAGAGAGAGAGAGAGAGAAAACAAGTGTGTTTACATCATAATGAGATAAATCAATGTATTATGAAATACATTCTTCATGTTCATGTATATATTTCCCCTGGTGAAATAATATCCACACTTTGAAGTTATTGCAAAGCCCTGAGACTTGTTGTTGTGACACAAATGAGCCTATGTCTCAAGATTAGATTCTGTATTTCTTGGACTACGAGGTTGAGATCTTGGTCCTACTGTCTGAGATCTTGATCTTTAAGTTGTCTAAGCTTAAAGTACAAGCTTTTGAACTCCGAGGAAAGCTTGGTCTGGGAGTGTAATACCTTGGTTTTGGAGTTCACAACTCTGGTACTCGAGAAATAAACTTTTTTTCTGGTGAATTGTGATGAGATTATTTTGGATTTTAAGGTCAGAATTCCAGAGCCCTGTACAAGAAATGTCAAGTTCTGTAGGTTCACATCTTATCAGCCTTTAGAATAGTACGTCTTGGACAGGATTTTTGCACTTTGTAGGCAAGGTTGACTAACTGAAATGTTCTTGATTTTGAGAAATGGGAACATGTAGAAAATGATTGCAAGAACACCTTGCCTCCCTTAAAAAAGCCTGCTCCAAAAGAAAACCCGAATTGTTTCCTAGAACATCTTCTGCTACTGCATGTAATTCTGTAACTACTGCTTTGGCTGTTGGTTACTCCTTCACATTAAACAGACATGTAGTCACTATAATCGTCATAATAAACAATGCAAAATGTTCTACTTGATGTGTTTGATTATGGTTTTAGTTACACTGTTGTGTATAATCACAAAAGCTTATTAGACTACTGTGTAGTATGTTAATGACTCACAAATAAAGTCACTCATTCAATAATAACTATTTTCGTCAAAGAAAACACCAAATATTGTGTATGGATGTTGGATATCAGAGTGTCACATCATTTTTTGGACATGTGTTTATACTATTAGTAACATGTTTTTTTGTGTGAATAGTTTTGGTTTAAAACAGGGAAAAATTATCATTGATATTCCCTTCATATTATCGTGTATAGATAATGGATAACAGAGTTTAATAGTTTTTGTTTTGACATGTGTTTTCACCATTTGTAAAATGCTTCTTAAGAATGGTTTATAATAATATTTCATCCCTATTTCTTTCAATACAGATCGTATCTGAATAATCTGCTATGACATACTTGTTCTGAAACACCTATATGACATGGACCTTTTGCAAATTGCTAATGACAACCATGGTTGTGGCAAAAAGTTTCCACAGATGGCAAAAGTTTTGTGTCATGAACTTCTGATGAATACGATTAGATTGTGCAGTGACATGAAACTTTCATGAATCACAACCACTTCAAAAAAAGGTTTCTGGTTTTAAAGAGCAGAAACAATGTTATTTATTTACTTTTGTTATATAATTTGTTATAGGAAAGTGCTTATTGTCTGTTTCTCTTATTTTAATTCTTAGATGTGAATGAATGTCAGAACTCACAATGTGACCAGCAGTGTGTGAACACAGAAGGTGGATACAGCTGCGAATGTGGAAGTGGCTTTACTTTATCGGCGGACAAACAAAGATGCATAGGTGAGTTTAATCATTTGGGTGGGGGAGGAAGGATGGGTGGTAATGTTGGTGGTGGTGGTGGTAGGGAGTGGTGGTGGTGATGGTGGTGGTGGGGAGTGGTGGGGGAGTGGTGGTGGTTGTGGTGATGATGATGGTGGTGATGGTGGTGGTGATGGTGGTGATGGTGGTGGTGATGGTGGTGATGGTGGTGGTGATGGTGGTGATGGTGGTGATGGTTGTGGTAATAGCTGATGGAGGTGGTAGGGGGTCAGAACATACAGAAAGGGGTTATTACAGTTGTGAATGTGGAAGTGGCTTTACTTTATCGGCGGACAAACAAAGATGCATAGGTGAGTTCGATCATTGTGGAGGGGCAGGAAAGAGCGGTGGAGATAGTGGTGGTGGTAGGGAGTGGTGGTGGTGATGGTGGTAAGGGGGGGGGGGGGGGGTCTAAACACACAGAAGGGGGATACAGCTGTAAATGTGGAAGCGGGTTTACTTTATCGGCGGACAAACAAAGATGCATAGGTGAGTTTAATCATTGTGGAGGGGCAGGAAAGAGGGGTGGAGATGGTGGTGGTGGTGGTGGTGGTGGTTGTGGTGGTGGTGAAGGTAGGGAGGGGGGTCTGAACATACAGAAGGTGGATACAGCTGTGAAAGTGGAAGTGGCTTTACTTTATCTGCAGACAAACAAAGATGCATAGGTGAGTTTAATCATTTGGGTGGGGGAGGAAGGAGGGGGTAGTGGTGGTGGTGGTGGGGAGTGGTGGTGGTGGTGGTGGTGGTGGTGGTGGTGGTGGTAAGGGGGGGGGGGGGTGGTAAGGGGGGGGGGTGTCTCAACACACAGAAGGGGGGTTACAGCTATGAATGTGGAAGCAGCTGTACTTACTCTGTCAGGAAACAAACAGATGTGCAATAGTGAGTTTGGAGAGTTAATGCTAATCTGGCTAAAAACGAACAATTTCCTCTTTTTGATAGACTAATGAGAGACAAGAATTACAAAAATGGAAGGGATGGTGTCTTTGAAATATCTCTTATCTCTAGTTTTATGACATAACAAGAGCGCTTGACCTATGAAAGGAAGATGGCCATTTCCTTTAATTCTTTCTCTCATTTTATTGCTTCTCAACTCATTATCTTAAAGGTACTATTTAGCGATGAAAAACAAAGCAAAGTACTGGTCATGCAATTATATTGTGAAAGAAACGGCTTGTGGTTTGTTATATCATAGTCAGTGTCATGTGTATAGCATCATAATTTGCTGACAAGCACTATATTTGCTTCAACTACCAATTAGTGTGTTTGTGTGTGCAAAGGGGTCCCTGAATCAGCAAACCCTGTAGTCCCACCAGAAAATGCTTCAACTTGCCTATATCATTACAAGCCCTGCCTATATCTTGAGGTTGAGGGAAATTTGATATATGATGAGAATTATGTAAGGTGGTATAGGCTAGGGCACAATGCATTACAAAAGACCCGTCTGTTGTAAAAGTCCACTCTGGGTGACTGACAACACCTATTATTGGGTAAACACAAGAATGGTGTCAAGTTCCCCATGAAAACCCAATACTATGCATCTGTATTTTGCTACAATTTAGGTCTGATGCTGCTGGGCTAACGCATTTTTCCAAAATCTTGTTTTACAAAGTAAGTTAGTCTGAGGTTTCTTTTTACTGTTTGAAATGTGATTTTAGACCCAGACTCAAGTTTAAATGAATTAGAAGGAAATCCAGGAGTGTTCCGATGCGGTCCTCAACTCCAAGATAACCTTGAGGTTTGGAGCCATTAGCTTCACTAAAAGCTAATTATAAAGGAGGTTTAAATTAATGTTCCTTTTTGAAATGCGATTTTAGACCAAGGCTCAGGTTTTAACTGAATAAGTAGGAACTGATCTTACTTTACACAATCATGAGTGTTCCCATACAGTCTTTAAAGGGGAAGTCCACCCTGAAATTAAGTTAGTTTTAATAGGAGTAGAAAAATGAGAGAAACAAGTCAGTGAAAGTTTGAGCAAATTCCGATTAAAAATAAGGAAGTTAGGATGTTTTAAGTTGTGATCAATCAAACACAAATTGGCAACTCTATGACGTAAAATGCGAGCTCAACTTCCATTTGCTTAGTACTAAAAAAATCTAAAATTTTCATTTTCCCTCAAGAAAAATTTCAACCATACATGCACCCTAAATATAATAATTGCAAATATGTTTCTATACTCCCCCTGCAATGAACAAATATATATTCCGTCATCAATAACGAAGAAAACATGATTTTATGGAATATTATGCACAAAGCAAATGAAGGAGAGCTCGTATAATAAGTCACAGAGTTGCCAATTTGTATTTGATTGATCACAACTTCAATAATTCATAACTTTCTTATTTTCATTCAGAATTTGCTCAAACTTTCACTCACCTGATGTTCTTATTATTCTGCCTCTATCGAAACAAACTTATTTTGGGGGTGGACTTTCCCTTTAAATATAAGAAAACCTAGAGGATTGAAGCCCTGAGCTAAACTAAAAGTTAAAGGAGGTTTAAATTTTCCTTTCTGAAATGTGATTTTAGACCCAGGCTCTGGTTTAGTTAGTAGGATATAGATCTTAGTTTACAAAACTAGGAGTGTTCCCACGCAGTTTTTAACTCCAAGATCGTTTAAGGACTCTTGATCAAGTGAACCCAGCTATCGAATGTGTCATGTTCCCCAGGGACTTTGGCAATGTTTAGGTTTGATGAACTATATAATTGGCCCATCCTGAACGCATATATGCAACTCTGAACTTGAACTACCATTAAGACCTTTTAGTCATACTGATAGATTGGAATGTAAAAGATCTCAAGGGTTTTTGGTGTTTAAGAAATGAGTTTAAAATTATGTTTGAGTTTGAATGACTATCTATGGAGAACTGGTCATGGATTATAATTTTCTTTTTGTACTTTGTAGAGATATATAATTTCAAGTTCAAGTTCAATTTTATTGATCATGCACAATTACATGGCATACAAATCATTTTCTGTCTGTTTCTCAATTTATATAACATCAATTAACATACATGTACGTGTATTATTTATACAAAATACAAAATCTTATAGTAAGTATGAAATATATCCATGTTTAAAGAATTGAATGGACTTCACTGTAATGATTTTATCTCTGAAAACAAAATCAATGAGCTGAATTCTCCTATGTTTTGAAATGATGGATTGAGGTGCAATTTATATAAGACATAGAATTTCAAATTATACACAAAGGTGTGAACACATTAAATTTAACCCAGTTGTTTTCAAGTTTGATTGTTTTTATTTTTTGATGCACAAATAATCTGTTTGGAGCCAGAAGGGCGTTATTTCAAATACTTTAATACAGAGGTTAGTGGCATATATGGCAAATCATTGATATAAATAAAAAATAGAAGGGGTCCAAGAATGGACCATTGTGGTACTCCACATTTTTTCTTTGTTCTTTAAGTTGTAATGAAATTCCATTTATATATGCTGTTTACGATCTGTAAAGAAACTTAAAACACCCCCCAAAAACCTACTGCTTACAAACAGACGATATGTGAAAATCTATCTTTCATTCCGAGGCGACTAAGGAACTAAAATTCAAAGAAAATTAAATTTTATCTCCCTTGGTGGTCACTTTGTATTCTCAAATAACAACATCTAACAAAACAATACAAGATCATATAGTGCAGATCTAGGCACGCCTGCACGCAAAATTCTGAATGAAGACTCGCAGGCCTCCAGCTGAAGATATGACAGCGTCTAATTGAGGTTTCCTGCCACTTGGCACTTCTCCGCAAACTCAGACGCTCTCTTTAGCAATTTAGCTTGTCGCCACCTGCCCGATGTCAAAACCTTTCTCCCCATCTCTGTAAATGAAAGCGGAGTTGATTGCAGGAGTAGCGTGTAAATCCTAGATAAGCTACAGGCAATATGAGTACATAATTCAAAAGTGTATTACTTTTCTTTTACATGTAGGATGCTTGGAAAGTTTGTGGTTTGTAGATATGGCGGGTTGAGATACAGTGTCAAAGAAATTGATACATAACTCAAAATTATTTTAGTTTTTCATACCATGCTTTGATAAGTTTGCAGGTTGTAAACTATGGGGAAAGTTAAAATGAAATGGCACATTATTCAAGTCCGAAGAAGGCAAACAAAAAGTATGTATGAAGCACATCCATCACCTTGGCAGTGATTGTTTTAAAGTGCACAGAGTAGTCCTACATGTATATACTCCATGTTTAAAAGATATGTGGATATTTGGAGTCATTTGTACTATGTACTGACTCTGAACCGTTTTATTAGAGCAAGAACCGTGAATACCCTGTTGAGACAGATATTGGCTCCATACAAGAAGACGTCATCTTCATTATCATCAAAACTGAAGTATAGCTGGAAAGGAAATTAAATATCAATAGTTAGAATTAAAAACAATATTCAATGGAAAGGACACTCATGTTTGATTTGTTTTTTTTACCATGCTCTTATAAGCCTTGTTGCTGATTAATCTGTAATCTAAAATCATACTGAGTGTTGCCAAGAAAATATTAACTTTATTTTCGATTTTGAGTAAAATATGATGAAGTGTTGTTATGAACATGTATGCTATGTTTGAGCATGTTTTTCTTTTAAGAAAAAAAAGATGAAATTGTAAATAATTAAAGCTCTTATCAAAACGTTTGAGAGGACTAAACTAAACTGAGATTTGTTAATGCATTATGATTACTTTTAACTGATCCCATTGCAAGATGAATCTATGCTGGTGTTAAAAGGGTTGTCATGGAGCTAATCAAGAACAGAATAGGTTAATATTTAAAAGCCCTTGTGATGCAAAAAGCAGTCTTTCCCACACCTAATACATACTGTTTTGTGTAAAAATGCACGCATAGCAAATAAGCGACTGAGCAGAGAGGCGAAGAAAGTAACCAAAGTGTTAACTCATATACTTAAACACAAAGGTTAATGCCCTTTTGGATCTGTACAAACGGGTATGTGATATCTAAACACATTTGGAGCTCCAAAAGTTATCTACACCTGAAATGTTTGACACTTCAAAGTCACTATTCAGAAAGAACATGGAGTTGTTAAGATTAACATGTTTTGTATCATCACCATTACAGATATCGATGAGTGTAGACAGAGCCAATGGCAGCCGTGTCATCATAGCTGTGAGAACACAGCCGGCAGCTACAGGTGTTCGTGTAGACAAGGATTCAGACTCCATATGAACGGAAGATCTTGTATCGGTAAGTCATGGTAGTGCAAAGAAAGTTCGGGGGAGGGTCAAGTGGAAAATGGAAAATACAAAATTGAATCTATGAGCACGAGGAGGTGGATAGAGTAGAGAGTAAAATGAAAAAGAAAACAAGGAGCAAGGGAGATATTAGAAATCTATGAAAGTTGAAACACGACAATGTGAAAATATCTTTTGGCAAGGCATTAATGTACATTTGCCACTCCATACCCAAGACAGAAATGGGGACCTGGTCGGATGAGAAAAGTCTTTGTGTTAGTAATTGCCATATGCCCTCACGGTGACCATATAGTACTACTACTCCCCAGGGAATGGAGATGGTGCACATTGTGCGTGAATGAATCACATGACCAGTGTAATTTCATCTGTAAAGTCAAATTATATTCTCAGCAACATAAAAGTACAATATCTCTGCATGGTTTCACCCTTCACAAAGTAGTGTTATATATATGTTATCTCTTCAGGTACCATACATGTAGTTTGCATAAAACCAGAGCCTCTCAAATCAGTGCATATACAAATTATATTTCTCAAGTTATTTTATGTATATTTGGAGACATGGAGATTTGGATTGTATAGAAGCTGTACTCTTTGATATTTTGAAAGAATTTTCATTTTTTCTTGACTTTTTTATTTTTTATTTTTGTATTGTTGCAGATATTGATGAGTGCAGGCAGAGTGGAGGACCCAGTGTTTGCCATCACAGGTGTCTTAACACCCACGGCAGTTACACCTGTCAGTGTAGACAAGGGTTTGAACTCCAGGAAGATGGCATGACTTGTGGAGGTTAGTCAAGGTGCTGTGTTACCATCAACACCCGAGTTAGCTAAACATTTCAGTGTAGACGAGGATTTTGGAATGTAGGAAGATAGTGGGACTTGTGGGGATTAGTTCTGGTGTTATTTCTGATGTTGTTTTTACATAAACACCAAAGTTAGCTTAACATTTCCAGGCAGAAATAGGACTTAAAAATGAAGAAAGCTGGTGCGATGTGGCAGCTAATTTGTAGAATTAAAATTGGTGTTGGTGAAAGTGTTATAACATACAGGAAGATGGCATCACTTTCGGATTTTAGTTCTGGTTTTTGAATACATTTTATGTTATCACCTACACCAATGGTATTTTAATATTTGAGTGTAGACATGGTTTTAAAATGTTGAACAATGACAATATATGTTTAAGGTTTCGGTGTTATAATGCTGGTGATAGTGGTAGTGTTTGGTGCTATTCAACTAGGATCACCATTGCTAGCGTAATATTGTACCATATACTAGGTTTTGAAATGCGGAAGAAAATGGCATGATGTAAGTGAACGTCACTTTGAGTGTCAGAATGCAGGTGCTACATGTATGTGTAATGCTAATGCTGTCATTAACAGCAATGATATAATGATGCACCTGTTAGGGCAGACAATTGCGACAACAATAGGGTGATTAGTTGTCACGTACAGGTCATTTACATTTACAAGCTGTTTCAAATGAACCGTTTCCCCTCCGCAGATATCGATGAGTGTGCCAGTCAACCCCATGGGTGTACAGGAAAGTGTATTAACACCATTGGCTCCTATCACTGTAACTGTGCTAAGGGGTACTCCAGTATTGCAGGAAGATGTGTTGGTAAGTCTAGCCCCCCCCCCAGCATTAACCCTCGACTCTTGAAGCTAATCTTTAAACAAAACACTAACATTACTAATATTCTGCATATTCATGAGAAATAAAAGCTGATCAAAGCAAGTTTTACCATTTTCCATAAATTCTCCAGAATACGATTTTAAATTTTAATTAGAATAAGATTGTTACTCATATTCTGCACACATATGAGAAATAAAAGCTGATAAAGCAAGTTGTACCCGATTCCATACATACTCCAGACAACGATTTTAATTGTTAATTTTAATCACAGTAGCCATTTTGAATTCAGATCAGTGTTAAAAAGTAAAATGTACCACTTTTCTTAAATAAACATGATAGGAATATAAACTGTTGACTTATTGTGATCAATCTACAAGATGGCTTCTCAACTAATCCATGGTTGAATTTGATATGGACATGGCATTCATTAGCAAAATAAACTGTTTTAATAAAGTTATAATTGTAATTATTATCAATGTTATTGTTCTCAGATTTGAATGAATGCAGAACGGCGAACGGTGGATGTCAGCACCTGTGTATGAACACTGAAGGAAGCTACTTCTGTACTTGTCGGACTGGGTACTCACTCAGATCAGACACTAGGACATGCTCAAGTAAGTCCGCATCACATAGTCCATAATCCAGTCAATTAATCAATGGGGTTCTTACTAAACTTTATACAACACCTACGTGGATCCTTGTCATTTGATTGGAGGATTGTTGGTCACATGATATTCAATAGATGTTATATTGCACGGACGTGCATTTTTGGTTATATGCAGACTGCATACCTCTCTGCCGTGCGCGCGCGTATCCCTGCGTGTATCTGACGCGAAGGCAATCTGAATGTAATCAAGAAGGCTTGACTCCAACTTTAATTTATCTTTAATATAAGGAGTAAAGTATAATTTGTTGATTAACGTTCTATTAGATCTTCTTTGATGTTGTATAAAACAAATAATGAATGTTTTTCATTCGTTCAATGGTGAAAGATTAACGTCATTTCTATTCAACTCGGCTGATGCCTCGTTGAATAGAATGTTAATCTTTCAACTCATGAAAATATCCGCACTATTGAACTCATAACCATTCATTATTTGTATAATATTATAGGCCAACGAATTGTAAAAATATAAACTAAGATCAGATCAAAGACATGCTCAATTAAGTCTGCAAAACCTAGTTGGTAATACAGTCAATCCACTATAAGTGTAGGACCACCATTTGTAAAAATATAACAAATGGAAGTAATAAATGTTTTGATCTGTGAATATATTGGTCCATTTATTGTTAAAAATGCTATTAGTCATACATCAAATCAACCATTCATTCAGTCAATCAATTGATCTGTGTCGTTCAGTCAGTGAGTCAGTTTAATAATCAATTAATCAATTGTTCAATCACTCAATTAATTTTTCCTTTGTTTTAAAAGCATTTTTTTTAATTAAGAAAGGTTTGTATCATTTAATCATGTATTAATTATTATCATGGAAAACAGTGCACATAATTTCATTAGCAGTACATATGTTTCTCATTTTTTGATAATACTTTTTAGTTTAGCTATTTGTGCAACGTTACTTCAATTTTTATTTTTTTATTTATTTTTAGTTATTTATTTATTTTTTTTTTTCGGGGGGGAGTATCAGACTCCTTGAAAATTATAGTTAATAGGAGTAGATCTGAAAATAATTTCAAGTATCATGAATGTTTATTTTCTTCATCCTGCAGGTATGAATGCTTGCGAGAGGTATGGTGCTGTTTGTGAGTTTGGTTGTGACGAGGTAGCGGGCTCTTACAGATGCCGCTGTCCTGAGGGATTTGAGATACACAGCAATGGACAGAACTGTATTGGTAAGAAAAGATGGGACAAAATTGTTAATTATGTTTAAAAAACATATAATTAATTTTGAGATATAATAATAATTCATGTGCTTTTTCTTTGAAATCAATATAATTATGTGTAAAAAGTATACAAATTAGACTATCTTCTCCGTTTTGCTGTGAGGGATTCCTAATTATTGCTGTGAAGGAGTGTTTCATGAATTTTGGCCTTTAAACTTATGTCATGAAAGCTAAATTACTCTCCTCTTTTCTATGTAAAATGTATACAAGTTAGACTGTCTTCTCTGTTTTGCCATGAGGGATTCCTAATTATTGTTGTGAAAGATGAGCGGATGTGTTCTTACGTATCATTTGAGGTGTTGACACCTGTACAAGCATTGCTTTTTAGTGGACCCCTCTGTTTCCAATATGTATTTCTACATTTGTTGTAAATGTTTATAATTGTTTTGTAATGTTTTGTTGGAAACATAAATAAATTGAATTGAATTGAATTGAATTGAAATGAATATCTCCTGTTTGAACTCTTTTCTTGCAGACATTAATGAATGCTCCCTGGAGAGGGGTCTATGCCACTACCAGTGCATTAATACCAAGGGATCCTACCGGTGTCTATGTCCCCCTGGATACGACCTTGGTCTTGATGGAAGGATGTGTGCTGGTGAGTCTCTTTCTATCATCACTTTGAAACCAGGGGGATGTTTCACAAAGATCCTAAGTTGAACTTATCTCTAAGTTGGACTTAATGATTATGGAAAGCCGTTAGCATCTATGAAAATATTTTGTAAAAGTTATTTTAAAATGTTGATTCAAATCATTCACATTTTCTATTATCAAGGAGATTTCATGTTCTTGATCTGAAATTAATAAAAAGTCTAAAATACTTTATTTTTTGCTTTTGAATATATATTTTTAAAGACTACAAATGGCTCTCCATAATTTTTAAGTCCAACTTAGAATTAAGTTCGACTTAGGATCTTTGTGAAACACCCCCCAGTTTTGAACTCTGTATGCATAATGTAATATTTTTAGTGACGTAATTCCAGTTGATATATATCCTGCACTATTTGATTGGTAAAGTAATATGGTACAAGATCAGTTCATCTATAATTTGTTTATTATTGCAGACAAAACACATATGAAATAAAGGTGTTTCCCCCCAAATGTGTTTATGGAACACTCCGAAAAGAAACAAGTACAAAAAAGGAAAATGTATGTTTCAAGATATGAAATGATCAGTTTGACTGCTGCTTTAAAAAAAAAATCCCATCACAAGCAGAGAAGAAATGTTTACACAAATTCACCACTTTCATTTTGCACTTTCAACAGTTGAGTAGTACCATTCAAAGTTACCCAGTCATAACCAATATACAGTGAAACCTACATATGAAGACTGCTCAAGGGAGACAAGAAAATCGGTCTTTAAGAGCAGGCGGTCTTTAACTACAGGTTCCATTAATACAGGTTTCAATGGGAAACTCTGCTAAAGGGAATACAACATGTGTTCTCTATAGACAGGTTGTCCTTCTGTACAGGTGGTTGCTAAAGTAGGTTTGACTGTTACAAATGTTTCAAATCTTTGTAGATGTAAATGAATGCCTTCAGGACCATGGGTGTCAGTTTGGATGTGAGAACACGGCTGGTAGCTTCAGATGTACCTGTCCACCAGGTTACGAGGGACTGGGATATGCCGACTGCCAGGGTAAGTCATCCTTTCATATCTAATCATATATTACAACTTGCAAGAATACTTTGTGTCATATCCCCCCTCCAAAGAAAATAAAAAAATAAAATAGACGAACGAATATGTTTGTAAATTTTGTATTTATGTTGTAGGGCCTCCACGGAAAATAGTATTTAACTACTGATGGAGCCACCCTACTAAAAAAAGACTAATAAATAAATAAATAAGTAAAATGCAAAAATAAAATTTTAAAAATGTATTTATAACATTGGTATAATGAAAGTATGATCAGGTTTCTCATACAGATTTCCACATTTTTGAATGCGTCGCTTTCTTGGAATGTTAGAATTTAAATGATTAGTGTTCATATGTTGACCAGTTCAATTTTAACAAACAATGTATACATAACATTGGTATAATGAAAGTATGATCAGTTTTCTCATACAGATTTACAATTTTTTGAATGCGCTGCTTTGTTTAAATGTTAACATTTTAATGATTAGTGTACATATGTTGAACAATTCAAATTTAACATTTTTAAATGGATTTATGATATCATGTTTATGAATTATCAATCTTGTGTTGCAATTGTTGTATGAAATCTATTTGAGCATTCGTAAAAGATGTAAACTTTGGTCTTTTCCTGATATTTTGTTGATGTTGTTTGATCTTTCTGATAAGCAGCACCCAGGGAATGTACAGACGGAGTGTGTTCACACAATTGCATCAACACACCTGATGGTTTCAGATGCCAATGTCCTTCAGGCATGAGATTACATAACAATGGAAGGCACTGTGAAGGTATGAACAAGGCCCAACTCTACCCATGTCTTTCCTCTTCTCTCTGTCTTTCTCTCTCTTCTCTCCTCTTCTCTTTGTCTTATGCTCTCTCTATTTCTTCTTGTGAAGGTATGAACAAGGCCCATCTCTCCCCCCTTCTCTCTGTCTTTCTTGCTATACTCTCCTGCTCTCTTTCTCTTATGCTCTCTCTCTTTCTTTTAATCTGTAACATTATCTGAATGATAATGGATGGCACTTTGGAGGTATGAACAAGGCCAATCTCTCTCCCCTTTACCACTATCTGAATGATAATGAAAGGCACTTTGAAGGTCTTCTCTCTCTTCTCTCCTGTTCTCTTTCTCTTATGCACCCTCTCTTTCTCTTTTGCGCTCTCTCTTTCTTAGATTTGGAAAAGTTTTGTGCCACAAAATAATGAAATCACGAAACAGAATGTTAGCTTTTGGCATAATTTTGTCTCTGAATGTGGCCATGTGAGAGGACCTAAAGCCGTCAGTTCTCTGGTTACTTACTAACAAGCATTTATGCTTTCTTAGCAGTGAGGTAAAATAACCACCACAACCATTGTTAACAATTCACAAAAGTTTCATATTGTGAAAGTCTCTAGATTTTTGTGAGATCAGCCTCTTTGTTGGACCATTCACATATTACTCTTTTCCTGCAGATGTTGATGAATGTGCCATGCCCGTCCAGGGAGGCTGCCAGCACAACTGTCGTAACACCCTTGGTAGCTACGCCTGCTCCTGCCAGGATGGATACCTACTCCACGTAGACCAGAGGCAGTGCACGCCAGGGCCAGACTGTACCACCTGTGATAACTGCCCCAGGGGCGAGAGACTCAACCATGAGTCCGGCCAGTGTCAAGGTAAATTTGATAGAGGGGAAATATTCAGGCAGTCCTTGGTTTGGCATGATGTAGAGTCTAGACCATGGTTCTCAAATTATTTGTGAGGCATTTCTAAATAAATTCTGCTCCCAAAATGCTGGATCATTTGTTCTTCCTATTTAAACAGAATATAGGGAGGGGGAGGAGAAAACCTTTGCTCATGCACAGTCTTTGCTCTAGAATATTCTCTGTCAAGAGAGTTGAACAGCTGGTTAGTTCAAGTGTTCAGATGCAGGTTCCACATAATAATTAAAGTACAGAGGTTCTCTATATATACCCATCCCTTCCCAATTAGATATGATCATGGATTACCTGAAATATTGTTGTTTTCTCACGTTATGCTATTATAAAATGTTTTCTTTCTCATCATATTTGACTACACATAAACAATTACTGACAGTTTCTTAGCAAGATAGAAAAGGGTTTTTTGGAATATCTTGAACTTGTTCCTTTGATATACATGTAGCCTTCAGATTCATGCATTCTTTAACCAATTTTATCCTCATTTCTGTAGATCTGAATGAGTGCAACATGGCCAACGCAGGAACCACCATGCCCTGCCGTGACCCCCGCTGCCCGGCCGGACCAGAACCAAAGTGTAGCCATGCCTGTGTCAATACCCCAGGGGGGTACTACTGCACCTGTCCACCAGGCTACACCCTTAGTCCAGATGGACACACCTGTTTTGAAGGTAGGATTTGGGCCGCGCCTCACGCTTGCTTGCATGCTTGCTGCAGCACTGGACTAGCATTACATCATTGTCTGTATTTTAGAGTCTGATTGCACCCACCTGTAGATATATATGTGGTTAGGAAATGGGGTAAAAATACAGTCCTATCTACTTTAGTGACCACCTGTATACAAAGACCACCTGTCTACAACAAGCATATTTTTTGTGTTCCTTGAAAATCGTTTCTCATTGAAACATGTACTAAAGGAACCTGTATAAAAAGACCACTTTTGTGTTACCCATGGGTGGTCACTGTAGACAGGGTTTACTGTATGTAGATATCATAGAAGGATCTATGTGTTACTATATGTGTCTTGTAGATGCGCAGCACTATCCATTGTTGACCATAATGCTATTATTTGTACAGTTTTCAAGTATAGACATGTAATGTTTAACTAATAATGAATATCATATAGATGTTAATGTACTGTGCATTAATAGCTGAAAAACTGAAATATTGATATTCCCTAACTTGAATTAGGATTGGAACATCATGCCGAGATGAGACACAAACAAATAAAATTTGAAGTAAAGAGAATAAAGGTGTTTGAGAATAAAATAAACATGTATTTCCATCCATTTTTAATGTGATTAGCTGTTAGACCTATTTTCATAACTTTAATAATGCCTGGTAAAAATAATTTTCAAGGGAGACTGAGAATATTGTTAAAATAACAATGTATGTATCAATGTATATATTTCTGAATTAGAAAGATTTTCCTGTATACATTTTATGAAAACAATCACCATTTTGACTATGAACTTTATTCTTGTGTACTTGCACTTCACATGAATTCAAATTCATTCAGTCTTCTACATTTATTCCTCCATACTCACCAGTAGTTTGGTTTGATCCATATTAATATAGTGGACCCTTCATTTTTTAGTGAAACACGACTCATGCATGACATTTAGAGAAAGAAAGGGTATAATTTGTCTTTAGTTTTCTGACTCATGTTCTCCCTGGTTTTTATACTTTCTAGTTGTACACAAATTATTTTTTTAAGTGATTAGTACACTTGAAGTTACATTTTTGTTGCACCTCTTTTGTGGTATTATACTTCAATAGCTTGCATTTGCGTTGTAAGATAAACCTATTCATATTTACTTTGTAGCTTTTGTAGATGAGAAATCTTTCACTTTGACTATCTTAGTTATTTTCATTGATATTTTGTTAGTTTTATGAATATAGCCTAAGTAGAACATATTTAAGAGTTAGATGTATTGTTTCATCCTTCATTATCTTAATAATCAGCTTTGCTTTTGATAGTTTCATTCATTAATTTTCACACATACTTGTTTATTCATGACAAGTTCAATGTTTTATTCATGACAAGTTCATTGTTTCATTCATTCTCATACACAGTCCATGTACATAATTATGCTCTCTCATCATATTTCCAGATTGTTTTCATTGTTTTATCATTTTTTTTCACTACTGTCTAAACACAGCTGTTGTCATATCACCTGTCATTTGATCACATACCAGTCATCTGTTATCATATTCATAGGGTTCTTTTATTGATACTTTTGGCAAATTTAAATCCATCAAATTTATTGCATTCCTATATTCTTCATTGATCAGAAATGTCTACTTGATTTGAGGATTTAACATTTGTTTATAGAAGTATCATAAAAGCCCCCTACATGTTATTGACATTTCATGCTTTTTCCATTCGACTCATTTATTGTTGTGTAGTTTCATGAGCCATTCATAATGTACTGGCATGTTTGCATGTTAATTGTTTGACTGTCTGAACACATCATGTCCAGTACCCAGAAACCCAATGTGTAGTCCAGCTTGTATGAACGGGGGTACCTGCCGCTATGCACCACATTGCTCCGGCATGCCAGCTTGTCCCACAGCATGTGCCTGTCTATGGGGCTTCTTTGGCCCTTCTTGTGAATATGGTGAGCACCCCCTTGTTTTTTGTCATTCAATTTAATGAGTGCAAAGAGCCCAATGTCACTGTGTATTCAGAATCGTGCTTGTATTAAAGTTTCTGAAATCAACAGTAATTTCAAATAACAATTTTTTTAGAATGAGTCTATTTCAATTTAATCTCTATTGTTTAATTAGTACATTAACATTAATATTTAATGGGTCTTAAGTTCTATTTAAAAAAAAATCCATGATTAGGAACTTCATCTTGTGGTGATTTTTGTATTGTTTCAAAGCTTATAAATTCCTTTATAAATAGACCTTACTTTAAAGTCACGTCTTGTAATTTTGTTCTTCATTTTCTTGTGAAATTTTGCATATTTGATAACTTTCTTGTTGTCATGGAATACTGGTGCATTATGATGTTGGCCTGCTGTACATGTATGTATGTCACTCTGTCGAATGTTTGTTATGATATGTGGTTTTAGTGATTTTTTCCCCCTAAAACTGAAACTTAAAGAGGGTGTAAACTGACGAGACTACGTGTGTTTCCCGTGGCCTGACTCTCAGGGCAATTAGGTATAATACGACTTCGGACGCGACTGCAGCAATCACATGTGTGTAACATATGCGAAACCGAAGTGTGTCAAGAACTTTGGTCTGTTTCGCAAAAGCTGACCATGTAGAGATTTAGTCGCTGACTGCCGTTAATCAAGTCCATTAGTTTACGTGCAGTTGTTCAAAGGAGACATAGATGGCGTTCCCCTGTATTCGTCAGTTTACACCCCCTTTAAGGAATAAGAGTCTTGGTAGAGATAGCAACCTTGTGCAGAACATCTCTCTCATTCAGTATAGGAGTATAGAGCATAAGTGAGACTTTGTGGGCCATTATATGGGAACTACTATCTCCCAAGAGATACAACGTCATCCACAAATAAAAGGAAAATGAAGGAAGCATTCATCATTAGATTACTTCTTTCCTCTTGTCTGCCTACGAGTAATCTGTTTTAGGTTACCACGACAACCACATCCAATGTGCCATTTACGGAGATGGTGAAATTGGCAGGGGAGGAAAGGGAAGACATTTTGACAGAAGAAAAACATGGATGATTTGATAGATTGTGGCTGGAGTCTTGCCATCTTAAGTGTCTTAGGAAATGTGTCTCATTCTTTGGGTTGATGTATTATGTTGAAAAGAGATATTTGCATGCTACATTACACCATGTGCTGATGGAAATGAGATATATTTAGTATGCTTCTGTCTTATCCCACATCTGGCAGTTCACAGTGTTTCACAAATCCATCTCAAATCAATTCATGCGTAAGCTTAGTAAATAACAGACAGCTAAATTTAGCTATGTTTTGATCCAGACATTACCTGTATGAAGGCACTGGTACATGTATGAAATGATTGTTACATGTGTTTGAACAATTCTTAAATGAGATTCTTAAATGAGAGAGAAATATAATGTATATTTTAAAGATATCAAATTTCAAGTTAATGTGACAGAAGGGGTGAACGATAATTTTTGTTTCACCTAAACGGTAAGAAATTATGATTGCAAATATCAAAGTAGTAATTAAATTGTTAATGTAATGAAAAAATATGCGGATTTGTATTTGATAATGATGATAAATATATGTCCATTTTTATAGCACAGCTATTGTATATACTCTGCCGTGTTTGAAATAATTTACTCTGGCCTCACCTGAGCTGCCAAAGCATTCAAGGAATTCCTTCCTACCAGGTACTGTGCCTATTGAATTGACATTTATTTCCATCATCATGACAATATATAATAATAATAATAATCTTTTAAAATCCACTCCAAATTTAATTAAACCGAAACGGAAATTCTTTTTGCCCATTTGATCGTGAGCCCGGCAGCCACTGAGCAGCGCCAGATCGACGTTGCTCTATCCCTTATTGTTGAACGCCAAACAAGGTAGCAGAAACTCCCATCTTTTAACGTCTTTTGGTATGGCGCGGCCGGGGTTCGAACCCACGACCTCCCGGTTGTGAGGCGGACGCTCTACTGACTGATGGAATATCGTAACAGATAATAATATAAAAATTACCTGTCAAATTATGTAATATCATTCAAAATATAAAGAAAGTATGAAAATATAGACTGCTGAAAAACAAAAGTATTGCATTTTGGTATGAGAAATGTCAAACAGAAAGGCATCGGACATCTCTTAGGAAGGAAAAGACAAATGGAGAAAAAATGGGAAGATAGAGGAACAGTGAATCAGTTTGCAAAGAAGAATGTGAATTTCCTATGTTTGTTGGTGTTGTTGATCTAACCACCCTCATGTGTGTACATGTACGTGATGTGGGTGTTTCACTTGATGTGTATCCTCCCTGTCCTAATGGAGGCTCCTGCATGGAGGGTAGATTTGTATCTGTCAACTTTGGTGTACTGCAAGAACTTGTATTTATATGTAATGGTTCTGTTGGTTTTGCATGAATCTACA
Organism: Strongylocentrotus droebachiensis; assembly: GCA_035222895.1. Taxonomy (NCBI): domain Eukaryota; kingdom Metazoa; phylum Echinodermata; class Echinoidea; order Camarodonta; family Strongylocentrotidae; genus Strongylocentrotus; species Strongylocentrotus droebachiensis. The sequence continues at coordinate 768,605 of JAVYIG010000037.1, read as the reverse complement.
CATAAAAGAGTTGACCCTTTCCATTCTGCTTTTGACACCAATAAATATTACAAAAAAGGAAAATAAGCATTATAATCCTTATATTGGCACACCTGTGTATATGTGTACATTTATGTATGCATGAGCAAACACACAAGTTTGCAACACACCCTGTCTTAATGGAGGCTCTTGCATGGAGGACATATATATATATATATGCCAACAAGAAGGAAAAGAAAATATATTCTTAATGCTGTTTGTTGTGTGTGTGTATGTGTAAAGCAGACAACCCACAAGCTTGCCAGCCACCCTGTCTTAATGGAGGCTTTTTGCGTACAGGGTACAATGTGTATACATGTATCTATGCCAACATGAACTTACTGAAAGAAAATATATTTATATTGCTTTTCTGTAGTGTGTATGTGTACAGGAGAAAACACACAAATTTGCCACCACCCTGTCTTAATGGAGGCTCTTGCATGGAGGACATATACATATATGCCAACAAGAAGGAAAAGAAAATATATTCATATTGCTGCTCTGTTTTGTGTGTGTGTATGTGTACAGGAGAAAATCCACAAGTTTGCCAGCCACCCTGTCTTAATGGAGGCTCATGCGTGGAGGTACAATTTATATACGGATACATGTATTTATGGAAAACAAGAACTAATGAATGAAAATATATTCATATTACTGTTCTGTTATTTGTGTATGTGTTCAGGAGAAAACCCACAAGTTTGCCAGCCACCCTGTCTTAATGGAGGCTCTTGCGTGGAGGGTAGATGTAATTGTCAACCAGGCCTTACTGGAAGGACATGCGCCACTGGTGAGTAAAACTGTTTCTAATCTCATGCTGTAAAATGTCACAACCACATGGTGTAGTGCAAAATGAAATGTGACAGCCTTTGCTGTGTCACATTGCAAAATTTCACTCATCAATATTCTTTTTTCTTAGTTACCGGTATATGATGGTTGCAATGTATTTCAAATTAATTTATAAGATATAGAATATAGAAACATATTTAAATTTGATTTGTGATTCTTGCATGATTCTTATGTCATGTTGTATTTCTTGTGGGGTAGTTGTACCAAAGCTAATAGATGATACACTATGCAATATACATGTAATACATTACCATTGGATGTGATGTACATGAACCCATACCTAATAAAACCCAGACACGGGTTATTATTTCAAGCTTGTGTGAGGAAGAGTGAAGGTTTCCTGTTAATTTGTGCCAATCGTTAATGATGTTTGGAAGTTCCACTAGACTACCTGATGTCATCAATACATCTGTATTTGTCTGTGCTTTGGTAGTAGTGACTTGAACCCCAAAATATGTCCATATTGCACATGCACAAATGCTGTTAAAGCCATTGGGTCGCCAGTATCCATGTCCATGTGCAGAAGGTCATTGTTCGCTGACACCAGATTTGGTGGAAATACCATTGATGGTTGTACAATTCTGCACACAGCAACTCATAGTCCAAGCAAGAAATACCCCCTCGTCTCTTTGAGAATCTTTGGGCGATGTAAATGTTAAATATTGAGGACTTTACCGAATGTGGAAAAGACAGCATTACATAAAGGCCTGTTGGCCATGAAAGTGAATGCTAATACTAGTGATTGATAACACCTGTTATTGGGTAAACACTCTAAAGGCGTCAAATTCCACATGAGAGCCCACTACTACATGCCTTTAATTATTTACCTTTCTGTACCAGATATCAATGAGTGTCTGCAAGCAGACTTGTGTCAGTACCAGTGCAGAAACACCTTTGGAAGCTTCGCCTGTATCTGCCCACCTGGTTCTGTACTCAACGCTGATGGTGTCACCTGCAGTAGTAAGCTATTACTTAAGGATGTCATTTAATTCTGTTTTTCATCTATTCATTTATTAATTATCTTTATTAATAAATTATTATTATTATCCTCATTATTATTATTGATGTAATTTATCTTTATTTTTATTATTTTTATTATAATTATTATTATAATTATTATCATTGTTATTATTGATTTTGTTTTTGTTTATGTTTATGTTTTTGGGTAGAATGGGGAGTATGGGAGCAATTGTGATAATAGCTGGTAGATTTCTATGATATGAATCTGTCTATTTTTGTATTCTAGATTTGTGTATTAAAGAGTATAGTGAATATGTTGTCAAATACTGTTTATACATGTTCTGAGAAATAAGAAAAAGAATGGATGTTCATTTTAATTTAGGTATCCATTCCAGATGAATTAGAAAGATAAGGACAACCTGGTATGACAGGATCTATCATTTTACTCTGCCTAAAACTAAAAGTTGTGAAATTATCTTTGATAGAAAAAGTTGCACTGTATCCTTTTATTGTTGTGTTCTCACGTAGGTGTTGGCTGCTTCCCAGAGTGCATGAATGGTGGTGTGTGTAACAACAGCAGGTGTATCTGTCCAAGGGGATTCACAGGGGCAACCTGCTTCCAAGGTAAGAACCAGGCCTGATAATTACCCGATTTAAAATCGGTTTCCTGATTCCCACCCCCCCCCCCCGATTTTACCCCTATTTCCCCTATTTTTTCGTTATCTTCCTTATTTTTTCCCCTGTTTTTCTCCAATTTTCTTACTAAAGGGGGGGGGGGGGGGGGGGGTGGGGATGATGTTAGATGCCATCTCTTTTCTCCCCCAAATCCTTGAAACAATTTCATCAAAGGTGCTGTTTGAGGAAGAAGTGCTCACTTTCACCCCTGAAGAACATTGAATGAATATCTTGTTGAATTTGTCTCCTTTCCTAGGTTAAAGTTACAATATCACAAGATGAGCTGTGAAAGTGAAGAAGGTAAAACAGAGAAAATGAGAGATCATAAGAAAGGGGGGGGGGGGAATGAGGAAGAGAGAAATAGAGAAACAGAAGGAGAGAAGGTGAAATAGAGAAGGAGAGGGAACGAGAAATGGATCAGGAAAATAGAGAGCAAGAAGTAGATGAGAGAGAGATAGAGAATGGGAAAGGGAGATGGAGAGTGGGAGAGGGAGAGGGAAAGAAGGAGAGGGAGAGGAAGAGAGGGCAAGAGCTGGAGAGAGAGAGAGACACACACACACAGAGTGGGGAACATATATAATGGGGTACAGGAAAGGAAGAGAGAGAGAGAGAGGGAGAGAGTCAGACCGAGAGAGGGAGGTAGAGAACAAGTAACCCATAAAGTATCTAATCAACCTGATATTTTCTTCCTTGATGATTCAGATGTTGACGAATGTGCCAACCAGAAGGGAGGTTGTGAGCATATCTGTAGGAATATGTTAGGTAGCTACGTCTGCTTCTGTCCTCTTGGATCGACTCTCAACCCCGATGGACATTCATGCTCAGGTAACTAGGAACCATGATGAATCTTATGTAAACTCATTGACTACCAGAAACGGGTGGCTCCTGTATAATGCCTATGGGAATGAGTACTCAATGGATTAATTAGGGGTATAATGATTTTATAATTGATTATGGTAATATTAGTAGTAATAACTGTTATGATCATGATAAGGTTGACACTACTACTACTCCTACTACCACTACCACTACCACCACTACTACTACCACTACTACCACCACTACTACTACCACTACTACTTCTACTACTACTACTACTACTACTACTGCTAGTACTACTGCTGCTACTACTACTAGTACTTCTATTGATAATGATAAAAATGATTATAATAATAGTGATGATTGTATTATTCATAATAAAAATAATGATGGTAATTATAGTAATACAAATTAATGGTAAATCTGCATACAAATATTTATAATGGGAACACAATAATGTTTGTTTTTAACCCTTACTGTACTGGGCTATTTTGAGCACCCACTGACTGGGGGGGGGGCCTGGGAGGCCCCCCCCCTATGATCTCGGCCGTCGATTGTCCGATGAACACGAAAATTTGCATGTTTGTCGATATTTACGTTAGGAACAAGATGGTATAATTAGTTTTTTCCGAATATGCAAATTTTTGTCGTTAGCCTAATTAATTATTCAAAATGCGCTAATTTTATGCATTTTACAGAAAACGTGTCAAACTCCACTTTTTGAATGTTGAAACTCATTATTCAAATGAAACTACTTTTCTAACACAAAAAAGTTATTTTAATGTAATTAATAATGATAATTTATGCAAATTTTGATGGATTTTTAATTTTTTTGGTGTTTTTCTGATGACATGCGCATACTAATTGTTATGTAACGCCTTACAGGTATATCCGATTTCGACGAAAATGGTATCAAAATGTGCGTAAGACTTGAGGGAAAAATGTCATGAAACGACATTTCGAAATTCCAAGCGGTTGCGGCGCAATCTCCGAAAATGTCGAGGGGGGGGGCCTCCCAGGCCCCCCCCCCAGTACAGTAAGGGTTAAAGGCAAGTGCTCTTTTTACACAGCTTTCTTGTTACAGAATTTAGTCACTAAATCTGTACTAGCAATTATAATGTGTTTACAGATGAATGGGTGCTAATGCAGATTTCATTGCACTATGAACAGCTCAACTATTTTTGAATGAGAATAATTTATATTCATTACGTCTTTCTTTTCCCACTTATTTCAGGAGGACAGTGCTTTCCACCATGTCAGAACAATGGTACATGTATCAACAGACGATGTGTGTGTCCACCGGGCTTCCAGGGATCCACCTGCCAATATGGTGAGTACTCTTAAAAAGGGATAACAATAGTAATAGTAAAAATAGTGATAATATTAATAATAATGGTAATAATAATATTAATGGTAATAGTAATTATAATGATAATACTAATAGTAATAATTATAATAAAAAAATTATAAAAATATTGATAATAAAAATATTAACAATAATGATAATAGTATTCAAATGATGCACAGGTTTGAGTGCGTCGGTAGGGATTGTGTGCACAAGGTACCTTTGAATGGTTTTAGACCAAATTCAAAGGTACCGCGTGCACACAATTCCACCGACCAACAAATTAAACCTGTGCATCATTTGTTTTATAAGAAGGGGCCCCAAAAATTGTCAAAAATACACAATTTTGTTATTTTACAGATTTACTGGATGCATGGCAAAATCATGCGTCCGGGATTTTTTTTACCGGACGCATGATTTTTAACTTATCATGAAATTAAAAAAAATTATCAGTGGACATTGAACTGTGAACTTACTTTTTTTATATATATATTTTTTTAAACAGATTATAATTATCAAAAAACAAGAAAAACAAATAGTTATCACCAAAAAAAAAAAAAAAAAAAAAAAAAAAAAAAAAAAAAAAAAAAAAAAAACAGAATTATTATAAAAAATAAAGATATCGGTGGTATCGATCGCCGATATCGCGTGCATCCAGTAAAAATAATTACATGGTAATTGACCAATCAGATTGCAGGGATTCTTCTGCCCATCTTATAATAATTATTAATGATAATAGTGATAATTGTAATTGATAATGATAATGGCGGGTCTTCGTATAGCACTCATGTCTCACACTGGATATAAGCTCACTAAAAATGTTAGGTTTAGGCCTTTTCATCCGATGTTGACAACGTTCACTTGATCATCAATCATTGCAACATCCTTTTTTATTTGACACATATTTCATCATTTAAAAGGAATGTACATGTAGGGATTTCTTTGCCAATAACTATGTAAATTTATGTCTTTAACAAGGATGAATTGTACTGAAACGTAAAGAAGTCGGATATACATGTCATTAGCAGACCATGAGTACATGCAGTCTTTCATGACCAATTCTTTGATTCTCAATGAATAACTGTTTTTTTTTTAAATTCCATATTTATAGATTAAAGCACATTTATGTTTTCTCTTGTTTGAAATGAATATCAAAATCAGTTGTTACATTTAAATAGATAGGGCAGGGGTCTTGGAGTAAGGGTTAACATATCATCATTACAATTTGGTATTGCCATTTCTATTCATACAGACGTGAACGAATGCATAGTGACTGACATGAGTCCTTGCAGTGTCCAGTGTGTCAATACCTTTGGTAGCTACCATTGTACGTGCCCTACAGGATATCAGCTAGGTGCAGATGGAAGATCATGTAAGTACAAGGTCATTTTGAAGGTCATTGTGAAGGTCACTCATTTACAAGGTCATGTTGAAAGTCAAATGTTTTTTAAAGTCGTTCATTGTGTATTGTGTCAAATACCTTTGGTAGCTACCATTGCACATGCCCTGCCGAATATCAGCTAGGAGCAGATGGAAGATCATGTGAGTACAAGGTCGTTTTAAAGGTCATTATGAAGGTCGTTCATTTACAAGGTCAAATCGAAAGTCAAATGTTTTAGAAAGTTATTCACTGTGTAATGTGTCAATACCATTGTATAAGGTAATTTTGAAGGTTATTTATTCACATATCATGTTTAAAGTCACATGTTTTGAGAATAATTCCAAATTATATTTAGATGAGCAATAGTTTTGTTAAAATTTCTAGCAAGAGATCATTTTTGCAGTAAACAAAATTGTAAACAATGGGGGCGTCTCCAAGGAAAGCTATTGATTGTTTACACTGGACTCATTAATGGTCAACAAAGGCTGCTTAACTTATACGCCTATTTGATAATCCATACTGTTGTTTAAGTGAGGAGGTATTGGGGAGATAAGCAGATGATGAACTGAAGGAAAATGACAGGTGACATAATAAAATAATTATTCTTAGTTCATGCTATGGGGTGCTCTCGATCCCATCAAATTGAATAAACATTGCCAAATCCCAAATAGAGCCATGTGAGAATGAATATGGAAATACATATCAATATGCTTCTTTATTACTGGCACGAAGGTATTGTGGAAAATCATAAATATAGCTTTTTGAGAATAAATAAGGAGGATGTCAATGTGGTTCTTTATAACAGGCACGCTTCCGTGTGGAAGGGATTGTGTGAACGGGGGCACCTGCAACAGAGGGGTGTGTGAATGCGCCCCTGGCTTCTCTGGAACAGACTGTAGCAGTGGTAAGATTTCAGTGACTTTGACTATTCTTCTTCTTAACCATAACTTTTGTATCCGGCTATTAGAGTTTGAAATTTAGCGTATTATTCCTGTGACAAAGCTGGACCTTTCTTTCTCAAACATAAAGAAAGACCTATATAATCATCAGTTAATAGATAATGATAGTTATTTTGATATAGACATAAATGTGATAAATGTTCGAATTATTAGTATTTTGCTGTAATCTTTGTTTGATGTCTTACAACTTCTTGTTTATGAAGATGGAGCTACTTTGTTTCTCATTACTAATTTATGCATTTTTACAATATGTCAGCTATATTAAATGATTGTCTACGCAAACCAGGTGGTCCCTGCGTTAAGTCTATGGGAATGAGAAAATTCAGTAGTCAACGCCTTAAACAAACCCAACAAATATAGTTTGATCTTTTCGGTTTTGATACATGTACACTTGGTCTGAACCGGTCTCGATACACGTGGGAACTTCTATGGAAGCTGTTCTCCCGATATGTGTGACCCATATATTTAACCTAACCCCTTTCAGATGTTGATAGCAGTTTGTGCAAAGGGTCTTTATCTTAGAATATTAAAAGGACAGTTTCGCAGTTACATCCTGCACATGGCACAAAAGCACCGCACAAAGTACCAAAATCATCCATTAAGAGGCCGGTACTCAACTGAAAGAAGAAATAATAATAGGAATCGCATTCAATGTGTTTGTTCAGAAACATTTAGAATCTGTGGTCTTCTATATTTGACTGCTGTTATTTCATCCAACCCCTTTTTAGATATTAATAAGTGTGCAAGAGGTTTGAATCGCTGTCCAAAAGGCTGATAGGATATATTTGAAGGCTGTTTTTTCATCCAACCCCTTTTAGATATTAATGAGTGTGCACGAGGTTTGAATCGCTGTCCAGATGCCTGCCAGAACACCTATGGAAGCTACCGATGCTCTTGTCCAGTCGGGTTCCAGATCTCCACCGACGGAACAGGATGTATTGGTAAATTTACAAACTCTTTGGTTTATGTCCAGTAAATGTCATTCATGTTTTTACCTGAAATGACATGAAGGATGTTATGCTGAGAAAATTATTCTTATGCTCTAAAGATCATATTATGACTGCTATCCTATCAATTATCATTGTTCATTTCCCTCGAGTATCCAAGTATTAATATCAGGGCCCGTCTTATAAAAAGTTGAAACCATATATTTGATTGAATATATTTTATTGTTTTGATTTACCTGTTATTGTTTTTAAATTGTAGATTGCCTTTTATTGTGTGAATGAAAGATATTATATTTTTATCGTTGTGACATTTTGAATGGCATATGACCTTGGCATATGACCTTTGACTATAATTTGTCATAGCAGTCTGAACTATAGGAACCTGTACTTGAAGACCACCTGTCTATAAAGACCACTTTTATCATTACCCTTGAGTGGTCTTTATATACAAGTTTCAATGTATTACCATATATGTGATAATAATAATAGCTTGTTCTTATAAAGCGCTTTTCAGGACTGTAGGCCCTCTCAAAGCGCTTTACAGATAAATATACCATTACCCCAGTCATTGGATTCAGGCTTACCCACACACAATGTATGCACATTCTCCAACCCCTGGGGAGCATTCCAGCCAGGAGTCATTTTTACAAGCACACACTTGCTAATCTAAGCACATTAGCTTTCGCATCCTACAGGGTAACCATTTAACGCTATGATGTTCTCTATATGCAGATGTGGACGAGTGTCAGACTCAAGGATTAGGGTGCTCACACCGATGCACCAACCTCCCCGGTAGCTATGCCTGTACCTGCCCCATCGGCCAGCAGCTTGGACCTGATAGATTCACTTGCCGCGGTAAGGTCAAATCAGGGGGGTGTTTCACAAAACTTGTTATCAATACAGGGACTCCAGGCAAAGGCCGGAACTCAGGCCTTGGCAATTTTTTTTCAGGCCATAGTTAAGGCTTTTTTGTGTACAAAATAGCTCATTTTAGGTGATTTTCAGGCCCTCTGATTCCTGATAAAGCAATGTAATTTCCATGGTCCTAAGGACCTCATTAAAACAAGGTTCCACTGTACAGCCAGACCAGGATTTCTACCAACAACCACTTGGATATATACTTGTTGGTATTGACAGAGATGTTCACATTTGGCTCATTTGTAGCTATGATGAATAATTCTATGTTTCTCTTTCAGACGTACCGTGCATCCCACCATGTGTGAACGGAGGACAGTGCGTGAGGGGGGCGTGTCAGTGCCCTATCGGCTTCATTGGGGAAGATTGTAGCCAAGGTAAGAATGATTGATAATAAATGAATAATAATAATAATATGCATTTATATAGCGCCGTCTAACTAGACAATTCTATTCCGAGGTGCACATGAAAATTGAAAGAATAAGAGAGTTTGGATGAATGTCATAGTGCCAAATACAGATGTGTTGTTGAAAAAAATGAGAACCCTGTGATGTTGGTGGCAATGGTGATGGCGATAATTGTGGCTTAGATGGTGCTCTTCCGAAGAATGGAGACCAGTTTGTGAGAGGGCTTGTCTTAGTCTTGTAGGGTTCATAGTAGTCCTGGTAAGGACGATTTATATTCCTTTGGTGATGATGATGATGATGATGATTTTGGCGATGTCAGTGGAGACTACAATTCCTGGGATCTTCGATGATGTATTGTGATAATTTTGATGACAGTGATGTTTGTGTTGGCATTTTCAGACATGATTACAACGTTCCATGGTGTAGTTGATGCTGGTGATTATTATGCTGAGAAAGTTGACGTGGTCAAGATATTGAGTTTATAATCACTTCCCATAGTGTTGATCCTGTAATCTTGATCAATACTATCCGCATCCACAATTTAGAGATATGTACTGTAAACCATTTATGTCTTTATTGTTAATAAAAAGTCAAATGAATGAACTCATGTTATTCCTTGCACCTTACCAACTCTCTTTTCCATCTCAGAGAGACCATGTGATGATGTTTGCCGGAATGGAGGATTCTGTTACCAAGGGGCATGTCAGTGTGGCTCAGGCTTCACAGGGGAGTTCTGTCAAACAAGAGGTACTATCTAGCTTTATCATCACATCTTTTAGTTCTAGAACGGAAATTAATGTCTTATCTAACATTCTGTTGTTGGTAGAAATTGGGATGGTTTGTTGTAGAGTGAAACCTTTATAAACCACCACCTGTATATTTTTGTTCCCTTTAAAAGTGTTTCTTATTGAAATGTATACTAAAGAAACCTGTACTTAAAGACCACCTGCCTATAAAATCCACATTCCTTGACTTCCTTGAGCGGTCTTTATATACAGGTTCACTGTATTTGATCTGTCCCAATGCTTATTTACAGTATGCCAGCCAGCCTGTATCAATGGAGGGGTGTGCAGTGAAGGGGTGTGCCGGTGCCCCTCAGGGTTTAGTGGACTCTACTGCCAAGAAAGAGGTAAGAGAGGATGGTAGAAGATCAAATTAGGATGGACAGATGTTTTAAGAATTGTTGCCAGAATTTTTTTTCTTAAAGAAAGATTATAGGATTTAAAAAAAATATATTGAAAACATATAATACAAATGTTTTAGCATGTACGATAGATCAGAGAGTGTTTTTGAAATATGCAATTCCTGGTTGCCGTTGCATAAAACTTGCTATCATAGTAACTTAGCTATTATAGTAACTTTTCATGGAATACTGGATTTTGATTGGCTCTTGAGCAATGTTACCATGGTAGTTACCATGGCAAAGTTACTATAATAGTAAGTCTTTACGCAATGGCACCCTGGGCTTCTTAAATCTATGGGAAATGCTTTATAACCCATTTTTTGCATCATGCTTATTGTATACAATCACTATACAGGTTTATGCAGCTGATATATTTGCGTATATCAAAATCTACTAAAAAATTAATGTGTGTTAAAATATACAAGATTGATTGCATTGCAGTATGGATGATTCAAGCTCAAATAATGATCAGCTGCACTTACATATTTTCTGTGAATGCCTGCAGTACATTAAACCGCAACAAGCTATTAAATGGAGACTGCTTTTTCTTAATTTGAATATATGCGGAATGAAAGGTTTCAAATATCTTACACCATATCAAATTGTATACCTACAATATGCTGATTTGTATATGTGATGTTTTGTACCTAATGCCGTTTGAATGATATTTAATGATTGAGAATAGAAATGAGAACATTGACATTTCTTATGAAATATTGGAGTGATTTGTGTTGTTAAACATGTTTGTGGTGAACCCCCCCCCCCCCCCCCAACGGCTTCTATTGAAACCACCCTGCCACTGATTGCAAATTCTTTTTATATTCTTGAAAGTAGAAAAAAACTACTAATTTCAAAAAATTTGTGATTAAATCTCCAGAATCTGTGCAGTTGTGTGTTTTCTTTACACCAATATATCGTTAGAGTCTGTTCAACAAATACTACCAATCAATACATGTAATGTTAACAACTGAATTATTCATACCCTTTGTAAAATAAATATTTGTTTTTTGTTTTTGGTATTAAACATAAGAATGGGAGGTGATCTGCTTAAATTAAAGCATTTGTTGAATACTTTTAAATGTAAGCTTAAAATATCACATTCCTGAAAACGTTAATTGGGACTAACCTATTTCTCTCATACTTAAACAAATATAAAAACCTGGTAAGGGTATGAACAATTTAGTTGTTAACTGTCTATGCAAATAGAAAAAACTAACATGCAGTTTGATAAGTGGTGACTAACAATTATATCTATACTAGTGTGTGATCCACCCTGTATGCATGATGGTACCTGTGTTGGGGGTGTGTGCATCTGTCGGCCAGGCTTTACCGGAAAAGTCTGCCAAGATCTCGGTGAGTTGCTTTCATCCAAATCTCTTTCTTTCCTCCTATGCTTGGGTTTTTTCTATTTAGGGCGATTCCTTGCAATGTGTTCCCTACGATATAGAACTTTTTTCCATTACTTTCATTCAAGAAATGAAAAATCTCTTGACATGATGATGGTATTGATACCACAACAACTATTATTTAATGGTATATCAAAATATTTTCATTTTTAAATGAAATAGATGGAATTAAGTTGTCCAGGACAAGATTATACATTTATATAATGTTACATTATATTTCAAATACTTGAAATTAGATAATTTAGTTAACTCTTTTTTCGCTGAACAGATTTCAGGAGATATATATTTCACAAAAATTTCTTTGTGGCCATCACAGCCATCAACTTGTTCTGTTTATTGCCCCTCTTTGTTTATTGCCCCTCTTTGTTTATTGTAATTTATAAATCCATGTTTTAAAAGGACTGGTTTGATATACAGGAATCTAAGCATGTCTCTCTTTTTAAATGTGATCTTGAGATTGCCCCCCCCCCCAAAAAAAAAAAAAAAAAAAAAAAAAAAATCACAATAATAATCATAATAAAAAAGTAGAGAAAGAAAAAAAATAAATTGACATCCCAAATAATTTTCTGGTAATGTGGAATAAGAAGTCTTATATGGAAAGTGAATGTATGAAAATTCTTAACATAATGAATTGTGATGAATTCAGTGTGAATTTTGACTTAAAATGAATAAATATTTGTGTTTCTTATCAGGCGCTTTACCATACCGCTTTATAATGCACTTACATTATTTGCAGTTGGATATACAGTACCTGTACATGTATACATATGATATAACTTGAATGATGTTTTTGCTTACATACTGACATTGCATTGCTTTGCTACATAGTTTTGAGAACGTAAGTACGACATTGGTTAAATGTTTTTGCTAATGTTTTCCCTTTCTGTCTGGTTTTTTATTGAGAATTTTTTCTTTACAAAATACTCTTTGATTATCTTTCAAGATGTTCCTTTAACTAATTCTAAAACCCTTCAGGTTGATTTGTGAGCTGAATTATAAAAAATAAATTATTGTGTCAAAAGAGTCTGGCGACCTAACCACTCGAGACAAGACACCCAACAGATTTATTTCCTGATGTCCTTTGAAAAAAGTTGTCTGGTGTACACTCAATTTCTTACACTGGACCTCCAAAATATACATTGTAACAAGGCACTCAAACAATTTCATTCCTAATGTCTTGTGAATTTTGTAATAGTTGTGGAGCCCCCGAGGTAGTGGCTTAAACATGTGCTTAACATGTGCTTAACCTATTGACTGCTAAATTCTCTGTTCCCCATAGGCTCCTGTAGGCAATGGGTTAAATTAAGCATGTGGTTAATTTAACATGTGCAAAAATATCATTCCTGATGTCATGTGATTAAACAAACAATTTGTGGAGCCCCCGGTGTAGTGAATTAAACATTTTCTTAACATGTGTGTGGTATGTGGTACTAGGCTTCATGTTATTGTATGTTTGTCATGTGCTATGTTATTCTGTCTGTCTTGTCGTACATAGTCTCACCTTGCCTCCTCCCATGTGTGCATGGGGGAACCTGTATAGACGGTACATGCTTGTGCTTTGCTGGTTTTACTGGGCCTTATTGCGAAGAGCCAGGTAAATGGATGACACTCATTTCACAGCTAGAAGCTCATCCTCACCAAACTCCATTGATATCGAGAATAAACTACCTAATACATCAAAAAGCTTTCATGTATATAACCTTCATTGAAACATGGACCAGGGACCTTTAACATGAAAAACAAGTTACAGTCAATCATACAAAAATTGCATCTCCAATATTTTGCTGCAATTAATTGTATCTTACCATGCATTATGTTTTCATATAATTTCTTTCCACCTTTGTGTTTTCATGATATTGCTTTGCAAGCAGGTTTCATGTTTTTAACTTTTTATAACTTATGCTTTTATGATTTAAAATAATTTTTGAAATCCCAGATGTCCTTTGTTACATGTACCAAATTTATTTAATGAAACTGAATTTCATTGTAGAAATAAAGTTATGTTTTATTTCTCTGGAAGTTTTGTATTATGTACATATTATTTGTTTGTCTTTGTTCCTTGTCTTTCCAGAATTTCCTGAAATATTTTAATTGTCAACTATTTTTGTTAATCATTTACAGTATCATTTGTCTATTATCACCATGGACCTCATGGCAGATTAGCCCTGTGCTAAACAAGTTATCCAATAAATTCTACTACTACTACTACTACTACCCCATCATAGTCAAATTAAAAGAGAAAGTGATGAAGAGAAAAAAGAGGAGGGTACACAAACAAATACTCTCAGATTAAATTATATTATCACAAATTAACTTGTGATCTCATCATTAGTGACTCCCCTTAGCAAAGGATCCAGTTCATAATGTCAAATATTTATTGACCTTTATAGTGGTCTATTTGTTTGAAATGAATTTATTTTTCTTCTTTTCATGATTCAATTCTGTTATCTTATAATAACTAACTCATTTGATGTATTATAATCAGAATCCTGACTAATTCACAATTAGATTCACACGAACTCTTACCACATATTTGTAATTTAAACCTTGAATATATCCCTACTATACAACAAAAAGTTTAAAAACGTTAGTCTAAATAATGAATAAGAAGTTGTTGGAACTTTACTGCAATTATTAAAGATTCATAGACCTGGGATGCTTATCAGTCGAGAGAGCAGTACAGGATTGGGCTTTCCAAGATATTTCCACTCTTTCCAGTATCCCATGACATCAATGGCACTACATAAGAATGGTTAAATATACAACCTAAAATATAGGTTAATAGTGTGTGAACTGAATTCAATACTTTTAACACGAAGATATGAAACAGTTTCCCCCTGTAAATCATGATTTATTTGAAATCTCTTTTGTATATTTGTGATTAAAAACACAAATGAAAGAAAGATCATTCATTAATGTTGAAATTATATCAGGAATATAAAATGGAATTCAACAAAAGTGTGTATATTTTTGTCAAATTTCTACACTTTTTGTGTGGACCAGGTTGGTGACAATGATAATTTAAATTGTGGTGTACTTCTTTTGTAAACTTTTATAAAAACTCATACAGTGATTTGTGATCATGCAGGTGTACATGAAATTTTTGCAATCTATTAAAGCTACATTACTTTTGGGAGAGGCTCTTGCATAAACATGCAGATAACTATCCTTTTAGCTATTCCCTATGTTTTCTCATTATCCTGTATTTGGAGTGGCATTTTTATTTATACATGTACCTCCCGTGCATTGTATTTGCAAAGGTCACCATTGTTTAATAATGTTATGTAACTTGATGATGAGTGTTCATGTATCTAAATGAACTTTGACCTTTGACCTTTGAACCTGTTTGTATTGCAGATTGCATCCGACCCTGCCTTAATGGAGGAACGTGTAACTTTGGAGCATGTGTATGTCCAACTGGTTATGAGGGTGTGGCATGTGAATTAGAAAGTGAGTGTAAACCTAACATCCTGTATTGATATATTAGTAAAAGGTTTCTAACGGTTATGAAGGAGTTACATGTGAATTCCAATGTGAGTATGAGTGCACATCTCCCAAAACTCTAACCTGTAACTTTTGAGCATGTGTTTTTCCTTGAATTTATGAAGGTGATGCATATCAGATAGAATGTGAGGTCAAAGGTTATATGTCTTTTTAATGTTTAGAGAACTAATCGCTTATATCTGTGCAATCATTCTTTTTAAAGGAAAAGAACAGTTGCAAATATATTGTAGCTCTGCTTTCTGTTACTGTTCCATTTTAAATATGTTGTTCACTGTAACACTTTATATTTGTTATTCCCCTTCATTCACAATTAGCTTGCAACCCCCCTTGTCTGAATGGAGGAACCTGTTTCCAAGGCAACTGTGTTTGTCCGCTACACTACTCTGGACTTCAGTGTGAAAGCAGAGGTGGGTTATTGCATATTATACAACGCCTACTAAGATTCTTGCAACCTCATTGGCCAATTCTTGATCACATGACATGCGCTAAAAGTACCATTGAATGGCATCATTCTCCAGCCGTGCAATTCTGTTTGATCCTTTCGCACCATTGCACTCTGACGTCACTAACGATGTACAAAGTATATGGTGAGCTAAGTGCACTAAATTGCACTCCGCGTCACATTAAACATAAAGGTTGGAAAGCGCGGCGCATGGTACGCGCGTGGTTTGCTGCCTGCTTAATAGTGCGCGCTCACTATCAGCAATTTCATCAATTGAAAACAAACAAAAAATCGCTGAGATTTAGGCCTAGGAACACTGTTTTAAGCCCGTTAACGTCCGAGGTGTTGTATAAAACAAATGGTGAATGGTCTTTATTCGTGCAATGGAACAATATTTTCATTCGGTGAAAGATTAGACGCTCCATTCAACTCGGCTGCGCCTCGTTGAATAAAGCATCTCTTATCTTTCACCTCGTGCAAAATCTTGTACCATTGCACTCATGGCCATTCACTATTTGTATATTAACTTGTTGACTACTGAATTGTTTAATTTCCGTAGGCTTAATACTGGAGCCACCAGGTTCCAGTATGGAATTGGTTAAAACAACATTATTTTCACTCCATTGCAAATTCTGGTATTGAAACATTGAATTCTGTACAATACATTACCATAGTCATATTTTGATGATTAGCAACAAAGTGATAATATTGCTTTTCTGTGTCAGCTCATTTTACAAAGCACATGGGAAACAGTTGTCAACATGTACATTGTGTATTTATTGTTTTACTTTTTTGTCATTGCCCAATTTGCATGTAAGAATACCACAGTATAATGTTATTATCGCTTCCCATGCTTCCCTCACATTTTCTTAGAGTGTTGGCCCCTCTGTCAGAATGGAGGCGTCTGCCTGGATGGGTTATGTGAATGCCCCTACGGGTATCTTGGACAGTACTGCAACATCAGACGTAAGCCTACCAATGTCTTTAATTATTATTTTGCGTTCTTCCCTAAGCTGTATCTCAAGACTAATAAGAAGGTGCTCTCTTTTCACTGTCATTGCATGTTTAATGGATTACATTTTCATTATCAGTATCCAGTTGGAATTAAATCAAAACGTTTTTTTTTATTTACATAAGAAATATATTCAAACGAATCTTTACGAAAGGATCCTCTGTATCATAAAAAATATTACAGGACTGTACTTTCTACCCTTTTATTGCCGCATATCTATCTTCAATGTCCTCTGCTCTTTACATTTTGTTTCTTTTTCCCCTTGTCAGCTATTTTCTCTGCTGAAGTCATTCCAAACTAAATGAAGAATTAATTTATTCACAATTGTTAGGAGTGTAACCTTTTCGAAGGTAGAGAAGAAAATCATTGTGTTCTTACATCCATTCTAGTAAAAGAAAAGAAAGAAATCCAATACCCCACCACATGTATGCCAAAGCTCTTCAAAGGAATTTGCAGTTTCTATTTAGACTCTAACATTTCTTAAGTTGTGTACTTAGATGAAAAAGTAACATATTTATAATGTTGTATGTGCAGTGGCTGGATGTGAACAGAGACCTTGTCAGAATGGAGGTACATGTGTGAATGGAACCTGCATATGCCATGCATCTTATTCTGGACCATTTTGTAGCATCGTTGCCATCAGTAAGTCTTTCTTTTGTCTCATGCTGTCCGTCATTGTTTCTGAAGTCATCAATCACTGTGAATATGACGGACAAAGAAAGAGGACAAAATATACGGTTCCTATTCTACCCTCAACAATTGTTGTGGTAGACAAAGGAACATTCCTTCACTGCAATTATGTAAAATAAGTAGAACAGGTGAATATGCATGTGACACCTGTTCTACACATTTTTACATAATAGCAGTGAAGGGATGTTCCTTTGTCTACCACAGCAATTGTTGAGGATAGAATAGGAACTGTATATTTTGTCCTCTTTCTTTGTCCGTCATGTTCATAGTGAATGAACCATTGCCATTAGATTTTGCAGTAAATAACGATGGGCTGGATAAGTCATTGCATTACTTACTATTCCAATTTGTATTTGGACAATTGGGTCATGTTTAGCTTTAGGGCAAGTCTAATTTATTATTAAAGTCCCATTTGTTACCGACCTCATCCAATATTTTAGTATATTCCAGTGTAGGGATTTGTAAATCCCTAATAGAAATACGATCAGACCAAATATCAATTAGAATGACTTTTTTAGTTTAATTTACATTCATAATACCACAGTACAAGGGAACATATTGGATTCATAAAAACCATGCACTTTTGACTTGCTATTACTATTTGTCTTGTTTTACTGATTTTTGTCATTAAGAATAATGGGTTCACTCAATATCTGGTGAAAGAGAAAGTGTTACCACAAGAATGTTCCATTTCTACACATGGCATATGAGTATGCATTGAATAGCACATTTTTAGGGAGAGAAGAAGTTGTGACCTGTTTCAACATGCTCTTTGATGTTGGAATCTGATTTCCTGTTTACAGTTTCATGAAATAGAAAACAAATCACCAAAGTCACAATGTTGTGTTTTTCAGACATTGTGTGACTTCTGCAATTTGCTGTATTTTAAAATAATTTGTTTGGTTATATACTTTCAATCAGCTCCTTGTGATCCACCATGTTTCAATGGAGGTCTTTGCATCAACAGTGTCTGTGAGTGTGACGAAGGCTCTACTGGACAGTTCTGTCAGCATACTGCAAGTGAGTATAGAGATGAGACAAATGTTCTAACATTAAATGTGTTTGCAGGTTGAATATCCATCAACAGAAGTGAGGCTTACATAATATCTTTGTCAAGAAATATTTCACATTGTTATACTTTTTGTTTTTTCTAGCATTATTGCTATATATTAAAACCACATTTATGTATATGACTGGAATTGTTTAGGGATAATTGTTTTGGATGCAAAATAAATAAATGTAATTGCTTTCAATTATAATTTTAATGACTGCATGTTTTACCTGAATAATTATGACTATAGCTTCATCCAAAAAACAAGTTTTGTGAAAATATTCTCAAAGAGAATATTGCCCATTTTGGGGCTATTTCTTTCTTTTCTCTTTCATATTCTCATTCTGTTTTGTACAGTTTAGTTACAATTTTTTTCTTTTCATTATGCGTATCCTGCTCTTATTAAAGATTCTCTACAAGTCTTCCTTTTTTGTAATTTGTTACTCTGTCTCTTTCTATCCCTGTTATTAATATACACATCAAATTACAACATCTAATATCATTGCTTACACTTGTGGTGATACTTCCCTCCTCATTTTGCTTTTATTTATCCAATTCTATTTTCAACTTCCTACATCAGGCCTTGAGGGATTCAATATCCACATCTACCCGAACCCTAACAATGACCACATGGTGGGGAAGACAGTAGGTTTCATCTGTGAGACTAACTACACCAGTACCCTAGAGAACCCACAGTGGTATGACCAGACTGATGCACCTATATTCAGCAAGACAGAAGGTGATATATTCTTTTGTGATACTTAATAAAACAAATAATATTCAGTTCTTGTATAGCGCATAATACGTTATAAAATAACATCTCTATGCGCTTCCAAAGAGCTTTGGAAATTATAAGCCCAGCTTTAGCTCCGGCAGCCGTTATCAGCACATAGTGCATTTCAAGGAATAATCCTACCAGGTACCCATTTACCTCACTTGGGTTGAGTGTGGCAAATGTAGATCAATGTCTTGCCAAAGGACATTAGTGCCGCGGTGGGATTCGAACCGTGGACCTTTTGATCGACAGTCCAGTGACGTATCCACTCGACCGCAACACTTCTACATTATAATGGTAATTGGTAATGGAGGTGTCATGGTCTAGTGGATATGTCTCCAGACTGTGGATCACATGGTTAGCTGTTCAAGTCCTGCCGTGGCACTAATGTCGTTTGGCAAGGTATTAACTTACATTTGCCACCTTTCACCCAGGTGGGAAATGAGTACCGGCAGGAAGGACTTCCTTGAAAGATGTGAGCACCGAAATCGGTGGCCTAGTAGAGCCAGGGTTTTATTGGATTAAGAATGGATTAATCAGATTACTACATGTAGGTGTATATTATTGAAAAGTGTCATAATAATATAGATTAAATGCACCAGTACAACATAAAGACCCACAGAGTTATGATCAGAATGATGCACTTATTCTCAGCAAGAAAAGTATATAGATGTACCATGATGGTAATTGTAATCATAATAATAATAATAATAATCATTAACAAAATCAGTGGTTAGATCAAAAGGATGCACCTATACTCAGTAAGACAGAAAGTTAGATTATATTCTGTAATCTATATATAAATTCATGATGTTTGTAATGGAAATGGTAATGGTATTCGGGAATGGTATCAGATCTAGGAGCTTTGATTAAAATTCAAAAGTATGAGCAACCATAAAACATGTTAAAGGACTGTAAATCAGTAGATCATTTCAAGGCCAGTCTGAAAACTTATCTAATGGCCAACTTTAACTAATAACATCTTTTTCACCATGTATAACGTAATGTAAACATAACTGTATCTGGGTATAATTTATATGTAGCTCATTGTAAGCGCCTTGAGGTAGATATGTTGCGCATTATAAATGTCTTTACTATTATTATTATTAACATTTATTGATGTCTTAATAGTTAAGTGCAATATTTTCTACCACTAAGAAGTTTATGCATTTTCACACCGGCAGCTCCTGGCAGTCGAATCTACTATGAGCCCATCGCTCAGAATGCCTCCTACCTCATCGTCAGAGATCTCAATGCAAACGATAGAGGGCGCTATGTATGTGCCGCTGGACTGACAATACGTGTTGCCATGACACTAGTGGTCTATGGTAAGTTTAAATTTTAATGTCAACTTTACCTCCATTAGCCTCTGTCTCCTCTTTAATCCTTCCATGAATTTATATCTAGTTTCCTCTCCACATGTGATTTGTGCAGTAGTGTCACCAGAATTTCTTGCACATGTAATTTAGTTTTCTTTTTAATAATAAACAGTAATATACCAATCGTGTTCACATTAAAAAAGCATCAAAATATGGATGTTGCCACTCACTAATGTGCATTCTTTGATGTGTATGTCTATGATTATGCATGTATGTTTTTACATGCATACGTTTACAGGGAGATCTTTACTCCAGATGAACTATAAAATATGTTTTACATTTCTTATGACCTTTATACAAATGTACATGCACGTAATATGCTATGTGTTTCTTTAAAAAGAAAAAAACAACGTTCTCCTGCATCATCTTGCGAAATAAATATACCTTTATCTTTTGGAATACATCATATAAAAGAGTATTAATTGACCTTTAACATGAATAATGCAACTCTATCAGGTCATAATTTTGTGGGTACTTATCGATGGGAATATTTGGGTTTCCTCATAAAAACACACTGTATATATCATTTCTATACAATATTTATTGTTGTTGCACTGTCCTATGATTACTTATATAAAAACATACCTGTACCTCACCTGCAAGTCATGTATGATGCTGTATTCACCACTCAATGTCTATTGGCATGTACATGCACATGTTTAGTTCCTCAGTGCCAAGAACCTTGTCTCAATGGAGGCTCTTGCTTCAACAACATGTGCATGTGTCGTATGGGATTCGAAGGGCCGCGCTGTGAAATAGAAAGTAAGTGAGAACTGGGCCCTGTCTTAATATAAACAGTTGCGATTGATATCAAATGCAACTATGTACATAAGAGATAGGGGACTTCATACTTGCAATTAATGAGAGGATTTCGATTGGTTCAAATCACTGGCAACTCCTTTTAATACAGGGCCCTGTTCATAACTCTATCAGACCCATGATCACCACTATATAATGAAGATATGGCAAACGTATTGCATGCGTGAGATGACTTTAAATTACTGATGTAAGGTTACTTGTTACTTGTTACTTGTGCATATAGTGTATGACACACTAACTGTGTCATGAAAGTGTTACTAACTTATACATGTTTGTGAACGGTAATTTGTGAATATGCTTAAGATTATCCAATTCTAAATTGCTTGTTCTGAAAACTCAGAAATCATAGGGGGTCGGTCATTTGCACACGCTTGACCTTACCTAGACCTTATGGAATCAATTGCCACAAGATATTCGTTATAATTCAAGTGTAGATTGCTTCAAAAATGCCCTCAAAACTCATTTGTTTAAAGCAGGCTTTCCAGTAGATTAACCTTCACACTGTTGTTTTTCCATATTTATGTTTTTGTGTACTTGTAATTTTTCTTCTTCAATGCGCCTTGAACACATTAGTCATGTGGAGTTGGCGCATTACAAATACTCTATATTATTTATTATTAGTACATCAAGTAACTGTAGTTATTTTTTAATTTTTTTTGTAACAGTGGATCGTTGCCCAGCCTGTGCCAACGGTGGGTTCTGTATAAACTTCAAATGCATCTGCCAATATGGCTTTGTCGGAGCCATGTGCCAAATAGCAGGTAAGTAGCTGAATATGTAATCTTATTTCTCAAAAACCAGTAACTCTGAAAATTAAAAAGTATCAAGAAAAGATGTTAGAGTTATAATGACCAATGAGAGTTTCATGCTACAAGTGCAATGAATTACACCAGTGACTTTGTGTCATGTGCACAGTTGTTGGCATAAAAACTTACCATGTTTATTAGACATTAGGTGAACATTTTAGGTTGTAAGAGTATCTGGTTTTGCAGCATAAAGTTTTTGCTTCCAACTTGTTATTATCTGTATCAGAAATGGAACTCAGACTACTTTGCCAATTGTGGGGCAGAAATTTAAAACAAGATTTACTGTAAAATCTGTGACACCCATCAAGAGATGAGAAAGGGGATGGGTTTCTCAACCAACAACCAACTTTGTATCCAATTTAGCTGTATTGTATAAACACTTCTGATGAATATATCTTTGGATTGAAGCAATGGGATGTACAGTACACGTTTGTATTACCATTATAATCTTAAAGACAGAAGTACATAATTAATGTAATTTTATCAGAGAAAGTTAGAGAAGATTTACTTGTAATATGTAAATAGTCTGACATGTATGTTTATTTTTCAAAGTAATTCCAAGGAATGTAAACCAAGACCGTAGATTATAAAAAAAGGATTTTACCTGTGCCTGAATAGTAACAACCCACTCAGTTTGGGTGGTATTTTCGAAAGCGGACTAACTTTAGTCCATGGTTTAATCCACCGACTAAGTATGGAATGCCAAGTATCCATATGAATATGTTTTTTAATCATTTAATCTGTCACTGAATTAAAATAAAATGTAATAACATTATTAATAAACAACAATATAAATACGTTTTCATGGTAATTTAGTTACAAATCAAATTATTTAGAAATATATTCATATGGACACTTGGCATTCCATACTAAGTCGATGAATTAAACCATTGACTAAAGTTAGTCTGCTTTCGAGAATACCACCCATTAACTTTAACTGCATGTGCATGTATCTTTTTGATCACACTAGTTGGTGAGGAATACTACGTCAGACTGACAATTCCCTCGGACCAGTCACCTACTGTTGGAGGGATGGTGACGGTGATCTGTGAAGTGGTCGGTTGGTCTCCATCGGCTGGTCTTCCAGAGATAACGTGGGTTCTACCAGGGGGACAAACCGTCTTCAACAGACAAGTTGGTAAGTAGGTGTGGTCACGACGGTTTAGATGGTGCTGGTGGTAACTATTTTGATGATAATGGTGAGTGGTTGTGGTAGTCATGTTGGTGATGGTGACAGTGATTTGTGAAGTGGTCGGTTGGTCTCCCTCTGCGGGTCTTCCGGAGATAACGTGGGTTCTACCAGGAGGACAAACCGTCTTCAACAGACAAGTTGGTAAGTGGGTGTGGCCTGGGCGGTTCCTACGGTGCTGGTGGTAATGATGTTGATGATAATGGTCAGATGGTGGTTTTGTTGGTACTGGTGGTAATGATGTGGGTGTGGCCTGGACGGTTTTGATGGTGCTGGTGGTGATGATAATGGTGAGAGCAATTGTGATTGGAAAGTGGGTGTACCCTGCAAAGGTTAGATGGTGGTAATGATGATGGTCGTGGTGATGGGTGTGATGGTAGTGATGATGATAGTGCCTGTGAAGTGGATGGTTGGTCTATCTCTGCTGGTCTTCCAGGTATCACATAAATACCACCAGGAAAGTAAATGATCTACAACAGACAACTTGGTTAAGTAAATGTAGCAAGGATGGTCTGAGGTGGTGGTAATTTTAAATGATGATGATGAGGAGGAGGAAGATGATGATGATGATAAGGATGGTGATGATGACAATGGTGAGGATGATGATGATGATGACGATGGTTAGAGTAGTGATGGTGAATTATGAGGTGGTTGGTATGTCTCCATTCGCTGGTCTTCTAGAGATAGCATGGGTTCAGTCATCAACATACAAGTCCGTAAGTGGGTGTATCAAGGATGGTCTTAGGTGTTGGTAGTGATGATGATGACGATGATGATGCTGATAGTGGTGGTGAGTGACTGTGGTGGTCACTAGATTGTTAACTCCACAGCATACCAATTCAATTCTAAATGTTTTTGGGTTGTTATACAGTCAGAGTAAATAAGCAGATGATGTACATGAACAGTTATAAACTGATCATCTTTGAAAAAAATGTTCACTTTATTCTCACATTCTCTTGTATGTATTCCATCCAGTGAATGTAGGGTCAATGGCTCAGCGAGGCCCATCAGTGGAGGTACTCTCACGCACTGCTTCCAGACTTACGGTGGTTAACTTCCAACCAGGACTCTCTGGCAATTACAATTGCAGTGTAGGGGGACAGGTTGCTTCCATACTTCTCAGTAAGTCAAGGCAATGAGTCCTTGTATCCATTTTTGATTACTAGCTAAATGTGTTCACTCACTTTTCTACTTTCCCGGTTCTATCTTTTTATG
The DNA here is from genome assembly GCA_035222895.1 of Strongylocentrotus droebachiensis. Taxonomy (NCBI): domain Eukaryota; kingdom Metazoa; phylum Echinodermata; class Echinoidea; order Camarodonta; family Strongylocentrotidae; genus Strongylocentrotus; species Strongylocentrotus droebachiensis. The sequence continues at coordinate 743,862 of JAVYIG010000037.1, read as the reverse complement.
TTATCCTATTCTTCATTGTCTTCTGTTGCACTTTGATGTCAATATAAGAAGGTGTTAACTAATTTGATAGTTGGAATTCATAATCTTCTTGTTCAATACCTTTATCATTTAATGATATCCTCTCTTTCTTTTTACAGCCGTCCCTTCTTCTCTGTTATCTACCTCACATCATATCTCTTTCCCTTTCTCTCTATAATCCTTCCTCTTCTTCTGTCTCTCTCCCTTCTCTCCCCACATCGATCTACTCTCCTTCTTCCTCTATTCACCCTCTTTCCCATTTTGCTCTTTTTCTCAGTGCTCATTTTTAACAAATTACACTTTTGTTGTAGAATGTTTGGGGATCATGCTTGGTTATACATTTACGAAAGGATTATTATTTTTATGTAGTTTATATGAAAACACAGCTCTTGAATGTTAGTCAGAGTGTTTTAATGATGGAGCATGCTTTTGATAATGGAACCTTTCATTTTAAGTTAAAAAGTTGGCAAATTATTTGTAGGCACTATATCTTCTAGTCAAAGAAAATGATTGTTTTATTTGTTTCCTCTTCTCAGCTCTAGAGTGTTGGCTAGAGTGCCTGAACGACAGGACATGCTTTGATAGAACCTTTCATTGTAAGATGAGACGGAAAACTATCTTCTTGTCAGAGAAAATAAATATTTTATTTTGTTCTTCCTGTCAGCTCTTGAGTGTTGGCCAGAGTGCCTAAATGGTGGGACATGCTTCAATGGGAAGTGCTTGTGTTCTGAGAGCTTCAGAGGAGAGAGATGTGAGGTGCCAATTGGTAGATTCAGTCGTAAGTACATTGCACAGAAACAGGCTGTACTATATACCTATGTGATGTGAGGTGCGAAACGGTAGATTCAGCTGAAAGTACATTGCACAGAAACGGGCCGTACTAGCTATGCTATTCATCCTTTGTACTGAAACACAAAACTTAGAAGAACAAGAAATGCCACAGTTCATTGAGCTGCTTGTAATATAATTCCAATTTTCAATGTGCGCACTGATAAGGAGTTTTTGATAAAAAATTGAAATTCTTGCCAGAAAACATCTTGTGCAGGAACTATAAAAGGTATGAAAACAATGAATCTTAATTAGTAACTCAAGCTTATTATTGCTTTATCTTGCAGAATGCCTGATACCTTGTGCTAGTGGTGGTACCTGTGTCCTAGGTCAGTGCGTATGCCCTGAAGGTTATCATGGTGATTACTGTGAGATGGGAGGTAAGAGTTTTCTTTGTTACAAGTACTATTCACATTCAATATGTCAATTGTAATTATATTTGATTTGATTACTTCATTATTCATATAAATTATAGGTCATTTCATTAACATGGACCAACACACAGGACTACACACCCCCAAGAAAGATTACCAGAGTCCTTTTCAGGACTCCTCAATCCTCTCTCTCTCTCTCTCACATTGTGCACCCGCAAGCCTACTGTATAACATGGACCAAGTTCTCAGGAACCATAAACGATGTACATATATTCACAAATAAGAATATGATTAAGAATAGTGCTTAGAATGATTAGTAGCGCTGGTAAATGTATGACATTGAAAGATTCATCTCTTTGGTATTTACATGTGCAGTATGTCTTGGAAAATTTTCGTTTTACTCAGGCATTCAGATAACCTGGTTAGTTATTTGTATTTACAGAACAATTACCATTTGATCATGATTTATTAAAGCCCCACTGCACTACCGATTGCTACTTGGGCCCTCTATATAGCAAACCATACCTAACTGGTGCCTGTTGGTCCCTCATAATCCCCTTTTTCTTATGTTAATCATTGAGAGCTGATTTGATGAGATAACCACCCATCAGCGACCTTGCAGAGAGGTCTAATCCCCCCTGGCCAAATTAGTGCAGACAGGCTTAAAGTATGCATCAAGGATTTACTATTTTTCTTGGCTTTGAATCAGGGACCCTTGCACGATAGGTCACCTTGAAAATGTTATTCCTCTGTATGAGATATAATACATGTAATTTGTTCACCATGCAGAGCCGGAGATGAGCTGCCTACAGGACTGTTTGAATGGAGGAAGCTGTGTTAATGGACTGTGTGTCTGCCCTGATGGCTATGTGGGTTTCGCTTGTGAGATACCAGGTATGTGTATTAGTCGGGAAGAATGGCCCATCTTGGCCATGTTGCTTAAAACTTAGCATGGCAGGTAACTTTGCCATTAATGGTAACTTCCATGGGAACCTTCATTTGATTAGATGTTGAGTGATGTTGCCATGGTAGTTAATATTGATGGCAAAGTTACCATCAGTGTTAAGTTTAATGCCACGGACCCAGGTCATGTCTTAATTAGCCTTAGAATAGGAGCTGAACAAGGCACAGCATTTATGTGGAAATGGATTTATTGTTGTGGATGAACAAACTATGTGCGGATGTGGGGATGAACATTGGAACACCTTTGGTATGCCCCTTCTTATCTTAGCCATGTACCTTCATGTTATCTGAACAGAATAAGATAAAAGTGCCAATGCTTTCATTATATCATATCAAAAGGAAAATTTGGTTAGTCTAGATAAAGTTAGAAACCTGACATTTACAGGAAGGATTTTTCTTAAACAGATACATAATTATGACAAAGAGCAAACAGTCAAGCAGATACCTTGTAATAAGTGCATTTTTAAGGAAAAGGAGCGCTTTACCCATATATCCATATACCCATATATCAATGATTAATGTTCATTATTTGGAATTACATAATATATATGCTTTGTGATTCTTTAACAGTCTGTTTCCCATCCTGCTTGAATGAGGGCGTTTGCTACCAAGGACGTTGCGTATGTCAGCAAGGATTTGAAGGAATAAGGTGTGAATTTGAAAGTAAGTCGTCAAAACTCACCCCTTTACCAGTTATTTTTGCTTGATAATTCACACATATAGCTATCAAAATATATTGTTAGTTGGAATATCTCTTCCACCTTTGTTTCATAGTGCAGGGATTAGCATAGTATTCAAAACTGGAGTATCAAATGATTTGCGTGTCCTTCCTTGCACTGATGGTCAATTTAACTTGTTAGTTTAAAAGTCTAGTTAGCTAGCCTTCAAACATAATTTTGAATCAGTAGAGTTGATAAAGTTGATAACCTGTTTTGTGTCTTCATAATGGGTTTGAAATATTGTATGAAACATATATATCATTAATAACACACATAGTTTTGAGCCCAGCTGGAGGGCATGAATGGGTGCGAGGACAATGGATGTACAACTGAGAAAAACTCATTCTAAAGTATTTGCTGGTTTATGAATAGATCTATATGCAACCCATATCAAGTCTAACATCATTTAAAAAATGAGAAGTTTGGAAATTTGACCCAAAATATTGTGTTAAAGCGGGACTGCACTACTTGTAACTACAATGCCTAAGGGGTACTCGTTGGTCCCCTTTTCTTATGTTAATTGAGAGCTGACTTGATGAGATAACCACCTTGTCAGTGACCCCGCCGGGAGGTCTAATCCCTCCTGGCCAAACTAGTGCAGATAGACTTTAATGCCTTTCTGCTGGGCATGAGATATTTGGCAAACATATTTATGTACTCATATGGTGTTTGTTTTCAGCATGCTTCACACCCTGTAGCAATGGAGGTACGTGTGTGAACAGGATCTGTGAATGCGCTCAAGGCTTCGGCGGACCTTCTTGTGAGGTATCATGTAAGTAGGAACATTGCTTTCATTGAGTTGTGGTCTATGTGATAGTGATGTCTTTAAATAGAATGCTTGTCTTATATATACGGCTTCCATTACTATAAATTTCAATTTGTATATCAAAGCATCACAGTAGTGTGGTGCTGATTTTAGCAATGTTTGTTCGATTGTAGTTTACTGTCTGTTTTAAGATGTAAGTTTGCGTTCTATGGGATCATCTGCAGATGTGTTACATGATCATGTTAGACATGCATTTTACATTAAATATAATTTGTAGTTGTGTTTTTGTATAGTAGATAAGATGGCAGATATCTCCATTCGCCACTCTTGACCAAGGTGTAACAGATAGGTATCTGATGCCTTGAAATGCTCTTTGTCCTAAAAACAAGTTTGATGATATGTAACTTTGGTGTCTGATTAATTTGTCAATTACTATAATCATTTACAACAAATCATGAAACAATATGTCTTTTATATATATTTTGTTATCTGTATTGTATCTGCATGTTAAATGTGAAACCAATAAACTCAAACTCAAGTGCCAGGGCCAGAGCCAGGGATATAATTTATGATGCCTAAGGATGGTGTAAAATGTAATACATTTTATCATCATCAATAGTGATCGATCAGTATGACAGGTTCAGTGACCCAAACAGAATTCCACATCAAGTGTCTCTTCAAGTATCTCGGTCTTGAACCATGTGTTTCAGCATTACGTACCCTGTTGCTCCACATTCTGCGATTAAATCATCTAGAAAGCCTTTACAAGGTCTTCCCCTCCTCTTCTTTCCATGTAGACGACCTTCTATGACTTTATACAAGACGAGAATATTATTGTGGATATTTTATCACTAATCTTCACACACAGTAATCATCATCCCTGGTCAGACAGTCATTGAGAGGGACACCACTGTCTCCTTCACCTGTATCTACGATGCCAATCCATCAGCTTCACCTATCTGGTATGGTCCTGATGGGACCGTCGTACCTGTGGTGTCAGCAGGTATGTCCTAAAGGATCTTTGAGAATAAACCGATCCACATGCCATGTTAAAGGAAATAAATCTTGTTTAAGCCTTAGGGTTACTGTGTGTAGGCAGAAGTAACAGCTATCTGTCATAAAATCGTTGCAAAGACAGTGGAAAGACTTTTGAGGAAGTAAATCAAGTCCAAAGTCATTTCTAGTTGTTAACAGATATTATTCCACTGTTCTTAGAAAAATGTAGTGGCACGAAAAGACGCGTTAAAAACGCAAAAGGCTTGATAGTAAGTGATTTTCTTTAATTACAAGCTCTTTATTGGCATATATGAATAAAAACCTAGTTAATTTTAAGCCTAATTGAGATAGTACACATATTTACCAGCTCCAGATCCTAATGATGTAGTTGTAACTGTATGTGATGAAAATATGATATTCAGCAATTATGTATTTTTCGCTTTGACAAGTCTTTGCATTTTACTACATTTCGCTCAGCAACTTGTGTAACTTCTTTTCTGTTCCTTCTTAAATATCTTTAAATCAAATTTGAAAGCACATCTTTTCAACTAACTGTAAATTTAAGCATTTAGAAGTTCTTGTAGCGCTCAAGAAATGTATAGTTATTTTTTTTTTCTTTCTTGTCTTTGAAGTACGTGGTGACCTAGGGTCAGGTTACTCTGTGTTTGTGGAGGAGCTCTTTAGCCAAGGTGTGAGGCTTACTATCCTGGACATGGATCCAAGCTACCAAGGAATCTATACCTGTGGGTTCGGAGGGATCTTCAACCAAGTCAATATCACTCTTAACATCACAAATGGAGGTTAGTATGGCATGGTGAACAAATAATTCATGTTTGCAAGTGCATAAGGCGTTAAAAAAAGAGATGTTGTATTGCCCTTTGCAGCCGACCCAATTGAAATGTATGGTCGGCTTTTACATTTGTTTTTGTTTTTGTTTACCCTTTCTTAGAAAAAAAAAGTTTAACATATGAAAAAATAAGTATTAAAGCTTGTTGTCATTCGACCAATTAGATTGTCAACATTCTAGAACCGTTTAAAAATTATGACTTTAAAATGAGGTTATCCCATATTTTGCCCCTTTGTGAAACCCCAAATCTCTGCTTTAGAATTCTAAAGAAGAGGTAATCATTGAAACACAAGTTTCATGATTAAAATAAAAAGTTTCTCTTGTGTCAGTCACAGATGGATAAAATGGAAAAAGAAATGTTCATAAAGGAAGCGGAAAAAAAAAAAGCAAGCATGTCATTATTTATATATAAATATGATTTTCAATAGACATTTGTGTATTCTCTACAAGAAGAAACTTATAGCGAGTAGATTTGACTTGAACCCTGTAACAATTCGTTAAAATATGTTTCCTTCCACAGTGTCAACCATTGCACCTCTGACGGGTGCCACCACGCCCCTCTTACTCATCACAACAGCCCCACCCACAGTATCCCCTCCCCCACCGACGCCCAATCTGAGCTCCTGTACTCTGATCCAGTCTGATATCTGCGGTATTCTGCCGTATCGATACGCCTCGTTTCCCAATGCCTTTGCCAGGGATGCCGAGATAGCACATCTTATTACCTCCTCACTGACTCTGTATTATGATGGTAAGATTGGGACTTGGAATCATCACTAAAAGAATTAATTTGATAAGGTTAATTTCTCTTTGAAAAATAAAATATCTTATTTTGATGGTAAGTTGTGACTTTGAATCATCACTAAACGAAATTGATTTGAAGAGATTACTTTCTTTTTTAAGTTAAAATACCTTATTTACAAGATTTTGACTTTAAAATCTGAGTAAACTTTGAAATCACGTTAATTTGATTTGATTAGTTTCTTTTTTAAGATAAGATAGCTCATCTTCACTGACTCTGTGTTTCCATAGTTTTCATACTAAGTGTGTGACTTAAATCCATCAGTTAACCAAAATGTATTGTATTAGATTTAATTTGATATATTCATTTCATTGTGATTTGTTTATTCTTTTTACGGGTTTACAATGAAAAACCCAAATACAAATCACATTATACATGTAAATACATGTAATTCTGACATGATAAAAATAAATGAAAGTTAGAGATTTACAAACAAAATGTATCACTTCTTAAGCTAAATATTGAGTTTGTACATCAATTGAGAGGGTTTACAAAATAAACATAACTCTTCTTTGAGTACTCTTTGTTAAGAATTAGAATACTGCACACATCACTCTTTTTAATAAGTCACGATAGATGATGAAATATGAACTCTAAAGTAGTAACATTGGTTGAAATTGTTGATATTACATATCATACTGTAATTATAATACTGTGACAACGGTACAAATAGCAAAACAAGCTTGCATAATAACAGTATTCAACTTACTACCTAAATTTCAGCATCTAATAAAGTACTCTCACTTGTTATTTGGTCACCGTCAAATCAACTTGTCATGTCTCATTCCTCGGCCTCTCTCCTTAGTACACAAACATTTTCTAGTATGTTATACGTTATTTCATTTACAAATTCCCAGAATGCTCAGCTAACGCGACCTTTGCCCTGTGCTACCTGTTCTACCAACCATGCGATGCTGCCAATGTCATGTGCTCGGACGTGTGTGACATCGCCCAGAACAACTGTCAACCGTTTGTCAGTCGAATGTTGACGGTCTACGGCATGGGAGTCACGAGGAACATGTTGGAGCTCTGTGCTAGCTTGCCTGAGACGGACTGTATAAGACCTGAGAAACGGCTACCGCCACTAAGCTGTAAGTTACTATTTGCTTCTTATTTGACTTTTTGTTATCCTATTGTCGTGTAACCAGGCTCTCTTCTTCTTCTTCCTGTAGCTTTAGGCCAAGCAGTCTATCTCAAAACAGGGGAGTGTTTCACAAAGACTTAGATCAACTTTAAGTTGTTATTCTATTATGCTGCTCTACAGGGCTTGATAAATTTTAAAAGACTCAGGACTCTTGATATAAGGAACATTATTTAACTTAATGTTTACCTCAGCTGTTGAGTTTACAGATGAAGACATGACGATTTAAAGTCTCATCTGACCAATGTTTTAATCTGGCATTTGATGTTGTTATCGTCTTTAACGGCACATGTGAGAAACACGATTTGTTATAAAGAATTCTTTTGGTATGATTTTATACTCATGAACAGCTGGATGTCTGGGTGACTGCCTGAACGGTGGGCAGTGTCTAGATGGCAACTGCCTGTGTCCTCCCGAGTTTACTGGAGAACTATGTGAAACAGAAAGTAAGTGGTTCCCTTAGTATCACAAGGCCCCCCAAAGAGATGCTGTATTGCCCTTTATGTGCCAAAACATGTGTCGGTCGGTCGGTCGAAAATCTTTTCTTTTTTACTCTTTAGGCTGATATTCTCAGTTTTGAAAGCTTTAATAATTTTTTTTCTCTAATATACGGTAACAAAACAACAACGTAGATTTCAAGATTTGTTGGTCGGTCGCAAAGGGCAATACAACATCTTTTTTGTATAGGCCTAATAATAATTCATTAGATGTAGTTTAGGAATTTGTTCAGGTAGCAGGATAATTTCATTTACCCTTTTTTTCTTTTAAAGTAGTCAGGAACCAAAAGATTCTTGAAATGCTAATAGTAATGTTAATCACATTTAAAGGCAAAGTGATAATACTCAGCATTGATTTGTGTTTGTGCCATAGGCTCAATATACATTAAACACACTTTTCTCCTTTAACTGTATATAATTATATATTAGGTGATATATTGCTTTCAGCCTGTTGAAATAATGTTTTGTGTGTGATTTTTTAATTGTATTAAAGCCCCAATGCACTACTTATAGCTACTTGCGCCCTCTATACAGCCAACAATGCCTAAAGAGTACCTGTTGATCCCCCATGATGCCCTTTTTCTTATGTTAATTGAAAGCTTATTTGATGAGATAAACACCTGTCAGTGACCTTGCAGGGAGGTCTAATCCCTCCATGCCAAACTAGTGCAGAGGGGCTTTAAGGTAATTTACAACTTCAGTTACCATCATGATATTGTTGGATGCTTTCTTGTAGGTAATGTGGACCCGGTGTTTGAGATCATCATAACCCCAGACTATGAAGGCATCGTCTATGATGGTGTGAACATATCTATCATGTGTCAGGTGATAGCTTCAAACCTACTCAACTATCCTGTCTGGACTGGCCCTAACGGACAGCAGGTCTTACCACAGCAACCCGGTAAGTTTTAGAGTTCAATACACAAAATACTCGTAAATCTGTTTGATTTGGCAAATATTTAATCTTTTATATTTGTATGGTCTATCTTTAATCCTCCTGTTATTCCTTTTTGGTTATAATACAGGTGTGATTTCATTTTGTATATGCGTAAGTCTGCCTTGAATATTTGATTCCAGGTGGGTTTGGCGCCTTACAAATTCCATTTCTATTACTTATCATGAGTACCCATTTCACTGTCAATGCTATAAAGGGTTGAGTCCGGACTTGTGGAGATTTAAAAACTAATATGAATTGTATCAGCATCCCCTTGCTTCATTCTCAGTGTGGACTTCTTCACCCTCTGTTGATCAGGTAGGGTGGGGGAGGGGGGGGGGGGAGGGTTGAGTGCGCACTGGATTGGCACTTGGAAGTGGATTCTCTGCAATATATACCGGTATGGTACTGATGCGGATCAAAGCAATTCCTTGAATATTCTGTATATGGTGTTCAACAGAGTGTTTGGGAAGCATGTAGGAGATGTTCAAACAGTTACAAAATACACATTCCAAAATATACCTAATATACATGGCTGACATATTTCTTCTATTTTCTTTGCAGGTGTATCTGATCGGATCTATGTTGATAGGGTGTCATCTAACACCATGCGTCTTGTCATCAATAACGTCCAGGCCACCGATGAAGGAAGCTACTTCTGTAATGTCGGCTTGCAATCAGCACCTTACACTCTCTACATTACAGGTGAGTTAAGGGTCTTATGATACATGCTCTGAGGATAATTGCAATGGGCCACTTTCCTAAACTGACTGAATACCGAATTTCAATCCTGAACCAATCATGATAACTAACCTCAACTTTAATCCTTTATTAAATAAATAATAATAATGGGTTCTTGTAAAGCGCTCATGTCAGTCAGATTTGACCCTCCTGGCGCTCCCGATTATTACCCTGGCTTTAGCACGGCTGCCATACGGCGCTCTAGTATTTCAAGGAATAAATTCCTACCAGGTACCCATTTACTTCACCTGGGTGGAGTGTGGCAAATGCAGATCAATGTCTTGCCAAAGGACATTAGTGCGGCGACGGAACTCGAACAGTTGACCTTGTGATCAACAGTCTGGCGACGTATCCACACGACCACAGCACCTCTAAAGACCCAGTTGCAACCTTCTTCCTTACCTAAATCTTTGATAAAACATAGTCTAGAGCAAATATTGCCAAATTAACTGGTGGGTCACCATGCAAATGAAGTATTTGCCATTACATTTGCCACTCTCCATCCAGGTTTAGTAAATAGGTACCTGGTAAGAATTTATTCCTCGCATGCCTTTAGCGCCTTATGGCAGCTGGGCTAAAACCAGAGTAGTACTACTCCACTGTACTTTGTTGATGCCTTCAGCATCCGCTGTGATAGATATGTGTGCAATATAAATGTTGGTATTGTTTGTATTATTATTATTGGTATTTATTATCCACAATGATCGTCTAAGTCTTAATTGTATCATTTTTTGTATTATTGAGGGTAGCCTTTAACAAATCATTTTTGATTTTTGGCTACCCCTTCCACATTTGCTGATTTTTTGTTTTTAAAACATACATTATGGTACTCCAACTAGAGTCTAAATCGAACTTGAACTTGAAGTCAAAGCTGGGGGAAAGCTTGTGGATCCAGTCGTTTGAGGCTTCAGCAATTGATTATGGTTGCTTAAGTACTGTTAAGAGTATTTCATGTTATGTTCAGTTCCAGATTGTCTCCTGGAACCCTGCCTCAATGGTGGCTCTTGTGGGGGAGGAGTGTTAGCGTCTCATAAATCATCATTGTCATCATCATCACCAACTTTAGTGTGCTTGTTATCACAATGTTCATTGCCAGTAATAAGTAATCATGTGTCTGCTTCTTGTATTTTGTTCAGTACCTGATTGCTTACTGGAACCCTGTCTTAATGGTGGCCTTTGTGAGGGAGGACAGTGTCAGTGTCCCATTGGTTTCAGGGGACCCAGATGCGAAGAACCAGGTAAGTAAAATACCGTTGTTAGTGGTGGTTATTTTACCTGACAGCTAAGAAAGCAATAATTGCTTGTTAGTAAGCAACCAGAATACCAACGGCTTAAGGTCCTCTCCGAGGGACCTGGTATTGAGGATTAATGCATTACCAAAGGGCATGCTTTTGTCATGTGTGTATGGGTTTTATTAAGTACATTAAATGCCGATGGCATGATAGTTTTTTGGTTATTTATTGTTTTGCGAATAGGCAGAGGCAAAAGAGCCATGCTATGACTATCTAGAGCTATTATCTACCCTAATTGTCTTCATTAGGATAACAAAAATACAAATATTGTTATGTTCTTAAATGCCATTGCTCACTTAGTGTATATGACTGTTTTGTAAAATCATTGCTTGAAATATTTCGTTAAATATTAATTTGGAAATCATTCTATGAGATATTTTGAATTAAAGTTATAACTATTATTAAATAAACAGAGGTCACATAGAGGACAGTGTATTTTATAATGCTTACAGCTGCAAATCTAAATTTTGAGTTGTTTTCATGATTGATATATAACAAGTGCATTGATGTGACATGATTTTTTTTTAAATCCACAAAACTTCCATTACTTTCTACATGCCTCATACCTGATGGTTCATCTAATTGTCATGTACACTACAGTGATAGTTGACAATACCATTACAACCCTACCTAGACCTACCAGTGTCAGCTACCAATGTCGGATTCAGCATAGTCACACATTTTGGTTGTCAGTTTACATTTCTGCGATACATTGATATCAAACCAGCATCCAGCAATTACATGTACAGTGCTACCGCTTCTATTGTAAGGTATATACGGTATCCATAAATCTTGCATATTTTGGTATGAATGATATTCATTCTAATCCCCAACATCTTGAATTCTCCAGTGGTAGTTGAATACAACATCACGATCCTACCAAGACCTTCTGGTGAGATACCCATCGGTAGTGATGTCAGCTTTCTCTGTCAGGTTCAAGGTGGCCACACCACTCCCGTGTGGCTTCATCCTGAGGGGTATTCCATCCAACCGAGAAGTAAGTAGAACCCCCCTCTCTTGTTCTTGCATGGTAAACTATACGTTTTGGTGACCATGCCTTTTCATCGATTGCCTCCGCCCTCTGGAACAAACTCCTACCCCATATTCAAAATATCTCATTGACTCATTCAAAACTCTTCTCAAAACCCACATTTTCAATCAGTTATGTAAACTAGAGGCGCACACAAGTAGTTAATTCCTTTCAACTGAAATCTATTGTATTAGTAATATTTTATTCTATTTTGTTGCTTTTAAGCTATTGAACATGTTGAATAATTATACTGAGTTGGACAGTACCACCTGTGTGCTTAGAAACACAATTCAATTCAATTCAATTTCGGTTTATTAATATCAACATATACAATGTACAATGCAGTAGTCCAGGGACCAATAATGCAATGTTTACATAAAATGTGTATCATACACCTGTATGAAGTGCCCTATGAATGTAATTATTATTATTATTATTATTTTGTGCTGTAACACTATACTATGCAATCCAATCCAGTCCACTGAGTAGTCGGTGTAGTATCATTCCTTGCAATTATAATATATTTCACAATTTGTTTCCCAACTTTGGATAAGGACAGTTTCATTACATGTATGGTATTTGTTGAATTTATCATTCGCTCATGGATGACTTAGTAAAGCTCTGCATTTTAAAATTAACAGAAGCTTACAGGAAGAGATATTAAGGTACATTCTTGTAGTGAAATGCTGACATATTTTAAATCTAAATTTGATTTTTTTGGGGGTATATATTTGATGATTGTTTTTCTACCCATTTGTGTTAGTGACTCTATAATAAACAGCCTAGCTTTCTACTAGATTTCCTTGCCTTTCACTCCATCTTCATCAGACCCATCTTCACTTGAAAAATAGAATATTGATCTGTGTCTTTGTATATTCCTTTTGTGAGATATATATATATTTTTTTTTTTATTGAAAGAATGTACTTTTCATTGTTTTTTTTTTTTTTTTAAAATGACTGTGAAATATGAAATAAACCAAACTTGAAACCTGAAAAGTATTCTACCAATGGATGCTTTATAACTTTTCCATTTCACATTCTTCCCTTGTGAAGATGCTCTTTCGAGGACATTCACAGAGGCAACGAGTGATAACACGGTTCGTCTGGTCTTCACTGACATCAGACCAGAGGATTCTGGAGTCTATCTCTGTCTCTTAGATACCAGCTTCCAGGAGATTAACATCACCGTCGCATGTAAGGATTATTGTTGTTCATTTTTGTGGATTTCATTTTCTTGTTCTTGCAAATGGAATGTTATGTTGAATTGCAGGGCTCTTAAGGCCTTAATGATAGCTATATCTAGTCTTTGGCAGTCGTGTTCTACAACTCCCTGCCTCTAGCACGATTAGTGCATCAATAGCTGCAAATGTCAAGAGATTTGGGAATTAAAGTACGTTTAAGGTATCTTAGCATAATATATAGTGGCTCCAAAAAAAAAACATGTCTGGAATGCAAAATTGATTATTTTTAAAAATAATCATTTGATGCCATTGTATACAACCATATTTTTAGGACAAAGGACTGGTAGATATCTTTGATACTTAGTTTAGTCTTAATGATAAACAATATTTCATCAAGAATATGTCAATTTTCAACCTGTTTTATTTACTGTTTGGCCATCTCCGTTCCAGATGCATCTTTTCACGCCACTACATTTGGCTAAGCTACCTACATTGATGTTTTCCTGCAATATCTACCTTATGAACTTGTGCATGTTTTAAACACTTCTTTGTATTTTAGCTGGTCTAAGGTTCAACGCGATTATCACTTCGAACTTCACGGGGAGGGGTACAAACGTGCCCCCCTCATTGTGAAACCCAATCAGCAAATCTTTGACATTGCCCAACGACTTATTGTGCAATTTTTTGTAGGAACTATGACCCTACCAAGTCCTGTCATTTTCAACAATAATACATTTTGAGTTCCAAACATGTTTTTTGTGCCACTTTATTTTGCTGAGCTACCTTAATAAACAATTTTAACCCCCAGATCTCTTGACATTTGCAGCAATTGGATTAATAATGATGTTTCAAACACTATATTCTATTTCAGCTGGTCCGAGGTTCAATGTGATTATCACTTCGAATTTCACCACACCCCCAAGCCCAGGATCAGACCTTACATTCATCTGTGAAATGTCTCAACCAGACACATCTGCATTCCCTATCTGGTATTACCCTGACGGCAGCCCTATTCGGACTAGAACTGGAACAGGTGAGGGTGAAAATGGCATGGTGGGGATGTTGCTGTTGTTGGTGGTGGTGGTTATGATGGTGATGGTGATGATGACAATGACATTGACACATTTATTGAAACTGATGGTGATGGTTATGATGGTGATGATGACAATGACATTGACACATTTATTGAAACTGATGGTGATGGTAATGATGATGATGATGAAAATGACATTGACACATTTATTGAAAGTGATGGTGATGGTTATGATGATGATGATGATGACAATGACACATTTATTGAAAGTGATGGTGATAAAATGGTTTGTTTTATTCAAAATCAAACAAACCATTTTATTACAAGTTGATATTCATGATTATGATGATGATTATGATGATGGAATTTAAAGTATTTATAGTTGTAGCGATGATGACTATGATGATGGAGATGTCGATAGCTTGGGTTGTATTGAAGGCTATGCTGGTAATTGTGGCAATAGTGGTGAGGAATAACTATGAAATTATTGTACCAGACACATCCACATCTGGAAAGATGTTGATGGTGATGATAAGACTGTTGGATCATGATGGTAATGATATTTAGATGATTATGATGTTTGGGAAGATATTTAGATGATTATGATGTTTGGGAAGATATTGATAATGATGATCACGATGTTACTGATGACCATATTGATGTTGATTAAGTTGATGCTTTAACAAGAGTAGTTTGCTCACATGTATTGGTTGAAAAGTGCACCATGTGGATTACGCTGTCACAATCAAAGGTAGTAAAGACGAAGGACGCGTCCTGAACGCAAAAGGCATACTTGTTGGAAATCATAATTTTATATCATATAGAGGTAGTAGTACATTGTTAAAGTATGGAGCTGGTAAATACATGTACTGTCTCAATTAGGCTTACCTAAACTTTCATTCAGATATAGACAAATAAAACATATAATTCATAAACATCACCCAGTATTAGGCTTTTAGCGTCCTGCTAGCATCATTTTCTGGAACTATATTTCGCTAAACTACCTAATCAAGGAGATGGACAAGGTCTATAAGTCAATAATTTGTAAGTCAAAGATACTGGTCCTGATGGCAACATCACTGTAAGCAGCCTCTTCATAATCACCCAACCCTTTTTGTATCTTCGTAGGAACAAGTCGTGTCTACTCGGAAAACATCTCTTTGTCTGCTACCAGATTGATCATCTTAGATGCCACCGAGGCGGATGAAGGAATATACACCTGCAGAGCCAGACCTCTCTCTGCTACACTTGAGGTCACATTAATTGGTAAATATGAGAGCTTATACTAAGAAATCTCTATTCAGCGCGCTTTCGAGTAGCTTACATAGCTGAACAAATGAATACTAATATGCATTAAGCTTTCAGGTGTGTTGCTAGAACCTAAAATATGTTTAGATGAAATGTGTTCTTGATGAAACTTTTGAGTTCTGAGGTAATTGTCCATAATGCGTGGCACATATAACCACGCTTGAGATAACATTATTTTTGGGAAGAGTACTTATGATAAGTTCTAACAACTCTTAATTGTGTCTGAGTGTACTTACAGTTAATTTATAAATTTACCACCACTTTGACTGAATTAAAACGATTGAAATGACAGACTCTGAGCAATAGAATTGCAGGAAGATATAAGTAGTTCAAAAACGATTATGCAAATTTTGACAGATGTCTCTACTCTGATTTGTGATGTTAACTTAGTTCTTTGAGGACTTTGATAATGCAAAGAACCCTGACTGTTCAAAGTTATGTCTATTTCACGTCTTATTATTGTTCGATTTATTCAGTTTCATGTAATATTTAGAGTCATGTTAAATTTCCCCCTTGCAGTTCCGAGCTGTGATCCTGCTTGTTTGAATGGAGGAAGCTGTATTGGAGGCACATGTCTTTGTCCTTATGGCTACGATGGGGACATCTGTGAAATTAGAAGTAAGGGAATGATATGATCTTATACAATAGGATTGTGGTTGCACCATGTGAGAGATATGGAGGATTGAGGAGTCCTGAAAGGGACTCTCGGTAATCTTTCTTGAGGGTGTGTAGTCCTGAAAATGATCCTATGATGTTACGTTATCCTTTATAGAAGAATCCACAATTTTCAATCCAAAAGGATGAGGATTTGTGTTTTACTGAACCATTTTAAAGTAATCAATAATTGAATAAATATACACTCAAGGGAATAAATGAATGAATGAAGCAGAAAGAAAATAAATAAATGAATGCTATTAATGTCGTTGGAATACCTTAGTTTTTTTGTTTTTCTTTTCAGGATAGCTAATTCTTTGTTACTGTTATAATGGTGGAACTTGAATAGTATTGTACTTGTTAATCACAATCCTTCATTTGTCTTTCCCCTACAGTTATCCAAGAGATCTGCTTTCTTCCATTCTGTCTAAATGGTGGAACATGTGACCAAGATACATGCTATTGCTTACCAGGATTCACTGGTAACCTCTGTGAAAGCAGGAGTGAGTACTCATAATTATCATCACTGCCGGCTACCCCTACAACTAAGCATTCTTTATAAAAACCCACTGTCCTACTTGTAGCTACTTGCTCCCTCTATATAGCAAACAATGCCTAAGCCGTGCTTGTTGGTCCCACATGATCCTCTTTTTTGTTAATGTTAATTGAGAGCTGAGTTGATGAGATAACCACCTGTCAGTAACAACGCTATTATAAATCCCTCTAATCCCTCCTGGCCAAACCAGTGCAGAGGTGCTTTAAGGGTCTGTTTGAATGTCTTCAAAATCCTAAATCACATGGCACCAGAATATCTTAATGACACCCTTCAAATATATACACCAGCTCTTAACTTTCGCTTAGCAACTGACAAATATGAAACAATTATTCTAAAGGCCACACACACGAGTTAGAATATTTTTTTAAAATAGAAAACTAACAACATAGTTTTGCACTTTTTCCTGAACCATACCTCAATAAACCTTTGAATTGTTCCAACCACCAAAAAGTGTTTTTGCTCTTAATGTAAGGGGTTCCATGTGGCCATACTGTGTTCAAAATACGAGGGTCAGATGTTACTTTTACAAACAGATATTGCAATTTAAATACATTCTCAGTACACAAAAAACGTCTTGTAATTAGATTTGTTAATGCACGAGTGCACACTTTGCATAGAATTGGGCTCACACACATCTTGGTTAATGTTTAATGTTTTTTCGTACTCCTTGACTATTTACCTATAGAATATCAGGTAAATGTTTTGACATAGATTTCATACATTCTAGATGTAGACAAGTTATTTTGTCAGGTGATTGTTACACTTTAATGAAATGCTATACCTGATCGATGTTATTTATATCATTACAGTAAGTACACCTCTTTGAACCCTTGATAACAATTCTATTCTCTATCACTATCACTTCCATTGGTGCAGTTGCTGCAGAGTACAATGTAACAATCACCACAGATTTTGAGCGAAGGCCACTAGTAGGCGATGAGATCACCATCATGTGTAAGGTCCTGTCTGATAGATTGTCCTATCCGCAACCAGCTTGGATTGGACCTGATGGAAGCATTGTTCCTTCACTAGCCTCAGGTATGATGAACCAGCCCTCCTAGATTTGAAAAAAAACATTATCTTAAATGTGTGATCTAACCTTTGACATACAGTTAACAAGTATATTCTTCATACCCTTTGTAAATTAGAATTTTTCTGTGTATTTTGTATCTCAAGAATGAAAGTTTGACTGGTTGAATTAGGATGAATGCATACCCTTGCATAGAATCATGCTAATAGGAAGCCTAATGATTGACTTAGCACACAGTATATCTGTCTTTGGTCCTGGGCTCTGTTTCATAAAATTTGTTATCAATAACATCTCCGACAGATCTATGACAAATCTGTTTGTAGCCAATCAAATTTAAGGATGTCAGTAACTTTTATTATATCTCGTTATTGATGAGAAGTTTTATGAAACTAGACCTAGATCTAAAAGTTCATTCGTTCACTTCAGGTGCATCTAGCCATGTCTTCACCGAGTTCGTTGGACCAAGTACCACAGCTCTACACATCAGAGGTATACAAGCTTCAGATGAAGGACTCTACACATGTGAAGTAGACATGACCATACAGACTATCACTATCACCATACAATGTGAGTATTTAAGATTCAAGATTCAAGATAATTTATTGTCATGTAAAAACCCATAAAATTTGTCTTTGGACATTTGAAGGTGCATATAAATGTACATGTACATAAATATTTAAAAAAAAAAAAAAAAAAAAGAATTAACATAACATTTAGCAATCATCACAATTGTATTGTAGGTTGCATTAAATGAATAAGATTATACTGAGGAAGGCAGTGTGTATATTCCTCCACTGAGTAATCGTACATTTTCTCTTCTATTTTTTCTTTAAAGAAGTTAGAAAGTTTCTCTGAAGAAAAACATTGATTGCCCCTTCAACATAGCTGTAATTAGTGTGTTTATGTTTTACAGGAGCCCTTTATGAAATAGATCTATTTGGTTTGATGGTTTGTTTTCCCTGACTGCTAAGAAAGCATGTGTATGCTTGTAAGTAAGGACCAACGGCTTTAAGTCCTCTCTGATGGACTTGGTAATGGGTATTAATGCTTTACCAAAAGGACACTAGCGCATCGATTTGTTTTTAAACCTAGGACCTCCCAGTTACAAGACCACTGCGGTACCACTGTGCCACCGCGTATCTTTCTTCATAAACATGCAGGAAAATGGAAATTCTGAAATGTCCAGTACAATGCAAATAGGAGAATTGCTCCAAAAATAAGTCACAGATATGCCAATTTCCATTTCATTGATTACAACATTAAAAATGTATGACCTTGTAAATTTTAGTGGACTTCCCCAAACGTTCAACAATTCATTTTTCTAATTTTATTCTGTTTCTATTACAACCAACTTGACATCAGAGTGGATTCTCCTTTTAAATTGTGTGTAATTTGTATATTTGGTGGTTTCATTCATCTTGCATTTTTTCTTGTCAATATAGATTACGAATGTATACCGGCCTGTCTCAATGGAGGAACCTGTGTGGAAGGTATATGTATCTGTCCTCATGAATATATTGGACCCATCTGCCTGGAAGAAGGTAACCTCATGTCTTCATCAAATTCCTAAACGTGTTAGGGTTACGATTCTATCAGTTGTTTTTAAAGTTAATTTTCTAATTCATCACCCCAAACACCTTTGATTTACCTTATTTAGAACAGATAAAGAATACAATTATGAACTTATGTTAAAAAGAAAAGAATGGTCATTTGCTTTATCTTGAAGGTGGCAAATCCAGGGAGGGGATGGCACAGAAACTATTTTGATCAGAAACCTTAGTATGCGGCAATAAGCAAAAGAAAATGTTGGTATAAGCGCGAGTTGGACAAACATTTGTCAGTTAATGTTTAAACACATTAACACATATCAAGATAATGTTGATTTTATCCTTGCATGGATACAATAAATAATTTTACTGAACAGTTTGAGCTAATAAATGTTTACTTGATAATGTTCTATCCTTTTCCCCAAATGAATTAAACATTTTGTTACAAGTAATGACTTGTGTTTTTCAGTGGCCTCTACCTCGTATAATGATTGTGGATAGATACAAATAGTGTTATGGAAGTAAATCTATTTCTTGATTATTTTCTCCTGATATAGTCCCTCAGCCATGCAGCCTCCCCTGTCAGAATAATGGACATTGCTACGGCGGTCGTTGCCATTGTGCAACATATTTCATTGGGGAGTACTGCCAAACGAGGGGTTAGTATCAAACTCAATGTATCAATGAAGTCATGCATTATTCAAGCATTGCTTCGTTTAACTTGCCCCTTTATTGCAACATATATGATTAGGTAAAAAATGATCTTTGCAATATATTTCTCTTTGGTTGATGTATAAATCTATTACTTTGTATTTTATCAACATATATCATCATATCGAAATCAAATAATAATAATAATAATAACTTTTACTTATATAGCGCTTTTCATAAGACATTTATATCAAAGCGCTTTACAATATTGATACTTTTCTATATTCATGTTTCACAGAGGGAGTGAGTCATCCCCAAATTTGAGAAATTTTAGACCTACATTCAAAGTACAAATATTCATGCAATCTACACATTTTATTGTTTCATATGATTTGGCTTTGGTAGCTAAGTGAAATGTAGTGGAACAAACAGACAAGTCTGGAATGCAAAATGCATAATCCTTAAAAATCATAACGTTATCACTCAAATGGTTAGTTTATGGAGCTAGTAAATATGTGTTTTACCTTGATGAGGCTTGATGTTAACTAAATTTTCATTCAGATATGTTAAGAAGAACTTTTATTTCATAAACGTCACTAGCTGTTTTAAAAAAATGAGATCACCATGACCTTTGACCCTCCTACACGTATATCTCTCCTAGACATGTGCATTCCTATACATTTATTAACTTATGTTAATGTTTATGTAAAATTTTGAATGTATTTGTTCCATTCATACTCTAGTTGGGAATAACTTTGAGATCACTGTCAACACTGTGACCTTTGACCCTCCGAGCGTGGGCGACAACATGAGGCTCTCATGTACCTACATTGGTGAATCAGGAAACCAGCAACCGACCTGGGTCAATCCCGGCGGAGAACTCATCAGCAGGATGGATCAAGGTAAAGCAAATGTTGTTCAATTCATGCAGATTTTATGCAAATTCATGCAAACATATTCATCCCACAAACTTACTCTAAAACTCAGAACATACGTGGAATGATACTGTTCTGTACATAAAGAAATTGTTTAACAAATTGTCTGCTGTAGGGCTTTATCAAGTAATTATTTTATTGTTGTTATGTGTCAAAATATACTAGCTCCATGAAATGCGCCAAGGAGCAATGAGAGAGGATATGCATAATTACATCACAAACAAAAAAGGTAGCAAGTATTAAAGAAAAAACACATAGAATAGAGGTATTGACTTATATAATACATCATAAAGACACCAAAGGAAGACATAGAAGGAAACCACTGGAGAGAGGACGTGAATAAACACGTCAGTACATCTATTTTTATACTACTCTATGTAATGTATAATTGGTGAATTAGAAAACTCACAACAAACCTTTTGTGTCTTAGCAGAGAACACATCAAAATAATTCATTAAAGTAATACCTTAGTTCTGTTAAATGTATGCACGTTTATGCATATTTATTCACTTTTGATATACCTCTTTACACCATAGAATAGTTTGACTATAGTCTATCTCTGAAAATTTATCTATTGACCAAGATGACTTAAACGATTTAAAAAAAAGAAGAGCTCAACCTGTTTGCAATATTCCGGAGCATGCGGTGTCAAACGAGACAGATACTGTCTAGAAATATATTTTTAAACCAAAATGATGTGCTTTGGTATACCATGTTTCCACTGTAGACAGGTGGACTTTAGAAACGACCTAAAACAATCATTGCTTTCCTTCAAGAGAGATTCAATATACATATGGGTTACTACTGTAGAAGGTAGCCTTTGGATGAAGGTGGTGATTGTAATGTGTGTCTGACTGTATGTTCTTTCTCACCAGGTGGCAGCAGACATCTGAGTGTTGAGGAGGAATCCTCCATGACGACCACACTGGTTATCAATAACATCGTTGAGACAGACTCCGGTATCTACACCTGCACAGTGGGAGAATATGATAACGAGTTCGACATCACCATCCAGGGTGAGTATTCGTCACTAAATTAACCTGATGACTACTGAATTATCTAATCCCCATCGTCTTAAAGCCCCACTGAACTACTTATAGCTACTTGCGCCCTCAATATAGCAAACAATGCCTCAGCTGTAACCATTGGTCCCCCATAGTCTCCTTTTTCTTATGTTAATTGAGAGCTGATTTGATGAGATAACCACCTGTCAGTGACCATGCAGGGAGGTCTAATCCCTCTTGGCCAAACTAGTGCAGATATGCTTTAAAAACAAAGAATACCTGGCTCCCAAAGGCAATGGGTTAATAGTATAGTATTAATGACTGCTTTGAGAGAAATAGTTGTTTTATTACGCTCAAGGGAAGGTTAGAATTGTGCTATTACCCGAGGCGTGCCGAGGGGAATAGCCCAATTGTAACCTTCCCGAGAGGGTATAAAAACAACTATTTCTCGAATATTAAAGCAGTCATTAATACTTTTATATGCCGAAAAAAAATAGACTAAAAAATAAAAAATAAAAAATACTTTTTTTTTTGTCGAAGATGAGATTCGAACTCTTGCGTACAAAAGGTGAAGTATCTAAAGTCAGCGCCTCAGACCTCTCGGCCATCGCGCGATGTTAACATGCTTGGCAGTTTTGTACAATATATACATTAGATGGATTGAAACCGGCTTCGCGTGTGATGAATGCTTCGCAAAAGCTCCATATACGGACTCTTCTTTTACTTTTGCAATGCATATTGGCACGAACTTAGATCAAGATCTATCGGCAGATGTTGTTTTTTTGTTTTTGGAAGTTTATTTTCGTCTTCATGTCAACAATGCAAGATAAAATTGTCGGTAAGATCGATCGAGATTCAATTGTATTGAAATTACCGACCAATCCTTCGCACACATACGGTATCCTCCATCGCTCAAACCATTTTTTAACATGTAAACCTATGGGGTAACCATGGAGGCTGACCAACTATTTTTAATAACCATGGTTATTAAAAATATTGAAATGTTTTAAGCATGGTTACCGAGAATTTTACAGGAACAGTTGAAGTTTATGAATGCAAATCGACCAATCAGATGGCTGGATTTCTTAAGTGAGGTATATAATCATTGCTAAAGAAGTTCGAGTCTGGGTTCAGTACAGGCCCATCAACCAAATAAATAGCCTTTAACCAAGTAATAATCTCTTTGTTCTGCACTCAGTCCAGACGTCTTTAAATTGGCGTTACGGGAGAGAGGAGGAATATAGGACACCTCTGGGCCCTATTCCACAACACGTTTTAAATTTCTATGACAAATTTACTCTCAGCCAATCAATTGCGACAATTTCAGTAGTTTATAATGGTCGTTGTTACTTGTTATTGATAACAAGTTTTATGAAACAGGGCCCTAAATGGTTTGTGGCTTCTCCACAACATGAATAGTATCCTCACTGCTTGATGGAGCATGACATTTTCCCTCGGGGATATGATGTATGTTTTGGGATAGGATAGGATGTACAGGAACATGAAGCAGTGTGCGAATAAGTCAGACATGATGTGCCCTGGCAGCTTCAAAGATGTCAAGCAGCATGTGAAAACATGTATAACCTCACAAATGGAGGCACAATACCTTTGGGTACACGTGGAAGAAACAATTGTACCTTTGCTCTATTTCATTCAAAAAAATGCTCAACTTCTAGGACAAATTTGTTCCCAGCCAATGAAGTGCCACGATCTCAGTAGTTTATAACGGTTCTTGTAACTTCGTATTGATGACAACTTTTATGAAACATGGACCTATTATTCTTTGTTTTACACAGAGGCCGAGTGTGTCCCACGGTGTCAGAACAATGGTCTCTGCAGTATGGGTATGTGCATGTGCCCTGAGGGATATGGAGGAATCGCTTGTGAATTCCAGAGTAAGTACCTCTCTCTTCTTTTCTCAGAATATATTGTTGTCAATCAATTAACCAGATGACTACTGATACTCTAATCACCATCGTCTTAATACAGGGATTACCCTGGTCTCATAGGCAATGGGTTAATACCTAAGGAAGTTCGAGTCTTGGTTCATTCCAGGCCAATCATCATCACCATGCATCAATATGTTGATAAGTGGAAATTATAAGCCGAATAACATCATTAACATCATTTTAGTAAACATTTTTAATGATTACTGTTTCTGAACTTGGATTTTGCTGAAATCTGGTTCTATTCAGAATTTATAATAAATACTGTGAAATTTTGTGAATTACATAGGCTTTTTATAAGAAAGATGTAAATTCACTTACTGCCAAATGATCAGGTTATAATATACCATGTCCTCATCCATACTGAACTCCATTTCCTTTGTGTTCCGTTTCCTAACTGTATCTTATCTCTGTCTTAATCGAGTTATCAATTCAATTCAATTTAATTATTTTTATTCATCCAAATTCACAAGATTACATGAAAATTTGTTTTGGTCACACATTGTACAAATACGTAATATTGTGTATCTTAATATGCTACAGAAATTTGTAATTGAAAACCAAAATTCATAGATGTGCTTCAGAAATGTGTGTAGATGCTTTACATGTATAAATTGTGATGTTTATCCTTTGCAGTAACTGAGTGTGATTTTCCCTGTGCTAATGGAGGCACCTGTAGTAATGCTCGATGCATCTGTCCATCAGGATTTGAAGGTTCATTCTGCCAAAACAGAAGTAAGTATATCACATTTATCAGTAAAGCCTTGTTCGGTTTATATGTGGCTAAACTGTGACTTTTTTAAAATGATGATGTAATGTGTTTTACGGTTGACATTTCTGTATGTTATAACACAGAGCTCAGTGAATATGTGCAGGATCTTTGTTGCATGCATTTGCAATTAATTTAAACATAAAAAGCTGTGGTAGCTTTTTTTGCCGTGGTTTACCGCGTCATATCTGAACAAGTCTAAAAGCCCCGCTGCACTACTTATAGCTACTTGTGCCCTTTATATAGCAAACAATACCTATTCGGTGACCATTGGTTCCCCATGATCCTCTTTCTTATGTTAATTGAGAGCTGATTTGATGAGATAACCACCTGCCAGTGACTATGCAGGGAGGTCTAAGCCCTCCTGGCCAAACTAGTGCAGTGGGGTATAGACCAGTTCTGGTCATGCGATTGCAATGTGAAAGAAATGTTGTGGAATCGATCAGAAGAGGTTGATCATCTAGCATATAAGTATTAGTGTGTACTGCAAAGTTCTGGAATCATCAAAATGATAAGAAATTTGGCCCTTGGTAAAGTTACAAGCACTGTACACTAAAGATGTATATGGGACTACGCGATATCTATCCAGGCTGGATAGATATGATAATTTACTAAATTGATCAATAAGTAGGCAGTTTCCTGGCAAAATCTGTATCATCATGTATTAGTCAAAACATATTCTTTCACATGATTGGTAATAAGAGCTTCCATGTCATTTTTTGAGAGGGGGGTGTTTCCAAAACTGGTCTATACCTTTAAGGTGCCGACTTATTGAGATGAACCTTATGTACTCCAGTGGATGGTTTTTGTGTGTCACTAGACTGTGTAGGTACTTTGATGCAGTATGTACATGTGAGTACCTGTTAAGCAAAGTTTTAATGTACTGTACACCAAGTATTACAATTATTTTCAATGTGGTTATTTTCAATAATACTCTCAATACATTGTGTTTCTTTGTCTTATAATTGAAGGATTTGTAGATGAAAATTTCCGGATCAACATCACTCCTCATGTACCCAGGCTACCCCCTGTTGGTACAGATCTGCAGCTAATCTGTGAAGTAGACAACCCTCAAGGCTTCCAGAGACCTGTGTGGGTCAAACCCAATGGAGAACGTGTTGTACAAGGTGAGAGATACCACAGAGATAGGGTAATAGTCTTCCCAACGTGTTCAGAAAGTACATGTACAGTGTAGTGGGTATAAAAGTAGCCATTACATATATGGTGGTAAAACTATTAATTCTGATGTCATGAAGATCTTTTAGGAAAAGAGCTTATTGTTCTGAGGAGCAGACAACTTTATGTTTTGGGTCAAGACGTCTTGATTAAATCAGATGGATAAACTTGATTTTCAAGTTATAAGTAAGAGTTGGATACTCATGAATTTCAGAAAATTAATATTTTTGAAAGAGTTCAGAGGTTTAATCACGTCGCATTCCAAAGCAGTGTGCCATGGAGTGACACAAGCCTCAGTAGTCTTAGTGATTTAAGGACTGCTATACCTGATAAACTGTCAATAAAGTGTAACGTTTGTGGAACCAAAAATAGCATATGCTCAGACCAACATGTGCCCTTGCAATAGTAATAGAAGCGTCATACTATTAAATGTCCTTTTGTTCTTGTATTGATTTAGGCCTATTTATGGTGCAAAGAAGGGAATAATTCTTCCATTGCTCTGGTTCCTAATGTTATGAACCAGACCAAAATAACTATAGGTTATCTATTCAGATGGTCATATCTCAGCCAATACTTATCATATTCAATTGGTTTTTTTGACATTTGGACATTATTTTTGATGCTTTTTTGGAAAAAGAAGGAAATATTAAGTAATTCCCAAAATAGATTCTTGATGACGTCACACTTCACCACTCTATTCTTCTATTTTCTTAGGTGATGCATCCCACATCAATGCTCGGGCTTTATCACCCACGGCAACGCAGCTCAACATCCACATGGTGGAAAGAGGAGACTCTGGCATCTATACATGCGTCATTGGTTCATACACCAACACCCTCACTGTGATCTTCTACAGTAAGTAACAACCACAAACGAGTCTCCCATACACCCACACCCTCCCACAAACACACCCACCCACAAACACACCCACCCATCTATAAATGCAGCTCAACATACACATAGTGAAGAGAGGAGACACTGGCATCTATACCTGTGTCATTAGTTCCTACACCAACACCCTCACAGTCATCTTTTACAGTAAGTAACAGTCACAAACGAGTCTCCCATACACCCACACCCTCCCACAAACACACCCACCCACCCATCTATAAATGCAGCTCAACATCCACATAATTGAGGGAGGAGACACTGGAATTTTTACCTGTGTCATTAGTTCCTACACCAACACCCTCACAGTCATCTTCTACAGTAAGTTACAGTCACAAACGAGTCTCCCACACACCCACACACCCTCCCACAGACACCCACCCACCAATAAATGCATGTTAACATACACATAGTGAAGAGAGGAGACTCTGGCATCTATACCTGTGCCATTGGTTCATACACCAACACCCTCACTGTCATCTTCTACAGTAAGTAACAGTCACAAACGAGTCTCCCACACACACACACACACACATCCTCCCACAAACACCTACCCATCTATAAATAGAGCTCCTGGGGGAGAACATACTTGCAACACCTGTTATCATTTCTGTTTTCAAGAAATAAAATGTAGCTTTTCCAATCCAAACATTCAGTTCACTTAATATTCATATTGATTTGTGGGATTTGTAGCCAGGAGTTGCTGAAGATGGAATACTGTTGTGACTTAATGTGAGTTACTTGTTCTATACTTTTAAACTTGAAGTCCTTTTATTTCATAACATATCTCAAACATGTTTCCCCAACAAAGGAAGAAGTTATAAAGATGCATGTTTTTTAAAGTCTCTCTTACAGAATACTATTCTTTGGAATTGATGTAAGAATATAAAGGAAAGAATGTATACTTTTCCCGCCACTGTTTGAAGCCCCACTGCACTACTTGTAGCTGCTTGCGCCCTCCTTATAGCAAATAATGCCTAATCGGTAACCGTTGGTCCCCCATGGTCCCCCTTTTCTTATGTTAATTGAGAGCTTATTTGATGAGATAACCACCTGTCAGTGACCATGCAGGAGGTCTAATCCCTCCTGGCCAAACTTGTGCAAATAGGCTTTAATATCATTCATGCAAATTCAGTTCCCATTCTCACCATAAGGGGATGTGCTTTACCTCTTCGCTTTTCATCCATGTTTTTATCAGAAATGCCTTGTATACCAGGATGTCAAAATGGAGGAACGTGTTCAGACGGTAGCATCTGCCTGTGTGCCCCAGGATATACAGGCTACCAGTGTGAACACAGAGGTATGTAATCATGCAGTAGTGCAAGTAACATTAGAATGTGTTCAGACAGATGCTAACGTCCTTTTACTTGTTTGTGTTAATGCCATCCTGTATTATATGAAACTATATTGGAGATCTGTTTTCCCAATTTTCTACTTTGGTCCTTTTATTTTTTATTTTTGCAGCAATTTCAATATTCCAGAAAAAATATTTAACCCTATGTAAGGTATACCTAAAGGTTGATGAGGATGATGAAAATATTCTGTGATATATTTGGACATCTAGTTTTTTTAGCAAAAGTTGTCCGTGCATTGATATATCATATATATCTTGAATTGCATCAAAATTGATTGTAATTATGGACTTAAATTGAAATATACATTTATTTCCTTCTTGATTATTCAAAATAAGTTGAATTCAAATCAAAATTCAAAATTCCTGTTACAGTGTGGTAAATCTGGAGATCAGAACAATACATATTTTAGAAAATAGAAGGAGGAAGGAGCAAGTCTTGTGTTGGGGAAAATCCATAACAAAATACAGACAACTTATTAAAGACAGTTTAATGAAGTTACAGTACTT
Source organism: Strongylocentrotus droebachiensis (assembly GCA_035222895.1). Classification (NCBI taxonomy): domain Eukaryota; kingdom Metazoa; phylum Echinodermata; class Echinoidea; order Camarodonta; family Strongylocentrotidae; genus Strongylocentrotus; species Strongylocentrotus droebachiensis. The sequence goes on along the minus strand of JAVYIG010000037.1, from coordinate 715,375 downwards.
TTTTAATAAAATTAAAGGGGTTAGGAGATATAACTAAACAGTACCTGTATGAGAATTGAAACGTCCATTGATATTGAGATGAAGAGCTACAGGTTCATGTATTTGTCATTTTTTTAATGCTACAATTCCAACTGCATGATCCATCATTTTTTGGAAGCTATTCCAAGATAATGGATAATGCCTCTAACATTAATGAGAACGATTTAATACATCATATTCTACTAAAACAATAACGTTTTTCATTTAATGTTTATATATTGATTAATGAAAGCTGAGAAACTTATGTAACAATTTTATAGTACCACTTCTGCTGCTCTTACTACTACTCCTGCTTCTACTGATGACATTGCGACTTTGTTTTCATGGATAAGATAATGAGTTATATTTAATTTACAACTCTTATTCTAATCTTACCACCTTTGAGCCTTACCTTTTTTAAGTCAACTTATTAATACACTGAAACACACTAAAAGTTTCCAAAAGTACGTAACCAATAAGAATTTAATATTAATATGAATATAAAGTTACTTTGTACTTCTTATAAATATAGTTTTGGATTTGTAATGTTGTGCATTATAATTAAATGTGAATATGAATCTGACTTGCACTGAAAAAATGTACTTCTGATAATTGCCTCACTTAAATCATATGTCGTTGGTTGATAGTGAGAAAGTCCTTATGTCAACATAAAACTTTAGACTAATGACAAATCTTATACTCAAACGATGATATATCAAGATTATTTATGCATTAATGACATTGCTGTTATGTAATATATATGAATTGACTTTGTATTATTTTCATTAATACAAGCAACGCATAACTTCAAGCTTTCATTAACTCTACTAAGAGTAAGATATGAGGGCAGGCTTTACTTTAACTTTGCTTCTTACAGAGTGCATGCCTGCTTGTATTAACGGAGGGAGCTGTGTTAACGGAGACTGTGAGTGCAGTCCAGACTATGAAGGCCAGTTCTGTGAGAGTAAGTAAAGAGAAAATGTTGTTGTGGGGTAAAATAAAGCTATGTGCAGCAATGGTCCATTTATAGCCAGGGAATGATTTGATTGCAGGGCCTTCGTGTAGATTAAATACTGATGAGGCTACCCTAGATAAACAAGACATATTACTATTATTTCTATTATGATTATAATCCGCATACTACTCAATCTCTGTGTGTGAATGGGAGTTGTGAATGCAGTCCAGATCATGAAGGCTAGTTCTGTGAGAGAAAGTAAATTTCCATACAGAGTTCCATGCTGAGTGGTGAACTGACTCTGAAAATTGCAGTAGCAAACTTGATGTCATTCTTGAATGACTAGAGATAATGTAATGGGGGTCAAGTTTAGCTTTGTGCAGCAATGGCCCTTAGTTTGCACACTACGTGACACCCATAAATATATAGGTACAATTGCATTTATTATATTCCAATTCCAATAAACCTTTGCTCGATGAGCTCTAATTTAAAGTAACAAATTAATTCTAATGACAAACGAAAACAATTAAGACATTTTTACAAATAATGTATCCGTTATTGAAAAATATTTGCATCTGTATGTACATGTAAGTCCTTTGAATACATGGAAAATACAGTTAGTTTACAAAGTATCTACTATTGAATGTGGTACTGATGAACACCAAATGGAAATATTAATATTGAAAATAATGTGTTGAAAAATCTTACAATATATAATCTGGATCCCCCCTCATCACATCACCTGTTCAGAACCAAAAGGGTGTTCAAGTATATGAGTTAATGCCCTTCTGGATCCAAACAGATGATATGAATATTCAATTCTTTGGCTCTTGAGGAAATGTTAATGCTCTAATAACATCTTCATGCATTTCAGCTAATCTGTACATTTATCTACCTAACCAATAGAATATGATACTTTGAGATTTATCTTGGTTGAAGTGAGAGAGTAAAAGATTCATAAATGGAAATGTTGTTCATTCAAGTTACAAATGTATTTATATTACAACCAAGCAACCTTTCTAAGGTAGGTAACTGTAACTATATATGTCAGCATAACTACATTGCCTAGAATCAACTGAAATGCAAACATTTTGATGAAAGCTGATATAATTATTGCACTTTTAATATGAGGTATTTTCTAAGTGGTAGGTTCATATGTTTATATTGGACTTCTACCAAAGTTATTGGATTAAGTTGCAAAATGATTCACTTTCCACCCTCCAGTTACTTGCTATATCTACAGCTATACATACGCCAAGTTAGAGCGTTTTCACAAATTCATTTTGTGTTCACTTTTCAGATTTACGGAAGCCTGTGACGATCCGATTCACACCAAGTATCAACGATCTACCTTTAGTCGGTGATGACCTGACGGTTGTTTGTGAGATTATCGGTATGACCGACCTAGTTGAACCACGCTGGATGGACCAACTTGGAAACCCGGTGCGCTTGTTTGGTATAGGTAAGTGAAAGAACGAGAGGTGAAGAGGAGGAAGAGGCAGAGAGGGAGGGGAGAGACAGAGAGAGAGAGAGATAGAGAGTATCAATGATCTTCCTTTAGTTGGTGACGACCTCACGGTCGTTTGTGAGATTATTGGTATGACCGATCTCACTGAACCACGCTGGATGGACCAACTTGGAAATCCGGTGCGCTTGTTTGGTATAGGTAAGTGAAAGACGAGAGGTGAAGAGGAAGAAGAGGCATAGAGGGAGAGAGAAGGGGAGAGAGAGAGGGAGAGAGAGAGAGAGAGAGGGGGAGATAGAGAGAGAGAGAGAGGGAGAGAGACGGGGACAGAGAGAGAGGGAGCTTCACAATGACTATCGGTGCGCTTCTTTGGTATCGGTAAGTGAAGACGAGCGGTGAAGAGGAGGAAGAGGCAGAGAGGGAGAGGCAGGGAGATTCACAATGGCAATCATTGATGGTATTCTCACTTCAGAAACTACAAGAGTGAAAGAGAAAGAACTTGAAAGAAGACCAATCAACTATCCCAAAGTAGATGTAATGGTGGTAGTTGGTAGAAGTTGATATAAATACATTGAACGATACACATTAAGATGAATGCACATGAATTAAAATATGAAAACTGTATGTATATAAAGATGATAAAAAACAAAAGCTTAATGGAACTCCTCGAATTTTCTCCAAATTTAGTATTTACACCAAAAATAATACCATCAAATCTGTTATTGTTATTATCTTTGAAGCTCCTAACCAGCGGGTTGGAGTGCAGTACTCATCCCGCACAGCGACCACCCTGGTACTGAACAACCTCCAGGCCAGAGATGCAGGCATCTACACATGCACTCTAGGAACTCTCACCAGCTACTTCACCATCACCGTTGCTTCACAAGGTCAGTCAAATAAGTTGATTATGTGTTATTTGATTATTATCATACAATCACAGGATATAGACTTTTAAATTAAGGCCTGGCCTTCTTCTCTTGTCTCCAAATACTTTCATTAATGAATATGTTTAGATTTGTTGTTTTCTTGTCATCTCAGCTTATGTTATTCTCATGTTTACATATTTATATTATTTTGTAACTTTTGTTTGTCTATTTGCTATGTATATTGTAAACTGAACTGAACTGAATAAAGCCTGATGTTATAAACACTATTATATCACGGTGTCTAGAATGTAAGCAATTGGTCAAATGACACCATGACCGTGCATCATTCTTTCTTACCACACCTACTACACAAAGAGTTTCCATCAAAAAGTGATAGCTCACAGCTAAAAGTGATAATGCATGGGTGAGATGCGCATATGTTCATCTCTGGTGTGTAACAGAATCAAAGGTGTGATGAAATGCACGTTGTTCCAAATGGCAAGGGCATTGATGCGCACACTGAGCATTACACTGTTTGAGCTTCTTTACCGTGATGCCATTCAAAGGTAATGGTAGCCCCATGAAAGTGTGATAGATACAATTATATAGAATTGCTTTTACACACATCGCATATCACTCCTGCCTCTGTGTTTTCCAGCTGACTGTTCTGTGATCTGTCACAATGGAGGAACCTGTGTGTCTAACCGATGTATCTGTCCTGAATACTTCAGTGGGCAGCAGTGTGAACAGAGAGGTGAGTGAGCCTACCATTGATGGGAACGTATTACCATGCTAACAGGGCTCAACAGCCAATCTAAATCAAGGTTTCCATGGTAGTTAACATTGATGGCATAGTTACCATCGATGGTAAGTTTTGTGCAACTGGCCCATTATCTATTTTCTAGCAATGTGCACAATCATTTCTGACATAATAGTTGAATAAGTGAATTTAATTTATTTTGTTGAATCTATTGACAAAATGAACATGTATATTCACGGTAAAAGTAACATATAAACCAGGTATCATATGTGATTGTGTATAAACTGTTAGTTTTTCACTCATTGATTGATAGATAGAGTAAAGTGCTTTGTCCACACGACATTTCTGCAGTTCATGGCACTCATTGCAGCTATTAGCCCCACCTACCATCCTAGTATAGCTTCTTGAGTGAGCTGCTAAAAGGATTACTCCATCAAGTATCAAGAAAACATATTCAAACTGATCTCTCTTCCTTACACAGTTGGCCCTGACTATGTTATCACCGTAAGCCCTCCCATTGACCAAGCACCTGTCCTTGGCAATGATATCAGCTACGTGTGTCAGATCGCTACTAGCAGCAACTATCCGCGCCCTGCCTGGACCTCACCAGGGGGTGTCGCCGTGTTACCCATCGGGCAAGGTAAACATTCTTCCACTCTTTTAATAATAATGTGGATATTTATAAATGGCTGGTATCCCCCAGGCTCTGACGTCATGGCGCTTTACACATATTACCCTGGTTATAGGCGAGCTGCCAGAGTAACTAGCGCTCAAGCATATCAAGTACCCATTTACACCTGGGTGGAGATTGGCAAATGTAGATTAATGTCTTGCCAAAGGACACTCTGCGGCGGCACTAGAACCTTGTACCGTGTGATCTGCAGTCGGATGACTTATCCACTAGACAACAACACCTCTACATCTTTTGTATGGTGAACATCATGAAAACACATGTGTGGTTGTCAATCTGTTTAATTAAAACAGCATCTGGATACAAATATATAAAAGTTAAAGTGAAACCCAACCCTAATAGAAAATGACTCTAAAAGAAACCAGTTAAATCAAAGCTTTTTTACATCCTGCCAGGTTCCTGTTTTCTTCACCTGGATGGAAAGTGGAAAGTGTTAATTACTATCTTGCCGAAAGGCTTTTGCACCATAGTAAGGATTCTAACCATATTTTTTGTGATAAATTGATGCATGTAGAGGTGTCATGGTCTAGTGGGTACGTCGTCGAACTGTGGATCGCAGTTCGAGTCCCAACATGGCACTTATGTCCTTTGGTAAGACATTAATCTCTCCACCCAATAGTTACATGGGTGCGGGTAGGAAGGAATTCCTTGAATGCTGTGAGCACCGGAAATTATAACCTAGCAGAGGCGGGATAACATTGGAGCCCCTTGAGCACCTTGCGTGATGGAGGAGTGTGCTATAAAAATATCAAATATTATTATCATCATTATTGTGCTGATACATCATCTCAATATCATCACCTTCACTTATCTCCTCTCATATGTTTGACCGTTTTTAGGTGGTTCTGATCATCTGAATGTCCAGTATGTCTCTGATCGTGAGTCAAGGCTTCTCATCCAGGACCTCACTCCCAATGATAACGGGATCTACACCTGCTACATTGGAACTCTCACCAATTCCGTAGTCATCTCTGTTGAAAGTAAGTCCTTGTTTTTGTTTATTCAAATACTCTACAAAATAATTAATCCATCCCAACTTTTATAACTTTTAAACTTTTATAACTTTTAAACTCTTTTTTTGCCAAAATGTCACTATGCTTTTCTAATTTTTTATCAGTAAAAATTTCGGTATTTTAATAAGCTGGGGAATGCCTCGACAGAACCTTTATTTGGTTCTTTTGCAATTTCCATTTCATGTTCATTATCTATTTCTTTGATTTCTTACTCTTGTCTTTACTTCTCTTTTTAATTGTGTGTTTAAAGTTCAATATATACTGTGTATCCTACATGTTTTCAATTTACAATGTTTTTCAATGTACTTTTTTTAATGGACTTGAATAAAATCAAATTGAATTGAATTGAATTGTTTTAAGAGACTAAAATTGCTTCATTTCATTGTCTGTAAGCATAATCTGATATAGAATTGTGGTGGTCTTTATTGTAATGCATTTCAAGGAGAAGTGAGGAATGTTTTAAAATGGTGTAAAAGTCGTGCTGCTAAAAAGTGGTCACAAATTGTGCATTGTTTCTTTGGTATCTGAGCGAGATGTCATATCATATACAGATGTGCCTGCAATGCAACATGTTTAACTTTTGATGATTTTTGGTACATCGAAGAGTGTAATGTGACTTTCCTTATATGAATTAAACTTGTTAATTCATATAGTATTTGAAAATCCAATCTCAAGTTTTGGTTGCAATAATAATAATAATGATTTGTACTGCAAGACTATTACAACAACTATTTGAGCCCTAAGGTTAAGGGTTGTAGCTTGCCCTCAGTATGCCAATGAGATAAAAACAGCATAGATCAAGCTGATATATAGATGAAATAATAATAACAATAATGATAATATTAATAATATTAACAAAAATAATGATAAGAAATGTTGATAATTGTCTTTGCTTGTATCAGTACCCGATTGCCCTGGACCTTGTCAGAATGGAGGGACCTGTGCAGGTGGAACCTGTCTATGCCCTAATGGATTCACAGGGGTACTTTGTGACAGACCAGGTAAGTTAAGATGGGAACAGTAGAGATTCATAAAATATTGGATGGCTTTGAGTGTGATACAAGAATAAATTATCACATCGAGAGCAATAAATTTCATTATCACACAAAATCAAAGCCATACAATAATATTATTATCTATATAAGGCTAAATGGCAAAATTTTACTTCCTCAGTAAATATGGCTTTCTTCCTGTATGATATCAATATCGAAAGTTGGAGTTCTTGGATGACTGAGCAATAGGAAAACAATACAAGTCAGTCATCCGGGTACTGCGCTAAAGATATTAAATACACTGATTTATTGTACCACTTAAAAGCCTTGTATAGAAAGTAAAATAATATACCTGTCTTTGTCTTTAAAGGCTGTCAAGGACCAGAATAATGAATTGGGCAAAACAAAATCTTCTTTTTATTTTATGTCACACTGAAATTTGTTGTTGTTGCAATAGTCCTTCTGAGATGTCATACATGTGTGTTGTGAATATATAATAAGAGAATATGTGAATAAATATGATATAGTTGATTATAAATTGTCAGTATGTAATCAATTGAAATAATGTTGAAATTGAAGTTCCTATTGTCTACTTAATAAGAAAGTTATAAATGTTTGAAGTATGAGATCACAAATTGCAATTTGCAATTTGGTAACTGGATTGTGATGTATTTATGGACAACTCTGTCGTTTGTTGGGGACGAAAAATATCAATATATTTCTGTTTTTCTGCCAAGCACCTTCTCCCTTGGGGACGTATCAAATATATTTTAGGTCTTATATTATTAAAGGGTCTCTAAAAAGAAAAGAGTCTCCTGAGTTAAACCGCACTTCATCACAGTGACACTGCTGATTCAGCCAATTTTAAGTGCCACATGTGTAGTGATTACAAATTCATAAATTTCTAATTTGTTTTGATTCCCTGATTTTTTCCTCTTTCTTTTTATAGAGTAGTTTACTATTACTAAGCTTGAATTTCCCTTTAATAATACATTGCCAATTGTCTTTGCAGCTTACACCATTCAGATACGACCAGTCGGCCAGGCAAACACCGTGATTGGAGGCAGTATCAGGATGTCATGTGAGATAGAGGGCGCCAGACCCACGTACCTTCAACCTAGATGGACTGGGCCAAACAACCAGCCAGTCACCACAGGTTAACATAATTAACATGACAATTTGTGTATGAAATGGCCGTATGAGACTGTTTGAATGTTGATATCAGCATAGACACAGCTAAAAATTGGCCAAGCTTCCAACATAGGACAATTTACAAGAATGACAGGTCAAAATTAAGTCAGCTTGAACAGGATAACCCAGAAAAGTTTGAGAGCTTATTTCTAGTAGGGTTATACGTGGCATGTTCTTGGTTGTTTATCTTTTGGGTTTAGTACATGCACTTCTTCAGTTTGTTTTTGTTTCCATGTCTGTTGAAGAAATTGCTAAAACCTTAATCACATTGCAAAACTGACCGATTATGTGTCATTTGAGGTATTGTAATTGTTTTTTTGTTTGGTCTCTGGTGGTCTGGTGTCAATCTCATTTGTATGACTTGGGTATCAAGAAGTCATTCCCACCTATTTGACACCTTATACATATCCACACATGTCTGTTGAGTTCACATGAAAATTCAGAATTCAGAGACTTCGCGAGATACCGAAAAGCCAACCAAGAATTAACGTAAATAGACATGTAGGAGTAATAGACTAGTCATTGGTATACAGGATTCATCTTCAATCTGTAGAACCCAACTCAAGATTGTTCAGCATCGGTTCTTTAACCAGTTAGTGATCGTTACTCGCAACAACCCACTGTCAACTCTATGGTGGACTTGTAGTCACTACTTTATCATTAGTATTATCATTATAATTATTATTGTTATTAGTATTATATTCATCATTATTTATTCTACCCCATGTTGTAGACCCCAACTCCCGTGTGTTCAGCATTGCCACCTCTTCACTGGCCAACCAGCTAGTGATCTCAAACCTCCAGTCCGCAGACCAGGGCACCTTTACCTGCACAGTCGGACCTGTCATCGCTACCTTCTCTATTGTTGTCGAAGGCAAGTTTTTACCTTCAGTGCTTTTAAAAAGTGGCTTCTCTAGCATGAATAAGAGTATTAAAAGCTGCAGTTCTGTCCAGCTCAAATGATGTATGTAAATTGGCATCTTGAAAGTGTTAATTAAATAATCAATGGAATATATAGATTTTAGCTTCTCCTAATTGTGAACATTTTAGAATGTGTTAATTAATTAATTAATTATTCATTAAGTCTGAGCAGTAACTATACTCCTGTGTATGGCTGATGCAACTTTTATCACAGAAGTGGTAAACCTGAGAAACCCTCTGTAGCCATATTTAAATTATCATTTTATATCTGTAATGCGCTTAGAGACGGTATTCCGTACTAAGCGCTATATATCTTCAGATTTTGATTAATTTTATTAACTATGATTACCTCTATCTGGTACAGAAGCCCGTTGTCCAATACTGGGTGGTTACTGTAGAAAGGTCTAAGCTACAGTTATGAGGGAATTAAGTAGTCAGTGTGTTAACTAAGATTATCTCTATCTTGTACAGAAGCCCGTTGTCCAATACCGTGTCGGAATGGAGGCTCTTGTGTCAGGGGATCCTGTGCGTGTCCTAATGGCTACAGTGGTATAGCATGTGGAACCAGAGGTAAGATCAAAGCATCTCTGGGGAGTGTTTCACTAAGATCCTAAGTTGAACTTATCTCTCAGTTGGATTAACAGATTAGGAAAATAGTTTGTAAAAGTCTTTTTAAAAGGCATAAATTTTTATTCAAATCATCCATATTTTCTATTATCAAAGAGATTTCTTGTTCTTGATGTGGAATTTAGGAAAAGTCTAAAATACTTGAATTCTTACTTTTGAATATATTTTATTTTAAGGCTACAAATGGCTCTCCATAATTTTTAAGTCAGACTAAGAGTTAAGTTCCACTTAGGATCTTTGTGAGACGCCCCTAGGTATATTATATTGTGACATTATATCATGACTTTCAATCACTGGAGGATACTGAATATGATACATTACCTTGAGGAATATTCCTCTATAATTATATTATTCTATAATTCTATTCACTGCTTCAAGGGTACAATTTTACTTTTGAACACTGAGTGTTTACTGTCAAATCAGAACTTTTGTGACATAAAACTCTCCTGCGTGTATGGATAGTTTTTGTTTGAATTTCCCCTCTTCAGTTTCGGGCATTACACAACAAAATGTTGCTTCATGAGGATGTATGTTCAGACTCTCTAGATGAAACATTGATTGCTTCCTTGGCTACCCATCTTCTTTCCTGACTTCAATCCTCACTTATTTTTATCTCCTTAACATAGATCCTTCAGATGTAAGAATCAAGATCACGCCAAACCGCCAGGGTGTCTCTCACATCGGGCAGGATCTCGAGATCCTGTGTGAGATCCTTGGTACCAGCATCTATCAGAACCCCATGTGGAAGGGACCCTCCGGACAACTGGTTCCTGGAGCCACGGCAGAACGGAACAACCTGAGAGTCCAGGAAGTCTATGAGACACCATCAGCCACCAGACTGTACATCAGTGGTCTTAGCCCTGCTGATAAGGGACAGTATATCTGTATGGTGGGACCAGTCATGGCTAGGTTTACTCTGATGGTAACAGGTAAATCCTATCATGCGTATGACAAAAGCGCTTAAATAGGGTTATTCTGAAAGAATTCTATACGGGGGAGAAATCTTTTTCACCCCTCTCCTATGTAAATAGCAAAACAAATTCTCATTTGAATATTTGAAGTACATGTCAACAGCTAAATTTACATTAAAAAATAATCAATGAAAGATTTAAAAAAAAAAAAAAAATTGCAATAAAAAAACGAACACTTACTATGGTGTAATAGAACCAAACTATCATTTGATATCTGACATTATAAGATGATGATGTTGATCCTAATCAAATGAATGGTTGAAAGTGTACCTGACTCCCGGCATTTATTTTGCCTAACGCTTAATTTGGATAATGATCGGTCATTGTCTAATGGTAATACCTAGTCATCAAAATCATGTTCTAAAACATCATTTTATAAAACAAATAAAACATAATACTTAAAAACAAATAATACACATCATTTTGTTGGGGCATTAGTAAAATTACCCACACTCGGTACCTTCAAAACAGTCCAAACACCCTCGGCTATCGCCTAGGGGTTGTTAGACTGTTCCAAAGGTACCTTCAGTGGGTAATTCTTACCAATGCCCTCACTGCTGTGTATTATTTGTCTATTGATAAAGTCTACATGTGTAAGAACCACTTTCCTATAAAAAAATTCTTTATGACAGCTCCACAGTGCAACCCACAATGTATGAATGGAGGAACTTGTAACAACGGACAGTGTATTTGTCACCCTGGCTACATTGGTGCAATATGCCAAAATCAAGGTAATACATTAGCATCCCAATTTTTATCTCAACAGACATATTTTTGTGAATGTCATGTATAATTGTTCCATCTTGAGATCAAGCCAATACAATTGATTCAATTTTATTAAGACAATTCGTTGTACATACTAAATTCTCTTGTGGAACGTTCTAATTTTACCTTTTTTAATAGATTTATTAACCACAAATATTACATTGTCTGTACAAATTTAAAGTTTGGAAATGATTTCATCTGCGAGATTTAAAAGAGTGATTGCACCGTAACATATATACTTGTGGATAAATCATGGAAATTGAAATTTGATTTCTCAAAAATGCATTCTTTCCTGTCCAAAGGTTTTAAATGCTTTGCTACCACCAGTGCATGAACAGTTCAGAAAATGGGAAATTCTACTTGTTGACCAACGACCACTAGCTTACCCGTAATATTAAAAGAAATCTTGCCCAAAGCAAATTCATCCTTTGCATTTTCCTATTTTGTGTCATTTATTATTCATAGAATTAGTTTAAATCATCTTATCATGAATCTTCCATTGCAGGTGGCTTCTCTCTTAGTATACGTCAGGTTGGTAGCACGCCGCCTGTCCAGGGAGCCAACCTACGATTCTCCTGCCAGTCCTCTGGGGCAGGCAGGCTTCAGAACCCTGTCTGGAGGGATCCACGGGGGCAGAGAATCACACACCAGCAAGGTCAGTTTTATTTATAGAATTTCATTTGAGAAGCATTTATAGAAAAGAAAGAATTTCCATTATCGGTTTAACTTAATAAAATTTGGAGTGGACTTTAAAAGATTATATGTAGAGAAGTTCATTGAGTACAGCTGTTTATGTCTGTCTGTAACATTTGGTAATTTGAAAGGAGTGCATTTGTTGTAGTGATGGAGGAAGGTACTAGTTGTAGAAGCCTACAAGATGGTCCTTGTGTGAAGAAAGCAAAAAATGGAGTAAACCTTTATTAATAAACATTATGAATGAATAATATGCAGAAAATATTATTCCTTCTGGTCTAATCTGTTGTGGAACCAAGAACCTGTAATTCTTGTTCTGATGAGTTTACAATATCTTCATTTATTTTACTGCTGCTGTTAGTGTAAAGTTTGTTTGAATCTGTATTTTATGTTATTTTCTCTCCCATTGAGGGTTCAATCCTGTCTCTGAAAAAAATGTCCTATAGACAATTAAAACAGCACGGTTGCTGCTTTCCTTCAATGTTGTTTGTATAGTTGCAGCATTTTATTCCAGCTTTTGGATTATTTATCTTTTGCAGGAGGGTCAGATTGAGTTTATGTCGAGATGATATCACCATCTACCAATGTTATTTGTATATTTGCAGCTTTTATTTCTAGCTTTCTGATTATTTATTTTTGCAGGAGGGTCAGATCGAGTTTATGTCGAGATGATATCACCATCTACCACGACTCTGGTCATAAACAGTATCTCAGCGGCTGATGCAGGCAGCTATGCATGTATCCTGGGAACAGTTACTACTACGCTTAATATCCACATCGATGGTAAGTTCTGTCAATAACCAATATATGTAGATTAGAGAACCTTAGATATTTCTGTATATTTACCACCCTCTCATGAAGTATACTTACATGTGTGTTAGTTGTTAGCGGACGAGCGGTAATTTAAAACATATATTTGATGAATATTATTTTGATGAAATCTTTAAAGATACCTAGAAAGAAAGTGAAAATGTTTACCTAATGTAGATTTATGAAAATGAGCTAGATGTCACAGTAAAAGTCAGTGTGAACCAAGCAACAAACAGAAAGTTGCAGTGTGGCAACAAACAGTCTTCACAAAATTGTAAAATGGATATTGAGGAGGAGGAGGAGAAGGATGATGGCTTCCTGTATACCACTGGTACATGATTATGTCTTTGTTTGGCGCTTCTGGTGTTTAATTGCTCCAAAATGTCTTACAAAATTCAATGTCTGTAGTCAGTGTGCCTGCAATGAAATCCACATTGGTGACAGAAGTGCCTATATGTACACCAGCTGCACCTCGCTCTATCTTTAAATACTCTTGCCATTCATGGGTTGATATTATTTGTTTCAGCTCGAGTGGTTCAATGTAACCCACCTTGCCAGAATGGAGCCACTTGTCGTGAGGGAACATGTATCTGCCACAGAGGATACTCTGGACAAGCCTGTGAGAGGATAGGTACGGTATCCAAACCTAATCATCTGTTGGTTTAGTGCCAGTTTGGTCTTTTACCTATTTGGTCTTAAATGCATTTGGTCTGTTACAAAATCGCTTTCAAGAAACACAAGGCACTTTGTGGCCAAGTGTGTAGTAGACGAAATTGTAAGTACCCCCAACTGGTATTGGATTAAATGTTCAATTGGACTATGAAAATGGGACGAACTGATACTATTTATAATTAAAAAACGTTAAGAACAGTATTCAAAGTCTAGATTTGCACTACTGTGGGTGGAATCTATTTGAATTGCATGTACAAATAAATCAAGACGGTCACTGTTTGTCATTAAATTTTAGTGTTTAACTACGAATTTGATACAACACTAGACCACTATTTTTTTTTTACATGACTCGTTGCTTCATTCTTAATTTAGGACAAAAAGTAAAGTCTGTTTAAATACTGTGGGGGTTTGCATGTACCTTTATGTCTGTCTGTAATTAATGTTGTTAACTTTGTAGCGACTGCGAATTAGTTCCAGAATCTCTTGAAGTTTAATTTGTTGACCATGCTACAAAAATCCTCGTCGGGGCTTGTTAGGCATCGCTTTGATTTAGTTGGGGAACATTCAGGGACAGTTGACTGTCTCGTTTTTGTAATTTTGGTTTGTAGTGAAGCATGTCAATACTCCCAGGAGAAAAAGACCTTTTTTACTGTTTACATGCTATACAATTAATCTACCTATGCCACATTGTATTTATCATGTGATAAATATACCCTGTGCCAAAGGCTTCATGATTATCAAACTGTTTCCAGTGCAAGATTCTTCTATACCGGTGTTAAAAGGTTTGTCGGGGAGCTAATCAAAACCAGAAATATGTAACTTTGCAAACCTATTGTCTTGGACAATGGAATCCTTTCTATCAATTGGTACCTATTGTTTCGTGCAAAACTGCACAGGCAAAGAAAGCAACCAAAGTGTTAAAGCCCCACTGCACTACTTGTAGCTACTTGCGCCCTCTATATAGCAAACGATAGGGACTTTTAGATTCGCACGAAGACAATAAGGATTGCTACGATCGACGTCCTTTTAATGCACTGCCTTGAATGGACATCACACCTTTCAGTCCACGCAAATCTAAAAGTGCTAATCGGTGCCTGTTGGTCCCCCATGACCCCCTTTTTCTTATATTAATTGAGAGTTGATTGGACGAGATAACCACCTGTCAGTGACCTTGCAGGGAAGTCTAATATCCCCTGGTCAAACTAGTACAGACAAGCTTTAAGATGTTGTGTGTTTGTTTGTGATGTCACAGGTCAAGAATGCATCAGACCCTGTCAGAATGGAGGAACCTGTCTGAATGGAATCTGTCAGTGTATCCCAGGGTACTCTGGTATTGACTGCAGAAATGCAGGTTTGTACATTTTCTCACTTTATCGACCCATCAATCACTTATCGATTTCAATCTTTGTAAAGAGATTTAATCAAATTGTAAATTATAACATCTGCACTTGTAGTAGTTTGTACTGATATTTGGAATATGCTCCTCAACCAGGGTGCTTCTGACATGAAAATCTCCCTCTGATAATTTTGTTATACATACATTTAGGTTAATTTACTTTTTTAATATTGACACTTTATTTCTAATATTGACACTCCAAAGCAAGTAGCCAAGTGACAGATGCCATGAATTTGTGTTTTTATCTCTAATCCACTAACTACAGAATTCTCTATCTCATCAATAACAACTTAATTACTTATATCCCTTGTAAAATTGATATTTTTTTGTTTTTAGTAACTCATAATGAAAGATGGACTGGTTCAATAAGGGTCTTCGTAAAATACTTTAAAATGTAAGCTTAAATATGTCACATTATCAAGAAACGTGAACCATCACAAATTAATTTTTCACATTCTTAAAAGCTTGCAAAACTTTGTATTAAAGGCTATAAATAATTTAGTTTTTACTGTTTGTATTGAATTGGAGACTTAAATCAGTAGACTGCTACCTTTTTTCAGGACTGTATCGATATGGAGATTTATAATAATGATTTTCTTTCCTATTCAGATATCAGGATCCTTCCTCCTCCAACTAGTACGCTGGTCGTTGGTCAGAATACAACCTTTGTCTGTGAGATTTCAGACCAGCTGGGCTACTTTAATCCAACTTGGCTGGGTCCAGGAGGTACACCTGTCAACGTCAGGTCTGGTAAGTTTGTTAAAACCTACGCTGCAATTAGATACGTTTTAATACTCTTAGTGCACAAATTAGTGCTTGAATAAGCCTTGAAATAGCTACATTTTACTTTTTGTTAGCATTTGCTTTTAAACTGGGTATCATTCACCTTTTCTGTCATCAACACCCACCTTAGGAAATATGAATAAACAGCATTATTGGACTGTAGTTAGAAAAAAAGGTGATTCCCAAGAACTTTAACTCATTTCTTGGAGTGCACACATAGAATTTATGGCATGCTTAAACTTGCTTAACCCTTACTGTACTGGGGGGGGGGGGGGGGCCTGGGAGGCCCCCCCCTCGACATTTTCGGAGATTGCGCCGCAACCGCTTGGAATTTTGAATTGTCGTTTCATGACTTTTTTCCCTCAAGTCTGACGCACATTTTGATACCATTTTCGTCGAAATCGGATATACCTGTAAGGCGTTACATAACAATTAGTATGCGCATGTCATAAAAAAAACAAGCAAAAAATAAAAATCGCATCAAAATTTGCATAAATTATCATTATTAATTACATTAAAATAACTTTTTTGTATTTAAAAAGAAGTTTCATATGAATAATGAGTTATCACATTCAAAAAGTGGAGTTTGACACGTTTTCTGTAAAACGCATAAAATTAGCGCATTTTGCATAATTAATTAGGCTAACGACAAAAATTTGCATATTCTGAAAAAACTAATTATACCATCTTGTTCCTTACGTAGATATATACAAACATGCAAATTTTCGTGTTCATCGGACAATCGACGGCCGAGATCATAGGGGGGGGGGGCCTCCCAGGCCCCCCCCCCCCCAGTCAGTGGGTGCTCAAAATAGCCCAGTACAGTAAGGGTTAAAATATAAAATTCTTGAAACATGAAGATGTTTACACATTCACCCAATCAAATAATGAAATCTACATTTAGATTTGTTGATAAAGTCACCCCCCCTTTTCTCTCTCTTTATAACCATGGAGTGAGTTTAAGACTGCATGTATAGCACAATGAAAGTTATGGTGAACACAAATTCACATCGTACTTTGATATGTGCAGTTTTTAATCCACTTTTTATTCTGGCTTTCTGCTAGACAATGGAAGGTATGTGGATGAGAAAGTGTCTGACTATGTGTCTCTTCTACAAGTAATAAGGGTTCAATAGGCAGACAAATACGTCTAATTCACAACAATCTGCAGTTTTTAATCCAGATGTTAATCTTGCTTTCATCTAGGTAATGGAAGGTACGTGGTTGAGAGGGTGTCTGACTATGTTTCTCGTCTCCATGTGGTGAGGGTCCAGCAGGTGGATACAGGGGTGTACGTCTGCACCGTGGGTATGCTCCGAGCGTCCTTCACTCTCACCATAGAGGGTAAGCTTTATTTACGTTTATTTTATTTCCTGAGCGTAAAGCAGTATATCAATACCAAAGAATACAAGAAAACGAAATACAATTATACAGTTACAGTTTACAGAAAGAAACGCATCAACTATGCCTGGGGACTACCAAAAGAAACTGAGTTTCTGTAAAAGGCTCTCATTAGTTGATGGTATAATATATAAATATACACAAGTATACATAAATATACATACTTACATAAGATATACATAATTTAATACCAAGAAGATGCAAAAGACAAATCATGATATCTTGAATATAAATACATTGTTCAGGTCGTAAGAGTGAACCAATTCAAAAGATGAAAGAAGAAAACAAAAATTAAGCTAACAAATTTGATGGTAGCCTGAGATGGATGGAATTGTAAACATGTAGGTGATCCATGGCTAGAACATAGAGTAAATGTTGACAAGGAAGTTATTTTCTTGAAAAACAATCAAAATAATATGATTAAAATATACCAGAAATTTCACTGTTTAGCTTTAAAACTGATATAGATTGGCTACTGGGGCAATATTGCGGATCACTTTCTTGCTGATTTAATCACCAAACTATGTTTTATTTATAATAATTTTTTTCATCAGCTCCTGAATGTCCTCTGCCATGCCTGAACGGGGGCACGTGTGTAGCAGGAGGTTGCCAATGTCATGCAGGTTATACCGGAAGACAATGTCAAAACAGTGGTAAGTAACAACCCTTCTTATACCAATCATTATGAGGCGTTGCAAGAAAGTTGCGATTGATTGCAAGTTGCATAATTTGCAACTGTTATTTGCAATTGATCGCAACTGAATTTTCTTGCAACGCCCCACTAGTCCCCTAAATTTGATAAGATTAAAGTTTTAACAATTAAATTAAGATACTAAATCTACCTTTTATATTCACCTTCTCTCTCTCTCTCTCACTAATGGGGCGTTGCAAGAAAGTTGAGTTGCGATTAATTGCAAATTTTCAATTAATTGCAAGACTTATGCTTGATTTTGGGGATTTGCAATTGATTGCAATTTTCTTGCAACGCCCCATAGGTACCGTAGTACTGCTTCACCCTACATCTGACACCATAATCATAATCATAAACACCTTTAATGGAGTTGTAACCAAACATGTTGCTACCCACTCCTCTCCTGTAAGAGGTTCTCCCAGTGCTCGGTTGCAGAGCCTTGCCCCCAGCTCTCCTAGAGGGTTCCAAAATCGGGTGTATTTGTAATTTAACAGCCCTCCATGACTTCAAGTTGCTCTAAAAACCCATCTCTCTCAATTATAATTTTTGCGTACCGTAATACTTTGTGTTGTTTTAGTTTACCTGTATTTAGGACAAGAAAGCGATATGTTCGAGATTGTAATATGTACAGCGCCATGAGCGTCAGAGCCTGGCGGATACCGGCGCTATATAAATATCCATATTATTATTATTATTTGTAAATCACTGATCCTACCATACCAGCACAAATTCAATCATGGCTCTCTATGTTCATGTAACTACCATTACCTTAACTCAAACAAACACTCCTGTATAAAGATAGGGAGATGTTAGTCACTCCCCCACCATACCAACTCAATTGCCACATGTACCACTACCAAACTGCAGCAAATAACTCCTAAAAGTATCCCCATTTCGCCAATTAATTCCTTCATTTTCATAAGTTTCTTCCAGCCTTTTACAAAAAAAAATTCAAGTGATTTTTGTCAATCTCTAATACAGTATCAACAAATTCCTTAATGGATTACAACTACCGTCATAAAATTCAACAGAACGTAAATGATGTTTCCATGCTTTAATAGTAGTTTTAAAGCTTCATGAAGAAAAAAAAGAGGTGTATACATTGGTATATCAATGCTAAATGTACTTTATGTAACATTGGAAGAACAATCCTCATCTATGCACCTATTTCTCCATACCTTCCAGGACCACCCTTCCAGGTGCGGATCCACCCCCCTGATACCAACCAGTACCTGGTAGGTCAGGATATCACGTTCCTGTGTGAGGTGCCCCAGGGTAGCCCCTATGGTAGGCCGCAGTGGAGAGGGCCTGATGGTGTACCCATCGTAGCCATCACACAGGGTAGGTGCTTCTGTATTTCGTTTGCTTCTGTTATTTGACAGATGTTGCGATCAGGGGCCCGTTTCACAAAGCCCCTTTTCAATGACAAATGACAAAAGTCAGTGACAAATCTGCTGATATCCAATCAGAAGCAAGGATTTCAGTAGCTTATAACAAAAACTGTCATTTGTCACTGATGACAAGTTTTGTGAAACGCCCCCCTGGAAGTCTGCTTTGTCAATGAGTGATGCATGAACCTATTGTACAATATGTTTTTGTGTTGTCTCTGGCATAAGGGTGATGAACAAAAAATGTGTTAAATCACTTCGCATCTTATTAATTTTTTGTAAGGACAGGATGAAGAATTAAGAATAGGGACTTTTAGATTTGCAAAATAGTGGACTGCTACGTGTGTCATCCTTTTAAGGCACTGCCACTGCATTAAAAGGACGTCACACATAGCAGTCCACTATGTCGACGTGCAAATCTTAAAGTACCTAATGGTAACCTATAGAACACACTTCAGACAATATCCAGGCTGAAATGTGTTTTGAAGTTATCGCAAGCCTTTAGAGTGTGTACTGAATGAATTCCTTCTTCACAGGAGCTCCAAATCATCTGAGTTCCCAGGAAGTTGGATCCTACCTGACCCGCCTTGTTATCAGAAGCCTTCGTCTAGATGATGCAGGCTCCTACACGTGTTATGTCGGACCTCATTCTACAACTTTCACCATCACCCTGGAGAGTAAGTAATGTTTTTTGTTTAAAGCCCTACTGCACTACTTATAGCTACTTGCGCCCTCTATATAATATACAATGCCTGATCGGTGACCATTGGTCCCCCATGATCCTCTTTTTCTTATATTAATTATGAGCTGATTTGATGATATAACCACCTGTCCAGTGACCTTGCAGGGTGGGCTAATCTCTTCTGTACACTAGTGCAGATGGGATTTAAAGTGTATCAACCACAAAATGTATACTTTGCTCTGTACTTAGAGAGACACCCTTGGCACACTACTTGCTGTTTTGATTCCTACATGTAGATTTCAGGATTAACCCCTTCTCTAAGACTTTGTACCTCACACTTCCCTTATTTCCCTTTTATTCAGCAGAATCCAGAATTTTGTTAATTACTTTTTTTTTCTTTTGTACATTCATCTGACATGCAAGCAAAATTGTGTATTTTTGTGTTACTACTTTGATATTGTGATGTAAACATTTATTTATTCTGCTATATTTTTTCTCATTTGCTATGTTTTTCTATATATACATATCTTTTTTAAAGCTTTTTGTATATGATTGTATGTATGATGTGAACTCACATTTTTGTCCTTGGACTTTTTGACAAGATTGAATAAAACCTAATTTGAATATGTAATCTAATTCTGTAGGTACTGGAGGTCGCACCTGCACAGCTCCTTGCCTGAATGGAGGGACTTGTATGGATGGTAACTGTATTTGTCCTCAAGAGTTTACTGGACCATCATGCGAGAGACAAGGTAAGATGATGTCATTTATTCATTGAGAGCACCATGTGCTGATGACAGTTGCCAGTGCTAAAGCAAGAGTAATAAATATGAAGATACCTCAGAAGCAAATATAGCACTATTCATTAGGAGAGTTTTCTTTAATGTAAAATGATCAAAACCTTGTATTACTTTGGTGTTCATCTTAGTCTTTTGTTCATCTTTTCTTTTGTCCGCTCTCCTTTTCTCTCAGTATTCGTCTGTTTCTTCCATTGAATAACCAAGACCAACCTACTTAAAGTTGTGATGATTGTTAAATGATATGTTAAAATGTAATTATTCTGTTTGTATTTATATATTTATTTATGTACATGTATATGCACCTTCAAATGCCTGAAGACAAATTTTATGTATTTTTTACATGACAATATATTAATCTTGAATCTTGAATCTTGACCATTTCTGTTTCTTGACCTTTCTGTTTCCAATATCAGTCACACCATATGCAATCCGCATCATCCCACCCTCTGACACAACGCCCTCTGTTGGTCAAACCATCAGTTTTCTCTGTGAGCTTAGACAAGATGGCCAGTACACAAGTCCCATCTGGAGGCTACCTAGCGGTCTACCAGTCAGTCCAAGGGGATTCAGTAAGTTGGTCTATGATGTCATCCTAAGGTAGCGTGTTACTTTCTGATATACATGTGCATTCACAAATGGTCAGTCTATTGTTTTGAGCAAAGTATCTGTTTTTACAGGTGTGTATATTCAACAAAACCATTAATATACAGTAGGATTGGGGTTGCACCATGTGAGAGAGGGGGAGGATAAGGGAGTTCTGAAAAGGACTCTCAGTAACTTTTTCTTCTTGAGTGTGTGTAGTCCTGAAAAGGACTGTTGGTGTATAGTCTTAAAAAAGACTTGGTTATCTTTCTGAGCATAAATTTATCGTCACTATATTATGCTTACTTGTACACTCCTGATGAAGAATAGAGTATACTGTTGCAAACACAGACTATCACTACTTCCTTTAGTAAATAATGAGTGTTTTGCAGAACTCCCCTGAAAGATGAGTGTAGTTTATTTAGCTACTTAATCTTCAGTTCTTTATAGGACTCATTTTTGCCATAAGAAAATCAACAAAAGTCATTATAGGGACTATTTTCACATGGCTTCATTGTAAAAACTTATCTTCTCACAATTGCATCCTGTTGTGGTTTATAATAATTAAATATTTTGTGGATGTTCTGTGTTTGTAGTTGGTAGTCAGCGGATGTACACCCAGAGCTCCTCTCCCTACTCCACTACTCTGGTAATCGAAGACATCCAAGGGAGTGATTCAGGGACATACTCCTGCGCGGCTGGCCCTCTTACCACCTCATTCACGATCAGCATTGCAGGTAAACATTAGTTGGGATAAATTTCTTGAAACCCATTAAAGGGAGAGGGTCATCGGTCAGTATGTACAGAAGGCCATAATTCACGGACACCCGACTTTGTGGAAATACCATTAATGGGTGTACAAGTCTGCACACAGCAAACCTGTAGTCCTATCATGAAATACCCCCTTGTCTCTCAGAGAGTTTTCGAGTGATGGAAAATTAAGATAATGACTTTACCATATGGGAAATGGATGGAAAATGTAAAGCATTACGTAAGGCCTGTTGGTCCTTAAACTGAAGGCTAATGCTAATGATTGACAGCACCTGTTATAGTGTAAATACCCGAACGGTGTTGAATTCCCCTTGAGAGCCCACTACTCTCCGTCTTTAAGTAACTTGCGCTAATATTTGGGGTGCACATCATCGAACTGCATCAGCAAGAGAGCCTGCTATATGAAATAGGTCTGAAGAAGCTTGCAGCACAGGAAGTAAAAGCTTAACAAAACAGACCCGGTAATTTTTAAAGAGAGAACTCTTTTAAAAATGACATCACCAATCAGATGAACCTCTTTAGTAAACTAATGATTTGGACGAGTTGTACGACATGTGCTCCTGTGACAAGTGCCTCGCTGTAATTTCCTTCACTAACCCTGGGTTCACACTCTGTAATCTTACCATAACCCTAACCCTAAGCCTAACCTAAAACTCAAATGCAACTTTAACTCGAACCCTATTATTTTGATGAAATAAAGCCTAGAGCAAAAGTCACCGGAGGAAACGTCAAATTACCTTTAAACCGTCTTAAACGAATGTATTCAATAAGCCAGTTCACATTTTCAGTCTGAGCATGAGCAAATAAAGGTCATTGCAGACCTAATTGTGAAACACACAGAGACAATGTGCACTCCACGACACACGGGTGGAAGTATCGTTTGAGAAGAGGAAACAAAGGCTATTTATGTAGCACCTCCATCGCTGTAGGAGTGATTAATTCAAAATGTACAATTTGGGACCTCATGTTTTTAAGATCTGTGGATATTCAGGGTAATTTGGGACACGTGCTACCTGTGAACTGGTCTATTATCTTTGATTTCTAGTTGAGCCAACATGTGCCAGACCCTGTCAGAATGGAGGAACCTGTGTGAATGGAGCCTGTGTGTGCTTCCCTGACTATACTGGAGATCAATGCCAACTTAGAACTGCACGTAAGTATAAATGCTTGTACTACAAACTTTTGTGAGCACACTTCATAAAGTTGATGATACATGTACATGCAGTATCCACATTTTATGGATTGTTCTTCTATAATTCTACCAGAGCGACATTAAAAATGCATATTGTCAGATTATGTGATATTAAAAATCTACAAACAATGAAAATATTGTTGAATATTTCATGTTATTAAATGCAATGGATACGTAGTAGAAGTAATAAAGGTTGAAATAATACATATAATACTTCCCTGGAGTGGAGATGGTGCACATTGTGCATGAAAGAATCTGATAACCTGGTTCATAATATCTGTAAAGCGCAATAGAGACAGTATTTGGTATCAAGAACTATATAAATTCAGATGATTATTATTATCATTATATTGAATTATGTATATGATGATTTCTTGTGTCTTTTCAGCTCTACCTGGTTCATACCGCATCACCATCACCCCGTCCATCCAGCAGATTCCTCGCCTAGGTTCAAGCTTCAATCTACTCTGTCAGGTGTCTAGCAATAGCCCCTTTTTGGACCCTGAGTGGCGAGGAGCTAATGGCCAGCTCATTCCATCTGCATCACTAGGTAATCATCAAATGCCGTAATGCTTAGCTTTATACATAGGTTTAGTTGTTGTGTGACTTTCAATATATATATTTTGTTAAGGGTGATTAAAAAATAATACATGGAAGTTATGTCTAGCAATAGCTCCTACCTAGTTCTTCAGTGGAGGGGGGTGGAGGACTTATGGCAAGTTTCTCGAGGTGATCATCCACGTAAGGTCTTTAAACTTGAGCCAATTGTAACAGCTATTAAATCCCAGTTTTTAATGACGAGATAGCATGTGGCAAATAACAGTTACGTTTGAGGACTTTTCTAGCTATCTTGTTTTATGCATATAAGTCAAATAATTGCCTGGTGTTTTGCAAAGACAACTGGTCATATTGATAAAGGATGAGCTGAAACCGAATTACAAGCATGTTGAGGTTGTGTTTTCATTCGTAAAAATTCTAATCTCCACATGTAAGCTTTCCGAAACTGTAGACATGGTCATCACACGGTCACCATATGGTCAGTAACAATTTCATTAAAGGCTAGGTCCACTCCAAAATTAATTTGCTTTTAATTGATGCAGATAAACAGGAGTTAGTTGCCAATTTTTCTTGTGATTTTTAAAGTTGTTCATGTCATTAAAACTCCAAAACTTTCTTATCAGTAATCTGATTTTGCTCAAACTTTTTTGATTGGTTTGTCTGCTTTTTCTGCTTCTATTGAAAGTAATTTTTTTAAAAGTGGACTTGCCCTTTAATCGTGTATTATCTTTGCTAACAGGTGCAGTAGGACGATTGTACACGGTAAAGACAAGCGACAGTTCCTCCATCCTCTATATCAACAGCGTGATGGCCGCAGATGCGGGAAGCTACTCCTGCAGTACAGGGCCACTCACTGCTACGGCTAACATCACAATTAGTGGTGGGGGCGGTACAGGTAGGAAGTGAACAGAGCCATCTATACACAGAGTTTGGCCAACTTGGTTACACCGGGTCTAGCCATGCCATATATTCTTTTGTGTTGTGCTTGCCCAACAAAGCAGTAGTTGCCATATTGTGTCCAACTCTAACCGGGTCGGCCGAACTCTGTGTATAGATGGCTCTGGAAGTGAAGCTATTACCTGTTATACTTGTGCGTCCTGGCTATCTCTATACCATACAAAAATTGATAAAATAATTTGCCAGTTTGTAGATAAAATCTGTGCATGGATGAGCGTAGAATGGCCATGTGTACCAAAATTGTTCATCCCATCGAGAAGAATACTGGATTTGTGCTCATGTAAGTTATGTTTGTAACAGGACATTTTTATGCCTCCGTTACGAAGTAGCCGGAGGCATTATGTTTTCGGGTTGTCCGTCCGTCCGTACGTACGTACGTACGTCCCGTTCTCGTGATCGCGTTATCTGAAGAACCGATTGATGGATTTCTGCCAAACTTTGGTCATGTATGTATCTTACAGAGCCGGTGAACTGATTAGATTTTGGGGTCACAAGGTCAAAGGTCAAAGGTCCCAGGGCTCATTATGTATGCAAAAACAGCTCGTGATCGCGTTATCTGAAGAACCGATTGATGGATTCCTGCCAAACTTTGGTCATGTATGTATCTTACAGAGCCGATGAACTGATTAGATTTTGGGGTCACGAGGTCAAAGGTCAAAGGTCACAGGGCTCATTATGTATGCAAAAATAGCATGTGATCGCGTTATCTAAAGAACCGATTGATGGATTCCTGCCAAACTTAGGTCATGTATGTTACTTGCAGAGCCGATGAACTGATTAGATTTTGGGGTCATGAGGTCAAGGTCAAAGTTCATGCGGCTCATTATGTATGCAAAAACAGCTTGTGATCGCATTATCATTAGAACAGATTGATGGATTCCTGCCAAACTTAGATCATGTATGTATCTTGCAGAGCCAATGAACTGAGTCGATTCTTGGGTCATGAGGTCATAGGTCAAAGGTCATGGGCTCATTATGTATGCAAAAATAGCTTGTGAACGCATTCTCATTAGAACTGACAGATTGATTACTATTTAACTCTGGACATCTTGCAGAGCCAATGAACTGAGTAGATTTTAGGGTCATGAGGTCAAAGATCAAAGGGTCATATATGTACATGAGAAATTGCTTGTAATCAGGATATTCTGAGAACCCATTAATGGATTACAATTGAACTTGAATTTGAAAAATTTCTTCTGTTTTGGTTTGTAAAATTGCTCTATGACGGAGGCATCATTTCGACTGCGCGCAGTTGAAGTTCCATCTAGTTACAACTGTATATACAACTTTGTTTAAATCCTTCAGCCATAGAGGAACGTTGCTTCCCCCCATGCCGAAATGGAGCAACCTGCTCTCAGGGTAGATGTGTATGTTTGCCTGGTTACAGCGGCCAAGCTTGTGAACAAAGAGGTAAGTTCAAATTCATTAGGACAGAGGGGATGCATGGTCTAACTTTCATTATATGTGTTTTTGTAACTTTAATTGTAAATATTATTCCTGTAAGGTGAAATATTTTTACATGATTTCACATTTTATGTACTCTGAGTTATTTATGCATCAAGGTACAAGTAAAAGAAAATTAATTGAATAAATTCTGATGGCCTTGATTGACAGGCATGTGGTTTTCATACACAGTCATTATAAGCCGCGCACAGTCATATGAGGATGCTTTTAATGGGCCACATATATGCAAATTATTTAGGATTGGTTATGTGACACCACAATGCTTATCCTTAGATATTTTGCCTTAAAGTCAGCTTTATTAAGTAAATTCTTTAGTTGTGATCTCAATGCGAGCTAAGACATATTACTTAGCCAAGCAAAGTGCTAAATAAAATACTGACTTAATCCACGTACTGAAATTTTTTTTCAATGACAAATGACAAAAATCAGTGACAAATCTGCTGATATCCAATCAGAAGCAAGGATTTCAGTAGCTCATAACAAAAACTGTCATTTGTCACTGATGACAAGTTTTGTGAAACAGCCCCCTGAACATGTTATTTCTATTCCCCTGTAGAAGCCATCCACGTCCTGCCGGACATCCCAACCCCTGACAGTGAGCCCAGGATTGGAGATCCTCTCAGACTCCTGTGTCAGTCACCTATCGGTAGTACGTATGGTAACCCAACATGGCTGGATTCTAACCTACAAGCAGTACCAGGAAGAGTCATAGGTAAGTTGGGTTTTCGTATTTTCGCATAACCCATTCTGGTGTTCGGCACAAATTTGCCATTGGACGGCAAGTCCAGGAATTGAAATCTTAAAGGGAGTGTATCATGGCAAATACTGGTTGAAGCCATCTACGTTTTCTTTTGGACAACTGCACGTAAACGAATGGACTTGATTAACTGGGTCAGCACGTAACAGACATCACGCTTCGGTTTTGCGTATATTGCACGCACGTGAATGCTGCGGTCGCATCGTCTGTAGTCATATTATACCAGATTGGGCCCGAGTAGGCCCACAGGAAAGACACATAGTCTCGTCATGACACACTCCTTTTAAAAGAATTGTTATCTTTTAAGACTTTCAATTCTCAATTTTTCAATTTTACTATATTTTCACCTATCAAATTTTAAATTATGCTTAAACACATTATATTTAATTCAATTTTTCTTGATCTCATGTTATTCTATACTTGCATTGTATTTTACCTGCACTGTAAAAGCATGTACAATTCAGTCTATGACTGCATTCATGTCTTTAATAAACCTTGATTGAATTGAATTGAGGTACATGGAGTGGGACTGAGGTGAAATTATTGTCTGCTAGCTGATGTGATGGAACCAATTTGGATAACATATAGAATGAAAATATATAGAACTAGATGGAACTTTGACTGCGCGCAGTCAAAAATGATGCCTCCGCCATAGAGCAATTTTACAAACCAAAACAGAAACAATTTTTAAATTCAAGTTTGATTGTAATCCATCTGTGGGTTTTAATGATAATGCATGCACAAGCTATTTTTGGCATACATAATGAGCCATGTGACCTTTGACCTTCGACCTGGTGACCCCGAAATCTAATCAGTTCATTGGCTCTGCAAGATACATACATGACTTGAGTTTGATAGTAATCTGTCTATTTGATCTCATGATAATGTGATCACAAGCTATTTTTGGATACATAAAGACCCCTGTGACCTTTGACGTGGTGACCCCAAAATCGAATCATTTCATTGGCTCTGCGAGATACATACATGACCTGAGTTTGGCAGGAATCCATCAATCGGTTCTTGAGATAATGCGATCAAAGCTATTTTGCATACATAATGAGCCCTGTGACCTTTGACCTTCGACCTTGTGACCCCAAAATCTAATCAGTTCATTGGCTCTGCAAGATACAC
Organism: Strongylocentrotus droebachiensis; assembly: GCA_035222895.1. Taxonomy (NCBI): domain Eukaryota; kingdom Metazoa; phylum Echinodermata; class Echinoidea; order Camarodonta; family Strongylocentrotidae; genus Strongylocentrotus; species Strongylocentrotus droebachiensis. The sequence goes on along the minus strand of JAVYIG010000037.1, from coordinate 687,412 downwards.
CCATGACTTAAGTTTGGCAGGAATCCATCAATCAGTTCTTGAGATAACGCGATCACGAGCCATTTTCGCATACATAATGAGCCCTGTGACCTTTGACCTTGGATCTCGTGACTCCAAAATCTAATCAGTTTATTGGCTCTGTGAGATACATACATGACTCAAGTTTGGCAGGAATCCATAAATCGGTTCTTGAGATAACGCGATCACGAGCCATTTTCGCATACATAATGAGCCCTGTGACCTTTGACCTTGGATCTCGTGACCCCAAAATCTAATCAGTTCATTGGCTCTGTGAGATACATACATGACCCAAGTTTGGCGGGAATCAACCAATCGGTTCTTGAGATAACGCGATCACGAGAACGGGACGTACGGACGGACGTACGGACGGACGGACAACCCAAAAACATAATGCCTCCGGCTACTTTGTAGCGGAGGCATAATTAAAATTAAAGAATGTACCGAAATTGTTCCAAAGTGAAATCTCGGTCTTCTGTATAACTTCACTACCATCAAAAATGTGTTTTCTGTACCCTGTTAATTTACTTCTCCTGGTCTGAAACCCAGTCTTTTATGTTGAGGGGAAATGTGTAGAGAGAGAAAAACGATTATGTAAAACTTGGACCTCTTGCATTCATAAACCGACACAAATTACATGAGTGGAAGAGGTAAAAAAAACTTCATGACTGAAATTATGGACTAATGATGTGGAAATTGTTCAATTCCATCAAAGTTAAAACTAGGGATGTCATTACCAATTGCATGGTGCTTAAGGTTTTCTTTTGAAAAAGTCTGTGGTCTACTTAATTTCTGTGATTTTGTCGTGAAAACCCCCAAATAATATGCTCAATCGTGTACTTTAAAGTAACATGTAATGGTGATATACACAGGTAATGAGCGAGTGTATGTGGACTATCCAGCGCCAGGAGCAACTCGACTCAACTTTGAAGCTCTGAGTCTCCAAGATGCAGGCAGCTACACTTGTCAAACAGGACCTCTCACATCCATCTATGAAATTGACATTCAAGGTAAATAAATTAAAAATTGTAGATATATATTCATCTGCCTTCCAATTAGGGTGTGCCCATTTCCCCTTCACAAATTTACTCCCTTCCTGTGTAGATGTTGAGCTGTTAGCTACTGTACACGATTCCCTTATTATCCTAGGCTTAATACAGGAATCAACCTCTAGAGCTATCAATCATTGCCAACTTCGGTAATACTCTTTTGAGGTCAATTTCTGATGATGACCCACATTATGATTTTGTAGCCATTTCTCTCATTCTTTCTGATATGATCTAAAGCATGCACAGTTGAAAATTTAACAGCAACAAAAACATGTTTTTCTAAACATCTACATGCATGCATGTGCTATGTAACAATACACAGAAACAGTATCACAAAATTGTCATAATGGAGGAACTTGTACTACTGTACAATTCATTTTTCCTGAAGAATAACTCAACCCACTTTTTATTCTCATTTTCATTACCAATGTACATCCAAATATCATTTCAATGGACACTGCACATCAGAGTTTTCTGCATTAGGCTTTATATCACCATTATGACTCTTCTATTGAGATATTATGTTTATTCCACAGCTTTCCTCTCTTCCTCTCTCTATTACATGCAGTGAACGTGGAAAACTCTGTCACAATGAAGGAACCGGTACATTTCTGAAGGATATCCTAAAAACATTTGTTATTCTCATTTTCATTACAAAACAGCAATAGACATTGTCAATCATTGATTGAATTCTGTACAATGGCCCATTGTGACACCCTCGTCTCGCCACATCATCAAGCTTCATGCATTTGATTGCTTTTCCACTTAGATGCGCTTATTCTACATCTTGCCTCTTTCTAAATACAGGTAACGATTGCGGAGGACTCTGTCTAAATGGAGGAACCTGTAACTCTGGGAGATGCCTCTGCCCTAACGGATATAGAGGACCACAGTGCACAATACATGGTAAATATCTTTTGATTTGTTTTGTAGTGATCATGAAGTAAATCTGTCAGTGGCAAAATTATTAATGTAAGTAGGAAATCTTTTGGTGTTAATGGGTTTACATGAAGAACAAGGTGACTTAAATTTGTATCCTTTTGAAAGAATTGTTATAGACGTTCAAGATTTATTCACCCCTTGTGTGAAGGCATGGTAGTACTTCATTGGCTTTAATCCCAGGCTAATAGTTTTCACAAAGTAATTGTGCCTCCATCACATTAACATTCACTTCACATCTTTCTTGGACATAGTACTAAATTCTATTTTCTGTCCTTACTAGTATGTTTTTGTGAATATTCTCTTGTTGTCATTGTATTGCAAATAGCCATTAATATACTACATTAAGACATTTACTTTATTTTATTTTTTAGTTTTGTTAATTATTTTTGTGGTAGTAAATTTTTTAATAAAACACCTCTGTTGTCTTTGAATGCAGATATCAACGCCTATGTGATACGAGTCATACCAGTGGACCATACCATTCCCGTTGTAGGGGAGCAGCTGAGAGTTGTTTGTGAGGTGTCTCCTGACAGTCCCTATGGTGCTCCTAAATGGATCGATCCGCAGGGTGAAGAGGTCATGAGTTTCGCTCCAGGTACGGGATAGATGTATACTGGTACTGTAGCTAAGTTAATCTAGAGTATTCTGAGGCTTCAGATTTAGTAGGTGCAATAGCGGATTTGAATGACATAATGATAATAATAATAATAATAACAAATTAACACAAACAATGTTTCGTTTACCCAGAGGAGCCTCACCAGTATTAATACTGGCTTGAGGTATGAGAAAGAAGCATACCTGTAGCTAAATTGTCTAGAGAATGATTAACACGCAATGTAAATGGCTGTAATAACACAAATTCTTGAGCTTAATTCTCAAAATATGAAAACTCCAAATGAAAACAAACTCTTATGAGCCTCTTACAAGTACACTGTATACCTTCTATTCCAGATGATTTTGATCTGAATTTAAATAACCCACTCATAAATAATTTAAACAGAATATCTAAACTATGCTGTGAGATGCAAGTTATCTTGTATTAATAAAAAAAAAAATGGTTTCATAGTTTTTCGAAAGAGGATTTTTTGGGAACTATATAGTTTTAATTTTGCTTATAGAAATATGTCTTCCATTTCATGGACTAATACAAGACTTTTACCTCATTTTCAGGTCCTTTGGGAAATGTGTACACAGAAACACCCACTTCACTTTCAAGAGAAATGGTATTCACCAGTCTAACCGAATCAGATGGAGGAGTCTATTCTTGTGTAGCTGGCCCCTTGATGTTCAACCACACCGTCACTGTACATGGTAAGCTAATGTAGGATGTGATAAGGGGAGCCTTCCAAAGTTGCGACTGTGCCCGAACGCGTCGGGGCGCCATGAATAGAAAGGTTGCGCCTCAAGAAACGCAAAGGGGCGCAAAGGGGCGCAAAGGGGCGTGACAGTTACCCTCACCTAATTCTTGCATATGAAAAGAAACTGTCTATTGTTGGTATAAACCCGCTCTATTCTTCTTGCGCCCTTTTGCGCCCTACCAGACGATGGAAGATTATCTCTCCCGCCATTGTTCTCGCTCGTGATGCGCGATGCACAACGGTACAGCTTAAACTTGCTATACAGAAAGTATTTGTCAGCCAAAGCCTGCCTTTCCCTCTTCCTGTTCTCGTACTAATAAACATCCCATTGTTTGTAAAAACTTGATGTATTCTTCTCGCTTTGCGATCTATTCTTCTCGCGCCGTTTTGCGTCGCAACGGGCGGGGGTATTATCTTTCCTATTATTGTGGAAGCTTTGCGATGTACATTGCTACAGCACAGCCTGAACTTGTCTAGTGGGAGCGTTTTTGTTTTGGGGGGCAATCAACACACTCGTTCATCTTGATCAGAATAAATTATGATATTTTTTTTCTGTTGTTGGTTTAATACGCCTCCTTTTAAAATTTGTGACGACTGTATGGAATGTGAAATAAAGATGACTATGTACGATGAATGGTTGTTTAATTGCGAGCTTGATTGTCCCCAACAAGAAAAAGTAAAAGAAAAATGAGTGAATGAATACATGTATGCGGTTATAGTCGGAAAACTGATGACTGTTTGGGACGGTTGTGTATGTTTGTAATTCGAATGATTATCAACATATTTGTATAATTTCCACGTCGCGATATTATCCTAGCGTCGTAATGGACAAAGGAATTATCATTCTCTCCCGTCATTATTCACGCTACTTGTAGCACATTGCCACAGCCTGAGCTTGGAAGCACTTATATTTTGTCAGTCAAATCCTTTTTTTTTCTTCTCCTCTCTTGACTTGGTTCTAATAAACAACCCATATCGTATTAAAATAAAACTCTATGTATTCTTTTTGCGTCGTGTATTTTCTTCTCATGCCGTTCTTTGCAATAGTCAGACGGGAGAGTTTGACATTGTTTTGGTAATCAATGAACTCACGGTGCGTCATGATCAGTAAAGGAAATCTTTATAAAATGCATTATAACAATACTAATGGTAATAATAACAATAATTCTAAAGTGACCTTTTTAAACACTCTTCCATACCCTCCCCCAAGTTAGTATAGATATGAATCGATGAAAATCTGAACGGATGTATTTTTTGATATTTCAGCTGTTTCTGAACCGTTTTTGATCAAGTTACGTTAATTCTATCATTAACAAAAATTGTATACTCTTTCTAATTTGACAAATTTTCGCAAAAAAAGTATAGTAAAATTGGCCGCGTATAATCGGCTTTGCAATCTGTATACAAGTTCATGTCATATCCAGTGGCGTACGCAGGATTTTCCTATAATAAATATAAGGTATGATGTGTACATCACAAGGGATAATTATGTTATAATAATTCATCTCAAGGAAGAGATGTTGTCGGCGTACACGGTACAAGCAAATGAAGGAATAGAAACATTATTAAACAAAAATGAAGATGGAAAACGACATTGCCAGATAGACAGAGAGACAGACAGGGAGAGGGAAAGAGAGAGAGAGAGAGAGAGGTGGCGGGAGAGATAGAAAATTGAACGTCACGGTAGTCCGTACTGTATTTATTTATATGATATTTGTCTCTCCGATCACCCCCCCCCCCAGCTCCGATTTTGTTTCCCCTTTAGTTTGTCCTTTTTTATATATAGATATCTTTTCGCTGAAGACTAATGTCCGACGCATAACAGTATTGTCAATATAGCATAATAAACATTTTTTATATCAATTTGATGCAACAGAGATTTTCATTCAAAAGTTTTACTTTGTATAATTATTGTACATTAATATTCTTCGCATTTCGACATTATCAGACGCTCGTTTTCTATTTCGCTCCCTATAATAAACAAACGGTATAATAAATTGTGTACATCATTATTATGTTATAATAATTTATCTCAAAGAAGGAATTGTGCCGGCAAACAAGCAAATGGCGGAACAACATTGGCAGAAAGACGGAGAGACAGACAGACAGAGAAAACGTCCGAGCGAGAGAGAGAGAGAGAGAGAGTGTGAATGGGAGACACACACATGCACACACATAGAAAGAGAGAAAAAACAATCATCTTGCATGATTGTTGCCTTTGAATGATTGTTTCAGATAGGGTAAAGTCTGGCTTTACGTAATATGATTTTTATTTATGAGTATGTCGGAACGTGGTCCCATTAAAAAAATTAAAAAAAACAGCAACGACAACTGCAAGAATAACAAGACCCTTCCCGCCCCCCAAAACAACAAAAACAGGGTTATAGATACCCTTACCTCACTTCCGCTCTTTGGAGTTTATAACCACGACAACGTACGACTTGTACCCTCCGCAACGTTCATTGTTCCTCTTACGTAACTTTAATAGCTGTGGGATCATGGGCCAAAGACATAGCTCAGTTTCGCATATTCTATGTAGGTCCAAAATACTCCCAGCATTTTTGTGTCGTTCTTATGTACTTTGTCAATACATATATTTACAAACTATAATTGTCAAAATTTGAAAATATATTCATACACATTGATATTTATATAGCACCTTGACATAAACCATGATCAAAGCGCTTTACATTAGTAAATAAAACAGACTAATTATTTTGCTCTCCAAGCAATACTTACAAACTATTTCGTTTTCCCTATATCATCTGTTTAGAGAGCGAGAGAGAGAGAGAGAGAGAGACAGAGAGAGAAAGACAGACAGATAGACAGATAGAAAGAGAGAGAAAGTTGAGTGCATCCGTAGTCTGTACTGTATTTATTTATTATTATGCTATTGTGTCACTCCTTTCACCCCCCCCCCCCCCCCGGCCCCGCCCCCGTTCTGGATTCTTCTTTAGTTTAATTTTATCACGTTTATATCTTTTCGCTAAAGTATAATGTCCGACATTATAACCGTCAATGTAGGCTGATAAACTATTTTATATTAATTTGATGCAACAGAGATTTACATACAAATCTTTTACTTTTTATAAATTGTGTATTTTAAAATATGTATTTCTAAATAAAAAGAGATGAAGAAGAAGAAGAGGGAATACTATATGTTTAATGGACAAATAAATAGATCTAAACGCAACGATATATTCACAAATCTGAGCGCAGCCCTCTTCGAACGCATTTTCTGCAAATCATGTTATCATGCCGTAGTGCCCAATGCTTGTGAGTGCATGACGAGCCCATTAAATTACAACAGCGCTGTTGACGCGTCTACTTCTTTTAACGTGCAAATGTAAACGTTTTCAGAATTCTTGACAAATTGCGCAAAAAGGAGTCCGAATACGTGTTTAATAATAAATACTTCATTATATAGGATGTCATTAATAATTATGAAAAACCTCCCATAATTATGTAAAGCTATAGAATAACTAACATCGATAAGAATAGAACAAGTTCAATACTATATGTTTAATGGACAAATAAATAGATCTAAACGCAACGATATATTCACAAATCTGAGCGCAGCCCTCTTCGAACGCATTTTCTGCAAATCAGCAATGACAATGGAAAAACGCCCTTTCGAAGGGGTCAAGTAAATTTGTGAGATAATATGCCCACTGATAAGATAATGTGAGAAAATCCAAGTTAAAGGTAAAGACCAGTATTGGTAACGCCCCAATTTCAAAAAAATGAAATGGAAGCTCTCATTACCAATCATGTGAAAGAATATGTTTTGATTAATACATGATGATAACAAATTTGCCGGGAAACCGCCTACTAATTCATATATTTGGTAAATTTGTTTCTCTCATGGACTGTGAGAGATATAGGGTAGTCCCATATACATCTTTCTGTGTATAGTGCTTCTAACTTTACGAAGAATGGGCCAAATTTCTTATCATTTTGATGATTCCAGAACCTTGCAGATGCTAGATGCTATAGATGATCAACCTTTTCTGATCGATTCCACAACGTTTCTTTCACAATGCAATCGCATGACCATTACTGGTCTTTACCTTTAAAGGGAATTAGTAACTTTGTTGACAATTGCAAAAAGTGATGGGTGATTAATAAAATATGTATTGGTATGATCCGATATGTCCACAAAGTAATGTTACTAAATCCCTTTCATAGGATGTAATTTGGCCTAGTAATAAAGTGAAAATGCAAAATGAGCTAACTCTTAACATTGATTTTGTACACGGTTATGACTATCCAGTACATAGTGTGACCTCCAAACACTAAGCGTAAACATCTTTATTTTACTTCCACAAATGATTGTTTACAATAGTATATTACGAGTATGGTGATTATGTATGTGTGTGTGGGTAGGGGTGCAGGGTGCTTTTGTGATTAAAGGTACTAGCCGCCTATGAGCGGAACAATGGGCGCAACAACTATTAGCTGCTCAAAGAGCCGTCTTTTGTCATTGTTTTATAATAACAAAGTGATTGTAAAAGTTACATGTATTACATGTAACTTAAATCCGTAGGCGATATAACACCCAATGTGAACATGACGTGTTCCTCGTTAACACAGTTTAATGAGGATAAAAGTAATAGATTTGTACACAGTCGTATTTATTTGTATTCAGTTGTACATATTAAAATTGTTTAATACATTTGCATATCTTGTTTTCATTTGTTTCAATTATTTGTCTAGAGTTACCGCCATTATTTCGATGCAACAGAGATTTACATTCAATTTTTTTTATACTTTTTATAAGTATTGTACAGTAATATTCTTCTCGTTTCGACATTATCAGCCGCTCTTTCTTTATTTCGTTCCCTAGTACTAAACAAAACCTTGCCGATAATTATTGTGTTTAGATCTCCGTCGGGACAACAAAACCTTGCCGATAGTTTTTGTTTTTAGATATCCGTCAGGACAACAAAACCTTGCCGATAATTATTGTTTTTAGATCAGAACGTTTAATCTTTGATGAATTTGTATTAGGCCAGTTTCTAATTAATAAAAGCGATCATAAAAATGGCCGCTGGTTACATTATTTTTACCCGACGTCCAGCGAGTCGGGCTTATTTTGCAAGATGGCAGCTGGCATTTATGTATTTTGTTTTCTTTTTATTCAAAAAAAGATAATTTTAACAGTTCGTTTTTCATGTTTTTTCATATTAAAAAAAAAAAAGGAAAATGAAAATAGATACTGAAGTACTGAGCAGTTTCTCAGCACCCACACGCAATACCCACTTCTATGCGCTCCGCCGCCGACCTCCGAACACTGGAGGTAGGGGAAGTACAACACTTAAGTTCTAGTACACACACACACAGATAAATGCAGTTAATCTGGCACACTCGACCCTTTTGTGATTAAAGGCATTGCAGTCAAGGTGATTACATAATAGCTAATTGTCCCTCGCTAGTTAAGACGATTAGAGATAATTGGATTTACTTGGAGAAGAGGCAAAGGAAAGGACTCAATCCTCAAATTCACCCTGTGAAAGTAATGTCCTGAAACCCGAGTAAGCAGGGACTTAGTAGGGTAAAGGGAAGACGGGCCGTTTGCATTTACTTGGAGAAGAGGCAAAGGAAAGGACTCAATCCTCAAATTCACCCACGGTACAAGAAATGGAGGAATAGAAAACATTATACAAAAAAAAAATTGATGCAACAGAGATTTACATACAAATCTTTTACTTTTACTTAAATTGTGTATTTTTCTCATAAAATTGAGTATCTAAATAAAAAGAGATGAAGACGAAGAAGAGGGAGAAGAAGAAGAAGAAGAAGAAGAAGAAGAAAAAGAAGAAGGGGGAATAAGAGTGAGAAGAAAAAATGCGGAGGAAGAAGAAGAACGAAATAAGAAAGAGAGACAGGGAGAGAAAGACAGACGGATAAACAGAGAGAAAGAGAGAGAGAGAGAAAGAAATTTGGGCGCATCGGTATATAGCGATATTGCGATGATTAAGAGAACCTACGTTTCTATTTTTTAAATCAATCTTGCATGTGAAAGAACAGATTGATGATATTATGACCTATATTGATCTGATGACAGAACGCTTTTCAATATTTTAGTATTTCTCCCTGATTGTTCGACCAACATTACATTGCTATTGTCCAGCTGAGTTTGTATAGGCTTTTCTACCCTCGGCGCAAAGGGATTGCGGAAAATTTCAACACTATTTGTGTTTCTTGATGACCCAGTAGAACAAGAAGAATAAGGGCTAGCCCCCCCCCCCCCAAAAAAAAGGCCCAAAATAACGCAATCATCATAAATTCCGTCTTCTACTCGGATACCAACACATGGATCCTTATTTAAATAGCGAGACAGTATGTTACGAGAAGCAAACAACGAATTGTCATGGCCTGTACGTATTTGTTCTAGAGCGCACTTCACTTTTTCGATACCACGTGGCCCCAATTCAGCACAATATATACGTATTTTAATTATTCACAACAATGACCTAGATCTAAAACTGGCTGCGGTTGCAACCCCTCAACCCCCCCCCCCCCCTTCTTCACAAAGAAATATTCGCTAACATTTCGTTGGAACAGAATGCCTTAGACTAATTTCTTCTTGAGATGTTCGAGGTGAAATTTTAAACATCATTTCCTGGTCTGGTTTCAGCGGGACGCTCTTCTTTTTTAATGCATGCTGTATTCTTACGATTTAGGCATAATTTACTTTGTTGATTTGCAATTGGTAATCTCCCTGGGAGTTTTGCGATATCCCGATGATACGGGTACAGTGTATTTAATTTTGTTTGTAACATTAGTGTTTTGCAAGGAAACAACATGCTGAAAATGAGCGTCTTTCCGACATATTGATGATGTCCCGACAATACGGATATCATTTGCATATACAAAATCGTAAGACATATAAAACGCTCTTTAAATTAATTTCAAGGAGAAACTATACGACGTTCTTGATTAAGTATCATTTTTCAACATCACGGATTTAAAATACGTTTTCTAATTCTACGAAGATTTAAAGGACTTATGTATTGAAATAACAGATTGATGATATAATTATCATGATGATTTATAATGATCATACGACAATTACAGCATGGGTCAATACCACAGAACTCTTAAATACTTCAGTATTTAAGAGTTCTGTGGTCAATACACGTTCCTTTATTTAGTTGATCGAACAATAGATATTGATCCAACCTACAACGGCGTTGTGAACATTCCTCAGAAAGTCACACAAAGTATAGACAGAAAGTCAAAGGGTAAAAAAATCCATAGACACGCGTGTTAAAAGTCAGTTCCAAAAAGAAAATACCTATCCAATATTCAAAACGTTAAAAATTCCTAAAAATTTTAAAGTAAAATTCAAAAAGAAGAAGTCGGACGTAGTCCGTACTGTATTTATTTATATGATATTTGTTTCTCCGATCACCCCCCCTCCCCCCCCCCCCCCCCTCAAGCTCCGATTTTGTTTACCCTTTAGTTTGTCCTTTTTTTATATATATATATCTTTTCGCTGAAGACTAATGTCCGAAGCATAAAAGTATTGTCAATATAGCATAATAAACATTTTTTATATCAATTTGATGCAACAGAGATTTGCATTCAAAAGTTTTACTTTGTATAATTATTGTACAGTAATATTCCTCGCATTTCGACATTATCAGCCGCTCGTTTTCTATTTCGCTCCCTATAATAAACATACGGTATAATAAATTGTGTACATCATTATTAGGTTATAATAATTTATCTCAAAGAAGGAATGGTGCCGGCAAACAAGCAAATGGCGGAACAACATTGGCAGAAAGACGGAGAGACAGACAGACCAGGGATATGTGAAGCCCTGGACAGACAGAGAAAACGACCGAGCGAGAGAGAGAGAGAGAGGGAGAGGGAGACACACACACACACATAAAAAGAGAGAAAAAACGACCATCTTGCATGATTGTTGCCTTTGAATGATTGTTTCAGATAGGGTAAAGTCTGGCTTTACGTAATATGATTTTTATTTATGAGTATGTCGGAACGTGGTCCCATAAAACAAATTAAAAAAACAGCAACGACAACTGCAAAAATAACAAGACCCTTCCCTCCCCCCAAAACAACAAAAACAGGGTTATAGATGTAGTCAGTTCATTGTCATTCAATTATACCCTTACCTTACTTCCGCTCTTTGGAGTTTATAACCACGACAACGACTTGTACCCTCCGCAACGTTCATTGTTCCTCTTACGTAACTTGAATAGCTGCGGGATCATGGGCCAAAGACAAAGACATAGCTCAGTTTCGCATATTCTATGTAGGTCCCAAATACTCCCAGCATTTCTGTGTCGTTCTTATATACTTTGTCAATACATATATTTACAAACTATAATTGTCAAAATTTGACAATATATTCATACACATTGATATTTATATAGCACCTTGACATAAACATGCTCAAAGCGCTTTACAATTAGTAAATAAAACAGACTAATTATTTTGCTCTCCAAGCAATACTTACAAACTATTTCGTTTTCCCTATATCATCTGTTTAGAGAGCGAGAGAGAGAGAGAGAGAGAGAGAGAGAAAGACAGACAGATAGACAGAGAGATGTATATATATATATAGATAGAGAGAGAGAGAAAGTTGAGTGCATCGTATAGTCTGTACTGTATTTATTTATTATTATGCTATTCATATGGAAAACTTTGTGGCGAATTCGTTCATAAAATGGATTGCTCACCGGCTCGGTCAACTCTGCACAGAGCTTCGCACCAAGTCCCGCAGTGTGCACTGGCGCGTAACACAGATCGCTGGGTGCGTCCATTATGACAAAATAGGGAGAATGGGTCTTGTTCATAACATGAACATAAAACAAGGACGGGTAAGAAATGGTATGGAATTTCACGTGTTGTAGCTCACGGTGCGATGCGTGCGGAGCAGATGAACGAAAGTTTTTCATATGGTGTCTCTCCTTTCACCCCCACCCCCCCCCCCGGCCCCCGCCCCCGTTTTGGATTCTTCTTTAGTTTCATTTTATCACGTTTATATCTTTTCGCTAAAGTATAATGTCCGACATATATTATAACCGTCAATGTAGGCTGATAAACTATTTCATATTAATTTGATGCAACAGAGATTTACATACAAATCTTTTACTTTTTATAAATTGTGTATTTTAAAAAAAGTATTTCTAAATAAAAAGAGATGAAGAAGGAGAAGAGGGAGAAGAAGAAGAAGAAGAAGAAAAAGAAGAAGGGGGAATAAGAGTGAGAATAAAAAAGAAAAAATGCGGAGAAAGAAGAAGAACGAAATAAGAAAGAGAGACAGGGAGGGAAAGACAGACAGACAGACAGAGAGAGAGAGAGAGAGAAAGTTGGGCGCATCGGTATATAGTTTGTACTGTATTTATTTATTATTATGCTATTTTGTCTCTCCTTTAATCAAACTAACATTCCATAATAAAACGATAAAATGATAATCTGGTAGAGTATATCGATTTCCCCGATGATACAGATATTCATTTTTCGTAAAATTAATTATGCAGGGAGACAGTGTTCCTTATGATTCGAGCAGAATTTTGGTGAGTGCATTTCGAATAAGAGCGTCTTCCATCTAAACCAAAACGTTTTGATGATGCAGGCTCCCGACAATACGGGTATCATTTTTGTAATATCTTTAATTTGCAGATGTTTGTTTGTTTCGTATGACATATTTATAAACGCCCTATAATCTTGATTTCAAGAAGAATCTTACAATGCATTTGATTATAAGTATCATTTTTAAATCACGGGTTTTGAAATACAATAGCTGATATTGCGATGATTTAGAGAACCTACGTTTCTATTTTTTAAATCGATCTTGCATGTGAAAGAACAGATTGATGATATTATGACCTATTTTGATCTGATGACAGAACGCTTTTCAATATTTCAGTATTTCTCCCTGATTGTTCGACCAACATTACATTAATGCTATTGTCCAGCTGAGTTTGAATAGGCTTTTCTACCCTCGGCGCTAAAGGGATTGCGGAAAATTTCAACACTATTTGTGTTTCTTGATGACCCAGTAGAACAAGAAATAAGGGCTAGCCCCCCCCCCCCCCCCACACAAAAAAAAAAAAAAATGGCCCAAAATAACGCAATTATTATAAATTCCGTCTTCTACTTGATACCAACACATGGATCCTTATTTAAACAGCGAGACAGTTCTGTAACAATGTTACGAGAATCAATTCAACGAATTGTCATGGCCTGTATTTGTTCTAGAACGCACTTCGCTTTTTCGATACCACGTGGCCCCAATTCAGCACAATACATACGTATTTTAATTCTTCACAACAATGACCTAGATCTAAAACTGGCCGCGGTTGCAACCCCTCAACCCCCCCCCCCCCCTTCTTCGCAAAGAAATATTCGATAAAGTTTCTTTGGAGCAGAATGATAAACTAATTCTTCCTTTGTAATGCATGCTCTATTCTTACGATTTAGGTATAATTTACTTTGTTGATTTGCAATTGGTAATCTCCCTGGGAGTTTTGCGATATGCCCGATCATTTTCAACATCACGGATTTTGAAATACGTTCTCTAATATTACGAAGATTTAAAGGACCTGTATTAAAATAATAGGTTGATGATATAATTATGAATTATGATTTATAATGATCATACGACAGGATCGTTTACAAGATACAACAAAAATTAAAGAAAACAAAACAAGAAAACCGAAACATGCGATAACATCGCTATAAAAAGGAAATATACACACATTTAATGTAATATGAAACAAATAAAATGTCAAAACATGCATGAGAAAACAATGTCAGAAAGAGTAGGGTAAGTTTAAAAAAAAAAAAATCTTTTTCGTGAACAAATCTATTTGTATTAAAATTGAGATATTTAACACAATCATGAACAGAACGGGAGGAGATGAAATAATGAACAATCATGCAAACGTTAACGCCTACAGAACTCCGATGTCGAGAGGGAAATAAACAATCAGAACAAAAATTGTAACCAATGTCATGTACGTAAAATAATATTAGAACAAATCAGTAGCAAGAGTCAAATCTCGCAAGACGAGAGGGACACACAAGCGGGCATTATACATGAATAACTAATGCGCCGGACCGGGCGCAAAAGGGCGCAAAAGCTTTTCAAGGTTTAAGCTCCCATTCACAAATGTCAAGTGCTTCACCGGGACACGCCTCGGTGGGCTTATCTCGTAACAAAGAGACTCCAAACAATAGCCAGATTTTAATGAGCTGGAAACCAACTGGAGTCCTCTCGTAGCCGACGCCAAAAGGCGCAAATGGGCGCCAAAAGGCGCCTCCTTTGTTCTCATATCCTGCTCTGCGCCCCGACGCGTTCGGGCACAGTCGCAACTTTGGAAGGCTCCCCTAAGTTCAATGTCAGAACTTGAGATTTGTAGGTAATGCCAATATTAGTCATATCTTAATTCAATGCAATCTGGGAATTTGTAAAGCAGCAAAATCGATATCTAATCAATAGTACCATTGAGACTAAAATTAACATGTGTAATCTATGATTCCATTGGAGTAGATTGGAGTTGTGGCTATATTACTTTTCTTTTCAATGAGGAAAAATCATAGCTGAGATGGTTAAAAACTATATTTGGTGAAAAATATATAACAGGTGAATGATTGTCACTAATTAACTTCAAAATTCTAAAACATAGCGGTTATTTCATTTATGGAAAACCGTCACCCCAGAGGGACACCAACTTTTGTATGCAGTTTGTGTTCTGAAAATGTCAGTACAAAAGATAATATCAAGTGAATAAAAGGATCCGGTAACTTTGTCTTAGATCCTTTATAAATAATCCTTGATTTAGCTCATGCTGCAATGATAATTATAAACCTTTAGGTCAGTCAGGAACTCTATGACTTTTACAAGCCGATCGCCTGTCTGATTTTCAAGATATTAATGATTGGAATTACAAATTTTGAAAACCGTTCGCTTAACGGTTTTCATAACACTAGTTTATTGGGGAAAACGAGTATGGTAAAACCGGTCACTCAAAGATTTTTACCTATTTGAGGCACTTCTTGATTATTTGGAAGCGCGATTTTTTTTTTAGGGCTTCAATATTACTCCATATCACAGACACTGGTAACATGTAGGACTGTGTATCTCAGATTTAACATTGTTAAATGATCCCTTTAACACAATTATTATGTCGTTACTATTATAGTTATTCTTAAAATACTGCACATCAATGAATTTGGATAAATGTTTTTTCATTTATACAATTTTAGTAATTTTGTTGTTTCTCTTTTTCAGGTCCAGGTATGATTGACATTGAGCAGCCTGAGAGCCCTGTGTACAACATTGGTACCAATGTGTCATTCGACTGTCAGATCGCTGAGAACAGTCTGTACAGGAATCCTATGTGGATAAATCCAAGAGGTGATGCAGTACAGCCGCTGGATCAAGGTAAGTTTTGATATCCAGGTTTTAAGTTGTTTGGCAAGTCCAAGCATATCTTTTGGTCTCATGTGTTCAATACCAACCACAGCAAAGATTTTGGTCTGTTTGAAGATTGCATTTATGGAGCTTAGTAAAATGTAGCAGCCCGAATTGACATGTCGGCAAGGACAAATTATTAGGAATACATATGGATCTTATGAATATGGCTCCTTTGAACCTAAATCTTTATTCGAACCTTAGATAAAGTAAAAATATGGTGCCACAAACTTGATGAATATCCTCATCAAAACTCAATAAGAATAACTAATAATGATAAATCTCCTTGAATAAAGCACCTTGGCCTTGGTGGTGCTCAATGAATTGAAATGAGCATGAAAAACAACAAACGCCATAAATTAAACTATTCAAAAAATTACTAAAGTAACAAGCATGAAATAATAATGACAGAAGATTTAATCTGCTGAATACCAAATTCCTTATTTCTATCATGTGATAGCAGCGACCAGCCGGATCCCGTAAGCAATAAGTTAACATTAAGAGATTTTCTTTCATAAATTTGATTTTAGACAGTAAAAATTGTCAGATAATTATTGTAACTTTATTGATTTGCTTTCTATATCAAAAAGGGCTTCAGTAACTTAGAGCGATAAACTTGACTAACTCTTGCTATATTTTGCAACATTTATCACATGAATAATAATTGTTTATGCTGAAATTCAATGTAACTTTAATTTTTGTTAATAACTAAATGAAATCATATTTGAGCTCAAAGATGTGATTTTGTGCTTGCTCTTTTTTTCCCAGGAGGTGATGCCCATCTTCACACTGTACAGTCCTCAGAGTCATCATCAATACTCAATCTTGTTGGTGTGTCACCGTCGGATGCAGGAACATACAAGTGTGTTGTTGGGGACTTCCAATCGACCGTCAATGTCATTGTCAACAGTAAGAATCAAAAGTGTATTATTTTAAGGATTTATAAATTTGAGAATTTGTCGGGGAAGCTAGATACATCATCACATCAACTTTCTTACATGTCACTTGTCTCCTTTTTTAAAACCAAGGCAGTTTTGTTACTGTGTTTACTTATGTCTTAAAGCCCCACTGTCCTACTAGCTACTTGCTCCTCCTATATAGAAAACTTCCCCAATCGGTGCCTGTTGGTCCCTCATGATCCTCTTTTTCTTATGTTAGTTGAGAGCTGAGTTAATGAGATAGTCACCTGTCAGTGACCTCGCTGTGTGGTCTAATCCCTTTTGGCCCAGTAGTATTGACAGTCTTTAATGGGCTTTAATTATGATAGCATCTAGGTGAGAGGAAAATAACAGCGTTTCTTGATTACTGGGGTTCCATCCAGCACCTAACCGTGCTGTGCATATGAGTTCAAACAGGACAGGATGGGTAAGTGGGGATGCAGGAACGGTAGACTTCTTATGAATAATGTTCGGGTGGGGTTCCATCACTCTTCCGAAAGTGGAGAATATTCCATGCATGCAAAGTTTCTGGTTGTAGAGTAGTTTGCTTCTCAAATCTACTAAATGTTTATTCATTAAAAAAAAGTTGAGTTCTATGTATCATTATGACATCTCATGTTACAGCTAAAATTCATGTTCATTTTTTCAACATAGTTGAGGAGTGTGAACCCCCATGTCTTAACGGTGGAGAATGCATCGCCCAAGAATGTCTTTGCCCATACCCTTTTACTGGACCAATGTGCGGACAGCTTGGTAAGTTGAATAAGTCTTTTTATATTCTTCCTTGAACTACCATATGATATTGTACAAATAATTCAAACCTTCTTTAGCAACCACCTGTATAGAAAGACCACCTGTCTTCAAAGATCACATTTTTGTTTCCCTTAAAAATGCCTATAAATACCACTGTTCTTGTCTCTGTTGGGTGGTCTTTATGGACAGGTTTCACTGTATATAAATTAAGATTATGATTATTCTTGCATCTGAACTTATGTTTCATCTCGGCTGAAATCAGATTTTACTATCGATGTTTAAAATGTTTCCCTCATGCCCTTTACAGCCTCCATGAGGAGATGCCTGAGACCATGCCTGAATGGAGCCGAGTGTGTAGATGGTGTGTGTAACTGCCTCTATGGATTTACTGGTCCACAATGTAACATGATAGGTAAGATCATTTGCTTCTGAATTGAACTGAATTAAACCGAATTGAACTGGTTTGAACTGAATTGAACTGAATTGAGCTCGATTGAATAGAATTGAACGGAATTGAACTGTATTGAATAGAATTGAACTGTATTGAATAGAATTGAACTGCGCTGGAACTATACTTAATTGAACTGAATTGAGATGAGTGTGTGAATGGTGTGTGTAAGTTGGATTCACTGATCGACAATATAGCATGACAAATAAGTTTATTTGCTGATGAAGTAAACTGAACTGATGTTCCTTGATTTCGATCTCACTTGAATTTAACGTAAGTGCGTTGATCTGACATGAAAAAATGAACTGAACTGAATTCAAATTACATTAGTTAAACTTACTCAAGACAACTGAACCAAACAGGAACGAATTAAACTAAACGGAAAATAATTGATATGCACTGAACTGGAGTAAAATTAGTAGGAATGGGTCTGAATGGAAAACGATTGGAATGGAATTAAACTTTCTTGAATCAAGTGAAAAGAGTGGAATAAAAAAGATCTAATCATATGTTCTTCTTTTCATAAGTAAATCTTTTGTTACTCTTTGTAGTATTTGTTTCCGCAAAAGGATATTACTGTACTTTTCTAGAAATAACTCATTTCTAAAATCTGTATCTACATGTATATGACTAATTTTTACATGTGAGTTTTGATGCGTAATCTGGAGACACATCTTATCCAACAACGATGTGACCATACACGTACACGTACCTGAAGTTATATCCTATGTTAAATTCTTCTTGTAGATGAAGGTATCGTACGTGTAAGGATCCCTGATCAGGACAATCCAATCCTGGGTGCTGATGTGAGCTACATCTGTGAGGTACCTCAAGATAATCCTTATGGATCACCGATCTGGATTAACCCAGAGGGAGAGATAATCCGAACCATGGGATTAGGTGAGTCTCCTTCTATTTATCTTGCCTTGTCTCTGTCAGTATGTTTGCACGTGCTATATTAAAACATCTCTTTTAACTTTGTTTATGTGTCACTTACAGATAAAGTTAAGTTCTGGTCATGGGTTTGCATTGTGAAAGAAACAGTGTGGAATGGATCAGAAAAGGATGATCATGTAGCATATAAGTATTGGTGTGTAATGCAAGGTTCTGGAGTCACCAAAATGATAAGAAATTTGGCTCAGTCTTGGTAAAGTTACGAGCACTGTACACAGAAATATGTATATGGGACTACACGAACATGACGCAAAAAAAATCTGTCCCGATTTTTATGCTGTTACATGCCATATTTAGAATATTAAGGCATTTGAAGGGCTATGCTTTTCAGGAAACGTTTTTCATCTCATGTTCTTCCACATTTGCATCATAACGATAACCCACACAATTATTTTTCACCTCTCCCCAGAACTCAACCTTCTCTTTAAGTAAGATCCCCTTTGCCTTATTCTTTTATCTGAAACGTTTTGTTTTTTAGCAAGGTCATTGACTATTTTGAGATTCCCTATGTGATGATACATTACATTAATAAGAATAGGTTTGTGTGCGTCCAGGGCCCTGTTGCATACAAATTACCACTAACAGGGCTCAACAGCTAATCAAATTCAAGGTTTCCATCAATGGTAAGTTTTGTGCAACGAAGCCCTGCACTTGTATTGCATGAAGCAAGTCTTTTGGAAAGGGTTACCTATTTCTTGTGGTGATTGCCCTATGTTTGCCAGCGGTATTGGTATTGATGATTTTCATTTTCAAGAGATGCGAAAAAACAAGCTAGATTTTACATACCTTTGAATTAAATTATGATTCAATTCATCGCTTGAGTTGAATACTTAATATTTCATTATTAGGTCAGGGGGTGTTTCACAAAGAACCCAAGTCGAACTTAACTCTAAGTTGGACTTGAATATTATGGAGAACCATTTGTAGCCTTAAAATAAAATATATTCAATAGCAAAAATTCAAGTTTTTTTTAGACTTTTCATAAATTCCACATCAAGAACATGAAATCTCCTTGATGATGGACAATATGATTGATTTGAATCAACATTTTATACCTTTTAAAATAACTTTTACAAAATATTTTCAATGATGCTAAGGGCTTTCCATAATTGTTAATTCCAACTTAGAGATAAGTTCAACTTAGGATCTCTGTGAAACACCACCCTGATGTGCATGTTCCATCTGTTCCTCAAGGCTATGTGTTGATTTATTTCCTGTTCGATTTTAGGAGGCGATTCCCACATGAAGACAGAGCAGATATCTCTTTACGCAACTCGCCTCTTCATAATGGACATACAGCTGGAGGATGAAGGGCGGTACATCTGCGCTGTTGGACCTCTAAGAAGACTCTTCGATATCATGGTGGATGGTAAGATCGATGAGGATAACTCTAGTTGGATTCTCTATGACAGTCTCAGATTATAGGAAATCGTAAAGCCAGATTTTCTGTGAACGTTCACATTTAACACCTCAGTTCCACTTGGGTTTAAATATGGAGAGTGATCATAAATACAAGTTGAAGAGATGGGTTTTGGTGATGTAACTCCCTCCTCATCTGCTAGAGGATGAGGGGCCGTACATCTGAGCTGTAGGGCCTCTAAAAAGACTCTTCAGCATCATCATTGATTGTAAAATTAATAGCTAAAACACTAGTTGAACAGTACGTATCTGTATTTATGGGTAATGATCAAGTGAGGATACGCTTGAAATATCACCATATACTTAACCCAATCGTGCCACTTAAGAACAGTAAATAAATTTAATTAATATGTTTATTTTGATTTCTCAGAGGTGGCATGTATCCCTCAGTGTCTGAATGGAGGAACCTGTCTTATGGGCAAGTGCTATTGCCCTGATAGCTTTACTGGACCAGCTTGTCTGCAGAGAAGTAAGATTTATTTAGTTTTTATTGTCATGTTTTGTTTACTGTTAAGTGCCTTATATTTGATGGTCCCAAAATAATTTTAGTTTTTGCTGTATCAGCTCCTTGATCAGGATACTTTTAAGACGCTTAAAAAGAAACAATTTTAATTGTTAAATTATAATGATGGACTGTTCATGATCAACTGGTTAAACAAAAATGGAAAGAATTAATTGAATACCCATATATAATGGAAATCTTGACAAGGATTGATGTAAAAGTGAATTTCTTATGTCTTTATTACAGTAGTTTCTTATGGCTTTATTACAGTCATCATATGTGATTTTTCTCATGTCTTTATTACAGTTATCATATGTGATTGTTTTCTTTATTACAGTCTTATGTGAAGTTTCCTATGGCTTCATTACAGTGTTCATATGTGAATTTGCTTATGTCTTTCTTACATTCATCATACATGAATTTTCCCATGTCTTTATTACAGTCATCATATGTGATCCACCATGTTTGAATGGTGGGATGTGTGTATCTGGAACCTGTAGCTGCCTTGAGGGATATGCTGGAGAGGCTTGTGAAATGCCAGGTTAGAAACACTGTTGCAATTCAACATTGGACAAAATTTGTATAATATCTTGAAAACAAATGTTGATTTTAAACTCCATTTGTGCAAAAAATGTCTTTATCGCTATGAACACAGCGCAATCCTTCAATGACCTTCAATGAAGTTAAAGAATTTGTTGGACGAAATGTTTCTCAATTTAGGAAGAAAGATATATTTGTTAAATTCTCTTTCTAATTCATGAGTAATTTAATGATCAATTCTTCAGTGCACCAAGTTTAGAATTAATTACTGTAAGTGGGTGAACTTGAGAAAGGCAGACTTTCTGATTTGTCTTTTCATTATGATCTAGTTAAATAATCAAAGGAATCAATGTGACTTCAGTTCAAATCAATTCCACCTGGATTAAATAAACTATTTGTAATGACAATACGTTCTTTCTTTGTTAGGTGTGGATCTTAGCATTGATGGACCGGAGAGTGTCATTCTAATGGCTGGTGATGATCTTCGTCTGGTTTGTCGGGTCAACGATGATACCTATGGCAGCCCTATGTGGTTAGATGCGCAGGGAGACAAAGTATCTGAAGGTATGCCTTAGATTTTCTTTTGTTAACCCGTTGACCACTGAATTGTATAGGTCCCGTAGGCTTAACACAAGGACCACCAGGTTCCCGTAAGCAAAGGGTTAATCTTTTCCTATAATATGTCAAGTGAGCAGGGAGACAAAGTTTCTGAAGGTATCATGCCTAGATTTTCTTTTGTAAATCTTTTCCTGTAAGTTTTAATTGGATTGGGTACATTCCAGGGCCTCGTCTTACAAAGAGTCCTCCATTCAATCGCAAGTTTCCAGTTTCCTATCTCTTATGTACATAGTTACGATAGATATAAACTCTTTGGAAAGAAGGCAGACCTTGTCTGTTAGTTTTGGATCTTGGTAGTGATGGAGCAGAAAGTATTGTTATGATGGCTGGTGATGACCTTTGGCTTGTATGTCAGGTCAGTTACCTATGGCAGCATTATTTTGTTAGATGCACAGGGACACAAGCTATCTGAAGTTACGCCTTAGATTTTAATTTGTTAATCTTTTCATGTGAGAATGGATAGATCACATAGTGTTGTTCTGATGGCTGGTGATGACTTCCATCTGAGAGAGAGAGAGAGAAAGAGAGAGTGAAAAGGAGTGATAGTATGAAACCACATCTTAGTACAGATATAAACTTGTACAAACTAAAGAGATGAGAGTACAGAGAAAGAGAAAGAGAGAGAGAGAGAGAGAGCAAGAGAGAATGACACGAGATATAAAACAAATCTAGAATATATTTACATCAATATAATTATAAGTGATGTTATCTGTAGGTACACTGGATGAGGCCATTGGCACATACCACCACACCCATTTGATGACTGAACTCATTATGTACAACGCACAAGCCTTTGACTCTGGAGAATACACGTGCGCAGTGGGTCCATTCCAAGAAACTACCATGGTACTGGTAGCCGGAGAAGGTATGTTTAAAGAACTGTAATGCAGAGAGAGAGAGAGGGATGGAGAGGGAGAGAAAGGGAGGGAGAGGGAGAGATAGGGAGGTAGAGGGGAGATTGGGAGGTAGAGGGAGAGATAGGGAAACAGATACCCCTTTCATAGTGCTTCTATCGGAGTCACACCGATGAATATACCGATTGAATTTTCCTTATGTAAACAAAGGTGAAACCGCTGCTTTTCTGCTGTCCTTTTCATACTGCGAGTGAAGAATTATTGCGCAATTTTGAAGCCCGCGCCCCATCTAGCTAGCATACAGCATGTTCAACCATAAGTCAACAAACACAGCTGGTTACGATAAAGCGTGCATACAATGCGACCTTTGACCATTTTCATCGGCCTTTTAATCAGTGTTTTCTCCTGAACGCATTCACAGTGGTTGTTTCATCAGTGTGACACTGATAAAAAGAGAATTTCTCCTGCTCTTGAGCAGGAGAATTTAATCGCCTATTTCTCTTCTTTTCATTGGCTATTCTATCGACCTTTTCTCCCCTGTACCACTCATAGTGGCCGTTTCATTGGATGCATCCAATGAAAATCAGGCCAGTTTGAAAGGGGTAAGAGACGAGGAGATAAGGGGATAGGTGGAGAACTAAAAATGGAAATGCGAAACATAAAGAGAGATTTGTGAAGCGCTTACATTTAACTTATTAAACAGTATTTTAGAGTTCTTTACTTCCTTTTTCCTTTTAACTTTCTTGTCTGCACAGAACCTGACTGTCTTCCTGTGTGCCGGAACGGTGGGGATTGTGTGAACGGGGTCTGTCAGTGCACATCAGACTGGCTTGGCACAGAATGCAAAGTACCTGGTAAGTAGTGAGAAGGTTCACACTGCTACACAACTTTACACAAAGGTTTCTAAGAGAGCTTTGGTAGCGAAATGTGCCACAAAAAAGATGTGTATGTAAAGCAAAGTGCATTATTTTTGAAAATAATAATTTTATCACGATAAGATAGAACCACATCGTTAGGATAAGGAGCTGGTACATACTTGTACTATCTCGGTTAGGCTTAGTGTTACCTAAACTTTCATTCAGATATGTCAATAGGGAACTTTTTAAGAATGAACACACGTCACTGACTATTATGCCTTTTGTTTTCTAGACATTTCTTTGCTTGCCACTACATTTCGCTATTGGATAATAAAACAATAGGAAGTTAAATTGTCATATGTGATATTTTCATTTCTTACAGGGATTAATTTCGCCTTGATAGACTGAAATTTGTCAGGAATTACTGATGTCACCCCTACTGTGTTCAATGTGCAATCTTGTTTCTATTTTCTCATAAATGAATTGTCTACCTATGGTCACTTGGCATTAAATCTTTCATAGATGTAATATATGTGGTTCTGTCTTCGGTTTCAATAACGGAATTTCTTCATACACTTTCACTTTTCATGTATTAAACAAAAAAGTTGATTATTAATGTCCATCCAACATTATTTTCATTCTTTCAGCTAATGGTTACATCTCAATCACCCTTGACCCAGAGCTTCAGTCGATACCCGGGTCAGAGGTCAGATACTTGTGCGAGGTCCAGGAGGGAGATCATTTTGTGCAGCGCCCTCAATGGTTCCGCAATGGACAACTCATTCCTGCTCAATTTGGGAGTAAGAGGCCTCTGTGTGAATTGCAAATATTCAATGTTGTTACTCAAGAATTTTATGATGTGAAACTTTGGTTATTCTTACATCTTGTGGGATGCAATTCCTTACCTACAACAGTTTCTACTTTACAGTAACCTATAATAGACTTATTCATTTTGATATATGCACAGTCTTGAAATGTTTATGAAATTGCCTTCCAAAAAAACTTTTTGTTATTCATTGGCCCTAATTCACAAAGGAGGTTTAAATTTAACCCAGGGTTCACCCTCATTTACATAACCCATGGTTTAAAATAAGCACAAATTAAGTGTACCTTGCTATGCGCGCGTCTAATATTGGACCTCTGAATGTGTTAAGCTTATTTTTGGCTAATTTTAGACGATGGGTTATGTACATGGAGATTTAAACCATGGGTTAAATTTAAACCTCCTTTGTGAATACGGGCCATTATGTTCATTTTTTTTTTTCTACAGATGTGAGCAATGTCTTTGTGAATGTCCTGAACAACATGAGTTCTGAGCTTGTGATCAGAAACCTGAGAGAGACTGATCTTGGCGTTTACTACTGCACTGGAGGGTCGGACGTGAAGTACATCAATGTTAACTATGCTGGTTAGTAAGATCTGTGGTGATGGTAGTGTGTTGGTTGTAGAGATAATGGTTAAGTTCTTGGTGGTGGTGTCGTTGGTAGTTGTTAATAGCAAGTTTTTCGCAACCAGCGACACCGCCTTCTTCAACGCTAATCTTAGCGGGGGGTCGCACTTAGAGCGAAAGTTTCCGCTTAAGGTCCAAACCTAATCAGCCGTATTAGCGTCGGAATTCGAGCTAGTACGGGGTGACGAGCTCTTTTAAATACCCAGTAGTCAGCACTTGTGTCACCTTGCGAAAAATCGCCATTATGATGGCCAAAGTGGTAGCATTGATTATGATGACACTGATTTTAGCAGACGATGGTGATCAATATTGATGATGAATGCGATCAAAATGATGTTGATGATAATGATGATGGCGATGATGTGAAATGACGTTGTTATGCTTATTAAACTATTGATGCATTTAGCTTTTGTAAGGAAAAATTTT
The DNA here is from genome assembly GCA_035222895.1 of Strongylocentrotus droebachiensis. NCBI lineage: Eukaryota > Metazoa > Echinodermata > Echinoidea > Camarodonta > Strongylocentrotidae > Strongylocentrotus > Strongylocentrotus droebachiensis. The sequence continues at coordinate 661,832 of JAVYIG010000037.1, read as the reverse complement.
AATGTTACATCTCATCTTCAAACTTTACCCGGAGCAAACAGCTGCCATCAAGTCAACAATAAAATTACAGGCTATACATAAATCAAAAGAGGAATACGTCATGGGCGTGTAATGTCCCCACATTTGTTCAACCTGTGAACAGAGTTGATATTCAGGGAAATTTACAGATATGAAGGATGTCTGTGTTGGAGGTGTGAACATGAATAATTTGGCCTACGCTGATGACACAGAAGAACATCTGCATCAATTACTGGATGTTATAATGGTCAAAAGTGAAGAGTTAGGCCTCCATGGTAACTTTGTTATTAACAGGTCAACTTGTGCCGATGAGCATATAGCTGTAGCCATATTTCGTCGCAGGTACAGGGTATAGGTTATAGTTGCTAATTGGTCTTATTTATCATTTTTATGATTAGGGTTATATGGAGGATAAGCCCCATAGACAGGAATATTAATATTAATATTGTATGCAGTGCAGTTATCGTAGGAGTATGTATCTCAGAACTTTAGAACTACATGATAATATCTATGGTAAGCCTGAATCCGATGACCGGGTAATGATATGATTGCAGGGCCCTAAGGGAGAACAGTATGAATACTAATGAGGCTACCCTGGGTAAACACTAAACAAGACATATTATTATTATTATGTGATTTTCTTGTCCTCCTTGTACAGAGATAGAATGCAGCCCACCCTGTGTAAATGGAGGAACCTGTAATGATGGAGAGTGCCAATGTCCTGAAGGTTTCAATGGACCTACATGTTCCAGACAAGGTAAGTCCATCTTGATTTGCAGACATCTGGGTTATCTGATTATTTCTGATGTGCTGATACTACTTTAGTTTGAGTTTGAGTTTGAGTTTATTACTGTGACCATTCAACCCTTTGACTGGTTCTCAGCATTTCATATTTAGTCTCCCTCCCTCTTTGTTCTGGTCGATATCCTTTTATTGTGCCTTCGCTTCTCGTTCTCATTTGATGGCGTACAAACTGTCAGCTGTCCTAAAGAAGTTTGCTTCTGCCATCGAGAACAGATAGTTCTTACCGCCATCTTGTCGGCAGCAGACAAGCTGGCTTATCTTTAGAATACTAATTAGAAGGATTTATCAATAGATGCCATGCCAAGCACTTCATCGTTTGATATTCTCTCATGATATCCGTAGTATTCACACAAATTCATATCTGTCATCTTGATTTTGTAAGATTGCAGGTTTGAAACAGGAGGAGGAGGAAAGAGCATCAAAATCTCTTCTTACAATGTGATAAGTATGTTAATTTCTCCTTTTAAAAACTGCTTGTAATACTGATCTTTCTGTCATTTCTCCACACTTATTTTACTATTAACCTTTCCCCCCATTGTACCTGTCCAGCTGAAGACTTCATTGTGATCAGTGTACCTCAAGGTCAAAGGTCAGAGGTCGGAGGTAACGCAACATTCTTGTGCGAGGTTCCTGAAAGCAGCTCCTATGACCCACCCCAATGGCTGGAATCAAGCGGTCAACCAGTCTTGCCCTATGGACAAGGTACTTGTGATGTATAATTAATAACTAAATTATTCATACCCTTACCATGTTATTGTAATTTCTTAGGCATGTGAAAATAGATTTGTCCCAATTTATGTTTCTTGAAAATCTGAAATAATAAATTTTACCCGTACATCTACAAGTATTCAACAAGGGCCCTAATACAACCAGTCCATCGTTTATTCTTGAGTTACGAAAAACACAAAAAACATCACATTTACAAGTATGAATAATTTAGTTGTAAACTGTATGATATCCAAAGTTATAGTTGTTCATATACTCTATATAAAAGGATGTGAGTTAACGCCCGTCAGGCTCTTAATAGATGGTATGTTCTAGAACAGAAAGAGATGAAATTGAAGTTCATTGGAAAAATCCAAGAACTATTGGTATTATGACTAGAGAAAAAAAAGGTACATTGTCTTATAGTGTAAAATGATATTCCATGGGGAGAAGAGTAGATCCTATGTATGATGTGATAGACAAATGCCTCCTCAGAAAAAGACACATTCTTGCATATTTGTCTCTTTTTATACCAGAGATGGTGTTAAAGCTATAATCACCCACTCATTAAAAACTAGGTTGGTGTAAAGTTTTTACGAATAATTGTAGTAGGATGTTCATCTTAGTTTATACATCCCATATTTTAACAAGATTAACCTTTTCTGTGCGATGAGCAGCATCTCTTGCCCGTTTATGTGAGTTTTTGACATTGTGTTGAGACTGAATGGGTTAAATATTAAGATCTAGATCTGAACCATTTACCACCATTGTACGTCGTATTCCAATAGTATATATATATATTTGTTGGCTGTGAAGCAATCATACGAGGGGTATACATGGATTTGATTATTTATCTTGTAGGAAATAATAGCAGAGTCTTTACCAAGGAGATCTCATCCTATGCCACTCAACTTAACTTTGAGTTCGCTGAATCTGGGGATTCTGGCGAGTATGCTTGCAGTGTGGGGCCATTCACATATGGTCAAAATGTCACATTTGAAGGTAACATTACATTATCATTTAGCTCTAGTTTAAGAAAATTGCTTGCAGGGGATTTTCGTATATGCAAGGTTGGAATAAAAAAAGAATAACGACTCATACTGATGATAAGATTGGTTTTTATATGTATTTTTGTATTCGATAAAAAAAAAATGGTTATATGGTTGTCTTGTATTGTAAAGGTAGTCAAGTAGTATGTGTACTATTTACAGAATTTGATAAAAGGCTCATTGACATCTAAAGTAACTTGAAAACTGATCATACTCATTGAATTTTAAGATCATGCTAGGTGAATTACAAGAAACCAGTAAATAGAGCATCTCTTGAAAATATTAAAATGAAAGCTATTTAATCAGTTTGTTATTAATTGACTTAATACAGATCCTGATTGTAACCCGGAATGTCTACATGGAGAATGTGTGGATGGGAGATGTGTGTGCCCTGTAGGGTTAGTTGGTATGCAGTGCAATATTCCTGGTAAGATTTGTTCTTTATTCTTTTTGTCTAAATAAAATTCACAATGCCTCTTTCATGGATTTTATATGCATGCATTTTGATACCATGATATACAAATACACCTTCCAAGTAATCTTTTAATGTCATAATTTATTTAGAACATGAGACTTGTCAGTGCCGATGTTTGATTTTCTTTAGGGAAGGCAACTTTATTATCACTCGCGTTCGTCCGGGTTCGGGACGCCTACTTATCTCTTAATCCCCGTTCCCGGACGCGTATTGTACGCTGGCGGTCCCTTGGCGTCCCTTGCTCGCGTCTATTGTTGTCTGTTGGACAATAGAGCAGGCAGCCAGAAAAGAAGCCATCCCGTCCGCTAGGACCGCTGTCAATCAACCTCACCGCTATCCAGCCCCTCTCTAATCCTTCCTAATCTGGCGTCCCCTGACAATAGCTGACCCGTCTAAAACGCGTTAATCTGGTGTTCCCTGACAATAGTTTCACCCGTCTAGCTCGCGTTTAAAATACAAGATAGTAGATTTTCATAGATGAATTTTCAGTCTTGAAAGCAGAGCTAGAGCTGCAATCCTCCCGTGTTGATTGATAATAATTTGTCTAAAAAATGTGTCGCGCGCTAAAATAATAAACCTTACCAGCAACGCCTCAAGTCTTTCTACATACAGCCGCATATGAGTAAAAGCTTCTTGTGCGACACTGCAAATATATAAATCATATTTAGTATAGTGTCTGTATTCCCCAACCTATTAATCAGTACTGCATTGCGTGTATCAGCAATTCGCGCAAATCACAAGATGTGGATAGCCCCCTAAAATGCGGTCACGTGACCACCACACTCGAAAGGCCTCGAAGGGCGCTTGCGATAAGCGAAAAAACTCGTTACAAAATCTCTGATTTCTTCATTTTAAGCGCTTTTTTGGGCGAAGCCGTTTTTTAAAACTTGGCTAAGCCACCGCGTGCTTTGGAAATATGGCTCCGATTCCGCACTTTTGACAGCAATTTTGGCTTTTGGGGTGGATTTTTGGAAGTGACATCGGGATTTCCTTGTACTAGTGAGTGACGCTGTGTGTAGTGCAGTGCACTGATATGTAATTTGCGTGTGTTGTGGATGCTGGTTTGATATCACGATCGGATGCATGTGTGTATGCATGGCCTGGGGTAATGCGCACGTCTTTGAGTGGTGTACATCCCCTGTGTTGTGTGTATGCATAGTATGCATACGCTCGTTCTCACAGCCAACCTGTAGCCACGTTCGCACAGCCATACTCTGAACTTACAATTTTAGCACAGCAAAACAAATACGTATTTTCCCTTAAAAAAAAACGTATAAATAGTACGTTAGAAACGTTCTGCTTGGCAGCTCTTGAGTTTTATGTAAAGTCACAGCAGAAAATTCAGTGTTTTTACAAAATAAATATAGAAATAAAAATAAGGATTTACATTGCATGCATGTAGTCTAGTACCTTACAAGTGAAGATGTAGATATGTAACTTTGCCTCCCTGTTGTTTTACTTTGCCCTTTTGTTGATTTTTTTTATTCTATGCATAATCAGGCCTCTCGCCAAGAAATTAAAAAGGCGTGGCGCGACACGAGGGAAAATTTGACCCCGCCCCCCTAAAAAAAAAAAAAAAAAACGTTTACAAGTATTTAGAGTAATTTGATTATGTTATCCCTGTATTATGTTCCGAGTCATTGTCATATTTACCCTTGCACTAAATAATCTAAATTATCAATATTTATATTTGTTATCCAATGTTACGAAGAAAAAAAAAATGAATATGATCATAGTTTGGATTTTTATCGAGCTAGACCAAGTCATGTATTTAAAGCTGTAATTATTTTCCTCATATTAAAAACAATATTGCATTTTCTTATTTTCACAAAAATTGCAGTACTCAAATTTCTTTAAGTCTTTTACTTTATATTCGAGTAAAATAAATTCTCCGTCTCAAAATGACATATACACCCGTCGACTCCGAGACAACTCTGAAGAGCTGTCGACGTGTTTGTACGCCCGCGTCATTAAACATGGCCAGTTCATATTTGTAATTTGCTGGAAATTGTTCTTTAAAAATGAGAAATTCACGAGTTTGAGTAGGATCTCACTATATCATACTTATGTTAAAAATGATTGTTAAATATCATAATTTGGAGCTTTTTTTATTGCCCGATATGAAAACATGAAGCCACAAATGAATTTGAACATTTTGATTGACTGCATAGTTGCTTAGTAACCAGACATACTAGTCAGTTCGTTCATGACTTGTGAAGCCGCCTCTGAGCTAATGTAAACAAAAACAAAGCCATTTATGGGCCGAGTGAATGACCTCAAGTGAATGTGACAGAGAAGAGAGCGAGAGAGAGGTTTTCCCACGCTTATCTTTTCAAGGGGGGGGGGAGGAGGAGGAGATAACTTCACGAAAGAGACAGCGCAAGAGAGAGAGAGAAAGAGAGGGGAATGTCTGATGGAGAGCGCGCAAACATGAAAGGGCTAGGCCGCCAAGAAGGGATCGGAGCTGAACAAAGGGGAGACATTAACATTTTGATAAGATTGGATTATGTCTGTATTATGTATCATCGACCAAGGCCACGTGATGAGTGATTGCTCACTCGTAGTTGGTAGTAGTAGTTGGTTTCTCAAATAAATAACAGATAGTGATGAAATGTTAAGTTCCAACGTGTCCAGAATGAGTCAAGTGAAGTTGTGGATCTATCTTTGCCTTCCTGTTGGTTTTACTTTTCCCTTTTCTTGATTTATTTTGTTTTCGTATTTATTTAGTCGCCCTTTTTACCTGTAGCTGCCATCTTTCCGTCTCCCGATCCTTTCTTCTTGAACTCTAATACTTCTTTATTTATATCTTCATCACCAGGCGCGTACGCAGTGAGGGGGAGGGGGGTACCCCCACCCCTTCTCATTTGTTTTTTGTGTGTGCTTATGGGTGACCCCAAAAACATCAAATCCTGGACACACACAAAAAAAATGTGCTCTTACCCCCCCCCCCCCCCGCCTGTCATTGCAAAATTTTCGGCGAAATTTAACCCCCCCCCCCCCCCCTGCGAAAAAATCCTGCCTACGCCCCTGTTCATCACTTACTTCATCTAATTTTGTAATTCCATCTCTTAGATTTTGTTTTTTATAATGATTAAGGCCATGTTAAAAAATATACATGTTTAGCGTCCCCGCCCGCTTCCTTTGGGGGGGGGGGGGGGGGGCCGCCTCCTATTTTTTTTTTGATTTTTTTTTTGTTTTGTTTTGTTGTTGTTGTTGATTTTTTAATGATTTTTTTGTTGAATTTTTTTAAAAAGAAAACCATCTTGAAAAATAGCCCGACTGTCAGGGCAAAATGTACCGAGCGGCCATTTTGAAAGGGAAAAAAAGGGCCTCCTTCCTATTTTTCGAAAAAACAGGACGCTAAACATGTTTGTTTTTTATTTGGCCTATAATATGATAACGTTATTATATCGTTTTTTCAGAATTTCATTGAAATTAGACATTTGAATTGTGTTCAAGACTGCGAATTCATTCTTTAATACATCTCCCGATTTCTTTATCTTGAAATTCAATATTTTTTCCTTCACCTACTTTATCTGCCCCCTCTAATTTTGTAATTCCATCTCTTTTAAATTATTCTTGTTTTCTTTTTCTTTTCTTCAATTAAATACAAACTTAATTTTATCATATTTTTTTTTCTCGGAATTGCATTTAAATTGGGGAGGGTGTGCATTACGAAGGCCCGTAACGATGTTAAATATACGCGATGTTTTGGAACTTTGGTGTTGATTGACATGACGCCTCATTTCAGATAAGCAATCGACCTATACAGTGCGCCTCAGAAAACGCGAAGCCGAGAATTGTCGATGTTTTATCATAACTTAATCATAGTTATAATTAATAAATGACACATATTGGTAAAGCTTAGATCCTCTTCTTTCATCTGATATAAGGAGTTATGGAAATAATGGAAATGCAAGCATTACTTTAAACAAACGGAACTTTGTTATTCCTGTACAAATATGTGTCATTTATTTATTATAATTTTGGTTAAGTTATCATAAAACATCGATAATTCTCCGTTTCGTTTTCTCATGGGACGCACTATAGCTAAAGAAAGTGTTGATTAAAGAAAGAGAGATAGTACGTGGTAGAGAGATAGTGGTAGAGAGAGATTAGAAAGGTGACTGGATGAGAGAGAGAGGGCTAACAAAAAAAAGGGTCGTAGAGAGGGCCTGGAGAGAAAGATAACAGATAAGAAAAGGAAATAGTGTTGATTTGAGATACAAATGGATTTACTACTATCGAGAGAGAGAGAGAGAGAGTTTCAAGGTGTATTACCCGAATTAAAAAGGGGAATTGTTGGATCTGTTTTTGTTATCAGAACAAAAATTCTCCTCACCATTGTCCAGTCGCAACAACGACATACAAATAATGACAGATTTATTATGACATTCCCGCCACAAGTCGGCGGTCTCAGAACAAAGGCGGACAATCGTAAATATCGCGGCCTGTCTGAACTTGGGTGTTGATTATACAACATTTCCAAGATACGGTTATCAATCCAACTTTCTACTTCATTTGTGCCTTTTCATTGTACCCACGAAAAGATCGATAGAAATATCAGAATGTCTATTACCCTTCCCATGGTTCAATGAGAAATGAGAAATTGTTCTAGCGCTGCTGGTCGCTACAAGGCGGCCGCGGCGTAGTATCATTCATTCAAAATCAGTTTTCATAAGACTAAACGTCCAAAATAGATGACATATAAAAAATACATAATAGTCTCGTAGAGTAAATATTTCAAAGAACAAAACATGCATGTCTACGTCCCTCTACCTCTCTCTCCCTCTCTCTCCCATTCTCTCTCAACCTCAAACAACGGACCTCTGCATTGATTGCGATTCACACAATTTTCATTTCATTTACATTTCATTTAAAATGGGGAAAGCCTTCCGATCGCTGGAAGGAAGGAATTTTACTGGCAAGGTGATTAAACGAGTTCTTGCCCCTCTTAGCGCGACAAATAGAAACCCTATTCCTCTCAAGAATTATGTAATGTTATGTAAGATAATCCCCCATTCTTGCCCCTTTCATTGGGGACGCATTTGGGACGCTCGCGGTCTCTAAACAAAGGAGGGTACGCGATGAATGGAGAAGGTTTTAATCCCCCGTACCTTACGCGTTAAGGACAGTCGCGTTCTGCTAACAAAGGAGGGAACGCGATCGTACTGAACCCGGACGAACGCGAGTGATAATAAAGTTGCCTTCCCTTAAAGGAATTGTTTAACAATGTTAAATCAGAGATACACGGCCCTATGTGTTATTAGTGTCTGTGATATGGTAGAATATAGAAGCCCTAACAAAATTGTGCTTCAAAATGATCATGAAGTGCCTCAAAAAAGTAAGGAAAAAAAAAAAAAATGTTATTTCCAATCATACATATCTTGATAATCAGATAAAAGTTATGGTATTCCGGACTAACCTAAAGGTTTATAATTATGATTGCAGCATGAGCTAAATCCAGGATTTTGTTTCAGAATCTGAGGCAATGTTACAGAGTCACTTTAAAAGGGGGTACACGTACACGCCGAGTGTTATGGGTTTAAAAATGTCCATGCTTAGCATTATATCAATTGACATGTATGAATTGGGGTTAACTGTCAATTTCTTGACATATCTCTTCTCAGATAATACTTTCATCTTGGTTAGTGAGCCCACTGGTCAGGTACCGGTGGTTGGTCAGAACCAATCATATCTGTGTGAGGTGGCACGTGACAATCCTTACGGTGAACCGGTCTGGAGAAACAGAGAGGGCGACGTCATCAATCCTATCGGAGAAGGTAATATCAGTGGGGTCAAGAAGCTTTTCTTGAGTGACAACATAAGTAAAGCAAATACAGTCAAACTTGTCTATAGCAACCGCCCAGGGGAAATAAAAAAGTGGCCTTTGTAGACAGGTGGTCTTTGTAGGTCTTTGTTCCTTTAGGGAAGGCAACTTTATTATCACTCGCGTTCGTCCGGGTTCGGGACGCCTACTTATCTCTTAATCCCCGTTCCCGGACGCGTATTGTACGCTGGCGGTCCCTTGGCGTCCCTTGCTCGCGTCTATTGTTGTCTGTTGGACAATAGAGCAGGCAGCCAGAAAAGAAGCCATCCCGTCCGCTAGGACCGCTGTCAATCAACCTCACCGCTATCCAGCCCCTCTCTAATCCTTCCTAATCTGGCGTCCCCTGACAATAGCTGACCTGTCTAAAACGCGTTAATCTGGTGTTCCCTGACAATAGTTGCACCCGTCTAGCTAGCGTTTAAAATACAAGATAGTAGATTTTCATAGATGAATTTTCAGTCTTGAAAGTAGAGCTAGAGCTGCAATCCTCCCGTGTTGATTGATAATAATTTGTCTAAAAAATGTGTCGCGCGCTAAAATAATAAACCTTACCAGCAACGCCTCAAGTCTTTCTACATACAGCCGCATATGAGTAAAAGCATCTTGTGCGACACTGCAAATATATAAATCATATTTAGTATAGTGTCTGTATTCCCCAACCTATTAATCAGTACTGCATTGCGTGTATCAGCAATTCGCGCAAATCACAAGATGTGGATAGCCCCCTAAAATGCGGTCACGTGATCTGAGCCCGACAGCGCTGGTACTGGTAAAGATACCACCACACTCGAAAGGCCTCGAAGGGCGCTTGCGATAAGCGAAAAAACTCGTTACAAAATCTCTGATTTCTTCATTTTAAGCGCTTTTTTGGGCGAAGCCGTTTTTTAAAACTTGGCTAAGCCACCGCGTGCTTTGGAAATATGGCTCCGATTCCGCACTTTTGACAGCAATTTTGGCTTTTGGGGTGGATTTTTGGAAGTGACATCGGGATTTCCTTGTACTAGTGAGTGACGCTGTGTGTAGTGCAGTGCTCTGATATGTAATTTGCGTGTGTTGTGGATGCTGGTTTGATATCACGATCGGATGCATGTGTGTATGCATGGCCTGGGGTAATGCGCACGTCTTTGAGTGGTGTACATCCCCTGTGTTGTGTGTATGCATAGTATGCATACGCTCGTTCTCACAGCCAACCTGTAGCCACGTTCGCACAGCCATACTCTGAACTTACAATTTTAGCACAGCAAAACAAATACGTATTTTCCCTTAAAAAAAACGTATAAATAGTACGTTAGAAACGTTCTGCTTGGCAGCTCTTGAGTTTTATGTAAAGTCACAGCAGAAAATTCAGTGTTTTTACAAAATAAATATAGAAATAAAAATAAGGATTTACATTGCATGCATGTAGTCTAGTACCTTACAAGTGAAGATGTAGATATGTAACTTTGCCTCCCTGTTTTACTTTGCCCTTTTGTTGATTTTTTTTATTCTATGCATAATCAGGCCTCTCGCCAAGAAATTAAAAAGGCGTGGCGCGACACGAGGGAAAATTTGACCCCGCCCCCCTAAAAAAAAAAAAAAAAAACGTTTACAAGTATTTAGAGTAATTTGATTATGTTATCCCTGTATTATGTTCCGAGTCATTGTCATATTTACCCTTGCACTAAATAATCTAAATTATCAATATTTATATTTGTTATCCAATGTTACGAAGAAAAAAAAATGAATATGATCATAGTTTGGATTTTTATCGAGCTAGACCAAGTCATGTATTTAAAGCTGTAATTATTTTCCTTATATTAAAAACAATATTGCATTTTCTTATTTTCACAAAAATTGCAGTACTCAAATTTCTTTAAGTCTTTTACTTTATATTCGAGTAAAATAAATTCTCCGTCTCAAAATGACATATACACCCGTCGACTCCGAGACAACTCTGAAGAGCTGTCGACGTGTTTGTACGCCCGCGTCATTAAACATGGCCAGTTCATATTTGTAATTTGCTGGAAATTGTTCTTTAAAAATGAGAAATTCACGAGTTTGAGTAGGATCTCACTATATCATACTTATGTTAAAAATGATTGTTAAATATCATAATTTGGAGCTTTTTTTATTGCCCGATATGAAAACATGAAGCCACAAATGAATTTGAACATTTTGATTGACTGCATAGTTGCTTAGTAACCAGACATACTAGTCAGTTCGTTCATGACTTGTGAAGCCGCCTCTGAGCTAATGTAAACAAAAACAAAGCCATTTATGGGCCGAGTGAATGACCTCAAGTGAATGTGACAGAGAAGAGAGCGAGAGAGAGGTTTTCCCACGCTTATCTTTTCAAGGGGGGGGGGGGGGGGGGAGGAGGAGGAGATAACTTCACGAAAGAGACAGCGCAAGAGAGAGAGAGAAAGAGAGGGGAATGTCTGATGGAGAGCGCGCAAACATGAAAGGGCTAGGCCGCCAAGAAGGGATCGGAGCTGAACAAAGGGGAGACATTAACATTTTGATAAGATTGGATTATGTCTGTATTATGTATCATCGACCAAGGCCACGTGATGAGTGATTGCTCACTCGTAGTTGGTAGTAGTAGTTGGTTTCTCAAATAAATAACAGATAGTGATGAAATGTTAAGTTCCAACGTGTCCAGAATGAGTCAAGTGAAGTTGTGGATCTATCTTTGCCTTCCTGTTGGTTTTACTTTTCCCTTTTCTTGATTTATTTTGTTTTCGTATTTATTTAGTCGCCCTTTTTACCTGCAGCTGCCATCTTTCCGTCTCCCGATCCTTTCTTCTTGAACTCTAATACTTCTTTATGTATATCTTCATCACCAGGCGCGTACGCAGTGAGGGGGAGGGGGGTACCCCCACCCCTTCTCATTTGTTTTTTGTGTGTGCTTATGGGTGACCCCAAAAACATCAAATCCTGGACACACACAAAAAAAATGTGCTCTTACCCCCCCCCCCCCCGCCTGTCATTGCAAAATTTTCGGCGAAATTTAACCCCCCCCCCCTGCGAAAAAATCCTGCCTACGCCCCTGTTCATCACTTACTTCATCTAATTTTGTAATTCCATCTCTTAGATTTTGTTTTTTATAATGATTAAGGCCATGTAAAAAAATATACATGTTTAGCGTCCCCGCCCGCTTCCTTTGGGGGGGGGGGGGGGGGGGGGGGGGGCCGCCTCCTATTTTTTTTTTTTTGATTTTTTTTTTTGTTTTGTTTTGTTGTTGTTGTTGATTTTTTAATGATTTTTTTGTTGAATTTTTTTAAAAAGAAAACCATCTTGAAAAATAGCCCGACTGTCAGGGCAAAATGTACCGAGCGGCCATTTTGAAAGGGAAAAAAAGGGCCTCCTTCCTATTTTTCGAAAAAACAGGACGCTAAACATGTTTGTTTTTTATTTGGCCTATAATATGATAACGTTATTATATCGTTTTTTCAGAATTTCATTGAAATTAGACATTTGAATTGTGTTCAAGACTGCGAATTCATTCTTTAATACATCTCCCGATTTCTTTATCTTGAAATTCAATATTTTTTCCTTCACCTACTTTATCTGCCCCCTCTAATTTTGTAATTCCATCTCTTTTAAATTATTCTTGTTTTCTTTTTCTTTTCTTCAATTAAATACAAACTTAATTTTATCATATTTTTTTTTCTCGGAATTGCATTTAAATTGGGGAGGGTGTGCATTACGAAGGCCCGTAACGATGTTAAATATACGCGATGTTTTGGAACTTTGGTGTTGATTGACATGACGCCTCATTTCAGATAAGCAATCGACCTATACAGTGCGCCTCAGAAAACGCGGAGCCGAGAATTGTCGATGTTTTATCATAACTTAATCATAGTTATAATTAATAAATGACACATATTGGTAAAGCTTAGATCCTCTTCTTTCATCTGATATAAGGAGTTATGGAAATAATGGAAATGCAAGCATTACTTTAAACAAACGGAACTTTGTTATTCCTGTACAAATATGTGTCATTTATTTATTATAATTTTGGTTATCATAAAACATCGATAATTCTCCGTTTCGTTTTCTCATGGGACGCACTATAGCTAAAGAAAGTGTTGATTAAAGAAAGAGAGATAGTACGTGGTAGAGAGATAGTGGTAGAGAGAGATTAGAAAGGTGACTGGATGAGAGAGAGAGGGCTAACAACAAAAAAGGGTCGTAGAGAGGGCCTGGAGAGAAAGATAACAGATAAGAAAAGGAAATAGTGTTGATTTGAGATACAAATGGATTTACTACTATCGAGAGAGAGAGAGAGTTTCAAGGTGTATTACCCGAATTAAAAAGGGGAATTGTTGGATCTGTTTTTGTTATCAGAACAAAAATTCTCCTCACCATTGTCCAGTCGCAACAACGACATACAAATAATGACAGATTTATTATGACATTCCCGCCACAAGTCGGCGGTCTCAGAACAAAGGCGGACAATCGTAAATATCGCGGCCTGTCTGAACTTGGGTGTTGATTATACAACATTTCCAAGATACGGTTATCAATCCAACTTTCTACTTCATTTGTGCCTTTTCATTGTACCCACGAAAAGATCGATAGAAATATCAGAATGTCTATTACCCTTCCCATGGTTCAATGAGAAATTAGAAATTGTTCTAGCGCTGCTGGTCGCTACAAGGCGGCCGCGGCGTAGTATCATTCATTCAAAATCAGTTTTCATAAGACTAAACGTCCAAAATAGATGACATATAAAAAATACATAATAGTCTCGTAGAGTAAATATTTCAAAGAACAAAACATGCATGTCTACGTCCCTCTACCTCTCTCTCCCTCTCTCTCCCATTCTCTCTCAACCTCAAACAACGGACCTCTGCATTGATTGCGATTCACACAATTTTCATTTCATTTACATTTCATTTAAAATGGGGAAAGCCTTCCGATCGCTGGAAGGAAGGAATTTTACTGGCAAGGTGATTAAACGAGTTCTTGCCCCTCTTAGCGCGACAAATAGAAACCCTATTCCTCTCAAGAATTATGTAATGTTATGTAAGATAATCCCCCATTCTTGCCCCTTTCATTGGGGACGCATTTGGGACGCTCGCGGTCTCTAAACAAAGGAGGGTACGCGATGAATGGAGAAGGTTTTAATCCCCCGTACCTTACGCGTTAAGGACAGTCGCGTTCTGCTAACAAAGGAGGGAACGCGATCGTACTGAACCCGGACGAACGCGAGTGATAATAAAGTTGCCTTCCCTTAGTACTTGATTCAATGAGAAACCATTTTCAAGGGAAACAACAAATGTGGCCTTTGTAGACAGGTGGTCTTAGTAGACTGGTGGTCACTAAAGTAGGTTTTGCTGTATGTCATTATCCGTGTCTTTGCGATCATATTCATCAAATTCTTTTCATAATTCATTATTTATTATGATTTTAAATTTGGCCCGAAAATCTCACATGTAGGTGAGAATAAATATAACAACAAAGTTATGTAGTTCGATGTGAAGAAGGTAAAGACAGTCATTTTCAGCCAGAGATTTATATAATGTGATTTTGTTCACGTCATTTTATTAATATTCTTCTCGAAGGGGAACAGTGTTCAAACGAGCTTAAAATGATTAGTACTATCTTTGATCTAAAAAAGAATTTTACAAACACTTTTTTACTTGTACAAAAACTTAGCATGGGCATTTATTAATATGAATTTCTGTTGTATTTATGCAGGTGGAATTGACCACATGTACACTGAGAACCTGTCTCCATTTGCAACTCGCCTTTTCATCAACGATCTCCGTCTGATTGATGCTGGGATGTATGTCTGCACTGTAGGACCAGTTGACCAACGATTCACCATCCTCGTCAATCGTAAGTAAAACAAAAGTGGCACTATCAACAACAAGTAAGCCCCAGAATACCTAGCAGATGTACTCCACTAGTAAATATGCATTTAAAATACAATGTTGCAATGTTGAAGATTCTGTAATGTCTTTGAAACTGTTGGAGAGGCTGTTGAGATTTACAAATTTGCGTATTTTTAGTAAAATTTGTCCCTTTTTGTCAATAGAAGGTCTCGTGAAATGGCAACTGAGAGATGGCATGTTCATGTAATTACATTGTGTTTGTCCAACAGGTTAATACTGGATAGTAGAAAATATTACCATTAGGAACATCCACGTTCCTATCCCAAGACTGAAGGAGTGGATAATTGATATATCAACAGAGAAACCAGCCTTCTCAATTGTAGATCAAGGAATCTTATTTATATTTTTATACTTAGCCCTTCAGCATATTATTCTCTCTAGTGACAGTGAGATGAGAGAATAATTCTTGTTTTGTTTTTCTTCAGCCTTGTCATGTGAGCATCCTTGTCTGTATGGAGGACGTTGTGTGGAGGGGGCTTGTGAATGCCTACCAGGCTTCTTAGGAGAGCGGTGTGAGACACCGAGTAAGTAACACATGCACTCAATATGAAAACTTTACATTGAACCAGATTTACTTAAGACCAGTGTAAAACACCAAGTAAGTTATATGCATGCAGCATTAATACCTTACAATTAATCCTTGTCTCCATGAAGTATATTGTGTGGAGGGAGCACATTAAAAGGTATTAAAAACTAAAAAAATATTGTGTATATTTAAGAACCTTTTACAAGTTTTATTGATACCATCCATATTACTGTTTGACTTCCCTAAAGTTGAAAGTATAAGTATAAATAGCAGTGCCCCAGATGGGAGCACCGTGAGATGATATTCTATAACTATCAAAGCATTCATGTCATTTTCTTTCCAGATTTTGTGATATCGATTGACCAGACTCGACCAGCCTTGCCCCAGACTGGTGACAGTGTTAGCTTTGTATGTGAAGTGGACCACACAGCACCCTACCAGAACCCAGTCTGGTATGACCCACAAGGCAACATCATAGACCCAAGTATGTTCTTTTCTTGATTGTGTTCATAAACGTTGTGGTAGAGAAGGGGTTAACCGTAGTTATTTATATCCACAGGTTTAGTCACTGCTTTTGCATGTAATAGAAATACTCAATTGTATTTTAAACTGTTGACGGTTGTGCCTTAGATGTCTCAAGTTGCTATCTACATGTATGTAGAACGTGTTTTATGAAATCACGCTGTATGTATCTTGTTAGATATTTACTTCTTAAATGTAATATTTTATGTGTTTATAACTCTTGTATGGATGGAAACCGTAGACCTCCATATTGTCTGAAGTATATCGTATATATCTCATTGTGTGGGTGTGTGTGTGTGTGTGTGTGAGAGAGAAAAAGGAAGAGAGAGAGAAAAGTCGACTGTGGCAGACCACTGTTTGACCCATTAGTCAAGTAAAGACAGTAGAGAGTTAGAATACCAATGCAGATCACCCAATGACCACTATATTGCAATTAAAAGAGTGTGAAGTCTTTGAACTTTCTTTCATCCTTGCAAAGAATATGACCCAAAAAGTCTTAACTTGTTTTATGCTAATTTTCTGTCAATAATTTGCAGGTGGGGATTCTCACTACACGATTGTGGCTCTGGACCGCAAGGCCACTCGTCTGGTGATCAATGAACTACTACCTACAGACTCTGGACCATACGTCTGCAATGTGGGACCAGTAACTACAGAATTCTCTGTTCAAGTTCAACGTAAGTTTAAAGAAAAATTTGTCTGTTTAAAGGCACACTGTCCTACTTGTAGCTACTTGCTCCCTCTATAAAGAAAACTTCCCCAATCGGTGCCTGTTGGTCCCCCATGATCCTCTTTTTCTTATGTTAAATGAGAGCTGAGTTAATGAGATAGCCACCTGTCACAGTGACCTCGCTGGCTCTCTTGGTGGTCTAATCCCTTTAGGCTGAAGTAGTAAAGCCTGCCTTTAAAGAGAAACCTGGGATTTTTTAAAAAGTAAACATTGTTAAATATCAATAGTGACTTTTATTTATGACCTTCAGATGAATATATTGGAGCTCTTGAGAACTACATACAGGGTTCAAGTGAACATGTAGACGATAACCTGGAATTACAACGACAGAAATAAAGTACAGATAGAAGTCCTGCAAATGTATAGTTACAAGGAAGCATTTCGGTCGTTGTTCAATTTGTCATAGAGAGCAACTGGTTACATTAAGATAAATATTCATTAGTCTTTGTGTATTATGTTTATTCTACACGTGTTCATTCATTTGTTAATATTGAGTGAGTTAGATGAAGTGATATCGAATCGACAGATTATTTCCACCGTTTGTTTCCTGAATGAAGCCTCGCAAGGGCTGACACTAACAGATGTTGTGAAAATGACAGATCATGTAAATGTAAATTTCTATGTCCATTTTAGCTGCACACTGCAGTCAACCTTGTATTAATGAAGGGACCTGTGTGAGGGGTGCGTGTGAATGCCCAGACGAATTCCATGGAAGCTTCTGTCAAATTGGAGGTGAGGTTCACTTCCAATGTAATACATTTATCCATATGTTCCAGATTTATAAGGTTTATTTCGATTTCTTTCTTCCTATTTCTATAGTTCTATTTCTATCTTTCTATATCTTTCTTCTTTTTTTTCTTCAATATTTTCGGAATGACATTATCTTCAATGTGATAGAATATATCACTTTGATTTTATTGTATTATTATGAATTCATAAAAAAATTCCTTTCTTTCACTATTATTGTAGGATCCTTAATTAGAAGAAAAGTAAGATATCCGTAATATCATTAGTGCAACATTTCTTTTGATTTCATGCCTGCTGCAGTTTCTCTAAGCTGTGTTGGACTACTGTCATAGATTAAGCTTCATATTATTTGGAGAATGTGAACATAGTCTGAAAGTATTATACCTATTTTAGACATAGTTGTTTATATTGGTTTATTTTTGTCTGTTTCAGTGAAGAGACCCTTCTCCATTGAGATCCAAGGACCTCCTAGAGAGAAACCAGAGATTGGTGATGATCTGACCTTGATCTGTAGAGTGTCACAGGAGGGACAGGGAATACCAACATGGCTGGGACCTGACAACCAACCCATTGCCGGAATACAGAGTAAGCAGTCTAGAGTGGTATAAAGATCCATGGTATTATGTGGGTAGGATGTGGATGGGTTTGTGTGTGGACGGTGTTGTGTGTGTTATGTTGTGAGCATGGTCTGCGGAGTGTCACAGGACGGACAGGGAATACCAACATGGCTGGGACCTGACAACCAACTCATTGCTGGAATACAGAGTAAGCAGTCTAGAGTGGTATACATATCTATGGTATTATGTGGGTAGGATGTGGATGGGTTTGTGTGTATTATGTTGTGAGCATGGTCTGCGGAGTGTCACAAGACGGACAGGGAATACCAACATGGCTGGGACCTGACAACCAACTCATTGCTGGAATACAGAGTAAGCAGTCTAGAGTGGTATACATATCTGTCTATGTGGGTAGGGTGTCCATAGATTTGTGTGTGGACAGTGTTGTGTTATAATTATCTGTGGTATTATGTATGTTCGGGTGGGTAGATTATGTGTGTGTCATGTTGTTTCACAGGTAGGAAACAGCATAACAAATTCCACTATTTGGAAGAGACCTGATAAACAATTTATTGCTAGAAAATAAAGCGAGATGTCTTCTATAGTGTTATAATTACATACATTGTTTTGTGCATGCTTAGTTTGTTTTGAATGTGACCCTCATTCATTTCAAGAAAATTGGGATAGGAATTTATTTTTCTTCGTCATCACCATCCTTTTCACAGTCTTTTTCTCTTATTTCTTTCCAGCTGGTCAGCGAATCTTCTCTGATGTCCAGTCTAACACTGAGACTGCCTTGACCATTGTATCAGCAGAGTCCGGAGATGCTGGACGTTACAGCTGTGTGGTCGGCATGAACAGGGCTGATTATCTGCTCTCCGTATCAGGTAATAGGGTAGTCTATTACCAGCCGCTGTTGATGTGCTTTTTTGTGTATCCATTCAAAGGATTGGGTAATTTTGTCTCAGATCTGCAACAAAATCCTGGATTTAGCTCATGCGGGAATGATAATTATAGACCTTTAGGTCAGTCAGGAACCCCATGACTTTTACAAGCCGATCGCCAGTCTGATTATCAAGATATTTATGATTGGAAATCGAAGTCAAATTTTTGCGTTTTCCTAGCGGTTTTCATAACACTACAGTCTATTGGGCAAAACGAGCTTGGTAAAAACCGGTCACTCAAAGATTTTAACTTTTTGAGGCACTTCTTGATCATTTTGAAGCACAATTTTTTCAGGGCTTCAATATTCCACCATATCACATCGATGATAACACGTAGGGCTGTGCATCTCAGATTTAACATTGTTAAACGATGCCTTTAACCTATAGATACACAAAATTCTCTGAAGATAATAAATAGCTTTGCCTCTGGATATCATTACAAATTGTGTTGTATTTTACTATAACATAATTAAAACAAATTAAATGTGTATCAGTTGAACCTACATGATTGAAAAAGAAGAATTCTGGAGAAAAATAGTTTAGTATAAATACCATCAACATTTTATAGTTTTGTAGGAAATAACGTCCCTAAATGTTATCTAGCTACATTTTCAAAGACATCCTTGAATAAAGATAACTACTATGAATACACTGTTACATCTTGTTTATGTTTTTTCAGGACCTGAATGTCTTGTTCCTTGTTCCAATGGAGGAACGTGTGTGGAGGGGAGCTGCAGATGTGCAGAGGGTTTCGATGGTGGTTTCTGCCAAAATATCAGTAAGTTCTATAGTACATACTTACATGGAATAGAAAGCTAAGTAATTTGTCATTATGCTTATTTCCCTCCCTACATCGTTAACATTTATGTTGTTGCTGTAGCTGCAGTGTATTAGATGTACACATAAAGGGCTATATGGTAATAATTTGTTTGTTGATATTTTGGAGAGAAGATTTTACATTCTTGTTGATTAAAAAAAAATTATATTCAAGAGGCAAATTTGGCAATCTTGGTTTATTGGTATATAGATGAATCAGATTGTACTGCATGCACACAGAGGAGACGAGATGGCTCAGTTGGTAGAGCAGTAGTCTCGTAACCGGGAGGTCCCGGGTTCGAAACCAAGTCGATGCGCTAGTGCCCTTTGTTAACCCTTACTGTACTGGGCTATTTTGAGCACCCACTGACTGGGGGGGGGGGGGGCCTGGGAGGCCCCCCCCTATGATCTCGGCCGTCGATTGTCCGATGAACACGAAAATTTGCATGTTTGTAGATATTTACGTAAGGAACAAGATGGTATAATTAGTTTTTTCCGAATATGCAAATTTTTGTCGTTAGCCTAATTAATTATGCAAAATGCGCTAATTTTATGCATTTTACAGAAAACGTGTCAAACTCCACTTTTTGAATGTTGAAAGTCATTATTCATATGAAACTTCTTTTCTAACACAAAAAAGTTATTTTAATGTAATTAATAATGATAATTTATGCAAATTTTGATGGATTTTCAATTTTTTTTTTTTTTTTTGGATGACATGCGCATACTAATTGTTATGTAACGCCTTACAGGTATATCCGATTTCGACGAAAATGGTATCAAAATGTGCGTAAGACTTCAGGGGAAAAAGTCATGAAACAACAATTCAAAATTCCGAGCGGTTGCAGCGCAATCTCCGAAAATGACGAGGGGGGGGGGGGGGGGCCTCCCAGGCCCCCCCCCAGTACAGTAAGGGTTAAGACATGACTCCTCATTACCAAGTCCCTCGGAGAGGGTTTAAAGCCGTCAGTCCCCTGGCTGCTTAAGTATTTAAAAGTAAACAAATGCTTTCTTAGCAGTGAGATAAAATAAACCATCAACCCCCAAAAGGTTATTGTGATGTGTCACTTTACCTCTCTATCTTTGTATGTTCATCACTAGATGGTGACGACTACCAGCTTAGAATCCGAGTCCAGCGAAACCCACTGTTTCAGGTGGGAATTAACACCAAGGTCCTGTGTGAGATCCGAGGCAACACCAACGAGATCAATCCCCAGTGGTTCGGTCCTGATGGAGAACTCATCAGGGGTACAGGAAAAGGTAAATGAGTGATGACCTTTGACATCAACTTTGACATCAGATTATCAATTCATGACAACCCATAGGATACTCAGCAATTATCCACTTATGTTTTTAATGTAGCCTGTACCTTGTTTCCCTTTGTTTGCTATACTTGTTTTGTTTTGTTTTCTTCTTAATCGTTTGATTGAAATGTCATAGTTTTATAATGTTTTTATTGCCTATTGACTGTTTTTACACATTGTTTTTAATTGATGTTAGAATTTGGAAATAAAGGATTTGATTTGATTTTGATTTGATTTGATACTCAGCAGTTAATAGGGATAGGAATCCTGGGATGAATCCCATATACATGCATGTTATGGAATCAGATCTACAGGGGTAAGGTGGATGCGAATCTGCACGCAAATCTGCACGCAAATTGAATGCAATTTTCATTCACTACCGTCACTTCGTGAAAATAGGGACAAAGTGATGGATACTGCTGTTTCTTTAATATTATTTAGTCCTCATACTGTATTGCCTTGTAATACAGCAATTGTTTACTTACGGCAGATATGCCAGTCACGGATCTGTAACCTGTGAAATTTATACATCTACTATTGCAAAATTATCTGATAATTCCTTTTTCTCGACTCACTTTTGTGAATTATCCCCCATGATACCACAGGAGGGAACAAACACATCAACACCCGTAACACCAGGAAGTCCAACCGTCTCAGCATTAATGAACTGCAGGTAGAGGACGCGGGAGAGTACACCTGTAGGGTTGGACCCATAGAATCTGCTTTTGTCATCATTCCGAGGAGTAAGTGCAGTTTAACACATTGACAATGAGAACTGAGAAGTTTCTATATTATTCCAAGGAATGAGAGAACTCGGTAGTCAGTTGGTTAACCAACCTGTGTTACATTGTCATCATTTTTAGTAAAATTTTAAAATCTTCCAATTCCCAAAATACACATAAAATATGTGTAAAAGAAAGATTGAAAAATAAAGAAATCAATGAATGTATACATGAACAGTGAACAATCTTTAAAATTATACACATCGTACATATTACATGAGCAAGGAGAGCAGCAATCACTGCGAAGTGAGAGATAATTCCTGTTGTAATGTATTGTGCTGTTCACAAATAGAATTTAATGAGTTGAAAATAAGCATTACTAACTCTCAAAAGTAATTAGGTGTTTTGACTGTCTGTCTCCTTTATTACCCTGTTCCATGTGGTTTGTGGTTCCATTTCTAGAAGCAGTAGTAGTAGTAGTAGAAGTAGAAGAAGAAGTAGTAGAAGTATTAGTAGTAGCAGAAATAGTAGTAGTAGAATAGCAGTAGTAGTAGTAGTAGCAACATTGCTTGTACTAGTAGAAGTATTAATAGTTGCTGGAGTAGTAGTAGTAGTATAGCAATAGTAGTTATAGCAGTTGTAGTAGAAGTTGTAGTAGTACAACAAAAAACACACATGATAATCATGTTTACTTAAGAAAATTAACTCCAGTGAATCAATGATATCAATGACTTCTAATGATCACCATGATTTACTTCTAACAGGTGGAGAGTGTGAGGATATCTGCACTAATGGAGGAACATGTGATAGCGGAGCATGTCTATGCCCCATAGGATTTGCAGGAACGTCTTGTGAAATACCAGGTGAGAAATTATTATCATAATTTGTATTGGCAATGGAAAAAAATACTTAACAAATCAGAAAAAAGAGACGATTATACAATAATAATGCAACCACTAGAATGTTAGGGACAAAAAAAAATGACAACTTAATAACTGGTTTTAACTCGAACTAATATCGGTATGGCATCACTATAACATCAAACATGAATGTATTTATTAAGTGTAAGATAAATAATACGACTCTCCGTCTCTCTATGGGCCAATGCATCTAGATACATGCACTTTGAATGACATGTATCTTATTTAGGTCGTACAAGATGTGTATGTCGTAGATACTTTAATTAATTTACATATAGACCTACTATGAATTGTTATGATTGCATTCAATGTGAAGTAATGAAAGATTTACTTGGAGGCTGACCTCGCTTTTGTTGCTATTTTTAGCTCCAGTTACCAAACAATATGTATTATATTGACTATAAATGAATATGCATATTAGTGATTTGATAGTAAATTCAAACTTGAAATTTGAAACTGAACTGATTGCATTAGATTGGAGATATGTGCAGCTAAATTTCTTCAACAAAGTATTTATTTCCTTTTCCAGTCGGCCCAGAAGGAATCAGTGTGAACATCACCATCACCTCCTCCCTGATTCGTGATCCTAATCATGATTTAAATTAGATCGCAGGGCCCTCAGGGAGGACAGTATGAATACTGATGAGGCAACCCTGGGTAAACAAGACATATTATTATTATTATTATTATTATTGGAGATATGTGCAGCTAAATTCCTGCATACATGTATTTATTTCCTTTTCCAGTCGGCCCAGAAGGAATCAGTGTGAACATCACCATCACCTCCTCCCTGAATCGTGATCCTTACCTTGGTGAGGAGATCACCTTCTTGTGCCAGGTCAGCCCTAATCCTCTCTACACCAACCCCAGGTGGCATGGACCTAACGATGAGGTGTTCCCTGTGGTCAACACTTTAGGTAAGATTTGTACATCTGCATCGCACTAAACCTTTACACTAACACGTCATAAACTACACCAATCTCAAGGAAATGTAACTTTGAGGAAATGCTGAACTCTTCCATGTATTCAACCCTCTTTGGTTAAGATTTTATCTTTACAACTTTACTCTAACACTTAAGCCCACTTTACACCAATCCCATGTGGCATGTACTAAATGATTAGCTCTTCTTTGTCAACACTTCGTAAGAATTTCATGTTTTAAAAGTAAACCGAAACCTAAAGCACATATCTTTGAATGAAAGCAGAAAAATGCCCTGGTGAAAATTTGAATGATATTAGATATATACAATAGGAAATTTGTGGTATTATTCATTACTATAGGATCACTACCCATAAGAAAGTTTTAAATTGGCAAATTACTTGAAGTAATGTCACTGCAGTGTAATGGCAGACCACCTTTCGAATATGCCTTTACAGACAAAAGGACTTAAATCCATTTTTGGCATCAGTGAGCCTGAGCTCTTTTTAACTGATAGAAATGTAACTGTGTTTGCGGGGAATTGATAATTTTGCTGGCATTTTCACAGTTTTACAAACATGTCTCGACTGCAATGAAATTTTGATTTACAATGTCAATGACATTTTTGCCATTCTGCTCATTTCTTGTATATTAGATCCATTGCGGCCACCCATCCATGCTGTGCAGCTGACACCTTTGATGACGCAGTTGACCCTCACCAGTGTGTCCGAAGAGATGGCTGGAATGTACGCCTGCACTGCTGGACCGCTGACCAGCCTGTATCCTCTCAACATACCCCGTAAGATGATTATACTTAGTGGAGGTGTCGTATCTTAGTGGTTTTAGTGCTTGACTAGCAATTCAAAGGTCGTTGGTTCGAGTCCAGTCACGGCACTAATGTCCTTTGGCAAGTTTAAATGATGTGTTAAATGATGTGTATTTGAAGTGACATGCTAAGACAAAATGTAGAAGATCCATATTCATGTACTTCAAGTGTGTAGCATCTAAATAAGCTTTCATGTCCCTTCTAAGTGAGCATTACTGCCATACTCAATGGTGCTGTGACTCTTCATCATGTAGAAGGAACCTCTGTTTCCAAATTTACTATTCAAATAACCACTGAACTACTCCTTTTTTTAGTAAAGAGAATTCCAGAATGCTTCTATATTGCATATAGAGGGCACATACAAAAGCGGAGGTTACAGGAATTTTAATAACTGTGGATAAATAGATTTAGATGGTTTCGACATGTGGCGAGAAGAGAGGCAACACACTGGATCAAGAGGGCTCTAAACTTTCAGGTCACCAGAAGAAGACCTCGTGAGAGACCCAGGAAAACTTGAAGGGATACTATAGAAGAAGATGCCAAAACATCTGGTTTCATTTATATGGATCCCAAAGACAGGAAAGCCTGGAAAGCAGCCATTGAGGAAATGAAATGTCCAACCCCACAAAGTGGGAAAAACAGACTGTAAACGCTGATGACGATGATGTGTCTTTAGTTGTCTCATTCACAACATGATATTGTTTTATGTATATTTTCAGCATCGACATGTGAGCAACCGTGTCAGAACAGAGGAAACTGTGTGAGAAGTCAATGTGTGTGCAAGCAAGGATTTGAGGGAGAATTCTGTGAAATAGAAGGTATGATCAAATCAGAATCACAGTGGTGGTAAAAAAGATGATCTGCTTGACCACTAAGATGTTAATGATAATGATGATGATCATCATCATCAACTACTGTTGTTAGTATTTTTCCGCCATAATGACTTTAACCATTTTCGTCTGTTACTTTGTGCTTTACACCATGACTTGAGCATTGAATTAGAATGGGTAATGGCGCTTTATAAATCTCATGTGATATTATCACAACTGTTGTCATAAAAACTATAGAAGAAGATAAAGATATAGGCAAAGATAATTGCTGCAAACTTGTTCCAGTTGCCTGAACCACAGAGATGATCAATAGCAGTTGTTTTGTATATGTAGAATACCATAGCCTCAATGTAGTACAGTCAAACCTGCTTTAGTGACCAACTGTCTACAACAAGCACATTTTTTGTTTCCCTTGAAAATTGTTTCTCATTGAAAAATGAACTAAAGGAACCTGTCTACAAAGACCACCTGTCTACAAAGACAACTTTTTGTGTTTCCCTGTAGACAGGTTTGACTGTATTATTAATCTTGCATTTGGACTACATGGAGGGATAGGTTCAATCTTATTTTGTACATTTTTTTAAATTCACTAGTGGAAGTTTTCTACAACGTCACAATAACACCTGACCAAGATCTGACGCCCTCTATTGGCGACAGTGTAAGTTTCCTGTGCGAAAGTGAAGGCCTAGATGCTCCACTCCCCATCTGGTACGACCAGAATGGGAATCGCATCTCACCAAGCAGGGCAGGTAAGTAACCACAGCAATAGTAACTTGAATAGAACAGGACCTAGTATGGTGCCTTGGGTAACCACTGTTTTTGCTGATTCAAAGAGAATGCTTTTGTTTTTCTTTGCAGAGAATAATGATGGCAGTTGGTTATACATGTACTTGTAATGTTTTCATTTCTTTTTTACATTTATGTGTATGTGGTCATAATTTTTATTTTTTTACACTGGAATTTTACAAGTAAAATGCTAAAAGTTGATATTCATTCTTATAAAAGCATCAAACCTTGTCTGTATCACCTGTAAGTGCACTATTATGTTTGCTTTCCAATTCATGATAGATCATTTAAGTTCTAGACTTTTTTGATATGTTGCCCTAAATGTATTTCAGATATTCATTGATGGACATGTATCATTGTAGAAAATTATAGTCATATTTTGTCAATGCTACCATACAACAAATCAGTGCAATTACCCGATTAAAAAATGTTTGCAAATACTGTATATTCATCGAAATTTTGTTTCCATATGCCATTCCCCCCAAATAATTAACATTATTATGGTATTCACTGCACAAAAACACTGCCACCATAAACGATAAGTTCCCCATTGCAAAGGAAAAAAAATTGTGCGAAAACATGCTCATGAAATATAAGTATATCACCTTCATCACTCTTCTCTTTCAGCAGTTCCATAGTATAAACAAAAGTTTCACCCATATTTGTCTTAAAGCTTCATTGTGCTTAGATAAATGCTATATCTCTTAAGTTCTTTTAGCACTGAGTTCTAGCCAACACTTTGTCACGCTATATCAAATGAAGAAAACAACAACGCGCTTGTTTTCTTATATCAATATGCAATGTATAAAAAGCTGTGAGAAGTTGAAATATGTGTTCAAGTTTAAGAACTCTCTTCATTGTGTATATTTCATTACTTTTCTTTTCTTTTGAACATTTGATTTGCATCCTTATTTTATGTTTTCTGTTTGACTGTCATTTCATTGATTTCCATCATATTTTATTTACATTGTGTTTCCTGATTCATCTCCTGGTTTTGGCTTGGTTTTATTTGCTGCCCTTCCATCATCTGATACCCCTCCCTCTGGGTAATGTTCACCATCATCACCATCTCCATCACCACCCTTTTGATTGACCTTTGACCCCCATGTGTGTGTGTGACCTGACTATTCTGATAGACAA
Organism: Strongylocentrotus droebachiensis; assembly: GCA_035222895.1. Classification (NCBI taxonomy): domain Eukaryota; kingdom Metazoa; phylum Echinodermata; class Echinoidea; order Camarodonta; family Strongylocentrotidae; genus Strongylocentrotus; species Strongylocentrotus droebachiensis. Next base: position 634,780 of record JAVYIG010000037.1, on the reverse strand, counting down.
TGAGTTTCAAAACTCCTTCAGCTCATCAGGTAAAGTGCATAGTGAGAAAAAAAATATAACTTTTCCAGAATTAATTTATAGGAAGGGTCATATATATATATTAGTGCTGTAGTCAAACGTTTAACCGTCCGGTATCCGACCGCCCATGGCGGATTCCGTTTTCAATTGGACGGTTTCGTTTTCCCGTTTTTTTTTTTTTTTTTTTTTTTTTTTAAAGTTTCGATTTATGCCTCTTCACCTGGCACTATGCCTGGCAATGTCTCCTAGCTCAGTAATCAGTGTGTTGACTCACCACTCGGAAACTACAACAACACTCCAATTTGTCTGTCATCTTGGTTTGAAAGTAATCTTTGTAATAGATCTCAATATGTAGTTTAAAATAATAATTCATCCAATTTTTACACATAGTGTACCACAAGGATTTATCCTATGTCCTCTACTGTTTTTTATTTACATTAATGATCTTACACATTCTTCTAAAAACGACATTGTTACTATTATTTGTGACAAGTTCACATGCACAAATCGGCGCCTATAAATGTACCTTGCAGTTAAATGAAAGTCCTTCCCGCTTTTTCAAACGGCCCTGGCTTGTTGGCAAAAAAAACAAAAAAAAACGATTTTTTTTTTTTTTTTTTTATTTTTTTTTTAAATTAATTAATTTTAATCGTTTAACCGAAAACCGTCCGGTTTTGACTGGCGGTTAAACGGAATTGGAGATATCCGTGATGTTACAGCACTAATATATATCTGTTATATTTATATGCACCTTGAGTTACAATGCGATTTAGCATCCATCCACCTTCCCTTCTGTTCTTTTGAAGTGTTCATTGCATCAGAAAATGTTGGTTATCTAATCTATAAATCATCAATGTAATTGTTTATTTAAACCCACTCATGCAAATGGACAATTCTGCATTTATGAATGTTTGGTCTTTATGTGAACCTAACTATTATAAATTGAAGTGGAATTAACTAGTTTCAGAAACGAGTCAATACCTGTAATGTTTGTTGAATGTAAGTTTTTGGTATACAAAATAAAAGAAGTTCTGTTTTCTATTTTTGTGTGAATGCCCCTCAATTACAGATAGTAACTGAAAAAAAAATTACATTGCTTTCATGTGAGCATTTCATACTCTTCTCTACAAAGTTTTAAAATAAACTTTTTATTGTGCAGTGCCTTATTTCATTTGTTTCAATTTGATTTATTATTCATTACCCTTCATACATACATATATCTTTTGAGTAAAAACATTTTACTCCTTTCATTTTCATATATCACCCAAAACGAAACAATGCTGCCATTTTTGTTTTCTAGTGATTCATGAAGGTATTGGTTAACAGTGGTGAAGATTTCATTTCAAAATGTTTCCCTGTGAAAACATGTGATTTCTTCCCCCCAAAAGCATGCTGGCTTGCTTTTCTTGAGCAGCATAGTATATTCATTTTTATTTAAAAGCTCATTTGTATCTATTTAGGCTCTCAACTTAATCCTGGTATATTTTCTTATTTAAAGCACATAAATCCATCAAAATACAACATTAAGTTACTTTTTCAGAGAATCCTTAAAGATTTTTAGCCACACGGGAAGCATTTTAGATTCTTCTTTCCATGTTAACCAGTACCTGAGTAGCCCTCCCTGATTGTCCTATCCCAAAGTCACATACCCCATGCTAACCTCATTCTGTTTTACGCCCTTCATCCTGGTTTCTCCCTTGCGTTCGCACCGTTTAGATGAAGCGTTAACGGAAACGGTATCGTCGTCAGGTAAACCCCTTCCCTTTTCATTCAAGTAACACCGGTTATTTGTTCATCATGACATGTCACAACTTAATTGTACACAAGCGACATCTCAAGATGACCCTTTTTTCAAGCCTTTTTGATGATTATTTTTCAATTAAGGCTCATTGATTGAAAGATTGTAAAAGAAAATGAGGAGCATTCAACAAACAAAAAAGAGCCACATTTCAGCTGAATGTTTTTGACTTTTTACAAGAAATTTGTTGCATTTTATCAGTGAGGATAACATTTACTTTTGAAGAATATTACATTTGTGTTCTAAAAAAGAAATCATTTTTTGAGATGGAGTGTACAATTCTGTAGACATGGGAATAAACAGCACCAACACCAAATACCACTAACAAGCATCCCTTAATCATGGACAGTTATATATAACACAATAGCAACTCCTTTCCAAAAACCCAACCGAAGGCAATTGTAATGCCTTGTGCATCATCTATTTAAATGTGCGAACATGACAATACTGTTGTGCGTACTTCAAACATGATGTCTATGAGACATACAATATTGAAAATGTCCTTGACTTGATTTTTTGGAAAGTTGCGAGCGTGTTATATTTTCTTCTACAAATGCATTTTAATCATACATGTATGATGTCACCATGTATTTTGTTTTTTGTCACTCTGTGTATTTTACTTTTTACATTCACAATCTGTCAATCAAGATGTAATGAGCTCATTAGCATGTGCTTCTGTGCTCATACATGTATTATGTTTTGTTAAGGTTATGTAATTTTTAGTTTGTTTAATAAGCATACACACAGTGTGTATGTATTTCTTTGCTTTACTGTTACAGCACACTAATAATAACATGTTTTTAGTTGTTTACAAACAGAGACATTGCATGAGAAATCAAGTAATAAATTGAAAACAATGTTTTCAGAGCATCATACAAATTTAAAAGGCCAATAGGAAATGGAGACTTGAGAGCATTAGACAAAATTTTCATAAGAAAATTAAGTGAGAACTTGTGATAGAGCACTTGTTACAGAAAATTGAGTAAAGATGCAGTTAGGATGATAAAAACATAAACAGTATATCGATTTCACAAATAATTGATTGGTTACGTGTACATAAATTTAATTATGTTAGAGCAGAAATCTAGCGGTACGTCATACAGTGAGCATCATTATGTACTCAGTAAGCAAGTTAGTGAAATTGTGCTTTTTATGTATGTAATAACCTCCATGTACATATTCCCATGTTTTTACTGGTAGGAAACAAGGTATTTAAAATGGTCATGGAAATGTAAGAAACTGAGTTCTACATTTTGAGTAACACTACAGGAAGAAAAAAATTATGCAAACCAAAGATAATTTTAATTGGAGAATACTGTATCATCCAAGGTATCAAGATTTTGATTAGATATCATACATAACAATGAAACTGATAAATGCAATTTAGGGAGAAAAAGTTGTGTATCACATAACATTAAACAAAAGCCAAAGACCGATTACATAGATATATATTGTAAGGTGTTGTGGTCGAGTGGATACGTCGCCTGACTGTCGATCACAAGGTCTGCGGTTTCGAGTCCCGTCGCACACTAATGTCCTTTAGCAAGACATTGATCTACATTTGCCACACTCCACCCAGGTGAAGTAAATGGGTACCTGGTAGGAATTTATTCCTTGAAACGCAGCGCGCGTAACAGCTGCACTGCTAAAGCCAGGGTAATTATGCTGCATTATTGTAGAGCGCTTAGAGCAGGCCTTCTCAACTGGCGGCGCTTGCGGTCAGTCAGAGTGGCGCGCGGCTGTTCCCAAAAAATAATAACAAATAAATAAAAATTAAAAAATAAAATTCAAGAAAGAAAAAATAAAAAAAGAATATTTTAAAATAAAAAAACTAAAAAGTTGAGCCCAAAATGTAAGCAAGCCATTTTGTTTGTTTTATTTTCACTTCATTTTGACATTTTCCGTGTTTATTGCACCAAAATAACTACATATAAATTAACTTCCAGTGTAGATTTTAGCCAGGAATTGTATTAATTAATTCACATCAATATGAAATTATGATTGATGTTTTATGGAACAAAAAGGTGTTAAATTGCGACATCTGGGCCTTAAAAAAGCCCTAAAATCCACTAGCTTCCGGGGGCTTCGCCCCCTGGACCCCACCCGCTACCGGCTCGGTCGCTACGCTCCCTCGAAACACAGTCACCAAACATACAGGTTGGCACTTCAACCTCAATAAATTGTTGTTTTGGCGCTTCTAAGAAACTAGTTGAGAAGGCCTGGCTTAGAGACTTCTGATAAAGTAAGTGTTAGGCGCTATATAAGCAAGGATAATTATTATTATTATTAGCAAATCTAAAATGTGGATATTGAATTTTCTAAACTGCACTCCTAACACATATTTACATCATCTAATAATAACATTCCACATTTTATACAAAATGTGGTAGACATATATATATATATATACATAAAATTGTATGAATTGATTAAATTAACAATATAGTTACAACCATACATACCACCATGTTTTGTAACTTTGAATAATTAGTAAGGATAATGTAATATGGGTTATTTTATTTCATTTTATTTGTGTTGCTTTACTTCATAATGTAATGACTCTGGACTGCCAGTTTCTAATCTTCTGAGCTCTGTAATTAATAACACCTTTGCAGCTTACAATGCTCTCTTACATTAGCTTTGGATGTGCCTGTTTCATACAAGTCGGGTCAATTTATGGAAATAAATACCCAAACCTCAAACATATGGCAACAAATGGGTTTTTGGCAGTTTCCCTTAGTGTTTGACATGAGAAGCAAATAGCTAAAATCTAAGAAAATCGGACTCACAGAAAGTGATATTTTCTGGTGGCCATTACCCAATGTAAGTAGTATTAATGGATTCTTCGTCCCCCCAAACCTAGGTATAGACACCAAAATCACATCTATATGATGGATGTATCATGATTTATGGCTATTTTAGGGTTTTAACGGCCATCTTGGACGCCATTTTGAAAATAATCACTTTTTGTGGGTCTGGATTGTTAGTATATTATTCCTGTTGTCAAACACTACCGGGCACCGTTGAAAAAACATTTGTTGCCAATTTTGGGGGGTCAATCCCTATTTTGACCCGACTAATGTGTTTTCTTATGAATAGTCATATTCAGACCCAAGTTGATAAAGTGCTAAAAAACTGTCATGCGCTCGGTTCTTCTATCTGGTATAATATATATAAAGACCAGGAATTCACATCTTCCTGCCAATATTCAGAAAATAGTCTTTTTTTGTAACTTTCCACAGAATATATCATATTTCACAAAAAGAGAGGAATCTAGGGTTCAAAACAATAGCTGAAAGGCCAAAACAAGGAATCATTCCTTCAAAATTGGATAGATTGGCAGCTATTTGTATGTATTAACCATTTGACGTTGCCTTTTCCTTTCATTTACATATTAAGTTTTTGCACTGGTGTTTTAGGCAGTTTACCATATCACGTTTGAGTTGGGTGTAATGATGCACATAGATTGCTCTGGTTATGGATTAGCATATACTGGCACATATATATTCCATGGATATGAGTTGTTCATCTTTGAACATTGACGACCTCATACTGAGGCGAAATGAACAGTGCAGGTCATCTTGTTGAATTGGTTGCATTTGATGATTTTCCAATTAATAAAATGCAAAATCAGTTTATTCCCATCAGATATATTATATATGGTATTGTTCAACAAAATAATTCATTTATATATTCCAATGCCTCAGGGCCAGGTTATGAAATGATATTGATTTAGATGATCACATATCATCAGGATTTAGATCTATATACAAAAATGTAGAATAGTAAAATAAATTACTTGAATAATTTCATCTTTTATACACGTTTATTTTTCAATTTTTACAATTGTCATTTAAAATCCAAAATATATTTGATGTTGCAGCTCTCATTGTTGAAATAAACATACTCAAAAATACTATTTCATGTTTCGGAAATCCCTTTAAAGAGCCAATAAGATAATTTAATTTGAAAACTGACTTTTTAAAATAATCACCATGACATATGAAATTTACAAAAGCAGTTTGAATTGCAATTTGAATTGATTTTCAAAATAATTGTATGTGTAGAAATCCGTTCAAATGAAGAAATTGTTAGTACATTCATGTTCAGTGTCTTCGAGCATTGGCACGCATCATATTTCTTGTCCAAATTTTGATTTAAAATTTTTGTTTTGTTTTGGCTTGATGTAGACGTAGACTTGGCTGGTCAATTAGTGCAGGTCGTTTCACCTACCCAATCAAGACTGGTGCTCAATGACATCTCAGAATCAGACTCGGGTATCTACACATGCGCTGCTGAACCGAAAAGGGATACCATTGTTGTCAACATCATCAGTGAGTATCCAATAATCAACATCCCCATGTGTAGATTGTTTGCATTGTGTTTTCACAAAAATAGTAGATTATTAATGTTGAAATAGTCCTTCATAGACGTTTTGGGAATAGAGTGATTAAAAGATGTACATGTATCTACATGTAACTTTCCTTGTATCCTCTGAAATAGAAGTTACAATGTACATATAGGCCTAAATTTTACGGTATGTTTGGATTGTATAGTAGAAAGTCCCCAGTCATTTTAAAACTATTTTGTGTGTGTGTATATCCTAGTCTTGCCTACCCCCTTTAAACAAATCATAATGACCATGTATCTGACAATCTATACTTCCATAGTTCTTTCTTCTTTCTTCTTTTTGTGTTCTTTATATCTATTTCTCTTAAATTTCGACTAGCTTTTCAACTTGCGCCTTTTTATCTCTTTACTCTAATTACACGTTTGCCTTTTTATTTTAATATATTAAATTGTTTGTACAAATAATATAAACATCTTCCTTTGTTACTATATTTTCTTTTGATCAATAAGTCCAATTGCTTTAAAAACTTTTGTAATCATAATAATGTTCATTTTCAGTTATTCGTGGTCTCCGATAACCTATAAATAAAGGTTCTTTTCTTTGAATTTCTGCACATTAGTTTTCTTACATCACTTAATAATATCTTTGAAGTGTGCATAAGATTTTATACCCATACAGATTGGTTTGTTATCAATATATATTGAAAAAATATATCTTTTTGACAATACTCTTTCATGTTCTTTAATGATCTAACTAATCCTTTTCCCCATTTGTTCGTGTTTCAGTTCCTCGTTGCCTGCCAGAGTGTCAGAATGGAGGCTCTTGCGTGGAGGGAATCTGTGGATGCACCGAGGGTTTCACTGGATCTCACTGCCATTACTCATGTTAGTATACATTTCAATCACTTCTGTGTCATCAAGGCTTATCAGGCCATCAGGCAAACATGTACACATATAAAAAATATCGTTTTGTGAAACCTTTCTCAATTTTGTTGGTTTTTTTTTTTTTTTTTTTACCTGACTGCTAAGAAAGCATTTATATGCTTGTGAGTAGTAACCAGGGGACCGGCATCTTTAAATCCTCTCTCAGAAAATATTGGGTTATGAGGATTAATGTCTTACTAAAGAGCATTTATAATTATATTATCATTTGTCATATTGTTACAAATGTTATTCCATGATATCTCAATTTACATGTACATGTATAGCTCATAATACTGTGTTACAATTTTCCAAGAAGAGCGAAAAGATATCCAAATGTAGGGGGGATACAGTATCAAACTTTTTGATTATACATTTATGTTTCGAAAAGAATGGAAAAGAAGAGGTTGGTTGAACTGGAATCAATATTATATTGTATATCAATATATTATCTCTAGATACCATTTTAACAATGACATATGTAGAGGTGATCCATAATTTTGAAATTTGTCATACTTTCATGTAGTTTAGTAAAGTTAACTGTTATAAATGTACATACATGATTATTTAGGCAAGTTCAGAATACAGTACATGTTTGTTTGTTTTTATTTCTGCATTTTCAAAATAGAACATAATCATATACATAAAGTAACAAAAATTTCTTCATTTTACATAATTATACATTTTAAGTACATTAAATATGATGCATACAAACACAAATATAATTTCAATGAAAAAAGATAAATAACAGAAAACGCAGGAGACCGCCATCATGAGCGATAAGCTTGAAATCGATAGCGGTCATTGCAAAGAATGAGCAAATGTTAACATCGAAAGTGTAATTTCCTTGTTATTTGGTCAAGTTAAAGCTCTGGTATGGCACTCAACTTGAAGGAATCAACGGGTGTACCAAAACTAATGAAGATGTCAGTAAGATATGGGACACTTTGCATGTACCCTGGACTTGCCGGTTTATGATGTAATGTTCATGTGGTGAATTTTTCTCTGTTTTATCATCATTCCAGATGAGAGGGACTTCAGTGTGGAGTTTGATCCCATCCAGGAGGATCTCCCCACAGCAGGACAGAGCTACAGTGTGGCCTGTGAGCTGAACGGACCAGTCGAGATCAGCAGACCGATGTGGATTGGACCTCTGGGTCAAGAGATAGCTCCAGTAGGACATGGTGAGTTATGGTGGTGATGGGTGATGGTGGTGGTGGTGATGATGATGATGGTGGTGGTGGTGGTGGTTTTGGTGTGATTGGAAACAGTGATTGTGGAGAAGGACAGAGCTACAGTGTGGCCTGTGAGCTGAATGGACCAGTGGAGATCAGCAGACCAATGTGGATTGGACCTCTGGGTCAAGAGATAGCTCCAGTAGGACATGGTGAGTTATGATGGTGATGGTGGTGGTGGTGGTGATGGTGGTGGTGATTGAAATGGTTATTTTGATTGATGTGAAACAGTGATTGTGGAGAAGGACAGAGCTGCAGTGTGGTCTGTGAGGTGGACGGACCAGTGGAGATCAGCAGACCGATTTGAATTGGACCTCTGGGTCAAGAGATAGCTCCAGTAGGACATGGTGAGTTTTGATGTTGATGGTGATGGTGGTGGTGGTGGTGGTGGTGATGGTGGTGGTGGTGATGGTGTGATTGGAAACAGTGATTGTGGAGAAGGACGGAGCTGCAGTGTGGCCTGTGATGTGGACGGACCAGTGGAGATCAGCAGACCGATGTGGATTGGACCTCTGGGTCAAGAGATAGCCCCAGTAGGACATGGTGAGTGGTGATGGTGATGGTGGTGGTGGTGGTGGTGATGGTGGTGATGGTGGTGGTGGTGATGGTGATGGTGAGGGTGGTTGTGGTGATGATGGTGGTGGTGGTGATGATGGTGGTGGTGGTTGTGGTGGTGGCGATGGTGATGGTGATGGTGGAGGTGGAGGTGGTGATGGTGATGATGGTGATGGTGGTGATGGTGGTGTTGGTGGAGATGGTGATGATGGTGGGAATGGAAATGATAGTCGTAACAGGGAATGTGATGGAGGCTGTAGTAGTGATGATGAAGGTAATGGAAGTGGTTATGATAATGGTAATAGAGTTGATCATGGGGATAAGTGGTGGTGGTGGTGGTGATGGTAATAGTGTTGGTAGCAAGAATGGATGGTGATGTTGGTGATGGTAATAGTAGTAGTAGAGATGGAAAGATGGTGATGGATAGATGGTGGTGTTGATGGTGATGTTTAGAGCGTTGATATTGAGGATGGATGGTGGTGGGGTGATGGTATAATGGTGGTAGTAAGGGTGTAGTGTGGTGGTGGTGATGTAAATAGTGGTGGTGATGTAAATAGTGGTGGTGGTGATTGTGATGGTGGTGATTTAGTAATGATGATGTTGATGATGATTGGGAGGATGTAATGATGATGGTTGTGATGATGGTGATGTTGGATGTTCAATGGTGGTTCAAGCAGTGAAAATGATGGGAAGTTGATTTTGATGGTGATGTTTGTATTGATGATGGTGGTGGTGGTGTCTGTGATGATGGTGATGTTTTGTATGATGTTTTTTGTTGGTTGTAATGATGGTGATTGTGATTGTGTTGATGATATCGATGATATATGTACATTAAACATCCTTATGAGTTTTAATGACTTTCTAACAACATCTTATTTTAGTGTACTGGTAACCTATCCTATCTCACATATACAGGTGGATCAGACAATGTGCATGTGGAGTTCCAAGGAGTGAATGTTACCACTCTTCACCTGGACAGTATCACCAGTGAACAAGGTGGACTTTACATCTGTACTGCAGGTCCTGTTGCTGGAGTTTTCAATCTGTCTCTTGGTATGTCTTAATCAATTCATGCATTTCCATCATAACTTCAGTTTAGTGGAGAAAGGATGAATATAATGATTGGAACTTCACTCTCCTTTAAGAAGTGGACGTTAGCTTAGTTAGATAAAGAGAAAATGCCAAGAAGCAAAACTAATGATTATGTCTGAAACATATTATAAGTTATGGCTTATGTTTCTGCTTAATAGATCTTTATTTTAATATGTGTATAGTTTAGGCTTTATTTATTCATGTGTATATATGTACTGTATGTATTATTTTGTTTCTTCCCCTTTTTATATCTGTGTGTTTTGTACATGTATTAGGCTTTGTTAATTATTTGGATAAATTATAGTTCTCTAATCTTTAGATTCTTTTAGTTCAGTTTGTCTCATTTCAACATTGTTGAAAAGATAGCTCATTTATAAATACTTTTCTTTTGTTACGTGAAGATATTATTTACACTCATATTGTGAAATTATAATCATAATTCATGATCAAAACAAATCTTGTTGACATATTTCCTTGGGCACCAGTGTGTCAGAGTGGGTAGATTAACCCTATTTTAACTGGGCTATTTCAAGTCAATTTGACCCCCCTCCCCCTAAGATCTCAGGCGTTTCACCGCCGATCGCCGCAGAAATTTCAGGCATGTCAAGTGAAGTGTATAGAATACTATGGTTATTTCTATTTTTTGAAAAATTCACTCATTTGCATATTTATGGTAATTTATGCAAATAAGGTCATACAATTCACAATTTTACCCATAAATCATATATTATTCATATTTAAGCATTCTTTTTCACTACATTAGACCATTTGGAATAATAATACAACACACAAAATTGGAAGAGCCAGGTTATTCCTTATGTTATCTCTTGTTTTGATAATTTATTATGTATTTCATTATTTTTTAACTCATGTATTTTATTGTTTTTGTTGTTTTATTTCATTTCTAACTACAATTCAACTATTTTGACCCCAAAACATACACCTAAATTTTTGAAGAAGACTACCGTAAATAACCAATGTTTTATCTCTTTTTCGGAAAAATGATATTTCCATATGTTTTGTACACAAATCACAAAAATGAGCGATTTTCGGGCTGACATGCAAAGACAAAAGGTCACGTGACTTTGTAACTATACGTCCGATTTTTGAAAAAAATTGTTTAAAAAGATTTTGGGGTAGTCACAAAATTACGACAGGGGGGGGGGGGGGGGGGTAAAAATTCCCCCCCCCCCCAGTTAACATAGGGTTAAGGAATGAATTATCAAATGATTTAACACTTTATTTCTTTTTGTTATGAATATTTCTTTCTTGCTGTGTCTGTTCTGAACTAACATTTTAAATTTGGTTTTATTCACTTCCTCTTTCTGTGATGTACATTTTATTTGAACTCTATCTCTTTCTCTGAATGCTTGTTTCTGTCCCTCTAACAGCTTTACACTGCGCACCCCCATGTATGAATGGAGGTGTCTGCCAGGGGGGTCGTTGCGAATGCCCCGAGTCTCATACAGGGGAGACATGCAGTCAACCAGGTATAAACAATGTCATTTCTCCCACCAAAACGGAATGAAAATTACCCCTCTCCGCCTCCTGTTACTACCATTTTATATGTTTATACAGAGCACCTAAAGGATTACATCATTTACAGTGCATTCACAACGCAAAGAAGATGCTTTTATATCATTGAAACAATATGCATTCATAAACCATCTACAGTATATACATATATATTTAATCATCTCATCAGTTTCAAACATACATGTACATGTATATGAATGGCACCATGCATTTCATAGTTCGATCACCGAGTACACTTTTCATCAAATATGCATCTCATATTCATTCGTTTATTATTCTTATCACAACATAATGCCTTGAAACAGGGTCGCTGAAATTCATGAAAAGTTTGTGCAGCCTATATATAACTATTCATTTAAAACTTACTCAAGATTTTGTTATATATGGAAACTGATTTTGAGATGACTGTCGAGTCATTTTTAAAGAAGAAAAGTATTTGTTTAGGCCATTTATATTTATGTAACATGATGGGACACAAACCAGCCCCACCCCCTGAACCCGTCAATGCTAATTGTAAAGAGACATCTTATAATGCTTGTTACTTGACGCTTGTACATGTATACCGCAATAACCGTGATGTTTAATCATATTTATTTTAAAGTGCACCAAAGCCTGCTGCACTTCACACTTTATGTCTCTTAATGCTGAAATACTTGTGTACAAGTGTATCACTGTTGCACAAATCTATTTAATACATCCCCTCTTGTTATTAATTTGATACACACAAAAACTCTGCAGAAGAAAACTGGTTTTACTGCAGCATATATGATGGAACTAACCTGTCAAACCTGCTGAAAGAAAACATATCACAACTGTAGAATTATGTTATTCGACCTGCTTAAACTTGCTTAAGAAAACATTTCACAGCTTTCCACCTGTTGTTTGACCTGTTCGAAAAGGTCATAGTGATCAATGTATTCAAATAAAGAATAAGTATACAATGTAAATTCATCATTGGTCAAGAGGAAACTGAAAGTTAGGCACTGTTCCTTTTTAATGCTTAGTACTCTCATATTCATGTGATATTTCGCCTTGATGTCTTTATTTCAACACTTTTTCGTCACATCATTTCCCAAAATGCTTTTTCATTTCTACCTTGACATCCATTTCTAAATGTGCCAATAATTGTTGTTGTTCTTATTTTGATTGCATGGCTTTCTTGCTTCCTCTAAGACAATCTTGCACGCGTTCATACCTACGTGTATTCCAGATATATATATTTATGCTAAAAGTTTTTTCTAAAGCATTTACGACATGTACATTTCGATGTACATGCATTTGTACAACTGTATGTTTTATTGGTAGCATCATTCCTTCTGTACATAGCTGTTTGGCCTGTTCTCTTTTCCTACATTTAAATCAATATTGCGATATTTTTGATATAAAATGACACAATGTGAAGCAGGAATCTAAATGATGCTTCGTCAGAAATATGAAATTAATGAATATACCAAAAATAACACCATGATTTGTTTTAATATGTATCCTCATTAATTGTCATACATGTACATGCACTCACTATGTAAAAGGTAAGTAATAAACGCCAATTGTCCTAATTATTTATTAAAATAGTACACTCTTAAAACTGAAATGTTAAATCACCATTTAAAAGGGCCGAGGAGTGACAACTCTTTCAAAATGGTAGATTAACACTTTGAACATGCTGGATCCAACACTATAAAGGTTGGATCCAGCATGTTCAAAGTGTTAATCTACCATTTTGAAAGAGTTGTCACTCCTCGGCCCTTTTAAATGGTGATTTAACATTTCAGTTTTAAGAGTGTGTAGGTGAATGTTTGATCATTGGATAGTATGTAGCTTAGCAAAATGTAGTTGCATGAACAAACATGTGTGGACTGTAAAATGTATGATTTTAGAAAATCATCATTACTGCTGAAGATATAAATGTTAGGATATGGGGATGGTAAATACAAATACTAGCTCGGCTAGGCTAAATATTACCTAAACTTTTAGACATGTATGTCTGATATGAGCTCTTACTTCACCGACATCACTGGCTCCATGTATTGCATCTCCAGCATTCTGGATGTTTTTTTGTGTGTGTGCGACTGCATTTCGGTGAGCCACATGAACCTGATTTAAAAGCTGAAAATTATGGATAGTTACCACGTATGTGCTCACCCGTATGCTTGAAATATTGGGGGATTCGCGGAGGGACAAGATTATATACTTAAATATAAAGTTGAGTTCTGGTCATGCGATTGCATTGTGAAAGAAACGGTGTAGAATCGATCAGAAAAGGTTAATCATCTAGCACATAAGTATTGGTGTGTACTGCAAGGTTCTAGAATAATCAAAATGATAAGAAATTTGGCCCAGTCTTGGTAAAGTTACAAGCACTGTACACAGAAAGATGTATACGGGACTACACCAATATGGGGCATACAAATCTGTCCCGATTTTATGATGTTATATGCCATATTTAGAATATGAAGGCATTTGAAGAGCCATGCTTTTCAGAGAACATTTTTTCTCTGATGTTCTTCCACACTTGCATAATAACAATGATAATGCTCACAAAGTATTTTCACCTCTCCCCAGAACTCAACCTTTACTTTAATGTATAATATGTGTTTACGTTGTGGAAAGTATAAATTTACTAGCTCCATGTCAATTCGCAGCATATGTTCACAAAGTCCTATTACACTAATTTGATGAACGTGGTGTGGGACTAAATGTTGTGATCGATTTTTGTGTACAGTACCTGGATGTCATAGTAAGCAGGCCTGCTACAATGGAGGAACTTGCTTGGAACACAGATGCTTCTGTAAACCAGACTTCACGGGAGAACTCTGTCAATTCACTGGTAAGATCCTGATAGAGGTCAAGTGTCCAGTGGTTTGAGCACTCAACTGGAAATGCAAAGGTCGTTGTTGGATTCCTGACACTGCCTTAATGTCTTTTGGCAATATATTAATCTACATTAGCCAATCTATACCCAGGAGAGAAATGGGAACCTGGTAGGATGACAAAAGCTTATGTGATAGTAATTGCCATATGCCCTTGTGGTGACCGTCTGGTAGGAATACTGGTAGATATTGCTTGGAGACAGAATTTCGTCTTAAGCACTATAGAAATTCAGATTTCTTCTTTATTATACAAATAAGCACCTTTTTATGTTATCATGTTCTCTTTCTGAGCTTACTAGTTGGGTATGATGTTTAGATAGGATTGGGCAGTTGTGTTTGGTATTTTCTGGACTGATAGTTTTGCAGTAGGTTCCAGACTTTATACCTCTAAAAATATTGATAAAGTATTTTCATATGTGTTTTTTCAAATTATTATTATTTATTATTTTATTTGACAAATCAAGTCACATAAATACAACAACATGAATTGAGATAAAAAAAAAATCAATAGAAAGCATATATAAATATTGCAATAGCAGATGCATCTGGTCGAGCTGCCCGGGTATGGAAAAAGTTAACCAAATAACTGTGATCCGCAGACCTCCTCCCCCCCCCCCACACCCGACCAGATGCACCTGATATTGGTTGAAATAAAGCTTTAACAAGTAAAGAAAGATGAGGAGAAGGAAAATGGAGAAAAATTGAGAAAAAAGGAGGAAAAAGAAAAAGAAGAAAAAAACATCAAAAAACATTGCATTACAATTTTGTCTAAAGTTGTGATTTCATGACGGGTATAGTAGTTACATATTGTTACTGTAAATCATTAACACCATCATCACGTTGTAAAAAATACCAATAATAATATCATTATTATTATCATTATTAATATTATTATTACTACTGTTATTATTATGATTATTATGATTATTTTCATTAATATCATTGACATCAATATTTATATTAAAACATCAACAAAAGTTAATTTTCATTGAGAAGACAATTTCAACAACAAATCAATTAGTGAATTTCGCAAGCGAAATGTTGCATGGAATACTGTATACAGATTTATGTAAGGATTTACAAACAAGCTACCCTGTATGCTGCTTAATAGAATAAAAATAAAAAGTGTATAGTTTATTATGTTAAATATTTTACAATGCATTGATTTCTGATGTTTTCTTTGTTTTATAGACCTATGATAAAAGAAGTGTCATGGAACATTTTGCTTTAGAATTTTTTTGTTTTTGGAATTCTCTTTATTAATGATAGACACAGTAATTTCACGAACGAGTGTGTTACAAGGAATAATCGGTAAAGATATGTACAATGTACAGGTAGTGCATTAAATGTGCGTTTGATTGGTTTATGGTGGATTGTCGAGAAAAATAAGCCAGAAATTGTGGAAAATTCAATTTTCTGTCATTTAATAGGCATAGAAGCACAACATTTCTCTTCTGATCACATGAATATTGTTATATGGCTTAATAATTTGTGTAGAGGTTAATTGTTATGAATAGCATCTGAAACATGCCCTGTAATCCTTGTATCTGATCACAGTGAGTATCGATGCCAACCTGCGTATTGAGCTTGATCCTGACAATGATTACACCGAGGGAGGGAATGTGAGCTTCCTCTGTATCACTAACGGGTTGGATGCTCCTCTCAATCCAAGATGGCGGAAAGGAGACTACCAGTATATCCAGTCATCGGTCTTTGGTAGGTATTACAGGTTCGATAGATGATGATGATGATGAAGATGATGAAGAAGATGATGATGATGATGATGATGAATGGAGTTGATGCTCCTCTCAATCCAAGATGGCGAAAAGGAGACTACCAGTATATTAAGTCGTCGGTCTTTGGTAGGTAACAGGCTCGATGAATGACGAAAATGCTTGATGAAGAGGATGATGATGATGAATGAATGAATAAGGATGGAGGTGATGCTCCTCTCAATCCAAGATGGCGGAAAGGAGACTACCAGTATATCCAGTCATCGATCACAGGTAGGTTACAGGCTCAATGGATGATGATGATGGTGATGGATGATGATGATGGTGATGATGAAGATGATGATGATGATGATTAAGATGATGATGATGATGATTAAGATGAAGAGGATGATGATGACGATGATGATGATGACAATGATGATGATGATGGTGATGATGATGATGACGATGATGATGAAGATGACGATGATGATGATGATGAAGAGGATGATGATGATGACGATGATGATGATGATGATGATGATGAAAATGAATGAATGAATGATGATGATGAGGAGTTGATGCTCCTGTCAATCAAAGGTGGTGGAAAGGAGACTAACTGTAAATCCAGTTATTGGTCACATGTAGGTAACATGCTCAATGAATGGCTCAATGAATGATGATGATTATGATAGTGAAGGAAAATAATGATAATAATGATCATGAAAATGAAAGATTGTTAGAAATCATTATTTTTGCATTTGAATAACAAGGTTGTAAATTTACTTTTTTGATAAGGCTAAATCTCATCGAAAGAGTAGTTGTGGATATGTCAATTTTACACTTGTAAATTCACCAGTATCGCAACGTATGATTCATTTGCTTTTTGAAAAGGTCTTCATGTCCCACCTCATTTTAGTAAAATAACTTTAATACTTTTAACATTAGTTAATTGCTTGTTAAAGATTAGAATGAGTTGATTTTATTATGTGACTGGTCATGCTTAAACTACCAGAACATTCTGGTGGTCATCTTTGAGAGTGGTAAAGTCTATTGCCAATCCGATGGTGATAAAAGATGATCAAGATGCTGATTGTTTTGGTACGGGGTCGGTGAAATTGACTGATTATTAATCTGGTGATTGTGATTTAATTAGTTGCATATTAATTGGTCTATATTACCTTATTTAAAAAAAAAGGAGAACTGAATGTACAGTGAACTAAAGAGATACAATGTGAATTTTATGTTTCTTTAGGAGAAGGAAATCACATCGTCACATCACGTAAGTCTGGTTTCATCACTCAACTGAGGATTATGAACGTAAGTGTACAGGACAGTGCTACATACACCTGTAACGCAGGACCGTTGCAACAGTCTATCTCGCTCACCATCTACAATAACAGTAAGTCCTTTTCCTTGTACATGTAGATGCCAGAAAATAGTGAAATTCAATGTGTGCGATTAAAAGAGAATCTAACCTTGATAGCAAACTACTCTATAAGAAAGCAGACAAATCAGAGAAACATACTGGTGAAAGTTTGAATGAAAGGGGAGAAGATATGAGAAAGTTATGATCTTTTTAGAGTTGCAACGTACTCCCTGACCATCTATAATAACAGTAAATCTTCTTCCTAGTTCATGTAGATGACAGACAATAGTGAAATTAAATGCTTGGGATTTCAATAATATGATTCCTGGCTGGTAAAGATCACTTTACCATATTTAAAAGAGCCATCACTCAAATGCTGTTGTGAACCACCTTACGGCTTACAATTCTGCTTCTGACATTAGTGAAAAATAATTTGTGAGGGAACTTTATCTTTTATATTCTTATTGTACAGTATATTAAACAATATTATCTGTATAAACCCAAATTGTAGTTGCACTTCATTATCATGCTGCCTCTGCAGGGAGAGTTTGTGTTCCTGAATCTCTTGCATGAGTTTTGTTTTAATTTCATGAATATCTGTACATGTATACTTTGGACTTAGATTTAAGTTAAACCAAGTGATCTTAATTCTGTTTCTTGTTCTTTCAGCCTATCCTTGCATTCCTCGTTGTGTCAATGGAGGGCGCTGTATAGAAGGGATCTGTATATGTCTGGAAGGCTACACCGGTGAAGCCTGTGATGAGATAGGTAAGATGGGATCTACACCATTCAACTTTTCTCTTGATGGCAACAATGTTAAACTATTATAATACTATCACTAATACTATTAGTATACTGTATAACCGATCATGTATCTTTGATCATGTATGTTGGTGTAGAGGTGTCATAGTGGTTTAAGCACTTGACTTGAAATTCAAATGTCGTTGGTTTGATCCCGACATGGCACTGCTGTGATTTGGTAAAGCAAAAATGTACATTTGCCACTTCATACCCAGGAGAGAAACGGCAGGATGATGAAAGCATTTGGGTTAGTAATTGCTGTATGCCCTCACGGTGATCATATGGTAGGAATACTCCCCAGGGAGTGGAGATGTAAAGTGCTTAGAGACGGTATTTCGTAGTTAGGCGCAACATAAATCCAGATTATTATTATAATTATCATAAACAAGTATGGATGGTGATGATTATTATTGTCACAGTTTTATAAATATTTTTCCTTTTTCACGAATCCGATAGAATATACATCATGAAATATATAATAAAGCCAGATTATTATTTTCATGTTATAGTTCCAGAATGTCAACCCTTGTGTGAGAACGGTGGGGAGTGTGTAGAAGGGGAATGCAGATGCCCTAGGGGCTTCAATGGAACAGCCTGTCGACACCAGAGTAAGTACACATATTTTATTTACTCGCTGACTTCTAAATTATCAAATTCCCATTGGTCATTTATTTGTTATGAGGGATGCATGTAATAATCTGGATAATCCACCCTCATTCGTTTGTCAATTCCTCTAATGCCTCTTGGGGCCATTATCCATATAGTCTGATCACCCGTTGTTCCAATTCCTCTTCTTTCTGGTCCTGAATTGGTCCATTATTCATTAAGCCCAATGTCAATAAAACCATAAAATCTTCTCTTCCTTTGTTTCAGTCGTGGAGCCCATCTCCATTGCCATCCACCCTGAAGAGGGTCAAGTCTTCTATACAGGAGAGAACATTGCCTTCCTCTGCCTCACCCAAGGAACCTTCGCCCCAGAGAATCCTCAATGGAGAGACCCCAGTGGAAGGGTGGCTGGCATCAGGCAAACCAGTAAGTAGCATCACAGATATAGGCTAGTTAAAAGGGGGTGTAGCATGACGAGACTGTGTCTCTCCTGTGGCCTAATTTGGGCCAATCAAGTATAATACGACGATGCGAACGTGCGTGCAACATACACGAAACTGAAGTGTGAGGAGCACTTCTGTCTGTTTCGCAAACACTAGCGCACGCTGACGGTTAATCAAGTCCATTCGTTTATGTACAATTGTCCAAAAGAAGTCGTAGATGGCGTTAGCCAGTATTTGCAATGCTACACCCCCTTTAAAGTTACAGTCAAACCTGGCTCAATGGCCACCTCTCTGTAAACTTGAAAGGCCACCTGTCTATGGTAGCCATGTATTTCGTCTTTATCTTCAACATGCTCCTGTACTTCAATTCAAGGCAATTTCATTATCATCAGAAATTGTAGAAGTACAAATGTCATTTGTCAACGCTTGTGAATTCATAAAAGGTGAGGCTCAATGCTAATCCATTTGCCATAGTTTGATTCTCAGAAGCTCGTAAGTACATGGATGTTAAATACTTCTTCTACTCCTTGATTGGTTCAGTTCTAATGTACCCGACCGTAGAGCACGTTTCTGCCAATTTATTTTAGTGATAAAATGATGCTTTCAAGTTTTATTTGTCCCACATTTTACAAAAAATAGAGACATACATATAAAATAAAAATTATACAATACATTTAGTATATTTGAGCATGTCTCGATGATTCTCAATTCATATAATAGATTTAGTAGAATGGAAGCAGTGCTTGTATATTATAGGTTCCTGGTAAAATAAGTATTGTAGATGAAAAACCATAGCAGTAGAGAAAGACATACCAGTACTTTAGATGGGACAACTCAAAACACAATGGAATAAGGAAATGTGTACACAAAATAATGCATCAGCACCAATACCTTCGCTGTATATGTGTTATGAATTGCTGTTGATTGATAACATGTGATAACTCATTATCTCTTTTTAGGCGTGGACCGTATTTTCACCTTTGCTGTCAACTCCACTGCCACCAGGCTTTACATCAGACCCCTAGCTGAGGGAGATGCTGGCTACTTCACATGTGCAACTGGCCCTCTGAACAGCACTATATTCATCAGTATTGAAGGTGAGCAGTTACGCCGATTATGTTCAGACAGTCAAATTAGACTGGGGTAAATTGTGAATAGCCTATCATGCCTCCTTCCATATTACTGACAGCTCCCAAGTATTGAACTTGCTCAAAAGCTGTATTTAACCAACAAGAAGAATGTGGTGGTCTTAATGAATGAAGAGGCCACTGCATACTCTACGATATGACTGCCATGCTATTTTGGAAATGTATCACATTAACATTACGTCGACATTCAAACTCTTTCCCACTTTGTTTCGAATAATAATGCGAACACTATGCATATAATATTTGGTTCATGGCAAATATTATAAGTGGAATAAAGGCCAATCATATTCAAACCATAGCCAATCACACAAATGGTCTCATGGCACTACGATTTGAAACCTCTATAATCTTTGAATGCTGAGACTGTTTAGAACCTCAATTGTACATGTTAAAATGCTCATATATAATTTTTTCTGCTGAAATAATATCACAGATGAGTCATATAAATGTAATGTGACTTTTGCTTAAAGCCTCTCTAAAGTGTTGGCAGCCCAACAAAAATTGATAGCAAACATTTACTTCAATTGTATAAATAAGTGAAAAGGATGTCATTTAACACTGACTTCTACAAGGATTTTAACAATAAATGTGTTTGAAGACGAGTATTAATGAAATAATACAAAATTTAGGTTTTCTGCGTACAACAGAGAACCCAAGTTTTGTATTTTTTCATCAATATTCGTCTTCAAACACATTGATCTGAAAATTCTTGCAGACTTGAGGGTCATATAACATCCTTTTTCACATCATTACACAATTTGAGTGAAATTTTGGCATCAAATCAAAGATGATATTTCATCACGTTTGTTTTCTTTTAGAACGCCCTTGTCCTCTGAACTGTGCTAATGGAGGAACATGTAGGGATGGCATCTGCTCCTGCCCTGAAGGCTACCAAGGATCTTTCTGCCAGATTGGAAGTAAGTTTCCTTTTCTCGTCTCTGACACTGCTCTCTCTCTGAAATCCCTTTGTTTTTGTTTTTCTTAATTAAAATTGTGGTTGCTTCCTTCGCCTCTATGCATAGGCGCTCATTTGCCACATGTGTAATGTTGACCAGCAGAGCCACAAACAGTTTTTGCCATTGAATATCCATGACCCCATCTCTCTACTTCTTATTTATTCTTAGTTGGGTTCCAGTCATCTATTGTCATCATCCCAAGTATTGAAAAAAGTCCGATGGTTGGTGAGGACATTGAATTCTTGTGTAGGACCAGCGGAACCAATGCTCCAAGGTATCCATTCTGGAGGAACCCTAATGGCAAGGTCATCTCATCAAACCCATCAAGTAAGTTCACATCTTTTCTATATAACATTTAAGATTTATTGAAAAAGTTGTAATTGAAGAAAGAAATTTGTAATTTTTTTAAATATGAGATTATTGTAAAGAATCCTCATGGCAAAGTCATCTTATCAAATCCGTTGAGTAAGTTCAGATCTTCTCTAGATTGTATTAAACATAAGATAAGTAAGATCATTGTTTTAGGATTGGTGAAGAAATATCCTAGAATGACTATGCAAGTCCTGATTCCTCATTCAGTTGGTTCAAGGTAGATCATTTTCAGGTCCACAGTTCAGCTGTTTAAACAGTATTTATTTAACCTTATATAGGTCTTCACAATAAGGGAAGAGGGGGGGGGGGGGGGCGTTCGATCTCACCCCACTAATTAGACAGATTTTCAATAAATTTCTCTAAAACTAAAATGCTGCCACTTTTATCTTCTAAATCTTTCCTATAAATCTACTTTTAAAAAAATTAAACTTTAGTTTTCAAACAAAAAAGCCATGAACCTGAAAATACAGAAGAAATAGAGACAATTATATGGAAACAAATTAATGAAAAAATAAGTTTACTTCTGCCTCTTCCAATTAGGAAAAATGCTCTATTTTATTTTCTGTTCGGGATAAATAAAAAGGCCTTGAAAACAGAAATACAAGAGAAATCCATTATTTGGAAAACAAAATAATGCAACCGTAAGTTTACACTTGTCTCTTACAAGTAGAATATACACCAATCGCACAAGAAAATCAATCTTTTGATGCTCTCTAATGTTTTCAGTTCGGGATCACCGTGTTTACACCCAGCGTCTTTCAGACTACGAAACCAAATTGATCATCCATAACTTCACCAACTATGACATGGGCATCTACCGCTGCAACGGAGGCCCTCTTACAACCACCTTCACCATCGTCCTTGCAGGTAGGTTCAAAGTTCATGTTTAAAAATGAAGTTGAGTTCTGGTCATGCGATTGCATTGTGAAAGAAACGTTGTGGAATCGACCAGAAAAGGTTGATCATCTAGCATATAAGAATTTGTGTGTATCGCAAGGTTCTGGAATCATCAAAATGATACAAAATTTGGCCAAGTCTTGGTAAAGCTACAAACACTGTACACAGAAAGATGTATATGGGACTACACGACCACGTGGCGTAAAATCCAACCCTGGATTGTTATATGATATATTTAGAATATGAAGACATTTGAAGAGCCATGCTTTTCAGGGAACATGTCTTATCTGATGTTCTTCCACACTTGCATAATAAGAATGATAACGCTCACAAATTATTTTTCACCTCTTCCCAGAACTCAACCTTCTCAATAATAATAATAATAATAATACGGTCTCGTATAGCGCTTTAAAACACATTATGATAAATATAACCTCCATATGCACTTCAAAGAGATTTGGAAATTATTACCCTAGCTCAGTCCACAGTACCACCAGGTACCCATTTACATCACCTGGGTGGAGTGTGGCAAATGAAGATTAATGTCTTTCCAAAAGATGTTAGTGTTTCGGCCGGGATGTTTTCAGAAATAAATAGGAGACGAACTTGATCTTCATCAATCTTTGGTCGTATGACTATCAAAATATATAAGGCACCCTTGGAATTGTAATGAGAGAGAGCACAAACACAAATATTTGCTCTCCCATCTTTTTGAATAATCTTGGGATCCTCCCTGTATGAATGGAGGAACATGTAACAATGATTTTTGTATTGCCTATTAATATCAGTTTTCCTGTTTTACACCTACCATTTGAATTATGCAATCATAAAAATAATGATGATTTGGAATTTAGAGGAGATAGAGAGAAGGAGAGAGAGGGGGAAAGAGATAGATAGAGAGGGAGAGAGAGAGAGAGGAAAAGGAAGAGAGAGAATACAGAACATGTAATGACATTTTTCTCTCCTTTCTTTCAGAACGATCATGTGATCCACCCTGTATTAATGGAGGAATATGTAACAACGGAGTCTGTGACTGTGCTGATGGATTCATTGGCGGACACTGTGAACTCACAGGTATGTTTCTTCTTCATAATATTAATAATTATAGTAATACAAATAATGAAAATGATGATGATGATGATTATGATTATGATAAGGATGATGATAATGACAATAATAATTAGAAGATGAAGAAGAGAAAGAAGTAACATGAGAAGAAGAAGGAGAAGAAGAAGGAGAAGAGTATTAATAGTATACTAGAATGCTAGTTCTTTTAGTACTACTAGTTCTACTGCCACTACTACTTTGACTACTACTACTACTTTGACTACTACTACTACTTTGACTACTACTACTACTTTGACTACTACTACTACTACTACTACTACTGCTAGTAATATTAATGATGATAATACTATTGATGATGATAATGGAAGTCGGATTTATAATGTAGATTAACCTGAGGATACGAAGCACTTACACAAATTAGCTGAGCTACCTTGGTAACAATCCTTAAGCATTCAAGAACGTCCTTCCTATGGGAACTTATACACACTACACCAGTGGAGACTGACAAATCGTTTGTTCAGAGCCAAAAGGGTGTTAGCTCTGTATTGAAACAGTTCATGCCTTTCTCGTTCTAAACAAATGAAATGTAGATCAATGTCTAAACAAAGGTTGTTAGTACCATGGCAGGGATTTGAAACCTTAACCTTTTGGACCATAGCTCAGACTAATTCACTTCTTTATATCACCTCTACACATTTACCATGATAATCTAACATGATATCATTATCCCCCCCTTTTGTTGGTTTTTTTAAGAAGAAGAAGAAATATACATTTATTATATACACGCATATTATGTGAGTGTATATGCGTAAATTTGAATTCAAAACATTTTTTTGTTTAGTATTCAGCAATAAAGGTCATAAACTGACTGAATTGCCTAGATTAAACAACATCAACAACAACATACCAACACCCTAAATGATTGATAATTCCATATAGGATGCTTCCCAATGTGCATCAATGGAGGAGTTTGTCAGGAGGGGCTGTGTCTTTGCCTGGCGGGTTACATTAGTACCATGGCAGGGATTTGAACCCCTAACCTTGTGGTCCGTAGCTCAGATTATTTGACTTGTTTATATTACCTCTACACATTTACCAAGACCCTAAATGATCGATAATTCCTCCCTCTATAGGATGCTTCCCAATGTGCATCAATGGAGGAGTCTGTCGGGAGGGGTTGTGCCTTTGCCCGGCGGGTTATGTTGGAGACCACTGCCAAGTCCTACTACCAGTCAGCATTAACATCGTCCCCAGTCAGGATTCGGACCCACGCCTAGGGGGTACAATCAGCTACCTATGCTCAGTGAATGATACCAACTTGGTAGAACCACCGGTCTGGAGGGACCTTGGAGGGGCGGACATCTCATACGGTAAGTGGGTAGTCTTTGAAACATTGTTATGAGTTATATGAATTTCAGGGTTCCATATCTAGGGGTACAATCAGTAACCTCTGCTCTGTGTAGAACCACCGGTCCGGAAGAACCTTGAAAGGTTTGACACCTCATACGGTAAGACAGTATTCTGTAGTACATGATAAGGTATTTCGGGAGATCCATGTCTCGGGGGTACAATCAGTTACCTCTGCTCTGTGAATGATACCTACTTGGTAGAACCACCGGTCTGGAGGGACCTTGCAGGGGTGGACATTTCGTATTGTGACACTGTCTTTAAATTCTATGGTACCTTTTCATGAGTCGGCAAGGTATTTCCAGCTGAGCGAGCTATCACCAATGAACATATTTCATATATTGTCATGTGCCTATCGGTAGGCATGAAGGGATGTATGGTCAAGAAATGTACATTTTGAGAAAAACACATTACAAAGTTTTGACAATTTTCGACTACGTCTATGTGCCACATTTCATTACTTAAGTTCTGCAAACTATTAATTACTAAAGAGTTCATCAATTTGAAAGTAATTTTTTACCCTTCTCATAAAAATATCAAATTTTGCATAAGAAGGGTGTGCTGGATCTTAAGATAAAAGAGCAACTCCCTAATAGGTTTCTTTCCTCGTTTTTCTTAGAAGTATGAATAATATTCTTGTTCTAAGCCCAATTGATTAGTGATAAACAGCACACATACTTTCATTTGCATGTCAAAAAAGCTTAGAAGAAGTTGTTTGTATTGTGTACATTCTAAATAAAATTATATATTTTTTCGTTATTTCTTCAGACCTTGGTCGTATCCGTGTGGAGAATCCATCCCTAGGTGAAACACGCCTTATAATATACAACCTGCAGGAAACAGACACAGGCACCTACACTTGTGCAGCCGGCCCTATAGAGGGCAGTGTCTATGTTGCCGTCCAACGTGAGTAATCTCTTTTTCATTTCTGATCCCTGTACGGGTTATATCATGTTACAATAGTAGCTTGTGGAAAAACCTCCACGATTTTTAAAAGTCATGTTTCCTGCCTTTAATATTTTGTTTTTAATATGAAATGTTTTCCTATTATACACATATTTCACTGTAATGCAAATGTTTTATATTTTATGAATTAACACAATATGGTAGATATAATAAGAGGTTAAATGCATAGATCTACATCAGTTGAATGGTATTTTTGATAAAATTGATGTATTTTAGTTGATGTTGTGCTGTTGATTGTGATAATGTCGAGACTACATAGAAGCATACAGTTTTAATCAGCTCATAGTATACCGTAACGCATTATCTTATAAATTGTTGTTGGAGGTTTAAGAATATCCTTTAAATTATGAGAAATGATAATGAAGAGTGAATGCAGTGAGCTAACTACTGACATCACTTTGAAGGCTGTTCAGGGATTTCAAAACTGATGTGATTGTGATGAATGAGAACTTCCTGTATACATGCAGATGTGATTTCAAATGCATTCAATAGGGAATTCTTTTAAAAAGGGCTGAAAAGCAAGCGTTTTTTAGTGCTCTAAGGATGGTGCTCAACCATATCTTTAAACATTGAGTTAAAGTGACCATTGTTAGTATCTTTTCAAATCAAGTGATTCACAACGTAATGGAAAATGGTGTTCTGAGGAGTAATACAATGATACAAAGTTAACAAGATTTAGAGGTAAGAGGTTTAAAAGATATAGACCGGTAGGTAAAATTGCGGTTGAAGGGTTTTGGGTGCAAAATATCCATTCAATATTGTTTAAATACTGCCTTCAGAGGTTTAGATGGCAAAACTTCAACCTAAATTCGCAAAAAAGCAGAAATACATGCATTCACGATACATATCCAGGCCGGATTGATATGATGATTTACCAAATATATCAATTAGTAGGCGGTTTCCCAGCAAAATATGTATCATCACGTATTAGCAAAACATATTCTTTCACATGATTGGTAATAAGAGCTTCTATTTCCTTATTTGAGAGGGGGGCGTTTCCAAAACTGGTCTATACCTTTAAAGTTCTAGGAGCTATTACAACTGCATGACAACTGCACTTGCAGTTAACAGCAGATTCAGATACACGTATTTATCATTTCTCTCCATGTATTAACATTTGGACTGGATTACATGTAAATGTATGTAAATGCTATGTATAGACGTAAATTCATTATAGTATTTATGATATTTTTTCGAAAACTGTATAGAAAATGAAACAATTGTTCCTGCATGCATTTTTTCTACATCTATCAAAATTGTATTCTTATTTAATCTTTACCTATTGAGACAATTTGTTACCTTCTTTAAGTACTTGTAAATGTACAAATGTATAGCATTGATTTTATTTGTTTAATAACGAACAACTAAGCCACAAGTATTTTATAAAGCAGGAGGTATCTCCTTTTAAGGCGTGTAATGATTTTCTTTTTTCAGATCTCATTTATTAGAAGTGACATGGCTCATAAATTATTTGATGTGTTTTTTCAAGATACATTATATATTTTTTGACAGATGCATTTGTGTGTGTCTCACAGCCTGTTTTAAATACTAATTTATGACATACATTGGGATTTATATTATGTAACAAAATGTAGCGAATTACAAAATATTACATTTGACATCTGTGTAACGTAGCGTTTACTGTAAAATATGAATCCTTGTATTGTTTATTGTAATAAACTTAACTGTTTCACAAAATGGTCTCCCGGAGTCATTTCAACAACTTGGGATAATATTTTGTTCATGTAGTGTGTATAGGAATGTTATAGTTATTCGTTTTTTAGGAAATATATTTTTTTCAGAATTCCATGAATATCCATTTGTTTAAAACTGTATAAATTTATTGTGTATCAACTGTGCCACTCCTAAGACTTTCCAACTAGATCTGCAACCTATGAAACTATTTTCTTGTTTGCTCTAGCAGCAGAATGAACATTTCCAATATGATGAGTATTCTTCAGCTTATAGAGCAATCTGAATTAATTACTACTAAGCACTATGATCCTGAGTAGATCAACAATATATGGGGCCAGTCACCACGAAATGAGTCCAGTGTCGCATTAGGCTCAATCGTAGTAATAGCGATGTATAGTGTGTATGTACTGAAAATTGACCCACCTACCACATTTAAGATTTTTCCAAAAATCGACTTATTAATGTCTTGTAGTTTATGTCCCCAGAGCTTAGGTCACGAAAATATCTCCTTCTAACATTTTTTGGCAAATAATATAGGCTATGTTACGCATCATTAACTTTACACCTAATTATCTAAAAACTGGGTAATCCCATTGTTTATAAAGTCCAATTAGGTTTTTGTTCATATTTCTGGATATAATTTATCAATTTTAATGTATGACCCCCTTAATTTAAATCTTACTTAATGTAGATTCATATAATACTTAAAAACAGGAATAAAATTTTTGACCAACTGGACTCATTTCGTGGTGACAGGCCCCATATTGCAAATTAACCTGTTGACTATGGAATTATCTAATTCACATATGCTTAACACAGGGAACACCCGGTTCCAGTACGCAATGGGTTAATGCTACATTGCAGACATTCTTACATTTTCCTTCTCAGCAACATCTGTAAATGATAACACCCTACAATATTTTGTTTTGTAGTACTTTATTCTTCAAAAATACATATCAAGAAAAGGTGACACATTACACATAAACAATGATGAAGCAATATATTAACAAAAAACACATCACCTAATGATATAAGGCAATCAAGTAGATTAATTTATGGTACATGAATATCCCCAAACTAATATAATTCATTGTGCAGCTACATGTTCAAATATACCAGTTGAACATAAAACTAAGCATTTTATCAAAGTACACCCTGAACTTGTTACAAATGATTCCAGGTTTACTATCGCGTAGAGGATAGATATGTAATGTCAAGGCTGGTTTGTAGATCACAGGAAAGCTCTATAGAATACTGTTTACACCATTCTCTCCTAACTTTGATAGAATGAACAAGAATATCTTCCTCTTGTAAATTGTGTGTGGTTCCTGTTAGGTTATGGGAAGAACACCAGGATGAAGGCATTTGCCATGTTTATCTTCCTCTTTGTTGAAGGTTGTGAAAATAAACCAACCCTATAATTGGATTGTTTTGAAGTTTAATCCAAATGGCATATGTGACATTTAAACCTTAAAGGACAAACTTAAGTCCAAACTATACCTGTCCTTGTATACATGCTAATTTGTATAAAGAAGTGCTGATGACTTGCACCTACTAATGTTTGCAAAAGTATTTTGCGAAAAGTGAACTCATTTTGTATAGATTATGTATGAAATTTCCAAAAGATTAATCTGACAATATTATGATAGTACATGGTAAAGATAGTATTGCTCTTGTGCGTGTATGTTGATCTTTATTCAGTTGATCTTAAAGACCAGCAAATATTTGCTGAGACATATAATCCTGAGCTTAAATAGGTCAACCAATGGCTACCTACATGCAAAATAGAGGATTTTATACAGCCTCATAATATAATGATGCATGTGGTTATAATTTAGGGAGTTTTAAAGGAAGTTATGGTTTTCCTCTTTAGGATCTTGTTAAATTGACCAGAAACTTGGACATGAAACAAGGCCTCCCTTGGGAAGGATCAAAGCTCTATATCATGGGTCATACTTTCAGAGAAAATTTAACTTTGTATGACCCCTGAATTTATAATAGTTTTGATGCACACGAATAGGCTTTAATTGTCAAACAAAACGGAATAGAAAAGCATTGGGTTGGTGCTATAATGATAATTATAACAAGAAAAATAAGAATACAAGTTAGAATAAGAATAAGAATAATAGAAAATAGTAAGAATAATTATGATAATAATATAATAATAATATTTATTAACAAATTAAATAATGATATAGCTTGTTTATCCGGGGGTAGCCCCCGCAGTATTAACACCGTTTTTCCTGAGAGCCCTGCAATCTTAATATTACCCAGCTCTAGTCGAGCTACCATGAAAAGGCGCCCAAGGTGCTTATCACCTCTTTGTCTTTATTAATGGATAATAATTTTTCAATATTATTCTTTTAAATGAAACTGTTCAGTCAATAATTTATAATAATAATTCTTATACTGCTCTCCTTTTGTTCTATGCACCTAATGCACTTTCTCCAGGGCATTTTTAATGCTCACATACCCTATAGCATTGCTACAGAAATACTCTTTTACATTTCATAAGTACCATTTTTTGAGCCTCCTCTCTTGTTTCTGCTCTAGTTCTGTTGCAATTGTTGGAAAGTAGTTTCAAACTTTATTGGATATTTATTATTGCACGATCTCTCTTTCTCTCTCTCTCTCTCTCTCTCTCCATCTCTCTCGTGTTACCTTCATCTTGCTATCCCCCTCATATGTTCTCCTTTCACTCTATCAATTTTAATTTCTCTTTCTCTTGCTCATCCATGTTTTGTCTGCCTCTTGTTCTCTTGTGATTCTCACAGTCTACTCCTTTATTCCCTTCTCCAATGGCCCTAAAATTGTACCTCAACTCTTTTCTTCTCTCCTTCCCCTTTCTCCAACTCTCTTCTTTTTTTTTTTGCATACCTCCTCTATTTACCCGATACCCTATTCCTAATAAAACGTCATCATCTCCTTTCTCCCTCTGTTCCTCTTCCCCCTTTAACACACAGATCACACCTCTCCATCACACTCTCCCTCTTGATCCGATTATGCCCCTCTTTCCTTTCTCCGTCACTTGTCTGTCTATCTTCTATTCTCTCTTCCGACTCTACCACTTTATCATAAATCCCATTCTCTGAATTTTACTATCATTTTTAATCGTTTTCCCATTCCCACTTTGGCTGTATACAATCTTGTGGTAGAAAGCAGCAGTTGACAACCATTGTAATAAGTACATTTGTATGGGAACAAATGATAAGAGAAACAGAATTGCGAAAGTGTGACATAAACTGGACCAATAATAAGAGAGTTGAGAATGTTTGAATATGAAATCATTTATGTGTGCAAATCTCAAATGGCGCTTTGGTAAGTGGATCATGACAAAGTCACAGCAAACTATCCTGTTTGTTGTGTATGAAAATAACATTAATGTATGTCTTTGTCTTAAGCCACAGTGCCATTACCAATTAGGCCAATTTTAAATTCCCTTTATGTATAGTGTTTACAGCTTTCAGAAATTCATGACTTTCTTATTGTTTGTACGATTTAGTTAAAACTTTCGCAAATCTGCTTCTCTAATGTTTCTGCTTCCTTTCAGGGCAATGCACTATCGTTTTTCCTTTTCATAAGCTACTTTATTTGGGTACCATAACATTAGTCTATTCCCAAGACCTTAAAGCTCACAATAAGAAGCTGTTTAGTGTTCCTGTAGTTGTTACATAGTTTCGTTCAATTCTTCATATTACCGGTATACTGTGTACAAGACAAGGATGTACATGTATGTCTAGAAATAACCTGAAAAGTGTTTACAACCAACCGCTACCTTAGGTTTTGACCAGGTGAATCATGGATGCCATATTCAGTAGTTCTTCAGTCTCCTCAGCACCTTTGATTAGTCAACTAGATATTGGCGCTCTACAAATTTCCAGATTTTGATGTGATTGGATAGTGTTGTTGTTGTTGTTCATATGTTTCTACATTTTAAACATAAAGGATCTTTTCATCTGTTTGGACTTTGGAGGCAGAAGGTTGTTTATCATATCATTGTATACAGAGTTTATGCTCTTCCAGCTCTAAACATAAGGAATTACCTGCGCCTACTTTCTATGAACTCAAGGATCTATGACTCAGCCTCTCTTATTTCCAAAGCTGGGTCAAATTCGCAAACAGATATAGAATTAGTCACACAGAAGTATCCTTCTAGACTGAGTAATCTTCCTGAGTGTACTTATGTGATGATGAATTTAAGTTGGGACTTGTCAAGTTCATTTAATACAATCTTATTCCATTTAAGAGCTATGATCTGCCATCCCTTGGGGTGTCAACCATCTTTTAAAGATTTGTTTAAACAGACTTCTGACCTCGAAATAGGGTAATCAAGACGACTGTTCATCGCATTTAGATCCTTTATTTGTGTGGATAAGATTATAAAGAAAGAATAGAAGCACACTGCTTTCAGTTGTGCCTCTCCAAAGCTTTTGAAACAAACTAACACTAGACATAAGAAAAACCTCATCTCTTGCTGCCTTCAAAGTTTTCTTGAAGAAGTACTTGTTTTCAGGAGCTTTTGAATAGTTTTTTATTTTGAATTGTGTGTCTGTAAAGTTGTACTGTTAAGACTTTCGTCTCCATCACAGCCCAACAGAATAAATTTATATTTGTTGGGCTATGTAAATTGATCTCGTTGATATTGATATTATTATTACAGCAAAGTGATTTCCTTTCTCACATTTTCCTTCATTGCTCACTTTTGATTCTAACCAATATTCTGAATTGTCAGTTTTCATAATAGCGAGACCTATGTGTACTACCTACATATCAGAAAAGAGTTACATATGATTAAAAGGGTGGTCATAAATATTTCCAACTGAAATCTGCAAAAAGCCTTCAGTTATTGATATTATATCTCAATGTTGCTGTCTATTGCTTTGATTATCTAGATCTTGCTGAGATTAACATATTGAAGGGAAAAGATTCAGTGCATTGGTGAATTTGAATAAAGAATATAGTAACAATACATGTACGTTCTTGGTCGATGCATGGCAAGTGTTCAATAATAAGACATCACACAACAGGATTTACTAGATTTTATTGCAAATAAAACAAAACTTTGAACTAGTACAATACATTTACTGCAAAATGTATACATTGAGAGTATTGTAGTATTGAATTTATTACCATAGTTTCAACACATCTAGAATTCAACAGATTAGAATAAAATCCAAATGTAATTTCCCAAAAAATGAATCTATTCATATATTTCAGGACAGAGACAACAGAGCAAAGATATGATAGGACATCAAAATACTTTTAAAGGTATCATTTAATAATGTTAAATCTGAGATGCATGGCCCTATGTGTTATCAGTGTCTGTGATATGGTGTAATACTGAAGCCCTAAACAAAATTGCGCTTCAAAATGATAATGAAGTGCCTCCAAACATTAACAATCTTTGAGTGACTGGTATTACCATATATTTTCCCAATAGACAGTAGTGTTATAAAAAAACTTTAGGAAAACAAATTTTTGAATTTCGATTTCAAATCTGAATCAGAAATATCTTGATAATCAGACGGGCGATCGGCTTGTAAAAGTCACAGGTTCCTGACTGACCTACAGGTTTACGATTATCATTGCATCTTGAGCTAAATTCAAGATTTTATTTCAGATTCTGAGACAAAGTTACCCAATAAGGTACAGATGATATATTGGAGAAGCTGTCATGTCATCGCGAGGAGTAAAGGTACCGGAACCTTTTATCACCCTCGATGGGAATAATGTAGAAGTGACTGCTTCCTTCATAGACGTGTATGGAAACCCTATTAATTACTCTAATACCTGTCAAGTGATGTAGGGTTTATTAGCCTTTCCCTTTCACTATCCCCTTTCAGACATGGAATATTGTACAATCTTGTGTATCATGACTATATACTAATTTAGTGATTAAGCTTCTCTTGTGCATATCCTTCCTATAATGAAGGTCTTATATAACAAAATGTCTTGTCATGAAATTTCATGTAGGAAATAGGGTTTTAGACATGGTATTGATTGAGAACTTGATAACAAATATTTGTATTGCCTTGTATCTCCGTAACCAGTAATCTCCCAAAACCCTTCCCCCTAAGGTCTCCAAATTCTCATTTTCTGTTAAAAACTAGTTGTTAAGCGCACTTGGACATGTATGGAAAATGTGCAATTCTTATCATTAGTATTATATTGATATTGAGGTATTATTTGACAATACTATATTTTGCTTGCATCTTACACTGTACACCTGGTGTGGTTTCCCATTGCACATAGCCACAAAATTGTTTTTCTCCCCTTTCAATGGTTAAAGAAAATACATGACTATAGGTCCAAAAGATGAGCATCACAACATACTGTTTTGTTATTGTGACTCTCGGCCTTATTTGCGGATGGCCTTAAAGTATTGTGGGTTTAAAGTACATGTACGTTGTAATTGATTCAATCTTGTTTTGTCCTGTAGAGGTTAATGTAGGTCCAGGGTTGTGGGGAGGCACTTTGATGCCAAGTTTGTGGGGGTGACGAACATAAGAGGCGTTTGATTGATTGAATCAGCCCGTCTTGGCTCTTGTTTTTTATGGCTAAAACAGCTTGTCTGTGAAAGTATATTACAACAAGAGATTGGCTAAAACATACTTCATACCATTATTTCACTCATGATGTGAAATTTATCATTATCAGTCATTCACGTGAACTAAAATGTTAAAATCTGTTAATATGTCACACAAATAATCTCCCTGTGCCATTTTATCATTCAACTATTTTTAGTGCAAGATTAATTTATAACAATGTTAAAAGCGTTGTTATTGAGCTAATCAAGAGCAGAAATAATTATTTTTTTCACATTTACTGTGTTGCACAAAGCAATTTTTCTTCAATTGGTGCTTATTGTTTGTGCATAAATACATCCGTGGCAAACTAGCGACCATGCAGAGAAACAAACTAAACAACCAAAGTTTGAATTATTAAAAAATTAAGAGGGAGGCAAAGGGGCGTTATAAAGATATAAGAGAGAAAGAGGATGGGTGTGGGGGAGAGAGAGAGGTTGGGGGGGGGGGAGGGAGAGAGAGACAGAGAGACAGAGAGGTAAAGAATGATGTAGAGGAGAGGCAATTAAGAGACAGCAGCCAGACATAGAGCAGAGAGAAAGGACAGAGAGAAAATCAGAAAGGGTGGAGGGAAACAGATAGATACCATTTTTTCAGAAAATTTCATGTGCCAAGAAATAAATCTTATACTCTAAAACCACCATAGATGTTGTGACAGATAGGAAGAAGATTATCCTCCCACACCTTCTGTTATTCATCAGCAATCACCACCAATTTTATCAGGGAAGGCATCTTTCATTATATTATTCAGGAAGGAATAAATGCCAAGAGTTGGGCCCGCATGAAGAAGAGGGAGGAAATTGAATAAAAACAAAACAACATTGATTAGGTTGGAATTTTACACTGACACTGAAACATCTTTATGGTTAGCTGATGAAGTGAAAGTGATGGGGATAGGGAGGCAACATCTAGCAAACGTTGGCTGTAAAATTGCCTGTATTACATGGACGGTATTAAAGAGGGCAATAACCATTGGTTTCCTGTCTTTAGCATAACACTTCTTTGCCGGTATCCTACTGCTAGCCTAGTTACATTTCTTGTCTTGCCTTGATATATAGGATCATACTTGTATTTCCCATTTGACATTTTGTTTGCTTTGTTTGCCTCTCGGCACGACTGCTTGTTTGCCTTACTTGCAATTTTGCACAAAACAATAGCCACCAACTGATGGAGAGATGGCTTCAGGCAACATAACTGCTTTTTCAAAATGACTAATTTTCCAGTCTTAATTAGTTTCAATTCTACCCTTGTAACACTGGTATACATTATTTTGCACTGGGAACAGTTAAATATATTGCAGCACAGGGAGATAATTTGTGTGGCATTTAAAGAGTTAATCACTAGGAATAATTTGTCAGATAAAGTAGACAAACCAACCAACCAACGAACTTGAGTGAGTGCTAGAAGAGATAAGCTCGCTCATGATTATTTATAATCCACCTAATCCATGTGGATTAAAGACCATCACTGATGGGCTTGACTAATTAGACTAATGACGTTTTTGAGCTTGTATATCAACACCAATTAAGAACCTTCTCAAAAGTATAATTTTTGTCTTAACAAATCAATATGTGTATCTTAGAGTGAAAATTAGGAAGCAGCAAGTGAAAGAAAACAAAGTGACATAAGTGTCGGGCGAATTAAGTACCTACATTGTTAGAGATTGCATCAAGCCCTATTGAATTCTTGTATACAACATATATTACAGAAAGTAAAGTGTGTAAGGGAATAAATGGAAACAAGGATTTGGTTTCAGGATTTAATCCCAGCGCATTTCATTTGAAAGATTCCATGACAATTTTGTCTGGCATGCCGCCAATAGAGGAAATTTCCTGTCATGAAAACTTAACTTATTAAGGGATCTAAGTCAGCTTTGAAGCAGGTGTAGGATCTATTTTTCTCATAATTTCTTGTGGTCGTAGTTATCCTGTCTTCTATTATTTCTTCTGTGTTTTTCTCTTCTTCTGTCAAGCATCTTTCTCTTTACCCCAATTCTATGTTTTGGTATGCTTTTTCATCAATCAAAAGATTTCTTTATTATTTACCGTGTTAGCCTAACTCCCCTTCTTTATTTTATTTTTTTCCATCCTAGCTGCCCTCTCGTTACATTGTATTTGATTTGTCTCAATATGATATCCATTTTTATTTATAATGCATTGAATAAGGTTGGTTATGATTTGACTTACATTTCCTATAGACGCTAGCCTGAGTTATGTCAATCTTAGCAATCAAATGAGATATCCTTCATCCCCTACACCCCCTGCCATCTCTATCTGGACATTTCCTTCCTTTGAGCCCCATGTTTCCAGTTGCATTTCTGCTTTATATTGTGAAAATGGAAATAAAGAGGAAAAGGTGACGTTTGATATTGACATTGACTTTCAGCCCTTCTCAAGTATTTAGTCATGTTCATATTGTGATATTTATTTCAGAGTTTGTAGTCTGCAGAACTGGCTGCAGTTGATCCTTAGGTGCATTCAAATAAGTTGATAGAGCAGTTGGGGAGGGGGGATTTCAAGGAGCCAATTCAAATCACTGACCACCATTATATCCTTGTTGCCAAAGTTGAAAATCACAGAATAAAATTATTTGTATGCACATTTTTACACCCAGCTTGTCTGCACAGTTATCCTATATAGAAATTGAACTTCAAGGTTGCATTGTATGAGAAAATTTGCAAGAATTTTCACTTGGTTTATATTTTTCTGCTTTTAATCTTAATTCATAAACTTTTCGGAACACACTTTCTATCTTAGGAACTTTATAAGTCTGGAAATTTATGTTTTTAACGTGGCCCTTGTATGAACATGGCTAAGTAATTGCAGACTTTCTATCAAGATGTTTGTTCATGGTCACTGTTTCATGAAGAGAGCCAAGTTTTCCTTTGCTGTATTTGCACTGCAAGAAAAAACATTGATTTTTCTCACATTCCAATGTTTTGTTGGTAGTTGGAGCTACCTGCAAACACAACAAAAAATGTCTTGTTTTAAACGCCAGTAGTGTAAATGACAGTAAAAAAACAAAAAAATCACTTCTTTGCGATCGCACAAAGAGTAGTGACAAGTCAAGATGCTCATTGCTCACCAACAATAGGTATTAGAAAATTATTTTTAATGTTTTTTTTTCCAGTAATGTAAAATGGTAGTCCTAAAAATCAATGATTTTTCAAAATGGTGTTTTGGATACATGTGTAAATGGGCCTCTTCATGACGGATCATTCAATCTATTCCTCCTGATCCTTCCCACGTGTAGGAAATCATCCAATGAAACCTAATAGTCGTGGGGAGAGGGTGTGGTACGTTGCACAAGACGCCCTCTGCCCTTGACTTTTGTACTTAACCTTCCTATGCTAACTTGTAAACACATAGATCAGTGACCCTTTTTGGTGATGTATAGGTGGTTTGAAACAGCTAGACTTTTATTATTTTATCTATTAATTTTGGACCGAGGAAAGCTTGTATTCTTCATAAACACCAGTACAGGTATTCAAAATGAGCTCCTAGATTTGAATCATAAAAAGCATTAGTACATGAGACTGGTGTAGCTTACATTACAAATGTATCTTTCCTTGTAATTAATGGACATATCAATTTTAACAATTTTCTGATTAAACAAATTACTGAGGCTGTACTTTATAACTGCTTATGGCTAGGGCTATGCATCTAACCCATGGACGTACATAAGGTAGTAGCTTTGATTTGTTATTGTCAGCAAAGTAGATGCTTCCTATTTGTTATTGATAGCAAAGTACATGCACCATTTGGACTTTTTTGTTGTTGATTTATGTGAATGTTGAGGCCCTCAACATTCCCATGAATCAACAACAAAAAAGTCCATAATGCTTGAGGGAGCATTACCTTTGACAAAAATCTGACATCATTGAATTCATGAGTTGTCCCTGAGTTATCAATAAAGAAAATAGTATTTCTATCATATCGAAAGTTAATGTGATTTATACAATTATGAAATTAACTCTGAGTGATAGAAGGTGATGTGAAAGTGCTTACCTCGATACCTACCTTACGCATTGTCCTCTCTCTGTCAAATTTTGTCGGCTGTGTTCCTCACTCTGCATCTATTTAGAGGAAAAACTTTGCAAAATTCAGAACATGGTTATATTCAATAAATTGGAGATAATATTCTCTATAAAAACTACATATTATATAGTACATATTACATAGTACATTTTCCAAGTTACACAGTATCTATTACATATTACATTTACAAAATACAGAACATGGTTCCATTCAATAAACTTGCAGGTAACATTCTCGATATTACACAGTACATATTTGTAGTACGTACATAAATGTACATATATGACATAGGCAGTAGGTCCTTAAATATATATAGAGTCATAAGTATACACAGATATTTACAATACAGCTTTACGATGCATAAATTATGTGTACTTTTTGGTTTCATACTACATGATAATGAAGGCATAAAACAAATTGTACCGTGAAACATACAGTATGGCAATAACGATTGAAAACTACAATGATGTGGATAATTTACAAGACACCAATGTATACTTTTACTTTTATTAATCCAGATTATTATTATTATCATTATCTCTGTTTAGTCTTGTCCATCTTCCTAGCTTCCACAGCATTGTTAGTGTCCTCTTGAGTGGATTTGTTGAAACTGAATCATCTCCTCCTCCTCGTAACCATCGACTTCTTCAATGGTTCATCCCAGAAACCATCAATGAAGATTGCAATGTAGTTTATGTTCCAAATGTTTGAAATTAGAAGCAAGATTCAACCAAGTGCGGTTATCCATCTTGGTCTTATCATCAACAGCCGTATCTGTATGTCTTCAGGAGTACATCGATGGTGACTGCATTGTAAATTGTTTTATTCCACATCTTCACTAGATGCAAACATTATCTGCAGCCAGCGTCTATCTATCCATCTCGTTCTTATCTTCCACAGCCCTATCAGAGTGTCTTCCAGAATTCATCAATGTATATTTATTCAGTTGTGTATAATAATAATAATACTCATTTTTTTATAGCGCTTATTAGAATCACTAAGCGCTTCCAAACTTTCAAATCTGTTAAGAAGCAAGACTATATGCAACCGATTGCATTTAATCCATCTCGTTCTTATCTTCCACAGCCTTATCAGAGTGTCTTCCGGAATGCATCAATGGAGGCCAGTGCGCAGGAGGATACTGCATCTGTCAGCAAGGATACCAGGGAGCATTCTGTGAAATAGAAGGTAATCGAAGACCATATCAATCATCGATATCTGAGGAATAGTTACATTCAGTTTCAGTTTAGTTTATTTCATATTGCACATTGACATCAATTACATAAATCATGAGCACTAAACAATAAGAGTGAAAAATAATTGTTTCCAAGTGTAAAAAATACATACAATAATATCAAGCCATGAAAGTAAAAATGCAGTCAAAATAACATACAAAGATATAAATACAATTGGATTATATTGAACCTGTAATTAGACTACTATATGTGGAGCGAAATATGAGGGAATCTAGTAAAAGGCTACCGGTAAATCATGTAAAGTAAAGATTCCCTTGCAGTCACAATATTGTTATGGTATACTGTTTTCTGTACATTACACCATACTTAAGTTTGTAGGTCACACATTGAGAAGAGAAAAAGCAATCAAGAAAAATTTGATTGAAAAATAATTTAGAGGAAGTAAAGCAGTAGTTTAGCGAAGTGTAGCAGTACAAAAAGATTTTTTTTTTTACAGTAAATACTGTAAAAACAACAAGAACGTATTAAATAATGTGACATGGTCATTATGGACATTTCCTTGGAGCATTGACAAATTTTGTTGCAGACACATATATACGTATTGACCTACAAGTATGTGTACATTTAAAATCCAAGGTTATAATTTTCAAAGAGGAAATTGAGAGTAAAACGCAGCAAATTGCCAAATTTCCTGTTTAAATTAACTCAACTTCTGCAAATGTTGTAATGTCAAATGTGTCCAAATTTTTCAAATGCAATGTTATATGTTTACCTAGTATTATAATTCATCTGGAAAGGTGTAGGTTATCGTTGGAAATCATTTATTACTGTATTTTCTGCAGCGCTGCTGTTGGAAATAGATATTTAGCCAATGTATTGAGAAAGTTACAAGTTAAAGCGGAGCAAGGTGCCAAATTGAGTATATTTCAATGATGATGAAAGGGGTTCTGAGTGTTAAGTTTTGTTAAATCATGTTAACAGATACAATTATGTAATGTAAACCAGAATCATTCTAAATCATGTAACTTAATTCAATTTGTTATTTATTACGTTATTTAATTCATGAGTATGGATGCAAAAACTTAAAATTTGCAATTGAACCTCTTTAAAGATAGTTCATGCTTTCCTTTATTTGTGCACACTTCCATACGAACTGATACATATTGCAAGTGCTCTATATCAAATATTGTTATTATGAACCAATACGGATGCCTTATTTAAAGTTTAATAGATTATAGACTGTCACGTATTCATGCATAATTTCTCACAAGGGAGTCTACACCACAGACCTCTATTTAAAGGAAATAGACTCCCACTTCAGAATATTTAACTTAACTTATAGGATTTTTTTACATGATAAAGAGAAAAACAGCATTTAAAAAAATTCATCATTAATTTTGATATCTATGTGGTAAACCATTGTGGGAGTACCTGTAAGGTAGGGCTTCAATGAAAAGAGTGTGGTTTGTGATTCGTTACAAATAGGAGATGGCCTAGACATAGCAACCAACTCTATAAAGAGAGGGAGAGCGAGAGGGTAGTGAGAGAGAGAGAGGGAGATTAAAGAGAAACAGAGGGGCAGTTAATAAAGGGGGGGGGGCAAATTAGGGATAGGGGAAATTATTGATGATTGATGAAGAGTAAGGAAAATATAAAGAAAATTATTATTCTGGCAGAAATTGAGTCATAATGAATGACAAGATCAGACAAACTGTGTTTGATATGATTAAAGGGATGGTTGAAAGAGGACAAGGGGTGGGGGGGGGGAGAGAGAGGGGGGGGGGGAAGAGAGAGGTCTATAGGAGTTATTGATACAGACTGTTCGGGGAGGGAGAGATTTAGCAAATATTGATAAGTCAAAATGAAGAAAAAACCCAAGGAGAGAGAGGGAGAGCGAGAGACTGACACATCAACTTTCAGAGGAAGCACAAAGAAGAACAGAGAGGGGGCAGGGGAAGGGCATCAGACATCTTAATTTAGGAAGGTCTGCACCATGTGACCGTCTGACCACAGAAAACGTGCTGTTGATAACTTTTTCAGAAATAGTACTTATGAATTTCTCCCAGCATGAGGTTTAGGCTAATGGATAATCACATTAGGCCTGTCTCCTTTACTCTTCATCTGATTTCAATTACTTTCTAAAGTTTTAGACTTGCAGTTAGTGAGTGCAATTTATCTCTTAAAGTGCCACAACGTTGTGATATGAATATTTTCAGGAAAAAAAAAGTGCTGACACTGTGAAATACTTGTTTCAATGACTAAACTGCTCTACAAGATCTTTAAGAGAAAACAAAATGAGCCGAGAGGAATATGGTCTTAATATGTTTTAATTTGCCTTTGAGGCTAAATCGATTTCCACATTCCTGCAGGTTTTAAAAAAGTTATTTGTAGGGAACTTTTAGTGACCCCACATACAGTTATGTTGACATTGCCCTATTTACACAGCTAGGGGTCTAAATTATGACTTGACCTTTCACTGCCATGCATAGTTTGAAAGATCCAATTTTTATTTTTCCACATCTATTATTTTTGGACAAAGAATAATGCATAAAGCTGTTGTGATTGAACATGTTTTCATGAATATCGAAACACCTTGAAACCGTTTATTGGGAAATGTTATAAAAATAGTTAAAGATGTGAGCTTACATATGGCACATTCTCAAGAAACATAAATCAGGACAAACCGAAATTTTACTAATTTAAAAATCTTACACAAATTGAATATTTTAGTCTTATTCTTATAGATCCCAGCCTAGGTTGGCTTAGGTTTAGTATTCCATGTTCTTAAAAGCAAGAAACGCACTCTACATGTATTTTCACATAATTTTCATGTAAAATGCACCTTTGACAATTAAAATCCTCAAGATTGTTACATATTGAAAGTCTATTATGGCCTTGATAGGGTTAATTAGTAGTTGGCACCCCTCATGATTAATAATGACATGTGCTTTCACTAAACCTTAGAGTGTGTGAATGATTAGCGGCTCAGGCTGGTACTTGTCACGTTTATTCACACACGACGCAATTTACCACAGCATTTGTTTGACGTGTGAATTAAAGGCATGTGGGGATGAGAAAAAAAAGCAGCCTGCATGCATGCAGCACTCTTTATCGGTGTGACTTGTTTTAAGATGCAGAAATGTAAAAGCGTACCAATCACCTGAAAAAATAATTAATGTACGGCTGTAACATATAAAAATCAACCTCAAAAAACATTTCTTTATGTTTGTTAAAATAAACTGCTTAAATTGACTTTGTCATATGTGAGCGAGCTTTTATTGGTAATTTAATGATTGTATGAGTAGTCATGTCCTGAAGTTCAGACAAGGATAAACTCTTAGTCTTGTTAATTATATAATTCCTGATCCTATTGATTGTAGCTGAGTACTTCACTGATGGAACTGGTCATGTGATTACAGTGGGAACTGTTACACATTAAGGGCATTCCAATTTTAACTAACATGTCTTTATAAAACAAAAATCCTGAAATTTACTTTGTCGTATGTGAGCGAGCCTTTATTGGTATTTAGGAGCTTACATGATTTTGAGTAGTCATGTCCTGAGGTTCAGACAAGGATAAAGTCATAATCCTGACTTGTTAATTACTTCATTCCTGATCCTATTGATTGCGGTTGATGTCTGCTCTGCCGGGGGGAATAAATAACCTCAGTATGAACTGGCCAGGTGAACCTTAGTTTTGAGATATGGGGAGTGTTTCATAAAGACTAAGATCAACTTTAAGTTGGGTTCATGCCACTGTTTTCTCTCAGCATGTACTAGCATTGGTCTCTTAAGGGACGATGGTCACAAATCTACAGAATTTACATTTGTTGATAGTTCATCATTGAAGGAAATGTATTATCTAAAGATCATAATGGTGAGAGCAACAAGTGGCATGAATGGCCTGCCATAGTTATGTCCAACTTAAAGTCGATCTTAGTCTTTGCGAAACACTCCCCAGGTTTATATACTGTTTGCACTTTATCGGTTTTGGTCACCTAGTTGGATGGGAATGTCCCCATATTCAGACAATTACGCTTTACAGTACAACATCATTTTTAAGGATAATATGACGTTTAAGGAGAGTAAGTCTCAAAGCAAGGTAGAAACTTTCAAATGTAGTACTTAAAATTGATGTGTACTTGTGAGGTTTTAGGGATGAGCATTTGAAGAGAAATTCTTTATGGTGGCATTTCCACTACGATATACTTTCAAGCTGACATAAAAGTAATGCCAAAACACACAATTTTTTCTTCAAATGGACCAGAACTTACCCTTCTGTTAAAGATTACAGGCCCATATTTTCCTGTATTCACCATATAGAGCAGCAGAAGTGTTGTTGTTATTGCTTTTTAAAATTTTGATCTCACTTTCAAACCAAAGGAAAACGATTTTTCATAATAATAATTCTTTGAGGGGCAGTTAACATACTTAGGTTATGTGTATTTCATTTTGTGGATAAAATATATTCATAATAAACTGTCATTTCTATGGAACATTTTATCTTTCTGTTACTCCTTCCCAACAAAGCGATTCTTAAAAAAAGAAATATAGTGCCACTAAAACAGGCTTTTCATAAAACATTTCTCAGAACTTGTTTGTTATTAACATATTATCATGCATGGAATCAAAACTACTCACCTCTGTGATGGAGTAATTCAGCTGATGGATCGATATGCTGGTGGAAACAGTTTTTCACATATTTTATTCTTGT
The DNA here is from genome assembly GCA_035222895.1 of Strongylocentrotus droebachiensis. Classification (NCBI taxonomy): domain Eukaryota; kingdom Metazoa; phylum Echinodermata; class Echinoidea; order Camarodonta; family Strongylocentrotidae; genus Strongylocentrotus; species Strongylocentrotus droebachiensis. The sequence goes on along the minus strand of JAVYIG010000037.1, from coordinate 590,434 downwards.
TAAAGACATGAGCAGTAAAGGAGGTGTCTACTTCAGATCCATCAATTTATTCAAAAATGGTACAAGGGAAGTTTTACAAGCACAGAAATTTAATCCATTCAAATGTCAGTCAACAATCAAGTGATACGAGCTAACAGTTCTGTCTAATGTATAAATTGCCTCCTCTGAGCTTTATTGAGAACAGGTTGTCTCAAACCTGAATCAATTATGCATGAAATGAAATTTAGTTGTCCTCCATTTCGAGATATCAATAAATAACATTTGATGGCATCTCACAATTTTGATGGCATCTCACAATTAGTTCTTGAACATCCACTCTCTCCGTTGTAAAACATTGAGAGTAAGAAGAGTTCAGTCCATAATAATCCATAAAAGTCCACACAAAAGTTCAAGTGAAGTCACTTTCTATCCTACTAATACAGGAAAAGAACGGTTTTCCTCTTTTAGATCAATTTGCGAAAATGATGAAGAAAAGTTTGCATGAAATCAATTTTGGTCCTCCTACGCCATTCCCAGATATTAATTAAACACACACATGATGGCTTCTTGCAGTACTGTCTTGTATGCATACATACCCTCCTTCTTGCACAGTATTAAGAGTAAGAAGAGCTCAGGTGGAGTTGCTTTTTTAAATTGCTAATACAGGATATGAATTGCTTTCCTCCTATAGGTGAAGCTGTGATAAACCTGAAGAAGAATGTGTGTAAAATCAATCTCGACATTCCTCCATTCCCAGATACTAATGAAGTACAGATATCATTGCTTCTCCCAAAACATTCCTTCTGTACATCCAGTCTTTTCTTTCTACATTGTAGAGTAGAGTTGATCCCAGAGTTCATATGGAGTGGCTTTCTATCGTTGCTAATACAGGATATGAAATGCTTTCCTCTTTTAGGTGAAACTGTGAAAAATCTGAAGAAGAATAAGTGTGAAATCACCCTCGACATTCTTCCATTCTCAGATATATCATTGCTTCTCAAAAAGAAAGTTCCTGTACATCCAGTTTTTTCTTGCCACACTGTAGAGTAGAGTTGGTCCCACGATACCAGAGTTCATATGGAGTGGCTTTCTATCGTTGCTAATACAGGATGTGAATTGTTTTCCTCCCCATAGATACGTGCGAGCCAGGCTGCCTAAACGGAGGGACGTGCGACCGAGGGCTGTGTATCTGTCCTGCTGGAATCGGCGGTGTGTTCTGTCAGCTCAGACTAGGTGAGTCTCGGGGGATAGTGGGTGGGTAGTGGGTTGGATTGGAGAGTAGGAAGAGAGAGTGAGGGGTAGGAGGGAGGACAGTGGAGGGAGAGAGAGGAAGGGAGAGAGAGAGAGAGGGAGAGAGAGAGAGGGAGAGAGGGAAGGATCAAGAGTGGAGGGAGGGGGAAAGAAGGAAGGTTTGAGAGAGAATGGAGGAAGATAGAGGGAAGGACCGAGAGAGGGGGAACATTTGAGATAGATCGAGAGGAGGGAGGGAGAGAGAGGGAGAGATGAAAGGATCAAGAGAAAATGGAGAGAGAGAGAGAGAGGGGAAGGATTTAGATAGGAGGAATGGAAATAGAGAGAAAAGTTTGGGAAATGTTGCTGTCTTGAGGTTTGGATATGGAATGTAAAAGAATGTGATGTGTACAAAAAGTTACAGAAAAAGAGAGAGCAAAAATATTCAGCTAAAGAGAACAAATTTATATTTTGATTGAAAAGGTAAATTGATTGAAAAGGTTTTTAGTATAATTGCACTTCACAGCCAGATGGCTGAATTATGAACAATTTACATTGGCAATAATACATACAAATGTGGTTTGAAATTATCACAAAGTATAATATACAGTATATATCAAAATTCATAACAAAAGTCATCACCAATATGACTAAGGCAATAACATGCTTATAGATAACATTAGAATAAGAAAAAATAATGAAAACGGAGGCACTTTTGTACCCTCAAAATATATGCATCTTTGTTCAGTACACTTTCTATCTGTATCCCAGTTACATGCTCCTATGACAAATCTCTGTGTGTAGATCATTGAGTCTATTGTGTATCTCACAGCTGTATGTGTACATACACACAACAGTTCTTTTCTGATTGGTTGTAAGACCAACAAGTTTTGTTCTGCACACAACAGTGATTGGCTACTGAACTTTAGGTGCACTTGCTGAATGCTGATTGGTTAGTTCACCTGCATAGTACAGTGTACATGTATGTTGGTTGTGTGTATTTGCTTGTGTATCCTATCAACTGTGTAGGCCTAGGGTCTAGGTTGATTTAGTATTAGTAGGGTTATTGATTTTTGTCTGACCATGGTTTGACCATAAAAGTGTAAATGTAAATGAGGCCATGTGGTAGAGATACCACTTAAACTTGGCCTCAACAGCTATTTGAGGACGAACAAGTTTTTTTTCTCAAGTGTTTTAAGTGTTTTTCTATTACAGGATGTGAAGCTCAGTCTCTGGGAGGTTGATTATGTCAACTTTAATATGAAATGATTTATTTTCAATCATGCACACACAAAAATGGTAAAATGAACATCAAGAAGAAGAAAAGAATAGTGGGAAGAGAAATTACAAAGAAACTTTAGGACAAGGAAGTGAAGTGAAGAAGAAGAAGAAGAAGAAAAGAAGGAGTAGGAGAAATGAAAAGAATAGGATTAAATGGATAAGAAAAGTAAGACAGATATGTTTTGACAGGAATATTATGGACAAGATTAACAAGACAAAGAAAAAAGGGGGAAAAAAAGGAAAAAAGAAGGAAGACAAACTACTTCCTACTGGGACTGGATGGCTCCTGTTGGAAATGAAAAATATAAATAAAAATAAAAACTGAAACAAATACAAAGAATCATTAACCCATTGTCTATGTGTTCTGGGCTGTCCCTGTAATAAGCCTATGACAATTAAGCATTCAGTAGTCAATGGCTTGCATTGTCAATTTTAAATGTACGTTGTAAGTTATGCTCTTTCCTATTTTATTTTTTCTATTTTACAAAGGGTCTCCAACTAGCTTTAATACTATGAAATGTGGAATGAAGATATAATTATTTTGGATCTTTACCAGACATGATGCTGGGATTAATTTCCTCTGTTTTAGACAATGTAGAGTCAGTGTGGGTGGACTGTGTCACAAGCAATATAGAGGGTCTAGTCGTGATGAGGGATGGAGGAGTATTATAAAGGAGGAGAGAGGAGAGGAGAGGAGATACAGAAAGAGGAGAGAGAGAGATTAATTTCCTCTGTTTTAGGCAATGTAGAGCCAGTGTGGGTGGACTGTGTCACAAGCAATATAGAGGGTCTAATCGTGATGAGGGATGGAGGAGTATAAAGGAGAAGAGAGGGATGTCAAATGCAAGTGAGAGGAAGTAGGAAAGAGAGGGAGAAAGAGGGAGAGTGGGGAGGAGAGGGATATGAGAGAGTGCAAGAGACATAGAGGAGAGACAAGATGAGAAAGAGGGGAGGAGAGGAGATACAGAAAGAGGAGAGAGGGAGAGGGGAGAACAAAGATGAGAGACAAGAGAAAACAGGGGGAGAGGAGAAGAGAGACTGGAAGAGGAGAGCGAGAGTGGGGAGCTAGAACAGAGAGGAGAGACAGAAAGAGGACAGGTTGAGAGAAGGAAAGGGAAAAGTGAGAGAAACAGAGAGAGAGAGAGAAAAAAAAGAGGGGAAGAGACAGAATCAACACTTTTAGATAAAAGAGAGAGAGAGAGAGAGAAGAAAGAGAGTGACAGTGGGAGATATACCTGTGCAAGACGTGAAGGGGCATGCAAGCTAGTGAAATTCATCCAAGATCCCCGCACATCTGAAGGTCAGAAACATTGTAGTGAGACACTAAGGTATATGTTAGCGTTACATTTCATAGCACTTCTACTAAAAATCTTGAAGGGAGGGGTAACACCGCTCCCCCTTCCCTCCCTGCTGTACTACTACAGATATGGTGTTCCATCTTTATGATTATCTGCTAACAATTCTGATGTATGGTGTAGTCCCTCAAACCAGCTGTTGAAGATTGTAGCTGTAATGTTAATAGATATTAGCTGCATTTTCCCTGTAACCCCAAACCATTTATTATTCTCAAACTCCTGTATTTCGCCGGTAGTTGCAAGATTACAAAAAAAAAATTAAAGCTAACCCTATAGGCTTTCTCTTTGTAAAACATGGAAAAGAATAGCCAATCTAACTGAATGAGCACCAGTCTCTTTCAGCCTATTTTACAGTCTTTTTTTTTCTTTTTTAAGCACCATCATGATTTGAGATTTTTACATTCTTGGCATTGATATTTTTGGCAAGTAGGTATTGTTTTTTTCTATATTAAATGGAAGGAAAGAAATGAAGTGTTTGTGAGGGTTGAAATCTTCGTTTTACACAATCAATTTGAAAATGTTCTTACCTTTTTGTTTGGTGATGATTCACTCAATTCAAATTCTAAGTATCATGGCCTTCATCATTTTAGCAGATGTTTCAGCTTGTACTCTCTCCAACTCATATTACTTTTTAACAAATGAAAACTGATGAAAAAGATTTGGAAATTTTTGTAAAATTCCTGTTTGACATGAGTAATCCCAGGGTATCATAAAATAGCAAAGATTGTAGACTTGATAAGATGAGTCATGAAACATAGTTATTACATCTATCAACTTCAAATTAGGCTTTCTTCAAGTCATGCATCAGCTTATAATAAAAGTCTACTGTTTCATAAGCTGTGTTCCCACAGCAATGTCTGAGATTTAAAATTTAAGTGTGTGAAACTTCAAACGTTTTAAAGCCATACTGTACTACTTGTAGCTACTTGCTCCTTCTATATAGAAAACAATGCCTAATCAGTGACCATTGATCCCCATGATCCTCTTTTTATTATGTTAATTGAGAGCTGAGTTGATAGCCATCTGTCAGTGACCACCCTGGGTGGTCTAATTCCTCCTAGCCAAACTAGTACAGACAGCATTTAAACAATGACACATGTTCTCCAGGCCAAGATGATGATTGCTTGAAGTTTGAAACTACATGGGGGCAAGCAGTCATGAGGCCTGTCTTCATCTGCTCGAGTTTGCCAAATATAACCTGCTATTTTTAAATAATTCTGATCGCAAATTAACCAGATAATTTGCATCTTCAGATCATCAACCTGCAGTTGCAATTAGCGGGATATTTGGTCAAGAAATTATCCCAAGAAACCATGGTCTTGTTTTCTAAATATCCCGCTATTTGCGCCTATCCAAGCTAGTTTGTGATGAGCGTATCGGTGTGATGATTTTTGAGGGTCCCGTGAGAGACCTCTTCCAGACAAGAACTGAAACAAAGTGTGATGATTCATTGATAAGCTTCAGTGAGAGGTGTCCATCAAACTCAATTTGATTACTGGGTTTAATTGATAGTTGTGATTTTGATACAGGACTGATTCTAAGCTAATATTGTCAGTATACTTGCAGATACTGTTTACTAGAGTTGGAATTTGCTTCACATTGTTCAATAATGGTTAGATAAAGCACATTGTATTCCACATACTAAGAATCTTGCTCTACGATTGGTCAAAAGTTAATCACGTGATGAAACATAGTTTTGCCCATTATTGATGGGAGAAGAGAAGTTTGTTACACTGTGTACTATCTTGGGTGCACTGTGTACTATCTTCGGTGAAAGTGTGTTGCACTGTGAACTATCTTCAACACATAATATATTACCTAGTACGCTAGTATACGGTAGAGACAAGAGTTGTTTAAAAAAGAAACTCAAAACCCGATTCTTCCCATCCTAATTAAGTTATGTTCATATTGCTGCTGTGAGTCAAAGAGGTGTTAACTCTGTATTACATTTAATTAACACCTTTTTGGCAGGTGACAAACATGTCTGATGCCATTGCTATTATCATATCCTTATTTTTATAATTCTTTGTAACTGATAAATTACCATGTTAGTGTTCCAAATATATTTTGTTGTTGTATCAGTATTATGTAAAAGAGCTTAATAAGAAACAATTACTGGTATTATTATTATGCTCTTACATGTTTTTCATTATCAGAAAATATAAACGGTATGCAAACAACCTGAATCGATGTACAAAGCCAACGGTTATTAATGAGCATGTTTAGAACTTGGATTGTTAAAAAAATTATGATGCAATTGCGTCTTGAAGGTGCCAATATTTTAGAATCCATGAACACATCAGCAGCTCAAATACCAATGGACTAGTAATTTGGAAAGAATTTATAATAATTTGCTTTTTGTGTTTCTGAAAGTAGTCCCATTAATTTTCTTCTTATTCTGTTTTTGTCTTCTTCAGAACGTCAATGTCGTGTTCCCTGTCAGAACAATGCTCGTTGTATGAATGGAATTTGTTTATGTCAGCCAGGGTTTGATGGTCTAGCCTGTCAGTTCAGAAGTAAGTTCATTGCATCCTTTCTCACTTTTATTTGTGTCACCTTATTTCTCTCTAGATGAATTGTCTTTTGTATCATATTGTTATCCACGATAAAATGAAATATTGACACCCCCCCCCCCTTTCCTGCTTTATGCATTCATTTTGGTGCAAGTCAAATATTAAAAAAATATTAAGAAATTTAGAGTTAATATCATATAACCGTAGCTTAATTTTGTTGGTGGTCCTGACAGAGTGGATGAGAACTTCAGTTCTAGATAACCTTTTTAATAGACCAGGACCCTGCCTTAAAATGAGTTGTGATTAATCCAGATTGAACACAATATCTCCATTCAGTCAAAGACGTACACAAATATGAAGTTGCAATCGATCTAAGCTCTTTATAGGATATGCACAAGAATGCAAATGTTAATCAGTTAGAATGATGGCAGGAATGAATGAATGAATGGCAAAATATTATTGTTTTGGGGATTAAACCTGACAATGAACTTTGCAGTTGTCCCCCCCCCCCCCCTCCCCCGCTGCATACTGGTTTATCATCTTAGTTCCCCCTCTGTCAATTGTTTTTCTTTTTGTTTGTATTCCTTTGTATTTTATGATATACATTATTTTGAATTTGCATGTATTTTTAAACTGGAATGTGGGGAAAAAATGCAATTAAATGACAGAGCTGAGGATTGAAATGGGTGATACAAATGTAGTTGCACTTGTTGTTGCAAATTCTTCTTGAGTTTCTGATGGTATAAATCTATTATCAAATAAACATTTACTTTACTTGTATTAAAGAGAACTCTTGCCGAGCTAGCGCCATTAGCATCCCTGGACAGTGTGTGCGTTCTATAAGTAATTATTATTATTAATATATGATTGATATGATCCTTCAATGATATTCTAACAGAGCGTGATTGTCCAGAGTTTTGCCAGCATGGAGGAACCTGTATCAATGGAACATGCTACTGTTTAGCTGGATACCTGGGACAATTCTGTGAGATTAGACGTAAGTGTTAGTCCGATAAATTTGACACAATAATTGTATGGGTCTAGTAGCCTGTTCAGACTATAGGATAAAGAATCAATGTATCGCAAAAGGAGCATATGACAAAATGATTTTAATCAAGGGAAAATTGATAAAGAAATGCCATTGATAGTGGATCTGAATTAATACTTTTATTGATTATGTTGTGTCTGAACCAAGAAATGTAAGCTATAGGTAAAGTTGTTTTCTTCCATATGCAGGCAAAAACTAACATGATCACACTATGTAAATAACATTGAATGTGATTAATTTTTATCTGTATTATAGCTGTTGAATGCATCCCTAGCTGTATCAATGGAGGCTTCTGTAACAGTGGAGTGTGTATCTGCCCAGATGGCTACACAGGGCCGTCTTGTGAAGTAGCAGGTATGGTATCCTGACATTTTGTCAGTCTTAATGCCTATCTATTCCATAACCATGATCTTATGAGATGTCGGTGGCTATAAATTTCCTTCAACAAATTTTTCAACAAATAGGCCATATGTTATCTTTGAGGGGAAGTCCACTCTGATACCGAGTGATAAAATAAATAAACGGGTCAGTGAAATTTTGATTATTTTTTTTATTAATAATAAGAAAGTTATGATGATGAATTTTGTTTTTCTTATTCTGACATGATGACAACATTCTCCAAATTGTGTGTGGGCCCAATCGGATTGAATCAAGTGTTTGGCAGAAAGTGGAAATTGTTTTGTCATACTGTATTAATTCAAGAGGCTGAAGAGGGATACTGTTCTTGGCAAACTTTGTCAGGATATGTACAGTGTCATTTTACTCCTCTTGAATTTGTGGATATTCTTCTAGACCACTCACCCAGTTTGCAGTCTCCTATTCCTTAGGCCAAATTAAAAAAAAAAAATGTTTTGCGTCGTGTTTTTTTGAAAATAGGAAGGAGGAGGCCCTTTTTTTTCTTCTTCTTCAAAATGGCTGCTCGGTACGTTTTCCCTGACAGTCGGGCTATTTTTCAAGATGGCCGCCGACATTTTATTTATTTATTTTTTAAAATCAGAAATAGATCCATTTTAGCAGTGTTTTTCATGTGTTTTTTCTTTAAAAAAAAAAAATCAAAAAAAAAAAAAAATCAAAAAGAAAGAGAAAAGAAAAAAGGAGGCGGCCTCCAAAAAAGAAGAGAATGGTGACGCTAAACATGTATATTTTTTGTAATGGCCTTATGTTCATAGTTGCGAATGATATCAATAAAAAAAAAAGTGTGATTAATATCAACTCTTCATAAGACGGGCAAAAAAAGTGGAGTGCATGTCACAGTGGTTGTTTTTGTTCCATCTTTAAATCACATCCAGTTGGTGCTCTTGAACCAGGATTGAACCTGACATTGTTCAGTAAGATCTAAGAATGAAGTGGAATCGTCATAGATATGCATCTACCATGCATCTACATTAATTACATGCATGTACATGTATGAACATGGATACACTACATGTAGATGAATGCTAATAACCTCTAGCAGTTCAGATCAGAGTTTTGTACAGGTCAAAATAAATCAACTTTTTCTCCTCAAATTTATTTGTATTTTCCACTCGTAGCTTAAAGCCAAAGACCGGTTATGGTCATGCGATTGCATTGTGAAAGAAACGTTGTGAAATCGATCAGAAAAGGTTGATCATCTAGCATAGATGTACTGCAAGGTTCTGGAATCATCAAAATGATAAGAAATTTGGCCAAGTCTTCATAAAGTTAGAAGCACTGTACACAGGAAGATGTATATGGGACTACACACACGTGCGCGTCACGTGCATTTCATATCTCTCAACAGGCAAGAGATACACTAATTTACCAAATATATCAATTAGTAGGCGGTTTCCCGTCAAATTTTTTATCATCATGTAATATTCAAAACATATTCTTTCACATGATTGGTAATAAGAGCTTCCATTTCATTTTTTGAAATTTGGGCGTTTCCAATACTGGTCTTTACCTTTAATCTTTTCAAAAGTTAAACAAGAAATTGCCAATTTGTACGCTAAAAATAGAGATTACAAATTGTCTGCATTGCCAAAGTTCATGGAGGACACAATGTACTTCAACAGAAATGAGCTCAAATAAACAAAATGTCACTAAAAAAAGCTGCTATTAGTGCATCATTCTTCTCTCATTAATAATGATGTAGAATGGAATGGTTCTAGTAGATCATCATGAACAATTTGTGCATTTTTGTTGCAAAAGAAACTGAATAAAAATCCATTAAGCCAGCATATGCAGAAAATAGCATACTACATTAGGCTGGCTTTGAATAGCATCAGATTAGATGGGATAACATGTATTTGTAGATCAGAGCTTCCATTCTTCTTCAATATCAACTCATTGCTATTTATACCTTCTTTGGAATCCAGCATAGTAGTATAAATATGCATGGTATGCATGTAACATAGCTGCCAACATTTCCTATTTTCTATGAATTATACCCTTTTTTCAGCTTTGGAACTGGTGTTATGAACCATATATGGCCAAGTTTTCTGAAAACATCAGGGCCCCATTTCACAAAAATTGTCACCAGTGACAAATGACAGTTTTTGTTGTAAGCCAGTGAAATCCTTGCTTCTGATTGGTTATCAGCAGATTTGTCACTGGTTTTTGTCATTTGTCATTGAAAAAAGGCTTTGTGAAAATGGTCCCTGTATAACAGTTTGTGAATTTAAATGTATTACTTAAAATTACCAATTTTGGATATGGAAGGTTGGCAGGTATGATATGACATGCTTGGCTTCTGAGCTTCTGAGCTTCATGTAGTGAGCAGATTCGAATCTTGGCTGGTTCGAACTCTAAGGGTGATTGCTCAATGAAAGCATGTTCTACTGCTTCGTGGTGAAATACCCATATACTCAAAACGTATGCCCTGTTTTTGTAATTTTGCCAGTAAGTTGAAGAAAAAAAGGGAAAAAAAAAAAAAAAAATTTGTACATGCCAAATTTGTATGACCAAGAGGAGAAAAATAGCAAAAGAAATGCGCACAAATTTAAGGAAAGATCTGAAGAATTCTGTGTTTTGTTTTATGGGTACCGGTATGCAGTTTTGGGATATTAATTTTGTAACCAATTTATATTTGAAATAAAAGCAGTTTTTCACATTTTTAAAGTCTGTATCGAATGGCAAGAGAAAATATTTAAGTTATAATAAACATAACTGAGCAAAAGAATTGCCCCAGTATTACCCCTGGATACACTCCATGCTATGTCTTTCATAAAACATGTAAATAAATAGGGATGGCACAATATGCTTATATCAATTATTTTTACTGTGGCAGTTTCCTGGCAAATTTTGAAAACGGTAAGTGATGTTGTTCCTCATGTTTAATGGGCCGTCAGTCCCTGTCAACCACCATGCTTTTTCATAGAGCTAAAATAAAATGAGTCAAGCATAATATGCTTTCCATTTCTGTGTCTTATTACCCACAAATATGTGAGTATGCGTAGGATCTTTGTTGTGAGCAATTGAACTGCTTAATTTTCACTCCGACTTGCCATTCTATTAGATGTTAAAAAGCAAAAATTTGGGGCGTACTGTAGAATAAATGAACCAGCCTTGAGTAATAGGATACATTATCTTTATGTCCTTTTGCAAGACATTAATCTACATTTGCCGCTCTCCACCCAGGTGTTTAATGAGTACCGGTAGGAAATAATTTCTTGAATGCTGTGCATGAGCACCAAAATCGGTAGCCTAGGAGAGCCGGGGTAATATTGGAGCACCTAGAGCACCTTGCAGGGTGGATATGTGCGCTATATAAATATCATTATTATTATTATCATTATTTATCTTTGGTCCCAACTCAGTTGGATCCCAGCCCCAGATCGTGGTTACTCCGTTCCAAGCCCAGGTCCTAGCCTTAGGAGAGGACACAACCATATCATGTAACGTGAGAAGCAGAGATGTGGATGAATCGCCTCGGTGGTTCACCCCCAACGGCACTCTCATTAATACACTTGAAAATGGTAAGTATAGTCTGTTTGGCGATCGACAGAAGAGCGTTTACTCAGGATTCAATGTTTTGTCCGTATGATACAAAAAATTGTTTTCCATTGTTATTACATATTACATGGAATATAAACATATACAACATATGGCATTATGTGCTGAGGTCCAGAAGGGTGTTATAACACAGTGTAAGACCATGTATATAACGCCTTTTTGGCTCTCAGTAGCTGGTTACAAGAAAACTTTGTAGTCACATCATGAATGCATTCATGAATACATAAATATGATAACTCTTTGTATATATATAAACTAATAATTCAGTTTGGATAATCATCTGTGACGGTTATATACAAATAACGAGTAAAACTTTGAGAAAATTGCGAATGATGTACATGATCATTTATCAGTTTGACTCTGAATAGTAGTAAATATATGAGGAGTCAAATTAATTATCCAGAGTGAAAATGAATTAATTTTCATACTACTAAATTTTGTGATCATTTAAATTGAGTCAAATATAAATGTTTAGAATCAGTAAAAAAGGGCATTTAATTGTTTACTTCTCATGTGCATATTTTGTCTTAAAAGACTGTTAAAGCGATGTGTGCATTTGAAAGAAAAGCATTGTCCAGCAAGTGTTAAACAACAATACATGCAGGAATAAGATTTAAAAAAAAACTTAAATCTCTGAATTGCATACCAATATAATTCATATGTATCCTTTCTGTAGGGGGTACTGCTCACAAGCATGTCAGCGTGATAGACGATCAGAACATCGAGCTGGTGATCAACGACTTCCAAGTACAGGACGTTGGAAATTATTCTTGTACAGCCGGGCCGCTATCAAGAACCATTGCCTTGATGATACTCCGTAAGCTATCAACAATGATAATAATATTTCTCATTCATACGGTGTCAAATGTCATTTTGTTGCAGCCACTGGCTGAACTGCCAAGGATGTACAGCAGCATGTGTGTAGAATGTAGTGTATACACACAGTGCTTATAGGTGTTGTAGTGCAGGTTGCCGTAGTTAAATTTTTCCTTCAAGGATGCAATTTAAATTTTTGTCGACCTCTCTACCCCTAATTTTCTATCCTCTTCTTACTGTTTCACTGTAGGAGGAAAAAAATCCACAGCAGACTTGAATTGCTAGTATCTTCTATATCCTATCTATCATCTAAAATCAAAGTCTGGTAACGAATTGATTGAGTGCTTACTAAAACTGCACATCAGCATTAACCTTTTCCAATATTTATCGCTGTCTATCTGGATAAGCATTATCATGTATCAGTGTCTAGTTTTTGAATTTTGTTCATTCTTTTGTCCCTCCGCAGCTATATTGTGTAACTTCCCCTGCCTCAATGGTGGACACTGCCAGAATGGAGTGTGCGTGTGTGCCGAAGATTTCTATGGCGAATTCTGTCAACTATCCAGTAAGTGAATGGATAATGTAATACATGTATGCCCAATAATCATGATACATTAAACATGGATATACAGTTATGTTTTGGGATCAGTATTACGATATAAAGTTTAAGTTTTCAGGTAAAGAGAATCACTCATGAGGAATGGTGACACAGGTCGATTACAATTGAAGACCATTGTGTATATGAGTAATATTTTTAAAGAAATGTGAAATTTTTTAACATTTAAAATTCCTTTTTACTCCCTTTAGACAAATTTATAATGTATCAATAAATGATTGATGAATCTAAGTTTTGGTCTTTTCATCATATAATAATATCCATGTACGAGTCATTACGAGGCTGCTATCGACTCAAGTTTCCTTGCTTATGATAGTTGGCCTCTGCATTTATCTTGATTATTTTTGTTACTTATTACCTCCATACTTTCAAGCTTTCAATTATGCATTTATTTTTTTTGTGTGTGTGTATTAAGTTGTCACTCTTTATGTAAATCAATTATATTATATACTTTTATTGTTATTTGAATGTTTTATATTTGATTTATCAATAAATGCAGAAACATCTGCTAAAAAAAAAAAAAAAAATTAGAGCTCAGGCATTTCTTTCCAGTTGATAGTGAATATGCAATGGACCAGTGATGGCCTTGTGGTAAAGTTGCAGCCCCAACAAGCATTAGATGGCAGGTTCAAACCCCATTGGGCACTGGTTACAATATTTTTTCTGACTTGTTTTCAATTAAAAGATCGAGCAGGCGACCTTTATCTACTTGGTGCTTACCTAAAATTTCTTTACGACAATTAAAACTTCTCCCAGGAAGCCTGATATTAAAACATATCTATGTACTTACGTACAAAATGAAGAAAAAGGCATAGGATTATGAATGTTCATGTAAATATTATATTATTTTCCCTGTGTTTTGTTATGACGATGTATTTTTTTCTGTGATAGATTTCACTGATACATACATACCTTGTGAACCTGCATGTGAGAATGGAGCCACATGTGTCCAAGGACTGTGTCTCTGCCCACTGGGGTACAGAGGAGATACGTGTTCTGAAGGTAATGTATTAAAGAGAGAATGGGAGGTTCATACTGTTATAGGTGTTATGATGGTAGGGAATGATGTTTGTGGTGGTGATGATGGTGATTGTGGTGGTGATGGTGAGGGTGATGGTGATTGTGGTGGTGATTATGGTGAGGGTGATGGTGATGATCATGATGATGATTGAAAGTATTGATAATGATTATTTCACTGATCCGTACATAATTTGTGAACCAAATGTGTCCTCTGTATGATGACGGTGGGGAATGATGCTTGTGTTGTGGTGGTGATTGCAATGATGATACATGTATTGATAGTTGTGACAATGGTGATGATGATAATGGTGATGGTAATGGAGATGGTGATGATGATGGTCACATCGGGACATTGTGAGCAGCAGATAGCCGTACATGTAAATTAGGAGAAGTATCAGTAGAATACCATGCCTTTAAAAGTAAGTACCGTCAGTTAAATAAGTTTAATTAAAGTGTTGCTGATTGGTTTACAATGATATTATTTCCTCTATAGTAAATATCAGATGCTATTATATCTTTGTAATTTTGTGTTCTATACCTTTCATTTCACAGAGATGACCTGTGACCCCATGTGTGAGAACAACGCTGTCTGTGTACTTGGTTACTGTCGCTGTCCAGTTGGCTTTACTGGTAATACCTGCAATGAAGGTATGATACAGCAATCTCAGATATGACACTTTTCATCCCCAGAAATAGAAGGAAATTCATCTTAATATGGTTACCTTCAATTGATTGCAAGAAACATGTAGTACAAGAGACTTTCACCATGACCTGGGCTTTTGAATGCTTTACGAATCCTGCTTTCATGAGAAAGCATGATTGCAAAGATTTGAAAAATGCCTTGGGGTTTTGTATTAAAGCAATTTTAATGGAAATCTGCACATGATATCTGTTGATAGGTACTTAGTATTGAAAGAGAACTGATTTGTGCAATTTATTGTTTGTGAAATAGATTTGTATAGGTTTCCAAACTATTCAATAGAACGGCCCATTCCAAATATAAGATGCTTTAAGAACCCATTTGAATACAACATGTAGGAACTTCAGGGTTTCTTCACAACTGGAGATGTTTGTTTCCTCAAGATTTAGGCCTTGTTTATTGTACAATTAGATGTTGGTCTAACAAAATAATTGAATTTCTTCGTTTAGCAATATCCAGTAGTATCAAAGATTCAAACTGACTCTTTTATTTTCAACTGATTTTATTTTGAAGATATCAACGAGTGTGAAATCAACCCTACTATCTGCAAACATGAGTGCTTCAACACCATAGGAAGTTTCTACTGCTCTTGTGCTCCTGGTTATCGGCTCAGGCCAGACAGGAGATGTGTTGGTAAGAAATGATATGCATTTTCACTTCATTATTTTAAAAGTAATTTTGTTTGTAACCAGATGGAAGTGACAGTCGACAGTCGAGTTTTTAAGTTAAGGACTCAGACTTATAATTAGGTTTGGTTTAATATTGAAAAATAGCATTACTTCATAATTTTAAGTTGGAGCAATTTTGTTGAATTATCTCTATTAAAGTGTTCGGCCCAAATTCACGAAGGAGGTTTGTAGACAAATCTAACCTAGGTTTATGTGCGTCACATGACGCGTTTCAGACCAAGGTTTGTCTGAACCTTGGTCTGAAACGCATCGAAACGCGTCATATGACGCACATAAACCTCCTTTGTGAATTTGGGCCTTTGAGTTACAAGTGCAAGTATGTGTAGCCTTGAGAGGCTTGTGTTCTCACTATTTTAATCCTGATTCTTTGTAGACATTGACAAATGTGAAGGTGAACACGACTGTGAGCAGCGTTGTCTGAACACCATAGGGTCGTACCTGTGTGCATGCAATGAGACTTGTGTTCTCACTGTTTTAATCCTGATTCTTTTTAGACATTGATGAATGTGAAGGTGAACACGACTGTGAGCAGCGTTGTCTGAACACCATAGGGTCGTACCTGTGTGCATGTTTTGAGGGTTTCATCTTAGAGGCTGATGGCAACACTTGTGTAGGACCCTCAGGTTAGTTTTCTAATGAAACTCTTTCATTTTGTATTGAATTTAGGGATGAAATAAAACTGGGTGCTGCAAATCAATATGATAATGTATATAGGGATCCCTTATTTTAACATATAGGCCTACATACGTGTGTGTGTATGCGGTTTTTACAGACGTGTATCAATCAGATATGATTATTTACGTCTGGGGATCGACCTTTAACGCCACCATCCGAAAGACGTGACTCAGTTTTGAACCTGCGTCCTCGGCTGAATCAGTTTGTAACTTCCATTGTTAGCTGGATTACAGGCGCACGCCACAACGCCAATACAGTTAACGACTAAACTATCTATACTCTTACCAAGTTTTGTAATCTGCTAAAGTATATACAAAATTTATTTGACCCGATTTATGTTTCTTGAGTCTGTGACATATAAGAGCTTACATCTAAAAGTATTCAATAAGGCCATAATTCAACCAGTTCACCTTTCATTCTTGAGCAACAAAATTAACAAAAAGCATCAAGTTTACAAGGGGTATGAATGATTTAGTTTTTAACCGTATATATGCACATGTGATTTATTGCCATTATTGTACCCCCTCTGAACTGAATGTACCAGTAACGGTGTTTGTTTCTCATAACCTTTGTGCAGGTTGTGTGTATGAAAACCATCTGTATCCATCTGGCACCACATGGACGGTGGATGGGTGCACTATGCACATGTGATTTATTACCATTATTGTACCCCCTCTTAACCGATTGTACCAGTAACGGTGTTTGTTTCTCATAACCTTTGTGCAGGTTGTGTGTATGAGAACCACCTGTATCCATCGGGCACCACATGGACGGTGGATGGGTGCACAGAGTGCTCCTGTGATCTGGGTGTCACCACCTGCACCGACTGTCCAACACCTAGTAAGTAGGATTAATGGAGTTTGCAGTGTGATGATTGGATTGAATTGAATTTATCGAACCATATACATGTATAAAGCAAAACATACACAAGAAAAATAGAATATTAAAACCTACAAAGAACAAAGCAAATGTATGGTCAGGGCCACACAAAAGCAAACTGCTTGTAAATAGGGCCGGCCACACAAGAAAAGAAATTGATTAAATATAGTGATTTAGTCACCATACTCACACAAACACACACACCCTCACATTAAATGACCGCAAACACACATACCTACACAAAAGCATTTGTACAAAGTAATCAACATGAAAACATTAGATTTACTAGAGTAAAGATCAATGTTTTTCAAACGGGGTGCCGCGAGAGAAATTGAGTTATTTGAAAACACTGTTGTTAAAACCAATATCAGAAAACGCTAGAGTAAGTGATTTTATGTAGAAATAGGTAATTTTTAATTGGTGATATCAGATTTTCGAAATCTTACTGAATATTTGAGAAACGGAACTGGTCGCCAATTTAGGTCAGGCGTGAACTATGGTCACACCATCATACACTTAAAGGGATTGGGTAACTTTGTCCCAGATTCTGAAACAAAATCCTGGCTTTAGCTCATGCTGCAATGATAATTATAAACCTTTAGGTCAGTCAGGAACCTGTGATTTTTACAAGCCGATCGCCTGTTTGATTATCAAGATATTTATTATTGGAAATTGAAATGTAAATAATTGTATTCCTAACGGTTTTATAAAACTACAGTCTATTGGGAAAAATAAGTAAGTTAAAACCGGTCACTCAAATAATTTTACTTTTTTGAGGCACTTCATGATCATTTTGAAGCACAATTTTTTTTTGCTTCAATATTACACCATATCACAGACTCTGATAAACACGTAAGGCCGTGCATCTCAGATTTAACATGGTTAAACAATGATTTTAAGGACTAAGAAGTACAAGTACAGTGCCATGTTACATTTTCAGTGTAGGATGCAGAATATCACTCCCAGTACAGGAAATAATGCTGAACCATGATAGTTTAAACCTGGATGTTTGAATGAATATCCTCTTTTTGTTAAGATGTTGCTAGTTAAAACACAATTTGTATTCAGTTGATACTTGTGGTGGAACTTTTTCATTTTGTACCATGTTTATCATACCTGCCAGTACAGTGAGGTCAACACGTTACAATTTTCCTCTCTTGTTTTAGAATTCCAGCAGTGCACGTATCAGGGTATCGAGTATGTCCATTCTACCAACTGGACATCGCCGTTTGACCCCTGTGACCACTGCAACTGTACCGACGGTCAAGTGAAATGCATGAGAGAAATGTGTGACATACAGTGCGATTACCCTGCACCTCACCAAACAGAATGCTGCCATGAATGCACAGGTATGTGACCAGACCACTTTCGTAATGTAACCAAATTTAATGCATAAATCTTTGTAAAAGTGCAATGAAATAACTTGTATTATTGCACTTACCACAGATTATTGCGATAAATCTGGTTACAATACAAAAATGGTCTATCAGGACTTGCCAGGTATGATTTACATGTATTATCAGGTGTCTTGGTTGAGTGGGTTAAGCACTTGACTGGAGATGCGCAGGTCGTGAGTTTAAATCCCGGCACGGCACTTATGTCCTTAGGCAAGGCATTTTGTCACATTTTTTCTCTCTACCCAAGTTGTTGAATGGGTACCCAATAGGATGTGAAAGTCATTGTTCAAATTAGGTCTCATTCACTCTCGTCAAAAAGTCCAAAGACTAAAAATGTGAGTTTAACATACATACAGTTAGATAAAAAAAGCAGTTTGTTCTGCATCGCGAGCATCTGTAAAATGACACCTGGCTGGAATGCTCCTTAGGAAGTGGAGAAGGTGGATAAATTGTGTGGTGACAAGCCTGAATGAGATTACATTGGTAATAATGTATCTCTAAAGTACTTTGAGACATCGTACAGGTATTAAGCGTGATATTAACCCTGAATTATATTGTTAATATTAGCATTTATAGCATCACTATTAATTTTTATGTTAACAGATGAATCATAATCTTCATGAAACAATCAGCTTTCATATGAAATACAGTCATGTACATGTCTGTGATATTTAATTATTCTTGAAAGCTATTTAAAAAAATGTTTTCTTTGGCCTTTTGTTTCAGATTGTCTCTATGAAGGCAATATTATCAGGAATCACCTTTATTTCTCTCCTATGAATCAACAATGCACGACTTGTATTTGCCAGGTGAGCTTAAGATCAGATCATCATTGTTTTGTAATTGTACATCTGATATATATGTAGACTCATTTATTTCAGAAGGTGAAAGCAAGCAAAGTTGTTACTTTTTTTAAGCAAAATTATGCTGTGTTGATGTCTTTATTGTTCACGAATATTAATTTTGTAAATATGCTATGTTTTGTTAATTTATTGTATTTTTTTTCATGTGAAATAAAATAAACTAAACTGAAACTGAAACTGAAGGTGTGCTCTTTGAAAGGGAAATACTAATGTAAAAATATGAGTTGTTGTAAAATGCATTGCAGCAAGCTGTTCTTTTTGCAGGATGGAAATGTAAGATGCGGTGACATTCACAATTCTTTTTTTTTACAGGATGGAAATGTAAGACACAGTAACATTCACAATCCCTTTTTTTTCCAGGATGCAAATGTAAGACACGGTAACATTCACAATTATTTTGTTTTAACAGGATGGAAATCAAAGACACAGTAACATTCACAATCCTTCTTTTTTCAGGATGGTAATGTAAGATGCAGTAATGTAAGCTGTCCTGAGATTGACTGTTCCCGACCTATTCAGGGTGAATGCTGTCTTACTTGTGAAGGTGAGGAATGGAGGGCTTTGAAAGTTATGAAGTTATGAGTCATGATGATCGTTATAATTTATGATGATATTGATGCTGATAAGGTAGTTTTGCTAAATATACTGGCACATTATAATGCACCTGGAACACAAAATACATAAATGTTAGAAGTCATAATGTTATCAGGTAGAAAAAACAGCATAAGAATAGGGAGCTGGTAAATACATGAGGCTTCATATTTTGTCATCACTAGCTAAGAAAATGACAGTTTATGAACTAATCTGTACAGAGCCAATTGGATAGAAGCTCGCAAAATACGTCACAGTGTTGCCAGTTTGTGTTCCTCTGATGACAACTTAAAAAATGTGTATCTTTCTTATTTTTAATCAGATATTAATCAAACTTTCACCAATTTGTTTCTCCCAATTTTCTGCTTTCATTAAACCAACTTAATATCAGGATGGATTTCCCCTTTGAATGTTTTACTTGAAGGATTTGATGGGCTGTGTATATACACACATGTAGATGTACTTGTTGTTATTAACCCAATGTTATTTTGATCTGTATTAAAATAGATAATTGTGAGTTCCAAGGTGGAGAATACCAAGATGGTGAAACATTTACAGCAGCGTCCTTGGACTGCAGCGTATGTACATGCAAAGTAAGTTTTGTTGCCGTGACTCTTTATAGGTCACGTTCATGTACACTGAGTTACCTGACCTTGGCATTCTCATGTAGTGGAGCAATTGTAATCTTTTTATAAATCGATCTTATTTACTGGGTGTAAGCCACAAATATGTTTAATTAATTGAAATTTCTCCCAGGAAGCATTACATTTACAAAAGTTATTGTCCTATGGCGTACTAATGAATATTAATAAGTCAGAATGAATCAGGAGAGCTTGAATATTTGTTTCAAGTTCATCGTGACTGTGCCATGGACCAGTGATGGCCTGGTGGTAGAGTCGTTGACGGGCAAGCAGTAGATGCAGGTTCAAGTCCCACTGGTTCCAAGATTTTTTCTGACTTGTTTTTTAATACAGATCGATCAATCAATCTTATTTACTGGGTGCAAGCCACAAATATGTTTAAATAATTGTAATCTTGTTGTGACCACTGTATTGTTTATTTATTAATTGGGTTATTCTATCATGTAGAGTATAGATATTATTCTTTACAGGGACACCCATTTACAAGAGTTACTTTGGCAGTTTTTGAGACATTTACATTACACTTTCTTTCTGCTTGATGAAAATCTGATCAACAAAAAGCATTTGCATGTGGTCTTCTGTCCAGTACAAAACACAGAAATGGGTTGCAGAATGCCATCCCTTTGACTGTCCTCAACTTCTGTTGAAATGAGTCCAACTCATAAACAATGTAAAGATATTCCTCTGTTTAATTTAAAAAACAACAAGGTATATTGTGCATTGTTAACCCTATAAATATCCACTTTTGCTTTGCTCATAATTATCAGGCCCCTTAAAGGCCCACTGCACTACTTGTAGCTACTTGCGCTCTCTATATAACAGACAATGCCTAATCGGTGACCATTGGTCCCCCATGATCCTCTTTTTCTTATGTTAACTGAGAGCTGAGTTGATGAGATAACCACCTGTCCAGTGACCTTGCAGGGCAGTCTAATCCCTCCTATAAAGTACGGCAGATAAGCTTTAAAAGAAAACAGGGGAAAAAGAAATGAAATGGTATAAAGAAGTGAAGCAGCAATAACAGCTTATAATCTTAGTTTTCTTTAGATTCATTTCACATGTATTTTACTCTTGCTAAAGACTGTCAAACTGTTAAGCTATTAAAAATTAGTCTTAAGACACATTTATTCTAAATTGCTTTCGATGATTAATTAATTCTGATCACTTTGATGTGTATTTCATATGTATTGTAATTTGTAGGTTTATTTGCACTTTGTTATTTTGTTTAATATGTAATTGTTTATCAGTCTATTTTTTTTTTATAGCGCTTAGAGACTTTGGTGGTAAGTGCGTTATAAGTAACGTTTTTATTATTATTATTTGTCTATTTCTGAAATACAGAAAGGTGTTGTGGAATGTCGTCCATTTGACTGCCCACCTCTGAACTGCTCCCGTAATGAGAGGGTCCAACTCCCGGGAGAATGCTGTCCTAAGTGTATCAGTGCAGTCCCTGGCTGTGTGGATAAGTATGGTTTACTTCATCAGTACGAGACCACGTGGAATGACCCAAGAGATACCTGCTTAACATGCACATGTTTGGTGAGTAACACCTCTTAGTTTTCGAAAAAGTCTTGACAGCCCGTTTCAGGAAATCCGTGCAATTGCCACATTTCTTTTTCCACAATTTCAAATCTGCATCAGCAGTGGTCATATAAGTTAGTGGAATGTAGTGAAGGGTTGTCTGATGTGGTAGATCTCACGACCTTGATGGTTCGACAGACAGATGCTTTACTAACTTAACCAACTTGCTGGAAATTTCATTCACTGTAAAGCAAAACTCAAATTAAACCACTTGGATTGCATAAAGATCATGAACTTGAAAATTCACCATCACTTTTGTCTGATTGTGTAAGAATCTACCTAAATATACGTGTAATAGGATGACGAAAGTCTTTGTGATAGTAATTACCATAAGCCTTCACTGTGACCATGTGTTAGGAATACTCCCCAGGAAAGCGCTATGTAAATTCATATGTGTTATTATTATTCATAAAATGCAACCCAACTTTTTCATGGTTCAACAGAATACTGGTGAGGTACAGTGTGCTAGAGAGCAGTGTGAGTTTAACTGTAACAACCCAGTCCATGTAAGAGGCCAGTGTTGTCCAGATTGCAATGGTAAGTTCAGTTGATGTTGTACTTACATGTACATGTACTTAAAGGAGTCACACCAAGAAGCAAAAGTGTATTGAATTGATGCAAAATTCATATCATTGCGAAGGGGAAGCCTTACTGATCAAATACAACAAATTTCCTCTTCAAAATATGTTTGGGGCCCGCAGAAATCAACTTTAAAAAATGTTAGTTTTGAGATCCAGATTTACTGCCTTCAGCAGTCCTTCGTATGACGTCACTATTGTGACATCACACCCTGGACACGGCTGTCTAGCTGCAGACTAATACACGCGCGACTCCGGTATGCGGCCGGTACCGAGCTGTTTGTCCAGGGTGTGACGTCACTATTCAGAGCTCGCTACGCTTGTGTGTTTGGCTTACGTTCGGGGGCGCTTGGGGGTCTAAGAAGGGTCTTGAAAAATTGCATTTTACGCCTTTCCATGATATCTATATGATTTCTCAGCAAATTATTCGTGTTTTTCAAGAGAAAATCTTTCCATCCATATGTAATTTGTTCTAATTATCAGTTGTTAGTAAATTTTCTTTGTGTAGCTCCTTTAAAAATATATTATTTATATGTTTTGACCTTCCAGATGATTGATTAAACAAAAATAATAGGGCATTTAGTTCCATATCCTAATGACGTGGTACTTTCTCTATGCGATAACATTTTAGATTTTCAACCACTGTTCCATTTGCCCTCTGCATCTGTTAGTGCCACTAAATTGTTCTATTTCATATACTTAAAATTTGAAGTTTGTACTTCGTTGTCTAGTATAATAATAATAATAATAACAACAATTAAGTCATTTTCATACAGTGCATTATAATGAATTCTCTATGCGCTTTACAACAATCAATTGTATAATATATTACATGATTAATCTAAAGAGGTAGTATCACTATGAACATGACGGACAAAGAAAGCGGACAAAATATACAGTTCCTCATTCTACCCTCAACAATTGCTATGGTAGACAAAGGAACATCCCATCACTGCTATTATGTAAAAATGTGTAGAACAGGTGAATATGCATGTGACACCTGTTCTACAGATTTTTACATAATAGCAGTGAAGGGATGTTCCATTGTCTACCATAGCAATTGTTGAGGGTAGAATGAGGAACTGTATATTTTGTCCGCTTTCTTTGTTTGTCATGTTCATAGTGTATAGAGGTGTCGTGGTCTAATAGATACATCACCAGACTGTGGATCACATTATTTGCAGTTCGAGCCCCGCCGTAGCACTAATGTATTTTTTCAAGACATCTATATTTGCCACTCTCCACCCAGGTGTAGTGAATATGTACCTGGTAGAAATTTACTCCTAACATGTTTTTCAGCGATTTAGGGCAGCTGGGCTAAAGCCAGTGTATTTATAGTACTTTGTAGGTGCTTTGAGCATCCCCTGGGATGGATACATGTGCAATTTAAATGTATCTATCATTATTATTACTATAACTATAGTATACCACCATGTTGTGAATGTTTGCAGGATGTTACTACAATGGTCTCGGTTTCTCCTACGGAGCTACGTTCAAGTCTGCCTTTGATAAATGTGATTCTTGTATCTGTCTTGGCGGAGACGTCATCTGTGAGCCAACCAGCTGCAACGTCCAGTGTAGCGCCCCCTATCACCCACCGGGAGAATGCTGCCCTCTATGTGAAGGTATGGGATAGTGTGATAGTGAAGAGTAAAGAGTGATTGATATTTCATTATAGTGATAATTCTAAGTGCCATTTTGTTGAACATTTGCACTGTATAATTTTTTTAATTTTTATTGTCATTCCATGGTCAGCTTTGCATTTTGAAATTTGTAATTACCCAGCAGCAGTAATTTTAAATGCTCAATAGCCATTATAAACACAAAGTAAACTCTAAACTTGTGTTAAATTGTTACACCCCTCATGATTTTCCATTCTTGAAAGGAGAAAATTATACACTGAAGCAGAGAAAGGGTTTTAATCCGAAAGTGATTCTCAAAGTCTGTAACTATGAATACCGCTTCAACAGGGATATCCCAATCATAGTTTTAATAGCTACATTTATGTTAGGAAGTGTTTACAACTTGTGTATTATTCATGTAAGCCAAATGAATCGCCATTTAGTATTCACATGTAGTTAAATCATTGAATTTAACTGACATTGTTTCTATTGTTTAAGTACATGTACAGGTACACATACATATGTATTCTTCTGGGGGGTGTTTCACAAAGATCCTAAGTCGAACTTAATTCTAAGTTGTACTTAAATATGATGGAGAGCCATTTGTAGGCTTAAAATAAAATATAGTCAAATAAAAAATGCAAGTATTTTAGACTTGTCATAAATTACACTTCAAGAACATGAAATCTCCTTGATAATAGAAAATATGAATTAACATTTTATGCCTTTTAAAATAACTTTTTAAAAATATTTTCAAAGATGCTAATGGCTTTCCATAAATTTTAAGTCCAACTTAGAGATAAGTTCAACTTAGGATCTTTGTGAAACACCCCCCCCAGGTCTCTTTCTTGAAACTTCAAAATCCTGACATATACATGTGTCTTTGTTAGATATGAAACTACTGTGCTGTGTGTTTTTCTAATTATTCATCAATTTCCTATTCCATATTTGTTTTTTTACAGATTGCTATTTCTTGGGTCAGATCATCCCCGATAGTGAATACTTCAATCCAGCCCTTGATTCATGCAAGACATGTCATTGTGATGTAAGTTCTTCTACTATATGGCTTATCACTCATAGTATAAATCCTTTCTTTGCTGTTTTACAACCGTTATACTTCTGTTTGTCATTTTTCATGGTGTTTACCGAAAGATTGCTATGTGAAACTTTTAATTTGGATAAATCTTGCCATCACGGAAGGCGCACAGAACACCTTGCTGAATTAATATCTATCTTAATTCAATGAGAATTAACAAAGAAGAGTACACGTATATGTTACAATATGATGCTTGTATAATACTAGAGTCACAATTTCCTCCTTTTTCAATTGGTTAGGACATCCAATTGTGAGTTATATATCATTGTAAAGCTGAGAATCTGCTATTTTAGAATCGGACCTAACTGAAAAATCATTTCTAGTGATTTGGGGGTGCTGGATCATATTTTATTTGTTCATGCACATTATAGAAAGGATCAGTACAGTGCACGGAGAGGGAGCAATGTCCGATGCTAAACTGTCCAGTGACTACCACGGTGGCTGGAGAATGCTGCCCATCTTGTGCCGGTAAGAAAACCATCATGTTGCCCTAAAGAGGAAGACCACCCCGACTTAGTTGGTTTTCATTAGAAGCCGGAAAATTAAAGAAATAGATCAGTGAAAGTTTAGCAACATCAAATTAAGAATAAGAAATATATGAATTGTTGAAGTTGGAATTGATCAAACGCAAATCACCAACCCTGTGATGTATAGTATATTTCAAGCTCCTCTTTCATTTGATCTGTAGTGAGAAATCATAACTATTTTTGCTGTACAAGTACCACAACCCACTCTAATTATTGCTCTCACCAAACGTTTGTATTACTCCGCCCGCCGAACGTGGTGCTGGAGGCATCATGTTTTCATGTTGTCAGTCCTTCCGTCTGTCCTGCTTTCTCCTTATTGCAGTATCTCGAGAACCGCTTGTGGTATGAACTTCAAAACTTGGTGATAGTATGGATCACCATGGGAAGATTCTCTGCTTAGATTTGGGAATAGTGATGTCAAAAGGGTTGATAATGAGTAAACGTTTATTGTTCTTACATGTTTCTTTAGATGCTTTCTGCCGTAGTGATGATGGAAGTGAACACAGGAGTGGGGAGTCTTGGATTTCATCATCTGATCCATGTCAAGAATGCACCTGTTTGGTAAGAAGTCATCAATGGCAGATGATGATGATGATGATGGTGGTGGTGGTGGAGGTGATGATGGTGGTGGTGGTCGTGATTGGGATGATGAATATAGTTGGATGGTGTTGCTATTTGGGGTGGTGACGGCATTGAAGATGATGCTAATGTCAAATGGCAATGGTGGATATAGTGGTATTCATGATAATGATGATGGTGGTGATGATGAGGATGACGAAGATGATTGTTATACTGGTGATGATACTGGCGTTGATGTTGGGGGAAGATGTTTGTCATAGCTATCTGAAGGAGGAATAAGGATGGCAGAAGGGAAAGGATAATGTTATTGATGATGATGGAACGATTATGATCAGTAATAGAGTTTCAAACTTCGAAAAAATGTTTTTTTTACCACAAGTTCCTTTTCTATTGCTAAGGACTAGTATCAACCGTCCACTATCACCCCAAAATACATGTACCTTTTTATATCATTGTTACTGCAGTAGTGATATTTGTTGAATGCACGCCCAATACCACAATGATATAATTGCAAAAATGGCATGTCATCATACATGTACTCAATTCTTTGCGCTATATCTTATCATTAAATATTAAATGAATACCTCATGAATTTACTCTCTGCTCTGTAAACTACTCACTTTAAACGCTGACATTTTCATGGTACATTAATTTTCAAGGATTTCACGCTAAAGTTGGTGTCCGCGAATTTTAGAACCTGCAAAAATATAAACATGACTTCTTATGCGTGTTCTGAACAGGCTGAATTTGGTGCAACGCGAACATGTTTTGGGTCGCTGAGCGCGAAAAATTAATTGCGCTTAAATAACAGCGTTAACAGTATGTTGGAATACTCTAGCAACATTGATTATTCCTTTTCTATTTTGACCCCGGTGCTACAGGATACCATCATCAACTGTGTGCCTATACCATGCCTTGAAAACTCTAACTGCACCCATGGAGTCCAGATAGAGGGAGTGTGCTGTCCAGATTGCACCGTCTGTGAGTTTGAAGGCAATCTCTATAGGAACGGGTCCAGCTTTAGCCCCAATGATGACAACTGCAGAAGATGTGAATGCTTTGTAAGTGTTTGATTTATTTATAAGTGACAAGGAAACTGGAATGGAACTTTTTGGATGTTGTTTTACACTGTTCCACTAGCGTAAAATGATACCGCCCAAGATGACCTGGAAGCTGTGAACTGCCATCCCAGAGCCTGTGTGAAGCACTGGACGGACTTGTGTAGTGACTCGATAAGAAGAAGAAGATACATATGCCAGATGTTAATTTTTTTTTAAAGTGACTGCTAGAGAGTATGTCTACCGGTATGCTGTAAAGCCTCGGTCACAAATGCCATCAAGTACTGCTACGAACGCCGTACGAACGATTTTCAGACAATGGAAATTTGGGAAGACAATGGAAAAACAGGGTGATTAGTACAAAACTTTGTGACCGTAGCTTTAGCAATCAATCAGAAGGCCAGTGACGTTAAAGACCTCTCTTGGTATTGAGGATTAATGTTTGCCAAAGGACTCTAGTGCATCAACTTGGTTTCGAACCCAGGACCTCCCGGTTACAAGACCGCTGCACTACCCCTGAGCCATTGCGCCTCCGCTATCTGTGACTAATAGAGTCATTGTAGAGCTTTGTGCCAGTGTATGAATCCATTTCATTGCCATTTTATATTTTTTTGTTATTTTTGCCATAAATAATAAAAATAAATAAAATAATTAAATTGTATTCTTTTCATCAGAATGGAAACGTGGTGTGCGAGGAAGATAACTGCCCTCCCATCTACTGCAGTCAGACCCTTCAAGCATTTGGGCAATGCTGCCCTCAGTGTGCCGTCTGCACTGCTCAAGATGGCACCATCTACAGCCACGGTCAGACATGGCAGGACGGAGAGGATCCATGTACAACATGCAGATGTATCGTAAGTTCAAGTTCACTCGTTTCATTCTACATAATGTTGAGGTGTGTTATAAATGTGCAATGTTCATCCCGAAGGCTCATGCAAATATGTTGTCATATAACATGTCATAAAATAAGATATTGTAAACATGAGAAGATCCATACATAACCTGCAGATGTATTGTAAGTTCAAGTTCACTTGTTTCATTCCACATAATGTGGAGGTGTGTTTAACATGTGTAATTGTATCAGGACAATTCCCCCTGGACAATCAGCCCCTGGAAAAATTATCCCCAGAAAGAGATTACCCCCCAAGGACAACCACCCCCGGACAATTACGCCCCCCCCCCCCCCCCACCCCTGAAACTTACCCTCTAAAACATTTACCCCCCCCCCCCTTCCCATCCTCCTCCGGGACAACCACTTACCCAAAGGACAATGCCACCCTGTTCATTGGAGGGGAAGTTCACCCTGACTTGCCTCTAATCAGTCATTAACATGTAAAACATGTAAAACAATTCCAGCAGCAATTTTTGAGTCTTTTATCAGATCATATCTAAATGCTTAATTGGGCTTCAGACCATGTATCATCTGAATAATTGAGTGTAATATGGAATAAAAACACAGTTAAAACTTGGAAATAGCTTGCGGAGAGAGCTTTTCTAGAAAATTTCAATTTTCTTTGTTTTTCACTTTTCAAAAAAATTGAAGTAATGATTTTTTGGTATAAGGTAGCCTCATTCATACTACAATTGGCTTAATAAATGTTTATCTCAGTCACAGAATTCATTCCGCTTGACATTATGACTTTGGTTGAATATAACAGGACACTGAAATAGAATACAACACACCGTCTTTCCCATTGGTGACTGTATAAAACTGCAGCTGAATGTGTGTGTGTGTGTATTGGGTTTTTAGAGACGTGTATCAATCAGATATGATTATATACGTCTGGGGACCGACCTTTAAACGTCCACATCCGAAAGACGCGACTCAGTTTTGAACCTGCGTCCTCGGCTGAATCAGTTTGTAACTTCCATTGTTAGCTGGATTACAGGCACACGCCCAAACGCTCAGTTACAGAATTGGAGGATGGCCTTTTGAAAGTATTCTGCAGTCTTCTTGTTTGCCTTTTTGATATATTTTGGGGTTAAGAAATTTACCCCAATTAATCTCTTTCATATCTTGTTGAATATTGCAGGACACCGAGATAGAATGCAACACGCCCATCTGTCCCATAGGTGACTGTGTAGACCTGCAGTTTGATTATGGAGAATGTTGTGCCTCGTGTCAAGGTTAGTTATAAATTGTTATATCCCACATACTAAGAATCTTGCTCTACGATTGGTCAAAAGTTAATCACGTGATGAACGATAGGAGAATTTTTTTTTGTTACACTGTGTACTATCTTTAATGCAGGAGGCGACCATGGCCAGCACGGCGATGTGTGGCGCGAATTACAAATTTAATTTTATATGTTGCGTATACGTACTCGCGTAGCACTAAAAACAGTAAGATTGTTTTTCTTGTAGACCCTACCAGTGAAATGATTCTGATGTAGAATATAAAGCAAATCACCTTTTGGTTTCAGGCGGTAGCAAACTATCACTTCCTCAGCGATCTAAATGTATACGCTATCTTTCTTCAGCTTCTCTTCGGAAAGATAGTTTGTCCCATCTACTTCACCAACACTATTTATTTGCTTAGTATATGAAAGGGTTAAGCCGTTATGTTCTCTGTTCCAAGCAAATCTGATTACATTTATGACCTCATTTAGATTTTTCTAAATGTGAATCGAACCAACTACCAATGCATGTTGTGAATACAGTCAAACTTGTCTATTAAGGTCCCTCAAAGGAAACATAAAAAA
Source organism: Strongylocentrotus droebachiensis (assembly GCA_035222895.1). Lineage (NCBI taxonomy): Eukaryota > Metazoa > Echinodermata > Echinoidea > Camarodonta > Strongylocentrotidae > Strongylocentrotus > Strongylocentrotus droebachiensis. Next base: position 560,423 of record JAVYIG010000037.1, on the reverse strand, counting down.
ATCCCACTCTAGATAGGTGGCCTTTGAAGACAGGACCTACAGCCCATTTTTAAATTCCATTATTTTTGTTATTAGGATGTTAAAGATGATTAGTCACATTTTCAGTCCTATATTTACCAACCATGACTTAAAGGAGTGTGTCTGTTTGAATACAATCTCAATTTTCTAAATTTGATATGTATTCTGATACAAATTGAACTTCCAAATGTTTTTTTTTCTCAAATCTTGTTAGGATGTACATATGACAACACAAACTACACCAATGGTCAGACATTCAGTCCCGCTACCCATGACTGTATGGAGTGTGTCTGTCAGGATGACCGTCTGAACTGCCAGCCCATTACTTGCCCGCTGCCCAACTGCCCAGCAGAGTCTGTCGTCTTTAGGGATGGGGCCTGTTGCCCTGACTGTGTCGGTGAGTGAGATAGTCAAATAAAAAAAAAAATCCTTTATGTAAGTTATGTGTCTGCTTTTACAGGTGGATTAATATTTTATAGTGGCTTATAGTTCAAACTTCTGATAATAATAAATGAACTGTTCTTGTACAGCGCATACGGTATTACGATAAAGCTTCCCAATTCGCTTCCAAAGAAGATTGGATATTTTAACTCTAGCTTAAGCTCTTTCAGCCCTGATCAGCTCACAGTGCATTCCAAGGATTAAATCCTGCCAGGTACCCATTTAACCCCTGGGTGGAGAGTGGGAAATGTGGATTAATGTCCGGCCAAAAGATATAAGTGCCGGGCTAAGATTCAAACCCTTAACTCTTGGATTGAGAGTCAAATTGAATAAACCACTTTACCGTAACACTTGAAGCGGGACTGCACTACTTAGAATACTTGCGCCCTCTATATAGTCAACAATGCCTAAGCGGTACCTGTTAGTCCCCCATGGTCCCCTCTTTTTGTAATTTTTGTAAATGTTTGCATTTATTTCCTTTTTTATCAAGATTATGAGGTTTCAAGGATGACATGTCAGATCGATGACGTGATCTTACAGAGTGGGTCATCGCATCAGCCCGATGAGTGCTCTACGTGCCTATGTATGGTAAGCATTGAAATCAGACTGACTTGATGGCTTTTAATCCAACTTTAGATAACTCATATATGTTTGTATTTTGAAGATTGTACAATATTGTTTTTATCTTGACGTGGAAATAAATAAATGAGATGAAATGAAATGAACTGCAAAGGAAAATCAACCTTCAACCTGAAGTGCCTCAATCAAATATTTCATTCACCTGTTACACATAATTATATTTCAATATACACAATGCAAATTGCATACATTACGTGTTGTTAGGTGGGGCAAGCATAATTTTTGTCCTACATAGCAACAATTAATGTATGCAGTTCACACTATTGAATTACGATTATTTATAACAGATGAACTAAATGATTTGTATCAAGGCACTTTACAAAGATGTATGCATCAGGTTTGGTTATATATATTGCAATAAAAATGGAGTGACCTTTCCTTTTTTTAATTGAAGGCTGGAGAGTTATTATGCGAAGCTCAGGAGTGCATGGACATTGGCTGCCCACAGATCAGGCAGGTCCGACCACCAGGCTCCTGCTGCCCCGTCTGTAAGATCGATGCCTGTGTGTTTGATGGGAGACTGGTCTTGGACAATGAGGTCTTCATTCCCATGGGGGATGTCTGCACCAACTGCACCTGCACTGTAAGTACCCGGGGAGGACCAAGGTCATTCAGTATCCTATACATTAGCAAACATGTAGTAATCAAATGTTTATTGATCTTAACCACTTGACTGCTATTGGCTTAATACGCGTTCATACCCCCTGTGCTACTGGGCTACTCGCACTAGCATCTATTAATGAGACTACAGCTGGACTACAACATCACTTTCATCACCAGACCCTTCATTTTTGTCATCAAATGTATCATCCATTATGTTAGAACTCCTAAGTGAAAGGCGGGCTGCCATTTTGAAGGTTTTTTTTGTTCAGTACACACTGCTATACAGCTATAACTGTACACATAGTCGTAAAAAATGACAGATTTTTTTTTTTTGGAAGAGCGACAGCTACTGTTCAATACCTTTATAATGTAATTGCAGTGCTAATTACACAGTAGGGCTAGGCATTCCGCAGTGCTACGGTCTTGAAAGTACAATGCCCTAAGCACGTACATGTACGTGGTAGGCACAAGCATGCGAGAGCGAGAACACGTACATATAAGTGGTCCGCAGTCAAGTGGTTAAATGTGTCATTAAAAAAAAATCAATAATAATAATAAAAATTATTAAAACAAAAAAATCAAAGTTGGGCTGAAATATACACTCTGGCAGTGATATAGATATATTAAAATCATATATAATAGTAATCAGATATACTAAAATGTCAGATGTAGTCAGATATGGAAGATATGTCTTGTGTTATTGTTCAATAGGAAGAACATTAAAGTGAGCTTATGGAAAGTTTAGGTCTGGAAGAACTGTGGTAGAAGGGGTAAAGAGAAGTGGATTAAGATGGATGGGTCATGTGTTGAGAAGGGAAGAATGATGAACCTGTGAAAAAAGCTTGGGATCTGGAAGTGGGTGGCATAGGAGGGAAAGGAGACTAGAGATTTCATGGAAACATTTGGTGAAGTAAGAAAGCAGTAAGGTTGATGAGGAGGATGCTTGAGCCAAGAAGAAGTGGAGGAAGGGAGTCTTATCATGTGCCAAATCAGTAACCTCTTGTAAGAAGGAAATTATTGACTTTAATAAATGATGACTATGATGGTTATTATTAACATACGGGACAAAATACCTTGGCCTTGTCCACCTACATGTGCCATTCATGCAATGAACCATATTCAAATATTGCACTTTTTTTGATATAACACTGTGTATGCTTGACAGAGTTAGCCTAAAACCATATGAGTTGATATTCATATAGCAGCTCTTAGAGCCTTTGTTAACCTGTTGCTTACTAAATCATCTCAATCCCATAGACTTAATAAAGGATCCATGCGGTTCCAGTAGACAAGGGATTAATACATTATGGATTTTTATGCCTCCGTTACGAAGTAGCCGGAGGCATTATGTTTTCGGGTTGTCCGTCCGTCCGTCCGTACGTCCGTCCGTACGTCCGTACGTCCGTACGTCCCGTTCTCGTGATCGCGTTATCTGAAGAACCGATTGATGGATTCCTGCCAAACTTTGGACATGTATGTATCTTGCAGAGCCGATGAACTGATTAGATTTTGGGGTCATGAGGTCAAAGGTCACAGGGCTCATTATGTATGCAAAAACAGCTTGTGATCGCGTTATCTCAAGAACCGATTGATGGATTCCTGCCAAACTTTGGTCATGTATGTATCTTGCAAAGCCGATGAACTGATTAAATTTTGGGGTCACAAGGTCAAAGGTCACAGGTCACAGGGCTCATTATGTATGCAAAAACAGCTCGTGATCGCATTATCTCAAGAACCAATTGATGGATTCCTGCCAAACTTAGGTCATGTATGTTATTTGCAAAGCCGATGAAATGATTAGATTTTGGGGTCACGAGGTCAAAGGTCAAAGGTCACAGGGCTCATTATGTATGCAAAAACAGCTTGTGATCGCGTTATCTCAAGAACCGATTGATGGATTCCTGCCAAACTTAGGTCATGTATGTTACTTGCAGAGCCGATGAACTGATTAGATTTTGGGGTCATGAGGTCAAGGTCAAAGGTCATGCGGCTCATTATGTATGCAAAAATAGCTTGTGATCGCATTCTCATTAGAACAGATTGATGGATTCCTGCCAAATTTCGATCATGTATGTATCATGCAGAGCCAGTGAACTGAGTAGATTTTAGGGTCATGAGGTCAAAGATCAAAGGGTCATATATGTATATGAGAAATTGCTTGTAATCACGATATTCTGAGAACCTGTTAATGGATTACAATTGAACTTGAATTTGAAAAATTTCTTCTGTTTTGGTTTTTAAAATTGCTCTATAACGGAGGCATCATTTTCGACTGCGCGCAGTCGAAGTTCCATCTAGTTTTTTTCAATCTGGGTAACCATTTACTGCATGGTGAAGTGTAGGTTTATTTCTTGCCAAAGGACAGTAGTGACATGTCAGAGATTTGAATCCTAGACGATGAAGTCCACTGACTTGCCCTCTAGAGCTTGATTTTACTAATAGATAATAATAATAAAGAGCTTAATACAATGTCTCTGAGCGCTTTAATAATATACTATTACCCCGGTCATTGGATTCAGTGCTTGCCAGCACACACCGTGTGCACAATCTCCACTCCCTGGGGAGCATTCCAGCCAGGCGTTGTTACTTGATGCTCACAAACTGTTTGACCAACAATGACGATTCCTCTTCTCTCTCTCTCTCTCTCTCTTGCTTTCACAGGATGGTTCTGTGAGGTGCCAATCCTTCTCTTGTCCAGAGCCAGACTGCCCTGCCGATGATCAGATTCAAGGAGAAGGCGAATGCTGTAAACACTGTGCTGGCGCTCTCCACCTAAGTATGTCCCAAAACTCTGATATGACCTAAAAAAAAAAAAAAATACTTCACTCACATAATTTTCCTGTCATGGTTTTTTCCTGTAGCAGTTTGCCATTTTGTTTGCCAGTATGTTTACATACTTTTATGCTGAAGACATTTTTTAATAAATGAAGTGTCATTACAATTTTTGGGGTTGATATGTTTGTCAAAGATTGCTATGGAAACTTGGAAATTTCTCCATTTTTATCTTGATTATAAACAATTTCTTCTTTTGAACTGTCGTGATAATAATGTCTTCTCATTTACCTTTGACATTAGATAACCTGCCATGTACATTCCAGGGTGAGAACATTCCATCTGGGGGGAGTTTCATGATAGGATGCCAGGAGTGCATCTGTGAGGGAGGAAACCCTCGCTGTGCAAGACGCGAGTGCCCAGTCTTAAACTGTCTTGGGGTGAGTCAAAGCATGGTGTAGAAAATATACTTTAATAACACGACTGCTTGGTAGAGTGGTACCCATCATTGCAATTGCTACCCTCTATACAGAAGACTGAAATGAATAAATAAAAGAATATATAAACCCTTTGGCCCGAATTCACAAAGGAGGTTTGTCGACAAACCTAGGTTTATGTACCTCATGACACGTTTTGACACGTTTTTTACAAACCTGGTTTGTAAAAACGCGTCAAAACGCGTCATAGGATGCACAAAAACCTAGGTTTGTCAACAAACCTCCTTTGTGAATTCGGGCCTTGGAGTGGTGAATTTTTGCATTTCTCCAGGCTTTATTACAGGAACCACCCAGTTCGGTAGACAATAGGTCAATGGTTTTACATTTACTAAAACAAATAATATTGGGCAAACTTTCTTGCCTAATATCATAGTGAAATTTGGTGAATCATAATTTCTGTTTTAGGAAGATTAACTTATTAAAGTTAATTTCTTGTTTCGTCATGCACACATACAGTTTGTAAAATGTCCTGTTTCCTGTGTTACCTCTGAACTGTTTTAGCCAGAGTACTGTGGTTTTTTAGCTGTGTTATTAGCTATAAACACATGGTATCAAAACATCCTATCAATGAATTATACTAAGTCACATAAGAATGTATTATGGACCTTCTTTGTCATTCTATGTAGAATGTCATGTTAATCCCTTTTATGGAATGTCTAGACTTTCATTTCTGTTTTACAAAAGTCTAGAGGATTTCTTATTTTTATGCCTCTGTTACGAAGTAGCCGGAGGCATTATGTTTTCGGGTTGTCCGTCCGTCCGTACGTACGTCTGTACGTACGTCCCGTTCTCGTGATCGCGTTATCTGAAGAACCGATTGATGGATTCCTGCCAAACTTTGGTCATGTATGTATCTTGCAGAGCCGATGAACTGATTAGATTTTGGGGTCACAAGGTCAAAGGTGAAAGGTCACAGGGCTCATTATGTATGCAAAAACAGCTCGTGATCGCGTTATCTCAAGAACCGATTGATAGATTCCTACTAAACTTAGGTCATGTATGTTACTTGCAGAGCCGATGAACTGATTAGATTTTGGGGTCACAAGGTCAAAGGTCAAAGGTCACAGCGCACATTATGTATGCAAAAACAGCTCGTGATCGCGTTATCTCAAGAACCGATTGATGGATTCCTGCCAAACTTAGGTCATGTATGTTACCTGCAGAGCTGATGAACTGATTAGATTTTGGGGTCATGAGGTCAAGGTCAAAGGTCATGCGGCTCATTATGTATGCAAAATAGCTTGTGATCGTATTATCATTAGAACAGATTGATGGATTCCTGCCAAACTTAGATCATTTATGTATCTTGCAGAGCCAATGAACTGAGTAGATTCTTGGTTCATAAGGTCAAAGGTCACGGGCTCATTATGTATGCAAAAATAGCTTGTGAACGCATTCTCATTAGAACTGACAGATGGATTACTATTTAACTCAGGACATCTTGCAGAGCCAATGAACTGAGTAGATTTTAGGGTCATGAGGTCAAAGATCAAAGGGTCATATATGAAATTGCTTGTAATCACGATATTCTGAGAACCTGCTAATGGATTACAATTGAAGTTGAATTTGAAAAATTTCTTCTGTTTTGGTTTGTAAAATTGCTCTATGACGGAGGCATCATTTTCGACTGCGCGCAGTCGAATTCCATCTAGTTTCTCAATATGTAAGTTTATGAAACTTATTTCATAAGAAAAGGGGGTTGTTTTACAAAGATCCTAAAGTCGAACTTAACTCTAAGTTGATCTTGAATATTATGGAGAGCCATTTGTAGCCTTAAAATGAAATATATTCAAAAGCAAAAATTAAAGTATTTTTGAATTTTCATAAATTCCTCATCAAGAACATGAAATCTTATTGATAATAGAAAATATGAGTGATTTGAATTAACATTTTATGCCGTTTAAAATAACTTTTACAATATATTTTCCAAGATGCTAACGGCTTTCCATAACTCTTAAGTCCAACTTAGAAATAATTTAAACTTAGGATCTTTGTGAAACACTTTCAGTCATCATGAATTTCCTGTTTTGTCTTTTACAGGGAGATGAGGTACAGATGGCACCCGATGGATGTTGTGAACAGTGTGTGCCAAGTGAGTCCTTATAAATAGTTTGTATGAGTCTTTTTATTAGTTATACGTGATCTCCTCATCACAATTGTGAAAAGAAGACAGCTACAGTGGTTTGGGCATGTAACTAGATGAAAGAATAGCTTGGCAAACACCATCTTGCAAGGATGAACTGATGGAAAAAGAAAGAGGGGCAGACCAACTAGGAAATGGACAGATAACATCAAGTAGTGGACGAGCATGTCATTTGAGCAGCTTACTAGAACAGCTCAAGACAGGAACTTATGAAGAACCTGTGTTTAAATGTCCACTTCATTATTGCCTCAACAGCCTCCAAGCTATGGGAAATTAATAGATAGATGTGTGCTTATCAGATGATAAACACACACTTTGAACCTTTTGGAAAGTAAGATATTCTCGGAATGCAGTGACAGGAAAAGGCACATCCCGAGTGCATTGACAGTTTTTATTGGTTATATCTTGGTGAAGGTTTAGGTCATGATAATGCTAATCAAGAACTAACCTTCTCCATATCCCGACTAACACTGTGGCTCGACCACTATATGTGAATAAAATTGATGATTTTCAAGAAGTTTGCATTATCTTTATTTGTGCTACTATTCTATTACCCTTGGAAGAATACCTTCAGTCATTTATACCCAGATCAAGTACACCCTCGAGTCTGAATAAAGGATACGTGGTTCTGCTATAATTGCATCAATTGATTGTAGGGAATCGCTGTGTTTTATTACAAGCCATTGGCTTTTCAATGCCCAGGCACAATTGTATTATTTATTACACCCATGTATTTTATGAAATTGAATTGAATTGAATAGGCCTTTAATAACTCAGCTTGTATTGCAAAACTGTTATTTTATTTTGGACTGTTCTTTCTAAGCCTTTGATTGTGATGATGCTTGGGAATAATTTGTATAGGCATTCATGTGATTGGTAATCTTGATTATATAGATGTCCAACCAAATGTGTTAACACTGCATTTCTGGTTCATTTTGCTTTTTTTTTCCTTGAATTTTGTGCTACAGAGATGGGATCATGCATAGTCTTTGGAGATCCTCACTACCGAACGTTTGATAAGGTATTCCATGACTTCCAAGGAACTTGCACCTACACACTCAGTAAAGACTGCAGCACTAATCAGTTTGAGGTTTGTTAAAGATTCTCTTCCATAAATTATGTTTAAATATCATTGATTCTGGAGAAAGATGCTATGAAATATTTAAGGTTGTGAAATTTGAAAGGTGTATGATAATATTTATAATAATGATGATGACGATGATGATGATTATGCTGATGGGGATGATGATAATAATAATATAATTAATGATAATACACATCATATTACAATATGACATTTTTACGTGTTTCCGAAGGACTTTGGATATTATTACCCCAGCTTAAGCTTCGATAACTTGGTGCAGTCAAGGGCAAATGAGAGTGGCAAATGAAGATAAATTCCTTGCCATTTGAAAGACCATAGTGCCGTGGCGGGACTCAAACTGTAAAGCATGTTATCCACAGTCCGGTGACGTATCCACTAGGCCGCAACTTCTCTACACTATATCTGTACATCTCCGTAGCCAAATTTTGCAAGATCCTACTCTTAACATCCATCCCACATGATAATCATTTCCCTGTTGAACTATAGCCTTCCTTTGATGTAGAGGTGTCGTAGTCCAGTGGATACGTCACGGACTGTGGACCACATGGTTCCCGGTCCTGCCGTGGCACTAATGCCTTTTGGCAAGATATTGATCTACATTTGCCACTCTCCACCCAGGTGAAGTAAATGGGTACCAGGTAGGAAGACATTCCTTGAATGCTTGAGCGCCTTTTCATAGTAGCTTGGCTAAAACGGGATTAATAGTTTGATTGCAGGCCCCTCAGAGAGAACAATATTAATACTAATGAGGCTACCCTGGGTAAAAAAGGCATATTAATATTTTTTATTGTTATTATGCTCACTCTCCTGTAGATCATAGTGCAGAACAATGGGAAGGAAACGTATGCTGTATCCTGGACGGAGCTGGTATCATTCAAGGTTCATAATGTGACCATCGACCTCTTACCAGACTTTGCTGTCAGACTGAACAAAGAAGAAATCACTCTGCCGTATCTCAATGAACCTGAATTCAGTATACAAAAATTAGGTAAGGTTTGGGCTTTTGGAAATTCCCTGTGTGTCCCTGATTTTTTAGATTTTTTAATTAATTTATTTATTTATCAGTATTTTTTTATTTTTTTTATTCATTTTTTTTTAAATATATATATATATTTTTTTTTTTGGGGGGGGGTTGATTATATTGTGCAATTGCATGATGAACACAAGGATATAAATAGTTCTCTCTTGCTTGTTCTTTTAGTTCTTTGACTTTAAATATTGTTTATATTTTCCTTTCTTTAGAGCTCTCATTTAAGTGTTTCGTGGGATGGAGCTCACTTTGGTGAAGTTGTTGTTGATGGCATATTAGGAAAATTTGCCTTTTTTGTGCTCTTTCTTTTGGTTCTAAGTCAAACATACTCTCTGATTAATTTTTATGGTTATACTGTATTTTTTCCCTTTATACAGGTCTCATGGTAGTGGTTCATACAAACATTGGTATATCTCTTTCGTGGGATGGATCTCATTTTGCTGAGGTCGTAGCTGATGGGATATGGGAAGGACTCCTCTGTGGATTGTGTGGTGATTACAATGGTAATCCTGATGATGAATTCAGGTAAGTCCCTTTCAAGACATCGCATCCCTCTTTCATACTCACCACTGGAGAGGGTTGGTTGATCAAGACTGGACCAAGTCCAGACCCACAACCATAATGAATGATATCAAGATCACTTTACTCCATGCTTAGCCCTTTTTCTAGCTGTTAATATTTGGGGTTGAGTTCACTTTGAATTTCCTATGTATGATTACAATGAAAACCAACTGCAAGTCAGTTTGTGATGATGATTATCAAAATGGATATAGATATCGAACCATAACACTTATTTGGGACTTTTACATTGCACAATATTAATTTAAAATGTACTTTACCTGTAAAACAACTAAGCCATCTGTATTCCCATTTATAACTCAATAATGGCACTCGTAATAACAATAATTATTATAATTATTATTATTATTATTATTATTATGACCAGTGTGTTGGCTCAGTCAGTAGAGCGTCCGCCTCACAAACGGGAGGTCGTGGGTTCGAACCCCGGCCGCATCATACCAATAGACGTTAAAAGACGGGAAGTGGTGCTACCTTGTTTGGCGTTCAACAATAAGGGATAGAGCAACGTCGATCTGGCGCTGCTCAGTGATGCCGGGCTCACGATCAATTGGGCAAAAGGATTTCTATTTTCGGTTTAATAAAATTTGGAGTGGACTTTAAAACATTATTATTATTATAATAGTGGACTCTTTTTTAGCAATGATGTCTGTTAGGCTTGACACTCCTGGTGCTCCACCTCTCCGGCTTTAGCATGGCCGCCATTATGTTGCTCTAGCACTGTTAGGAATGTATTCCTGCCAGGTAACCATTAACCTTGCATGTGTGTGCCAAAACGAGATTAATATCTAGCCATAGGATGCTGCTGTTGCAGCAGGGATTTGAACCCTGTACCCTGTGCTTCACAGTCCAGCGACTTATCCACTAGACCATAACACCTCTCTGTTTTTATGTATAACAGGGCTTCTAATGGAACACTGTGTGGCACTGCATCTGAGTTTGGAAACACTTACTTGGTAGGCGATTACGCTGAATGTTCATGTCAAGAGAGCATAGAGCAGACCCCTTGCATCAGAAACGATAACGCTGACATGGAATTCATGGCTAGAGAAAGGTGCAGCATACTCAAGGTGAGTTTCTGTTTCAATTTTAACTTCCAAATTTAAATCCAGTTCAGTTCAATTTCTAATTTCTGGATAAAATCCAATCCCAATCCATTCCGGCGACAATTATTCCAATTCCCATTTCAATTCCATTCCAATTTCCCATTTCAAAAACATTACAATTGAATTCTAATTCCTATCCCCATTCCAATTCCATTCCTGTTCCAATTTAAATTTCATTTACATTCCCATTTAAATTCCTTTCTTTTTCTGAAATAAATTCCATTCACATTCCCATTTAAATTCCATTCTTTTTCCCATTTCAATTCAATTTATATTCCGATGTCAATTCTATTTCCATTTCAATTACATTGAATTCACAACCATATCTCAAATCCAATTCTATTTAACTCCAATTCCCGTTAAGAAGATATTTAGTGGGAGAGCTCTCCATGTCTGCAACAATTTAATTTTGATGAAGTCGGCTGAGAGTTTTCTCCTTTTTAAGTGATCTCAAATTGTAAAATGTCAGAATTTTCATACAATCCTTGTCCTTGGCCAATTGATGTAAAGTTTTCCACAAATTTGTTTCACTTATTTTTCTGTTTCTACTCGGGCAAAAGAAGGGAAAATTCCCTCTCTGTTGTTTTCACTTTTTGTGTGTAATAATACCCCCTTTCTATGTTTTTACTCACTATTTACAATCAACAGGAAGAACCGTTTGCTGCTGCACATGCATTAGTCCCACCTCTGCCCTTCTTTGATGCTTGTATGTATGATCTGTGTGCCTGTCCTGCCCAAGAGCGCTGTCTGTGTGATGTATTAACGGCCTACTCTCATGAAGCCAGAAAGAAAGGTATCATGATAGACTGGCAAAGAGACAACTATTGTGGTAAGGAGATTTTTTACTTTAACTCTTTTCTTAAATTTGTTTTTGAGAGAATTTCTTAGGAAGCATTAGATCCAGCTGGGTTGTTATTTTGATTGGAAATGTATTTTCTCATTGAAATTCTTTTTTTCCTGCTTTTATCCAATATTTCAATTCAGTTCAGTCTTTATTTCCACTCTTAAGAACTATGTACATGAAATATATAAACAACAGAGCATCATCAATAAGAAACAATACAAAGCAATTAGACAAAAGGAATTACAAGAATGAAGGGTGAACAATAGAGAGCAACCCCAACATAAGTATAAGAACGTGACTTTTATATCACTAAGATTTGAAACCTGGATTTGCATTCTAATTCTACAGAAAATTTTATCTTACAAAAAAGTGGGCCTACCTTCAATATGCCGTAGAATAAAAATTGAATTTAAATGTTTAGAAGACCAGATTTCAGAAATGAGCGCAGTGAGAGCCCAAATGTAATTTAGTCCATGCAATAAGTCAATAGATAGGAGAATTGTAAATCGATTTCGATATATTCCATCTGCAATTTTATGTGTCTTCATTGACAATGTGCTTCATTTAAAATGATTACAAAGATGTATCATGTGTTCAAAGGCAGCAGGGTGTCCAGGTAACATAGCAAAATGTAATAGCACAGAAAGACCCTTAATTTCGACATATTTAAATGACAAATTATGGTAATATTAAGTCTAAATATGGTAGTATAGATATTTCCTAGAATAGATACTCCTTAATCCAGTGTCCTAGAAAGACAGTTCTATCACAATGCCATACAACTATGATTTTCAACAATCCCAGACCCTTTCTTTCATAACACTGTATTTTTTCCTAAGCTACCTAACTTTGTGTTTGAATATATATAAGTTAAATGTCTTTTGGCTCCCAACAGAGAATATACCTACTTGCAACGAAAATGTTTTGTACACAGTCTATTATGTGTATTCTTAGTATTTTTTCCTCATTTGTATTTTTCCAGCAATTTCTTGTCCAGAAGGAGCCGTTTACAACGAGTGTACGCCATCCTGCGTACAGACTTGCTCAACAGTGAACACAATAGAAGATTCTTTAGAATGTAATCAACTTGAGAATTGCATACCAGGATGTAAATGCCCGGCAGGAATGGTACTACACGATTTCAGATGTATAATGCCTGAAGACTGCCCTCTATAGTCTGAAGGTCTACATTCAAAGACTGTTTAAAAAAAAATAAAGGGCCTTCTTCAGCATTTGATGTGGAGTTCTCCTAATGCACATCTCAGTGTTAGTCCATGACCTTTTTACCTTGTGGAGTGGGGCAGAAAAACAATGTAATAATTTAGAACACTCTTAAAGAAATCATGAAACTTTCACGATCAGTATCTGATATGGAGTCATTCTTTCACTAATTGCTTTGTTTGTGCACAACCTTCTTTCTCTTGGTCGAGAGAGGGAAGTAGAGGTAACTAGAAGTAATATTTTACTTGTCCAGTAAAAGAATGCTAAAGAAAGAAAGAAAATCATGGCACATTCTCAATTAGCGTTTGATATGGAGTAATTCTTTTTCGATGTTAGTGAAGAACTATATCCACGGGGTCGAAGAGAGTATTTATGGATATATGAGTTTGAAAGTCTGTCATGTTCCACATATTTCTGATTTGGATTTGGAGTTGCTATACCCCAGTTTATAGCACCTTGAAGTAATTTGCTGCTTTTGCGCAAATGCCGGTTGGTGAAATTATTGAAGCACTGTCGGTAAAACATTTACTTATCTGTATTCAAGTTATAAACAGTTGTTGTATGTTTTTCAGGAAGTAATTGCTTTATCAGCCAACCCCGCAGTCAGAACAAATGCTTTGATCTTACGTTTTCATTAAGGCAGAACGTACATGTAATTGAAAAAATCTAAATGGAATTGCCACACTTCATATGTCTTTACGCAACATGACCCGTGGCTTCATGAAGAAAATAAAGCCTTTATTGTACATGTACTTTAAAAAAAAAATTCATGTATGCATTTCTGTGATATTTTTTATTCCTAGTATAGGTTAGGATAATTTGTGAATGGGTTTTTATATAATTTAATGATAGCACTACCTCTGTTTAAATATATTCATGTATTGTGTTAGTTTAATGATGATTTTATTTTAGATGTCTTTGTTGTATGCTTGTACATGCACTGTTAAATAGCAAGAATTGTAGCTGTATAATTACAGGTACTGATAATTTTGGCTCCTTTTTCTCTTTATTTTATTAAGAATATTGGATTAATTCTGTAAAGAGATATTGCAAGTTTGAACACCAAACTTCCCTGTTTAAGAATTCTATATGGAGTTCTGATCAGACCTTTTGAGTAGGGTGTTTCCCCCTCTACGCTCATTGTTGATGGGCATGACTTTTCATATATTCTAAAGATACCCAAAATATCTTTGTTATTGCTCCCCTCTGGAAGATCATCTATGTGACTGGTTTCTTAACCGGGAAAGTAGTTGACTCAATCTAGTAAATGGTATTTGTAAATTATTTGCTCTGGGTATAGTGTGATTTATTTATTTTCCTCATATTTTTCATTTACTGAAAATTTATCATTTTGAAGACAATTGATGTTTAATCTATTACTTTAAATCAGAATGATTTTTCCTAGAAAGTTTTAAGTTTTCTTAATTTTCGTTTCGTTTAGCTTTTCAATGTATATATATATATATATATATATTAATGTCTTATTTTTAACTGAAGTTATTGTTTAGTATGCTTTCAGAATACTTCTACTTTGGTGGAAGGAACACACACTGAAATGCCTGGCTGGTAAACCTAGATCTCTTTATTTTCTAACATATTTATAAATATTGTTGAAATTGAATAGATATGCTGCTTTTATGGTGCTATGTCCCTGATACGGAGTAACCAAGAAGGTTACATAATCAATATAACTTATTGTATTTTCTCATTAATTCTACTACTTTGCAGGGTACCTCTCATTTCTATTTCAACGAAATGTTTCTTTGAAAGACAGTCATGAATTGATGACATTGTAACTGTATGATAATGCTTATTACTGTTTCTCAAAAATCTGATATTGTGTCGTGCTTTTAATATTCTTGTGCCGACTTTGGACTCTTAAAAAAAAAAGATTGTTGATTTTAAAATGGAAACAAATATTAATGATTATGTATGATACTATGAATGAAATATTGTTGTGTCATCTCTTAATATGTTTGTCCTATCTATTCTTCTTTATTATGTGAGAAAGTAAATGTCACCTGGTTAAGCCAAAGTTCACAAGAACAGTCTATTGCCATGTGAAAGAGAATGGGGAGGGGGCAGATTACAAATTTAATTAAAAAAAGTTGTACGGTTAAAAAATAAATTAAAAAAAGCAATACAATGGAACACTTCAAAACACTTAAAACATCCTTAATTTCAAACTTTTGTGTGATAACTTCTGAGGTAGCTGAAGCGGAACATAGAGGCAAAAACACATGGGTCCGCAAGGCAAAAGGCAAAGTAGTGATGTTTATTAATTTCAAGTTCTTTCTTGATATATCTGAATGAGAGTCTAGCTAAAACTAAGCTTCATGGTGATGGTATATGCACTTTAGATGATGACGTGGATCCTAATCAAATAATTGGTTGAGAGCGTACATGTGACGAGGCATTTATTTTGCCTAGCACGTAATTTTGATAAAGACCGGTCATTATCAAATGCCAATGACTGGTCATTAGTAAAATCATTTCATAAAACATCATTTTATAAAACAAATAAAACATAATCTTATAAAACAAATAATACACATCATTTTGTTCGGGCATTAGTAAAATTACCCACACCCGGTACCTTCAAAACAGTCCAAACACCCTCGGCCATTGCCTTGGGTGTGTTAGACTGTTCCAAAAGTAACTTGTGTGGGTAATTCTTACTGATACCCTCACTGCTGTGTATTATTTGTATATTACCAGCTCTTTATCCTAATGATGTTGTTCTTCTGTGTGATACAATTATGATTCCAGTAATTACACATTTTGCGCTCTAGAGGCATCTTTTTGTGTCTCTTCATTTTGGCTGAGCTACAGTGTGGCAACTGTTTTTAAAAACATAAAGAAGATTATAAGAGACCCCTTTGAATTAAGGTTCAGTGTTCTATGAGATGTGGATTAAATAATCACAAACCATTTAGTTAAAAGCACACTGTCCTACTTGTAGCTACTTGCTCCCTCTATATAGAAAACTTCCCCAATCGGTGCCTGTTGGTCCCCCATGATCCTCTTTTTTCTTATGTTAAATGAGAGCTGAGTTAATGAGATAGCCACCTGTCACAGTGACCTCGCTGGCTCGCTTGGTGGTCTAATCCCTTCTGGCTGAAGTAGTAAAGCCTGCCTTTAAATGAAACTTAAGGTTGCAATAAAAAGAATGTAGAGAGGGAGAGATTGAGGTGGTAGAAAGGACAATGATGGCTACTGGAGGGAAAGGAGCAAGAGAGAGAGAGAGAGAGAGGGGGGGGGGGGCTTTATTGATGGCTGCAAGAGGTTTAGTGTACTTCAAATTAATGAGTAGTGTGCTATGTAATATTGGTATTCATTCAAATAATTCCACAGGGCAGCCAAAGGACTGAATTACATAGAGTTTAAGATGTCTTACAAAGCTGTAGAAACGGAGAGAGAGAGAGAGGGGGGGGGGGGGGGGGGAGAAAGCGATAAAGGAAGATAAAGAGAGAGATATATATATAGAGAGATAGATAAAGATAGACAAAGAGAGAGAAAGGAGAAAACGAGAAACAATGGTAAAGGGGCAGACGTGTGACAGTGTAAAGGAAGTTATTATAAACTATATAATTATTATAACATTTTTACACAATTCTAAGTGTAGGTTATATTCAAGACGTGCCTAATTTTGCATCTCTCGAAATAGTCCGGTAGAAGTTTGTCTGACCTGGAAAAGTTGTTAAGTACCATTTTGTTTTGGTTGATTTGTGTTTTACATTGGAACTATTCGTTTAAATAAAATGATAAAGCTCATAAACATATTTTACACTTCGTCACCAAAGAGTCTAATACCAGAAGAGATTTTACTCTGTTTTATCTTATTTTATATAAATATATATTTATATATTCTTTTAAATTTTGCCAAGGAATCCTCGTACTACAATAATATATATTCCAACTTTACTAAGCCTGCCCCATATGCTTTCTCTCTCTCTCTCTCTCTTTCACCTTCTGATTCTCTCTGGCTTTCTATCTCCATCTTTCTCTTGCTACCTCTCTTTATCCCCTCTGTCAGAAACTCACTGGCCCGAATTCACAAAGGAGGTTTGTCGACAAACCTTGGTTTTCGTACGTCATATGACGCGTTTTACGCGTTTTTTACAAACCTGGTTTGTAAAGAACAAAAGGAGGTTTGGCGAAACAAAAGGAGGTTTGAGCTCAAACCATGGTCTGAGCTCAAACCTTGCTTTGTGAATTCGGGCCTATCTGTTTATTTCTTTCTTCTATGCTAATAAACCAGAACCCTCGTATCTAGTGCCTGATACATCGCTACTATACTTTGGAATGTAATTTATTTGCATTTGTCACAGGTCGTCTTTGTAAGAAATTGCTCAGGAGCATGTGTATAATTGGTTGTGTTAAAGCTTAAGGAAAATGTGAAGTAATATCATTGATCTTATGTAGCCTATTTTTCAACACTTTCCACCACTTGGATTCCTAAACAACTTGTTTAAAGCTAAACTTGAGTTCTGGTAAAAAAAAAAGAAAATGAATTCTCACAGAATCAAACGAAACTTACACCGAATGTTCAAGATTACAAATAAATGTCATGTGCCAAACAATTTTGGAAGAAAATGTATACTGGCTGAGTAATGAGCATAGAAAGACAAGGAAATCAAGGTAGTACCAGCCCCGACAACATGCGTGTTGTCCCATATATAGCTTTCTGTGTACAGTGCGTGTTACTTTACCAAGACTCGGTCAAATTTATTGTGATTTTGATGACTCTAGAACCTTGCAGTGCACACCAATACTTACATGCTACATGATCAACTGTTTCTGATCCTTTCCACACCTTTTCTTTCACAATGCAATTGCATTACCAGTACTAAAGTTTATCTTTAACATTTTTCTAAGTCCATGTTAAAGATACTACAACAGTTGCAAAATATTAGGTTGCAATTAGTGGGAAATTAATGTCATTTTTTCAAGAAATGACTGTTTTCCAAATTTGATAAAACGCTCATTTACATAGCATTCCACATGCAGAAACAGGACATATATTCACAACACTGCCCATCAAAAAATAGACAATATCACTTTAAAACATATTTCTTTTGATTATTATGATTTACTCAATTAATGAAAATAACAACTAAAAAATAAGTACATTAATAGACACAAACTCACATAAATTGATCATGAAGAACTTCAGAATTGATAAGAGTAAACGAATCTTTAACACATGACGATTATGATTATAATGAAGGAGAACTGCAAGTTTCTATTGTCACTGTTAGAACTAAGAATTGTTTTTGTAATTCGAATGGAATACTTTACACTGCATTTAGAAGGATTAATGCTCTTTTAAAAATCACATATATATATATATATATAAATATGTACGTATAAATTGGGTAAGAATATGATAGATACAATACACAGAGGAAAACACAATTACCCCGAATATAATAGCATATAATAGAAGTATGATGTAAACAGCAATTAACATACACACAAAATCTGAGAACGTAGTAAAGTAAATAATACTCAAGAGATACAATTGTACCCGCTACTTTTGCCTTTAATCCAAATGGCGTGTTTGCATGAGCTTCAAAATGTAATATGGCTTATAACACAACTAATCATGTATGTAATTAATAGAAGTAATCTTATATGTTCCATCAATTGGAATAATACGTAAATAAGTATAGTCAGTGACAAAAAGGAAATATTCCTTATTTGTAATATAATAATACGTTTGTAGCTTCAGTCAAGCATTTAAATCATAACATAATCATGGATATGAATTTTCTTTATGTACATTTCATCATCTAAACTAAAGGTGTGCAATATACAGATATATATCAAATATTATTGATGCTAGTAAACGCAAGTTGTACAAAGACAAGGGGAAGAACAGAAAATGGCCTAATTCTACATGTACTTAATCATAAGCAGAGCTAGGTTGTTGTAAACATTTTGGATTCTTACATTTTTTGACATTATACGTGTATAGTTATTTAACTTTTCCGATAGTTTTACCTTGAAATATATTATTTCATCCTCAAACTAGTTTCTAACTACTGCAAACTATAGCATTCGAAACACATTTGGTTAGGTATGAAGTCCATGTGTTGTGTATATTACAAAAGCTGTATACGTCTAATGTTTTGTATTCAGAAGATTTGTGGTGCAGTGAATAAGTCTCCGGACTGTACGTTAATGAATAAATACGTAAACGAAAATAATCAACAATCCCATATGCACAGTGATAGCATAGGAATATTAAAATCCCTTAGTGATTGCACAACCTTAAAAACGCCGCTTTCGTGAGCTTGTGTTTGTTTTCTGTGTGTGTAGGTGGGATAACAATTTTGTGTCCTGTATTTCTTTTGTATTTTATCATAATTTTGAAAGAATGTTATCAAATTTGTACGTTACATTTTTCTTTTAAGGGAGCTACACCCTTCCAAGCACACCCGTTTCGAGTTTTTCTTTTGTAGCTTCCCTTTTCTTTGTCTCTATTGATATTTGTAAGACTGTACCCTTTGATATAGTATTGAGATATGTACAGTCAACCATAGAATATTTGATTTTATTTGATTTGATTTATTGGTTTCTGCATCTCTTTTTTTTTTCTTCATACATTTCATAAACATAATATGGTTTGATACAGTATTTCAACTGTATATAATTGTACACATTGTACAATACTATACGAAAATAAACAAATGAATTGAATGCGTAATTAACATACATTGGATCCCCCACTGAGCGACTTTTAGGCCGGCGCGATTTTCAAATTTTCGGGAGCAAAAAAAAAAATAGTGATCACTACTTGCTTCCCTTACTACATTTCCCTCTGTTTGCAATCCGTTACTTGTTAAAAGTGATCTATCAACGTACTTTCCTTAGCCGCCTCAAAGTTCACTTCTGTAGCGCAACTCATGGTTTCTCAGGTCTCAGGACGCCCCCTTACGCATAACCTTTTCCTTACCGTCTTGATAATATTTTGTAAAATTCAATTCCTTTTCTGCCTCCCTTGGTACATTTCCCGGTAATGAAATTGTGTTGACACTTGCTCATTTCTCTCCGTATTTGATATTATTCCTTGTTTGCCTCCCTTACGGCAATTCCAGGGCATATAATTCTTTTGACACTTGCTCTATTTCTCCTGTAATTGATTAAGTACCTTCATTTACTTTTCTTATCGCATTTCCCAGTGCATGTAATTTTGTTAACACTTGTTCATTTTTCTTGTGTATTTGATGTTGTTCATTTGCTACCTTACTTACTTCATTTTCGAGTTCATGTAATTCTGTTAATATTTGCTTCCTTTGCCCGTGTATTTCATTTAGATCCTCTTTTGCCTTGCTCGCTGCATTTTTCAGGTAATGTAATTCGTTTATCACTTGCTCACATTCCGTGTGCATTTGTTTTAGTTTCATGTTTGCCTTCTCTAGTGCATTTACCCGGTCATGTAATTCTTTTGACACCTACTCTCTTTTCTCCTGTATTTGTTTTAGTTCCTCTTTTTCTTTACTTACTGCACTTTCCAGTGAGTGTAATTTTGTTAACACTTCCTTACATTTCATGTGCATTTGAGTTAGTTCCTCGTTTGCATCTCGTACTGCATTTTCTCGGTCATGTAATTCTTTTGTCACTTGCTCACATTTCATGTGCATTTGTTTTAGTTCCATGTTTGTCTTCTTTAGTGCATTTACCCGGTCATGTAATTCTTTTGACACTTGCTCTCTTTTCTCCTGTATTTGTTTTAGTTCCTCTTTTTCTTTACTTACTGCACTTTCCAGTGAGTGTAATTTTGCTAACACTTCGTTACATTTCATGTGCATTTGAGTTAGTTCCTCGTTTGCATCTCGTACTGCATTTTCTCGGTGATGTAATTCTTGTGACACTTGCTCTCTTTTCTCCTGTATTTGTTTTAGTTCCATGTTTGCCTTCTTTAGTGCATTTTCCCGGTCATGTAATTCTTTTGACACTTGCTCACATTTCATGTGCATTTGTTTTAGTTTCATGTTTGCCTTCTCTAGTGCATTTACCCGGTCATGTAATTCTTTTGACACTTGCTCTCTTTTCTCCTGTATTTGTTTTAGTTCCTCTTTTTCTTTACTTACTGCACTTTCCAGTGAGTGTAATTTTGCTAACACTTCGTTACATTTCATGTGCATTTGAGTTAGTTCCTCGTTTGCATCTCGTACTGCATTTACCCGGTCATGTAATTCTTTTGACACTTGCTCTCTTTTCTCCTGTATTTGTTTTAGTTCCTCTTTTTCTTTACTTACTGCACTTTCCAGTGAGTGTAATTTTGTTAACACTTCCTTACATTTCATGTGCATTTGAGTTAGTTCCTCGTTTGCATCTCGTACTGCATTTTCTCGGTCATGTAATTCTTTTGTCACTTGCTCACATTTCATGTGCATTTGTTTTAGTTCCATGTTTGTCTTCTCTAGTGCATTTACCCGGTCATGTAATTCTTTTGACACTTGCTCTCTTTTCTCCTGTATTTGTTTTAGTCCCATGTTTGCCTTCTTTAGCTCATTTTCCCGGTCATGTAATTTTGTTAACACTTGCTCACATTTCATGTGCATTTGAGTTAGTTCCTCGTTTGCGTCTCGTACTGCATTTTCTCGGTGATGTAATTCTTTTGACACTTGCTCTATTTTCTCCTGTATTTGTTTTAGTTCCATGTTTGCCTTCTTTAGTACATTTTCCCGGTCATGTAATTCTTTTGACACTTGCTCACATTTCATGTGCATTTGAGTTAGTTCCTCGTTTGCATCTCGTACTGCATTTTCTCGGTGATGTAATTCTTGTGACACTTGCTCTCTTTTCTCCTGTATTTGTTTTAGTTCCACTTTTTCTTCACTTACTGCACTTCCCAGTGCGTGTAATTTTGTTGACACTTGCTCACATTTCATGTGCATTTGTTTTAGTTCCATGTTTGCCTTCCTTACTGCATTTTCTCGGTCATGTAATTCGTTTGACACTTGCTCTCTATTCTCCTCTATTTGATTTAGTTCCTCTTTTGCATTCCTTACTGCATTTTCCAGTGCGTGTAATTCTTTTGACACTTCCTCATTTTTCTTCTGTATTTTATTTTGTTCATTTGCAGCTCTACATACTGCATTTTCCTTGGTTTGAAATTCTCTACGTGTTTCTTTTGGTCTTTGGTCCGACTTTTCTATTTTTTCTCTTAAAGACTGCAACTCCTCATATTTTTTCCCCACACTTTTCTGACTTGCGTTAAAATCACTTTGGATTTGTTTTTGTTCACAATATTTTACGCTGATATTTTCTTCGCATGTGGCTAGTTCATCTTCCTTACAACTAAGCTCTTGTTTAAGTGTTCTTATAGTTCGATTAAGTATTTGGATGCGACCTCTTGCTTCTTTCGTCAGCGTAGCCTCATACTGGTGCTCCCTTTCCCTCTGAGTTTGATTCCCTGAGAAAGAGCTTGCTGTTTGGACATCCCCCGGAGAAACCGTCACAATACGATCATTGTATGCGCACTCTAGGAAAACATTTAGCAGTTGCTGAAGACAAGATTCATCGGCCTTCCCGCTAACCTCTATGTCTGTAGGGTTTGTCCGTCCTGAACGTGAAAAAAATAACGTTTTACAGTAATTGAACTGGTAGTATTGCATCTCAGACTGGTACCTGCAGGGAGGAAATTATCGATTCCTGTGCACTTTGTTGTAAACCCTAAGGTCAGTCCAAGTCATAACACACATTTTTAACTCTCCCCTTTTCAGATTGGCATAAATTTGCATTAAAGGGCAAGTCCACTTCAAAAATAATTTACTTTCAATAAAAGGCAGAAAATTTATGATTTTTTTTTAAAAAAGTAGGCAATGTAAATTTATGGAACAATGAGATTCGCAACACAAATTGCCAATATGGTTATCAGTTTGTGACGTCATGTCGTCACTATTTATCAATTGCTTTATATAGTTTAATCCCATTAATTTCCCTTGTTATTCCCCAACACTTGATTTCCCCATGCCTTTGCCCAGGTTATATGATTTGTATCATATTGCGTGCATGACATTTCACAAAATCTGTTATTAA
Organism: Strongylocentrotus droebachiensis; assembly: GCA_035222895.1. NCBI lineage: Eukaryota > Metazoa > Echinodermata > Echinoidea > Camarodonta > Strongylocentrotidae > Strongylocentrotus > Strongylocentrotus droebachiensis. Next base: position 537,372 of record JAVYIG010000037.1, on the reverse strand, counting down.
CTTTAAAGAATTGATACTATTTTTTAAATATTGTATATTCATAATTATTGATTTTTTATATAAATAGTTTATCAAAATTCACATTTTTCATGATGTACATGGGAAAAATAACTCTTTATTAGTGCATCCACACAAAAACATAGTACTATCAATCTAACTTGGATGCTGGTGTGAAGAAATAAGATTCTTAAGGAGAAAATAAGAAATTTATATTATCAATATAAAGAAAATAATTAGTGGATAGTGAGGACATGACGTCACAGATTCATGAGCGAGTTACCAATTTGTCTTGTGATTTTCAAAGTTTTTCATGTCATTTCAAATTCATAACTTTCTTATTGGTTATCCGATTTTGCTCAATTTGTTTTGGATTGGTTTGTCTGATTTGTCTGCTTCTATTGAAAGTAAATTATTTTTGAAGTGGGCTTGGTCTTTAAGGGTTAAATGCAGATTTTACAGGTGAAAATCTTACGTTTTGTGTTTCAGCCCCATGAGCTAAATGATATTAGAATAGGGGTTTAAGAAGCTCCTAAAGAAGATCTAGCCGTGTGAATTAAAGGGACCTGACAACATTCCTTTTATTCTTCTGAACAAGTCTATTGTGAAGATGGTGCTGTTCTTACTCATGTATTCGATTAGTCAATCCAGATTTTACTGCGACTGGAAAAAGACGAACATCTTTCATGACTTTAAGAAGGGGGACAAAACCAATGGGGCGTTGCAAGAAAGTTGCAATTTATTGCAAGTTGCAAACAAATATATTTGCAATAGATTGCAACTCAACTTTCTTGCAACGCCCCACTAGCCCCACTAGTATTTTAGGACTAGGATTTTGTTAGGATTATAGTGTTAACAATTAAATTAAGGTAACTAGATGTAGCTTATATTCTCTCCCTCTCTCTCTCTCTCTCTTTCTAATGGGGCATTGCAAAAAAAATTCTTGCAACCTTTCTTGCAACGCCCCACAAGACTGATAAATACCGGCCCATATTCCTCAGCAAGTCTGTAAGCTACTGGAGCACATAAGTGTGTCCGGTCATAGGTTGTATACCAAAGTCAAGACAATTTGAAGTGAGTAAGGTTATACCCCCTCATGAATACTTTGACACCGAAAGTCTCTCAGATTTATTCTTCTTTTCTAGACAAACCTATATCAATATAAAAAGAACAACCCAATTACTTTGATAGATTGTTTGAAATTGATGAACATCTGTTTCGTTTGTCATAAATGTTTTAGGTTTGAAGGTATTTCTTGGTTTAAAACGAAACATGTCTGTTTTTTCCATTTAGAAAGCACAGGAGAAGGAGAAATACTCGGCTACAGCAAGAGACACAATTTCTATTGTGGGCTTTTTTTTAACCGGTGATCCAAAAGTTTCGAGAATATGAAGGTTATCATGGGTTACTTGAATATTCTTCTGTAAATTAGGTACTGCATTAGAACAAAATAAAATAAAGGTTTTCTATTAAGTAACACGGTTTAAATTACTTTTACCATTATGGTTTTATCAGGTAGTATAAAACAATTAAAATAATATGGGAAATAAAGAAACGCACCATTTATGATCTTTTCAAATACTTTGAAGTCGTCTTCGTTGAAATTTGGTGGAACTCCATTCCTGTAAATGATACCACACAAATGGAAATTAACAGGGTGATAACAAAATATAATAGTGGAGCCTTGTATGGCGCTCATGTATGGCACATTGACACTCCTGGCGCTCCATTAGTATTACTCCTGCATGGCTTTAGCACATTGTTTTTTTATTATCCAAACCTTAATTGCTCTATTTTGTTCTACTAAATAATTATGTCCTTTATCTTTCTGTTAACAACACATGAACAATGCTTGATGTGTTATCGATAAACATGTCGCAATTAATATTAAGAAGCCATTGAAGCTGACATCATATACAACAGCAACTATTGGGTTGGGTGAAGTTTAAAAAGCTGGCCTCGATCATAGCTGGTAGAAGGTCTACGATGAGCATAACAGGCAAGATACACAAGGATTGACTTGAACAGCAATGGTATATTGTTAAGAAGTTTGGAATACGAAGAGAGTTGAAGAAGGTATCTTGAGGAAAACAGAAAAAGCCATGGCATGGAATATTTTTTTATTGGAAACTGTCTTGGTTAGGATTGTTTTGGGTTTTATTTCTCTATAAAAAATATATATTCAAACAAGAACATAAGAATAATGATTATTACTTAAATGGAATACAGATGGATCATTCTATTCAGAGCCATTGATTCATTGTTCATATCCGTTCTTCATAGAGGTGATAGAAAGACGACATATGAGCTCATGGAAAGTTAAGAACTGTAGTGGAAAGAAAGCAGTAAGGTTTGTCTAAATAATGAGGAGGATGCTTGAGACAAGAATAAGTGGAGGGAGGGAGTGTCGAGGCGCGATAGTCAGTTAGCCCTCCTAAGAGGGAAAATGCGGACTTTACTAAAATATGATGACGATGCTAATGACATTGATGAGTTTGTTGCAAGTCGGTCGGCAAAGCTAATTACAACTGAGGCGTAAAGAATTTCATTGATATATTTCTTAAAGTGAGTGTCACATAAAATTAGGAGTTGCCTGTTGCATTATTGGTGTCGATGATAAGCGACACTGACTTGTCCACAAAATTCGTTTCTAAATCTGAGATCTTAAAAAAAGCATGCTCTACAAACTTTTAATAGATGTAAGACTTTTTAGTTGGTAATAGCAGCAATTGAGTTCATCTGAACAGTGCAAACGATTTAAAAAAAGCACATTTTTAAATATTCGATTCCAAAGGCAGGCATTGATAACTGTGTCAATGTTTTGTTTGTTAAAGACATATACATGTAAACCAAATATATATGTTGATTTCTTATGTGAAACCTAAAACTGATACATTACATCTTCTTTAAATGAACTCCATGTTATTATATATGTCCTGTCAGGTCACAATTTCAAGGTTTGTTTGAATTGAAGTCATTTAATTAATATAGTAAGTCACCTCGGTTATTAGCTCAAATTGGTCAAGAAAATGTCAAATGTTGCATTTCGATTTCCTTACTATCTGTCGTATTAAATCAAACATTATACGTATATACAGATAATACATTCATTTTTTATTGCAATGTGTGTACTGTATATCTCCCTACTTCAAGGGCAAGTTCACTCCAAAACAGAATAAAGCAGAACAATCAGACAAACCAATCAAAACAAGTTTGAGCAAAAGGAAAGACTCCTGATTCTCTTCAGATCAGCTGTTTCTACTTTTCAATTGATAACAAATCTGAAAAAGATTTTAAAATATAATAATGATGAACCAAATCTTTTATAATAATGCGCCAAAACCCATTCTACGTTCCATTGAATAGCACAAACCTATGTATAGTCTCAGACACTTGTTGCATAATTTGTCAGTACTTTCGGGCCTTACAAACTATGATATAAGAAGTTTAAAGGTAAAGACCAGTATTGGAAACACCCCAATTTCAAAAAATGAAATGGAAAGTCTTATTACCAATCATGTGAAGGAATATGTTTTGAATAATACATGATGATACAAATTTTGCCGGGAAACCGCCTACGAATTGATATATTTGGTAAATTAGTTTATCTATTGAGATGTGAGAGATAAAAACGCACATGTCGCGCACGTGTACGTAGTCCCATATACATCTTTTTGTGTACAGTGCTTGTAACTTTATGAAGACTGGGCCAAATTTCTTATCATTGTGATGATTCCAGAACCTTGCAGTACATCTATGCTAGATGATCAACCTTTTCTGATCGATTTCACAACGTTTCTTTCACAGTGCAATCGCATGACCATAACTGGTCTTTATCTTTATGCTCTATTGGGTGAAAATCTAGAACACACTTTTAGAAGGAGTGAAAACAATAAACAATGTATATTTCTTTTAAATAAATACATTATGTTTTCTACCTGTGTAATACACTATGGAGGGGGATGCTTACCATTGGGTGGCCAGTACATATTATGCGTAAATAATTGTTTACTTTTTTATTTTTTATTGTCAATTATTTGTTGGGGTTAAATATAATATTTCATTTTTTTTAATTTTATTTTATTTTATTTTATTTATTTATTTTTTTTTTTTTGGGGGGGTTACTGATTCCTATTATGCTTTACTTTGTTTTGAGTTGAACCTTTTATTTTTGCATATGTTTTTGGTTCGTTATCTTGTGTTACTGGCTTTTGTTTGTACTATAATTCACATATTTCCATTCAGTTCACGAAAAACAGTCGTGTAGGCTGAAGCGAGTTACTGTGGTTAAATAAATAATTGAAATGGAATGTAAGGTGCGCGAAATAATGACAGTTCAATTACCTGTAGAGAAACACGGCAGAGTGTATCAACTCCGATGATGGATCGAAACTGGTAATGGACCTGGCTTCAAGTAGGTCCCAGCCATCTAAGATACCAAATGACATTTGTATATGATGGTACATTCAACTTCATTATGTCATGGAAAAAAGGACTGAATATAAACATGTCAGCCTTTCACAATTTGTACCGGGAATGAGCAAGTAGCGTTGACTGTTTATCATAATAATATACGTAAGGAGTGGGGCCCTAATATAAATTTCGTCAGGTATAAATACACTGAAACATAGACAACTACTACTTCTAGACTATTACTACTACTACTACTACTACTACTACTACTACTACTACTACTACTACCACCACCACTTCTACTAGCATTACTACTACTACTTCTACTACTACTACTACTACTACTTCTATTACTACTACTTCTACTACTACCTCCAATTCTACTCCTACTACTACTACTTCTAATAATAATAATATTCGAATAGCACGACAAGCTCACAAGCGACGAATAATGCTAGAGCAATACATTCAATATATATTTACTTTTCTGTTCAAAATTCCGTTTATGTCCCTTCACCTTGAAAGGCCTGCCCGGGACAAACTGAAACGAAATGGCAACAATCTGACCTATATTGGCAAATAGCATTGGGTGGATACTTCAAAAATTCATCATACTGAAACCAAACTAGCGAACAAGGAAAAAACGTTGAATTTACAACGCCGTATCCAAAATTATTAAAAATGATATACATCTGTTGCTCTTAGGCTGATTTTGTCTTTAATTGAGCACATCGAAAGGACGCTTGAAACAATTTTAAAAATATATTATATTGTATATGCGTGGTGATCTAGAGAACAAATCTCTATAAAGCCCTATAGTATCCCTTTCTGACTAACTTATATTAATCGCATAAATAGATAACAAGACGGAGAGATAGAACCAGTTAGTGATTGTTTGGTATTACAGTTCAACAACTTTGAAAGATAGGCGAAATTCAATTTAAATATTAATATAATATATATATAGTTAGGCCTGAGTACGGCAATATAGTTATAATTCTGGATCTATGTTCTTAGTGACGTAGCTGTCCCACCCCCATTTTTTTAATTTTGTATAGATTACTTGATAATTTGGATTCTTAAAAATGTCCTCTTCTTTAAGTCTTGGTTGTAATCCTTTACTCAGTAATCCTGCTTGACAAGAACAGATTACCGTTTAAAAATGTAAATGGGTCATCGACTAAGCGCGTCGTTCATCGACGCGAATACAATGCAGTGTCGATCTTGCATGTAGCAAATTTTGATACGAGAGCTTGACACTTTGAATCTTTATTGAGATGCTTACAAGTAATAAACTTATTTTTCGCAACTTTTTAGGTATAAACTCTTTTTTGACTCACACTATTATAAAATGGCATTTTGTATTTAAACATATTTGTGGCTTACACCCAGTAAATAACATCGATTGATCGATCTGTATTGAAAAACGAGTCAGAAAAAATCTTGGAACCAGCAGGACTTGAACCCGTATGACCGCATCTACTGAAGCCGGGCAGCGACTTTACCACCAGGCCATCACTTGGTGTAAGCCACAAATATGTTTAAATAATTGAAATTTCTCCCAGGAAGCAGTACATTTATAATAGCATTCTGTAATAGTCTATTTGCTATGCAATTACTGGATAATATTATGATACGTAGAAGTGTCGTAGTCCAGTGGTCTATTAGCACCTGACTTGAAATTCAAAGGTCGTGGTTCGATCCCCGACACGGCACTAATGTCCTTTGGCAAGGCATTACTCATTTGCCAATCAATACCCAAGAGAGAATGGGAACCCGGTAAGATGACTAAAGCATTTATGTTAGTAATTGCCTATGCCCTCACGGTGACCATATGGTAGGAATACTCGCCAGGGAGTGGAGATGGTGCACATTGTGCACGATTTATAGCTAATTTAAGTTTTGAAGGCCATGTTGGATTACAAAATGACGTCCATCTTTAAAATTGCTGTGAGTATAGCTACTGTAACCCTTTATGATAATTGAAAGCACTCCAGTGGATATCCTGACCTCTTAAATTGCAGTTTTACTGCCAAGAGTAACTCACCTCCAGTCATTTTTAGAAGAATAGAAGTTTTATTGGGAGTCATATTTGTTAGTGTTATGAATGGATTCTTCGACCTCTAACATTTAAGTATAGACCCTAACATTTCATTTCAAATATGGATGTTGGCGGCCATCTTGGACTCCAGTTTTCTTATATATTTAGTTTGTTGTTTTGTATGTCGAACACTACCGAAAACCTGAAAAACATTTTGTTGCATCTTTGGGGGGATTGGGATATATTTTTCATAAACTGGGCCGACGTAAAGGAAAAGGGGCACTTATGAAATAAGAATAAAGGCGATTATCAGAGGTTGATAGGGACATTTATAAGAAAGGAGAATGGGCAATTATTAAAAGAGGTAAAGGGGCACTTATCAAAAGGAAAAAGGGGCATTTAATGGAAAGGAAAACAAGGTACAAGTTAAAGTAAAGGGGGCAACTATGAGATATAAAAAGGGGCACTTCTCACTCCTGAAATAAGAATGGGAAAGGGGCCGTTATTACAAAGGAAATGGGCACATGTCAAAGTAAAAGGGCACCTATCAGATTAGAAAAGGAGTACATTCGAGTGATTAAAAGGGGCAAAATAATGAGAAGGTGAAGTAAAAGGAAAGAAGGGCACTTATCCGAAGTAAAAAGGGAAACTTTTCGGGTAATCGAAAAGGTGAGGAGAACTATGCCCCTGAAACACCCCTCCCAGAAGAACCCCACCCTCCCTCTCCTCCCCTCCATAGACGGGGCCGAAGGGACGATTATGATGATGATGATGATGATGATGATAACTCTTCTAAAATGAAAAAGATTCTTTGAACAAATGAACAAGGAACCTATTTGCCAAAATATTTTAAACGAAGTTATGGTAATGTTCAAAGCATTGTTTATTTCAATTTAGTTTATGATATCTTATCAATCATAACAAAAATAAAACTTGGAATATTACTTGATGAATAGAAAATTCAACTATCAAATAATTCATCTTATCAACGAGATGAACAAATTGATTTTTTGTTATTCATGCAATTGTAAATAATAACTCGTTGAACGAATAATTTCGCATGCACTTTAAAGGCAAAGTAATCTTTCGTGTTAAGTAAGTTGGAATAAAACACATTTAATGTAATACAAATAATCTTGAGGTTGTCATACATGTAACTATAACCTGGAAAAAATCTTCTAAATGAGGATTTGAATCAAGTGGACATTTTTTTAATTCTTTTACACAGACGCCCTTATATTTTAAAATGTTATCATTATTTACTTTCACTGGTATTTTTTTAACAGATTTTAATTTCTTATTATACCTTTTGTAATACTGACAATATTTTGTCTACCTTATTGTGACCTCAAATGACTCACATTAGATTGCAATTAAACTTGATGTTCAAATTACATATAATTTGATGCTTAATTTCGTTTTATGTAGTATAATTACACATATAACGGTATTCATAATATGTTTTAGTATGGTATGGTATATTTTATTTATTCACGGTTAAAAACAAAAATACAATTGTGCCCGCATTCAGCAAAAGCTGTTTTTCAGCGAGGCCGTGATTACATTTTCTGTATGTATAACTAATTAATAACTATGGTAACGGCCATGGTTGCCACACTCACCATATAATTTATGGGTAGAACCAGTAAATTATTTTTGCTGAGGGTACTAGATTGAAGATATATCTTTGCCTACTATTGGCTTAAAAAATTAAATCAGGATTTTTAAAATATTTTTTTTACATTCGTTCAAAATTTGAGCCGAAAATAAAATTGCATCCACCCCATTCCTTGCTATTTTTAAAAGAGTCTTAGCATGGTGCCATGCATTACCCCAAATGACATGGATGACACGAAAATTGCTCTGTGAAAGCAATTAGTTAAGCTTGCTTTAAATTAACGAACTTTATACGTACTAGGTCTCAGAGACTTGGAACAAATATGAAACTACACAATTGAGAATCCACAAGGGTTTCCGCCAATGGTAGGACGTTATGGCTATGACGTCAATTCTCGGACAGGTTTTTGCTCTCCTTCATCTCTTGTATATGTAATAATAAATGACGAAATCAATGGAAGAAATTGAAAAAGAAAGTTGCTGGCACCAGTAATAATAATAATAATACTCAGTTTTTATATAGCGCTTATTAGAATCACTAAGCGCTTCCAAACTTGGAGATTATTACCCCGCGGACCTTGTGATCGACAGTCCGGCGACTTAACCACTCGACCACAGCACCTCTAAACTGTGAAAATGGAAATGTATAACGTAAGGAAATGCTTTTTATCAATGTGCGTGCCATTACCACGGGTCATGGCGCGCATATTGGCAACAAGTTGTGTTTTGTTGCGTGTAGTGGTAAAAGATACAAGGGTGCTAAAACACAAATCGTTTTATTTAATCATCGGAATGGTTGTAACAACTATATTATAAAATCAACAATACCGTCCTTGTAACAAGGGTATACAGCTTACCCATCTCAAATGCCAAAGTGTACCAACAGTTCTGATTGGGACTGTGCACATGGTACAAGTAGTGGTTTCGGTAAAGCGCTTGCAGATACTTTAAATAAATCTGTACATGCTTAAAGCCTCGGTCACAAATACCCTTACGGGATGCTACGAACGCCGTACGAACGATTTTCAGACCATTTCGTAAGATCTTCTTAAGAAGGCCGTACGAAACCAGCGTTCGTAGACCGTTCGTAGACCGTTCGTAAGATCGCAGATTGGTCGATGGTCTTGTCCAAGATTTTTTTAACATCGTACGAAACCCTCTCTTTGTAAGGCGGCCGTATGAACGCCGTAATTACATCGTAAGAACCACGCAAGGTCTTCGTACATTTTGTAGGGTCGAGGGACAATTCTAGAAGCTTCAAATTATTACGATGACCGTAAGAACGCCTCAAGTTGTTCATAGAGGGCTCTTATGGCGTTCGTAAGAACGCCTTACGAGTGGATATTATTATGGTCTTCGTACGAACGACTCTTGGCGTTCGTAAGACGTTCGTAAGGTGCTCGTAAGGTATTCGTACACAATTTATGCAAATTTTGAGTTTTAGCGGTTATAAAGCCAAGCGCGTGAAGTTCAAATCCTCACTCTGTTTATAGGGTGCATCTCCTGTCGAAGAATATGGGACCAAAAAGGAAATCTGTTTGAGGGAAGAGAGGGAAGGGAAACAATCGTAAGAAAGGAGATGAGGAGGAAGGAGAAAGTGAAGGAGAGCAGCAACAATAATATCAGGAAATGATGGCCATCGGAAGCGACCGGGAGGAGGCGGTGAAAGATGACGACGAGGAGGAGAAAGAACCCGGGCGCGAATCCAGGATTTCTTTTGAAATTATGCGAGCAAAATATTGGTACGTAACGGTGACCAGCAGTGGCGTAATGAGCAAAACTGTTTAGTCACCCCACTCCTACATGCAGGCCCCTCTGAACGTTTTTCAAAGTGGATGGGGTCCAGGGGCGAAGCCCCCAGAAGCTCAGGGATTTGAGGCATTAAAAAACCGTCAAATGAGCATCTAGGGGCCCACCTTAGGGCCCTAGATGGGGTGCAGCAGGCGGATCCCTCGGAAGCAAAGGGGTTTCAGGCGTTTGATTACCGTCAGATGAGCATATTGTGATACCTTATTTTTGACACTGGCAAGACACTCATTTGCGTGGGGTCCAGGGGGTTTAGGCATTTTTATTACGGTCAGATAAGCATTCAGGGACCCACCTTAGGGCCTTAGTCGGGGTCCGGGGGCAGAGCCACCGGATCTACACCTTGTTGGGGGGGGGGAATCGCAACGGATCTCCCCTACCTTTCTTCTTTCTCTTTTTTGTTCTTTCCCTCTCTCTCCTCTTTCCCTTTCCCTTCCCTACCTTCTATCTCTTTTAGGTCTGCTGGGGGGGGGGGGGGGGAGGTAAAGACCTTTCGCTCCCCCTCCCCATCCACACGTTGTTGGCGGGATTTAATCGCTACTGATCTCCCCTTCTTTTCACCCCAGTTTTCTTTACTTTCTCTTTTTTGTTCCCTTTTAGCTCTCCTCTTTCCTTTTCCCTTCCTTTTCTCTTTTTTGGGGCGGGTGCGGGGGGGGGGGGGGTGGGGTGGCGGAGAGGCAAGGCCTCCCCCAATCCACAACTTGTTGGCGGGAAAATTGAAACTTAAACCATCTTCTTTTATTTTATTCTTCCTCTTATTTCCTTCCCTTTATCTCCTCTTTTCCTTTAATTTTGTCTTTCCCTTTCCTTCCTTCTGTTTTTTAGGGGGGGGGGGGGGGGAGGCAACAGCCTGGAAGGCAAGGCCCTTTCGGTTCCCCCTTTTTTTGTTTTCTTCTTCCTTTTCTCTCCTTTTCCCCTTTTCCCTTTCCCTTCTTTTCCTTCCTCTCTTTCTCTTTTTTTTGCGGGGAGGGGGTGCCAAGGCACGCTCTGCACCCCTGGATCTGCGCCTAGGAGAGCCATCAAGACGGCTGTTTGATAGCCATGAAGATGAGGTAACTGGGAAACTAAGAAAGAAGAAGTATGATTTCCATGCCACCACAGAGCAAAAACTTGTAGACTTCTTCGGTGAACATGACTGCTTTTATGATAAAGGAAGTAACAGATATGCTAACAGCAAGTTCAAGAAACACTTGATGGAAACCTTGGCCACAGAGCTCAATACCTCTAGTGATTAAAAATTGCTATTCTTATAGTTTATCATTCTTATTTATTGATCCTTACAGTAAAAATATCTTATAATTATTGTCAACTCTGACCATAAACAAGTTTCCTTCAAGTGAAGAATACAAATTAAAATAATAAAATAAAATAATTGAAAAATAAGGAGATACCAGCCTTCCACCTTGTCACATTCCCTCATTCCCTTATGAGTATCTTTCTCATTCACATGTATTTTATTCAGGAAAGGCTGTTAATTTCTTCCTCCTCCTCCTCCTCCTCTACTTGCAGATGCAGCTGTAGTTGCAGTTGTAGTCTTCTTGGCAATACTGCCATCGTGAAATATTAAACTTTAAACAGTCTTAGAATTTTCGACAGTATACGATAGCGCTTTTTTTGCAACCCGACCAAATATACAAACAAAATCGTAAGATCTTCTTACGAATGACTTGTGAATGCCGTGAGTTAAACGTACGACCACCTTGCGAGAACAAAAACTCGTAAGATTGACGTAAGTCTGACGTAAGAAGAACTCAAGGCGTTCTTACGAAAAACGTACGAACTCTATGGCCATTGTATAACCGAAAATCACTTCGTTTCTCAAGAAGGTCTTGAGTTGTTCTTGCGAATCGAACGGCGTTCGTACGAACTCCGTAAGAAGGACGTAAGAAACTATGCCCCACCTACGAATCTCTACGAACTCTGAAATTCGTACGAACGAATCGTTCGTACGAACATTTGTGACCGTAGCATCAGTTATCATGGCCCTGGGAAGCGGGGGTGCTGGGGGTGCTGCAGCGGCTCGGTGTAAAAATGTCAGAGGAAAAAATGTCAGAGGTAAAAATGTCAGAGGTAAAAATGTCAGAGGAAAAAATGTCAGAGGAAAAAATGTCAGAGGTAAAAATGTCAGAGGTAAAAATGTCAGAGGTAAAAATGTCAGAGGTAAAAATGTCAGAGGAAAAAATGTCAGAGGTAAAAATGTCAGAGGTAAAAATGTCAGAGGTAAAAATGTCAGAGGAAAAATGTCAGAGGAAAAAATGTCAGAGGTATAAATGTTAGAGGTATAAATTAAAAACAAAATCATGTGGCAAGTTTGTTATGGTTACACCCGGGTTATATTATTAGGCTTATCGAAAAAGAACAGCGAGGGATATTCTGCAGTTGTTATTTCACCGCTGCTTTATTTTCCACTTTCCCAGTTAAATTTATTTACCTTTCGGCCCCAAATGGTGACTTTTTGCCCGATTATTGCCGAAGGAAGACGTGGGGGGGGGGGGGGGTATTCTTCTTCTGGGGCACGGTGACCCGGCTGCTCTCCCCCTTCCTCTTATATAATGCTTTGCTAATAAATCCTTCCGAACAGTGGTCAATGCCGAGGCAGAGCAGGCAGACTAATGGGACATGGTTTCTACTCCGAGTTTCGCGCCTTGCAAGCAATCATCAGGCAATTGATAGCATTCTTAAACATGATTATCCTACAACCTTGGTACAAATACCCCTAAAATAAGACTTAACTAATAAAATACAATTAGAATTACTCATGAGTAATTCTTATTATATTGTATTAGTTAAGTCTTATTTTGAGCGTGTTTGTACCAAGAGGAATCATGTACTTTGACGAATGCTATCAGTTGTCTGATGATCGCTTGCAAGGCGTGAAACTCGGAGTAGCAACCATGCATGTCCCATTAGTCTGCCTTATTCAATATTTATATACCGGTATATTATGCTTTTGTAAAAGCACATGGTACTGGTACACTGAGCAAACTTCTGGGGAAAAAGATTTCTAAAATCGAGAAGTTTGGCCATGTTTTATAGGCTGAGTTGTCGCTCCATGCATGGTGTAATTATTAAATAAAAAGAAAAGTCAGTACAGCCCCCAAAATAGGATCAGATATCTATGAACCTCCCCCCCACCCCCCCCCCCCCCCCCCCCACTTCTCCTTCACTTTTGAAGATTGTTGGACATTTTAACTGCGTGGCAATGACTACTATTATATGTAATTTCCAATAAATGCATATTTCCGACAATTCCACTTTCTTGTGGGCTTGGTATTTTGATACTCTGAAACAAAGCAGAAAGCCATGTTATCAATGCTAAACCCATCACATTCCCGAAGTGCGCGCGTTGCAATAAAAGATTACTATTGCGGTATAAAATAGTCTGGGAAACATCAATAAGCAGCTTTGTTACTCCGATACAAAGCAGAAAGCCGCCGATGTTACATCAATTAAAGAGAAGGTTGAGTTCTGGGGAAAGGTGAACAATAATGTGTGAGCGTTTGTTATCATTCTTATTATGCAAGTGTGGAAGAACATCAAAGAAAAAAGTTATTCCCTGAAAATCTATTTCAAATGACTTCATATCCCAGATATGACAAGTAACAGCTTTAAAATGAGGCCCGATTTGTATGCCATATGTTTGTGTAGTCCCATATCAATATCTTTCTGTGTACAGTGCTTGTTACTTTACCAAGAAAGGGCCAACGATTTTATCATTTTGATGACTCCAAAACCTTGCACTACATACCAATACTTAGATGTTTATGCTAGATGATCAACCTTTTCTGATTGCTTCCACACCGTTTCTTTCACAATGCAATCGCAAGACCAGAACTCAACTTTATCTTTAAATGCCAACCGCACCATCACATTCCAGAGAAGCGCGCGCTTTGCAGAGGTTCGGTTTAAATTACATCGTTATTTATAATTGTCGGAGAGTTTAAAATTGAACTTCTGAATCGAGACGGTCTTTTACTTTTTGGAGCGGGTTTTTAGTTTTCGGAGCGAATTTTTACTTTTCGGAGCGACTTCTTGATTTTCTTATTCTTACTCCACTTCTTTTGCCGCCATGAGGTGCTAAAGCTTTAGCAGAGTTCGGGGCGCCCAACCCTTATAAATAACTTTTCGTGATTCCTCGTGATTATATGTAACTATTTGTACTAAATGCACTACTCACTTTAACACTTGACTTTTGTCGAGAACTTTCATTTCTTCGTTTGGACTTTGTTCGTCTCTGGAACGTTACACGCGGATAGGTTGCAGGCTGCCACCGGCCAAACCGGTCCGTTAAACAAACATTAACACATCAACCGATTCAAAATATCAACAAATGTTAGACATTCATACATATATGCAAGCCTGATCACAACAAAATAAATTTCAAAATCTATTTTCCACATTGTATTATCCTCAGGACATGTACGAAATACAACACACAGCCATTTATAAAATTTACATTATGGAAGAAAGGAATATAATAGACTAGCCCATGCAGTAGCAGTACGTCTCGACATTCTGTGTAATAAAAGTGCTGAGACATGATGACGGCACTCATTTTTTTTTGCTTGTACCTCTGACATTTTTACCTCTGACATTTTTACCTCTGACATTTTTTCCTCTGACATTTTTACCTCTGACATTTTTACCTCTGACATTTTTACCTCTGACATTTTTACCTCTGACATTTTTACATCTGACATTTTTACCTCTGACATTTTTACCTCTGACATTTTTACCTCTGACATTTTTTCCTCTTACATTTTTTCCTCTGACATTTTTTCCTCTGACATTTTTACCTGGCACCGCTGCAGCACCCCTGGAAATTCTTCAGGGGGTGCACAGCACCCCCTGCAACAAAAATTGTCTGATATATTTCATGTATAGATCATTATGCTTCGTATAGGAAGAGAATTGTTTATTAACTTTTTGTATTCATCATATAAATCTTCATGAAGGAAAATCGTTCCCAGGGCCCTGTCAGTTATACTCACCTGCTTTCTGCTGGAAAATTAGAAAATCTGCCTCATCTTTCAAATCATCGTTGCTTAGGGTGGTCAAAAGGGTTTCTCTTGTGGACCCCTCAGCACAAATGATGAGTTCAACATGATTCTCGCCTTTTGCGTCTTGGCTCTCGCTGTTTTTCACATTGATTCCTGCACATTTCACTTTCTTAGCTATAAGTGTCATAGTCATGTCTTCGGTTTTCTCCACCCCAGTAACAATGACTGCAAGGAACGAAACAAGTGAATGGAAACAATCTATGAATCAATCATTTACAACTTATACACATGGCAAGATTGCAACCAAAATATATTGCTGATTAAACTGTGCCTAATTTGTGAAAAAGATGCCCGTTATTCCCGAAATGTCGGGTGTAATTTTGTGAAATAAACCCTTCTTATCAAATGGTTTCGTCCCATTTTCCCGAAACTGTGTGAAAAAGTGTACAGCAAATATATGATAAATCGCTTCATATGTTTGTTTTAACTACGAAAAATATTATGATTCAAGGCCTAGCCACACGGAGGAATTTTTCCTGTAGGGGGCCGGGGAAAAATGCAATGAATTTTTGACAATTTATTGCATTTTCTTCGTTTTGGGGGGATTTGTGAAAGGGGCCGCGTACCCTAGCAAACAATGCGTACAGTCATGATTCAGGGGCTAAGCAATGGCCTCGTAACTGTGAGGCCCCAGGATAAAAATCGTGCTGATCAACTATATTAGTGCCCTTTTGTGAGGCATTAATCCTCATTACTGTCAATTATGATTTAAGGACGTAGGTTCCCTAGCTGATTAGCATAGTAGCACACATATGATATAGCAGTCACGCAAAACAAACACTCGCAAATTAATATTCAATAAAATCTGAGAATGTATGCCATTATCTAGATCTATTAGAAATAAATAATTTTTAAAAATCCTTCCCTAAACTGGGGTAAAAATAAATATTCCACCATTATGACCAACAGTGTATATATATATATATATATATATAATATTTTTTTCCCGTAACACGAGAGTAATTTTAAGTGTTTTAAATGGGGGCACGCTACAAGAGTCCTATCTCGCACCCCGAGGCAACGTGTCTGGCACGACCGGTTGTAGCAACTACTCCGAAGATCAAGACACATTAATCTTGATCTAAGGAGACAAGAACGACTAATTGTTATTCTTTTCATGAAAATACTTATATCATTTATTAAAAATATAAGATCTCTGGAAATTTCAATCCGTATCGCTTGGAATCACCCATAGGTTAAATTCCAATATGATTTATGAAAGTGCATGATTGTGTGCAAGATGCGTAGATTAATCGATCGGTATGCATATACAAAATTGTTATCAAATGACACTTCAAAATTGTTACATACCCCCATCATCAGCAGACAAGTGTTTGTCTACCAAGTGTATAAGGCCGGCTTCCTCCATTGCAGTTTTCAAATTTTCCCTTTCTTCAGCCAGTTTCTGCCCTTGACGCCAAGTTCGAAGCATATCCAAAGTGCCCATGTAGCTCCCTTGTTGAACATTTTCATTATTGAAGCGGGAGATATCTGCAGGTTTAATTCCTAGTTTCTTTCCTAAATTATTCACGAATAATTTCCCATAGCTTTCACTAGCTATCTTCTCCAAAATATCGTCAAAAACGTCCTTTGTGTTGTAACTCATTTTGCCAGCGGAGTATAGTATTATGCTGTAAATTCAACAACAAAACAAAACACGTTTACTTGATAATGATATTGATTATTATGATTGGTTGATATATTTTTTGGGGGCTGTGTTTTTTGCTCTAGGTCACCCTTTATACCCCGGTCACACATAGACGCCGCTTCTACTACGATGAAAAAGTGGCCGAGAGCGTGGCCAATCGGGGACAGACGATCGTGGGTGGGATCTCGTAGGTTGGGAAGCTGCATGCTCTTCCACGCTTATTTTGAACGTGCAGCAAATGAGCGTAGCTGGTTCGCGGCCAACAATAAGCAGGGTAAATTATTATTAAGGACGTAGTGGGAACGATATTATCGTACAAGCAGCGTGCTAGCATCCCGTTGAGATGTCTGTGTAAAAAAACTCGTTAGACAAAAATGCAGCACCGCCTGCGACTATTTCGAGCCGCTTTAAGCCGTTCATCTTCAGAGTTGGGAATGAACTGAACAAATGCTTGAACAACCCCCGATTTATATAGACAGCGCCACAAATCTTAGTAGAAGTGTACTAGAATCGTAACATTGTAAGCATCAGCGTTGCAACATCGTCCTACATTCGTATAGGTATGTATAAAACGTAGTATGGTCCTGTACATCGTAGCGATAACGTAGTAGAAATGACCACTTGGTCTAGGTGTATTCGTAGTGTCAGAAGCGATTTTGACGTAGAAGCATCGCAGTACAGTCGCGATGTTGTCGTTAATTTGCCAAATTGCTGGATTTAGACGGCGATAATGCCCCGATTTGATAAAGTTTTTTCAGATCGGCGTGGTCGGCATGGTCTTCGTAAGGTCGCTGCGATGTGTGACCGGTGTATAAACGGGGTAAAAGGTGGGGAAAAATAATTTGCAGAGATCAAATATTTTTATTTTTTCATTTCCCATACATTAACACAATTTAAGACCAGCAGCATTCCACCTGGGCATTAGACAAGCCGTTCACATCAAAGTACGCGGGACTTTAGAAAACTACTAGGATAATCGAAGTCATTCAGCAACCTGCAGAAGGAGCCGAATTATATCCACGAGGAGCTGATTGTAGCATAGGGGACAAGGCTTTTGCCTACCCCACACTAAAGAAATGGGCAACTCTCTTCAAAACTGGTTCGGAGAGCGTTGGCGACCCACGCATGAAGTATTGACATTGTGATGATGGTAAATTCATAATTTTTAAAGGTATAGACCAGTTTTGGAAACGCCCCTCTCAACAAATGAAATGGGAGCTCTTATTACCAATCATGTGAAAGAATATGCTTTTACTAATACGTATTGATACAAATTTTCCCGGGAAACCGCCTACTAATTGATATATTTGGTAAATTACCATATCGCTCCGGACTAGATAGATATCGCGATCGCGTATATAGTCCCATATACATCTTTCTGTGTACAGTGCTTGTAGCTTTACCAAGACTGGGCCAAATTTCTTATCATTTTGATGATTCTAGAACCTTGTAATACACACCAATACTTATATGCTAGATAATCAACCTTTTCCGATCGATTCCACACCGTTTCTTTCACAATGCAATCGCATGACCAGAACTGGTCTATACCTTTAAAACCCAATTCATGACATTATCATAATTTCCCCTGTACATACTGTACAAATGTCTTGAAGATAAAGATATATAGCTAACTAGGCAACTTACCTACGTCCAATGCCCAATGCCTCTGGGGAAGAGGGGATACAATATGTTCCTCTTGCACAATTCGTATTGTTATCCCGACTATATTAAACATTCAAGAACCGGGGGATTTCCATTCGGCCATCTTCTCGTTAGGTCGGTGGAATACTACTTGTATGACTAAAGCAGGGATGGGCTTTCATCAGAGTCGCAGTCGATCAAAGTCTCACCTATTCAGACGGACGAGACCGCTAACGGACTGATAAGATGGCCCCGTCTCATCAAGAGTTGCGATTGATCTAGATCAATCGCAAGTCCTCTAATAAATCACAAGTTTGCAGTCCCCTATTTCCTTTGTACATAATAGTTGCGATTAATATTAACTCTTTGTAAGACGGGGCCCTGACCTAACCAAAAAAAATCAATTCATTTATTTATTTGGCATCAAAGTACAAACACAAATACATAATACATAGGTAACCAGGAGCCCTAAAAAGCAAATTGTGCTGCTATATGAGGCCCCTAACAAAATATTAAATTTGATGACAAAAGAAATTTAACTTACAAGGTATATGTATTTACTTATATGAAACCAAAAAATAGCAACGGAAGAAAAAGAATTGAATTTTAACTACAGCAGATATCATCTTATATGTGCACATACGCACCGAGACACATTACAATATATTTAGGTATCAGTCGATGAGGAGTCGGCGTGGTGTCGGTTTGGGTGTGACGGTGGTATGTACATGTCTGATCATGCAGTCCAATGTACAACACGGGTGGCGCATAAGAGGGCAGCTTTCTAAAGAGGGCCATGGGTTAGACTTAAGGGGCAATACACCTTTGGAAACTATTGTTATCGTTTTCCTAACTTAAACATTTATATAACACTGTTAACATCTTTCAACCAATCACATGAAGAGAAATTAATGTCTACCCAAAGTCAAAAGCCTACCGTGGGTCACCAACCACCGACACGTCCAGGACCCGCAGGAAACCAGGTCATCTTGACTCAAGACGCCTTACACAGGCCAAGCTTAAGTAATGAAAAACTAAACAATCATAACTACAAGACCATTACATCCACTACAGTCTACAATACTGTCTTTGACCAAATAAAACAAAGTAATCAAATGATGTGCATCAATTCATTGCTTCCTAATATTAAAAGTTCTGATACACAAACATAGTTCACTATTTACCGCATAAAAAAGTCAAGGACATTTAACCACGTTGTCTATAAGTAAAAGTAATGAAACATTATATATTCAACATTATACAAGTCTTCTTGAAAATGTAACTTCTCATGATAATAAGATTTCAGTAAAACACTGCACAAAAATAAAATGAAGTAGAAACTTACATTGACTTTTCTTTTGGCCGGCTATGATTAAATGTCCAACTTGCACTATAATTAGAGTATTTTGTGAAGTAAATAACAACGCTGCCGAAATTCATTGCAATCAGGTACCCACACTATTAAAATGTCACTCCGCCGTATCAGAGTTACTACCATCAAAAACCTAAGATAATTTAAAGTAATCAGGCCGATCATCTAAAAAAAAAAATCGATCACGTGTCTATTAAGAAAATAGTTCATTTTGTCTTAAAGGAATTTCTGTCTTCCGACATTAGTTTTAGTATTCAATGTCAATAGACTGGGAAAACTTATATGGAATAGGTTTAAACTCATGTACCGTATATACATTCCTTCCCTGAATGAATGTTCATAGTAATTAATGCCCGATGGACATTCTTCTGGACTGTTCTGATAAAAAATGCAGAAACAAATTATTAAATGAAAATGTCAACCAGGAATGTTTATATTCCCTTCAATTATCGTGTTCATTGCCTCCCTTTTCCCGCCCATGCACCTTGCTCCACCCCACATCGATTGGTGAAAAGGAAATTAAGAAAAAAAAAATAACAAGAAGAGGTAAAGGGAAAGAGAGAAGGGGAACATGATGATAAAGGAGGACGAATGGACCATTTCCCACACCCCCAACGGGTGGAATCTCGCTTCGCCTCTAGTTATGGTTGTGTAAATATTGATATATTTCTATGTTTACGATACCCTGAACTTGGCAATTATATTTGCCTCACTAATAAAATTTGCGTTATAATGATCGCTTATCTTCTGTAACCCCAAAAGTGCCGCTCGGCCGTGCTGACTGAATACAATTTATTACCATAAAGAAATATAAAACAGAATTTAGTTTTGAACCTGTATGAATTTTGTTTTCCTCTTATAGATTGACAGATTTTATTTGATGACATACTTCGAATTCATTCCACTTAAATCAGTTAGGAGATTTTCATCGAACGCCGGGGCCTATGCCGGTCTTTACTTTGTGGTTGTTGCGCAGCATAAAGGTTTGTTTTTGGTAAGTGTGCAACTTATCCTCGGTGTGTCATACAGTGGTGCTCGTGTCTTTACATGCTTTTTCAATTTCATTACGACATGGTCTGTGACGGATGCACTTTAAGCGTGTCTATGTCAGACGTAACGACGAAGAGGAATCGGAATTCAGTATACAAAAATTAGGTAAGGTTTTGGTCATTGGAAATTCCCTGTGTGTCTCTGATTTATTTATTTTTTTAAATTTATTTATTTATTTATATATTTATTAGTATTTTTTTTTGGTATTTTTTTTTTTTTTTTTGGTATTTTGTATTTTGTATTTTGTATTTTTTTTTTTTTTTGGGGGGGGGAGGATTATTTTGTGCAACTATGAACAATAGGCCAGGTCAAGTGTCAACAGATAATTGAGATGATCTACCGTCTTCTTTTGTAAAGTTGAATGATAATGATACAAACGTATTCACTCCCACTTTAGAACATAGATGTTATCATTAATTTCTCTCTTTCTCTCTCTCACTGATCACAGTCATGTTACCGCTTCTCTCTTGTATTGCCCTTTGTAATGCTCTTTGTTTTGGTCCTCCTCCCAACTAACTTTACCTACATGTACATGTATAGCATATCGTATTCTCGTCTTGATATGAGTCTCATAGAGGACAACATTTTAACTAGTATGTGTTGTCTGGAGCCAGTATAGGGCATAATTTCAGTGTTAAGTGATATGAGTTAACGCCCTTCTGGTGGACATAATGAACACAAGGAAATTTATTTCTCCCCTGCTTGCACTTTTAGTTCTTTAACTCGAAGTTACTTTTACTTTCAGAATAATGTTTATGGTTATACTGAATGTTTTCCCTTCTTTAAAGCTTTCATTGCAGTGAATCATCGCTATTGTGGGATGTAGATCACTTTACTTAGTTTATTGCTGATGGCATATAGGAAAGTTTAACTTTTCCTTGGTGCTCTTTCTTTTGCTCCTGTATCTGAAAATCAAATATACTTTCTTATTAAATTAAGTTGTTATTCTGTATGTTTTCCCTTTATACAGGTCTCATGGTAGTGGTTCATACAAACATTGGTATATCTCTTTCGTGGGATGGATCTCATTTTGCTGAGGTCGTAGCTGATGGGATATGGGAAGGACTCCTCTGTGGATTGTGTGGTGATTACAATGGTAATCCTGATGATGAATTCAGGTAAGTCCCTTTCAAGACATCGCATCCCTCTTTCATACTCACCACTGGAGAGGGTTGGTTGATCAAGACTGGACCAAGTCCAGACCCACAACCATAATGAATGATATCAAGATCACTTTACTCCATGCTTAGCCCTTTTTCTAGCTGTTAATATTTGGGGTTGAGTTCACTTTGAATTTTCTATGTATGATTACAATGAAAACCAACTGCAAGTCAGTTTGTGATGATGATTATCAAAATGGATATAGATATCGAACCATAACACTTATTTGGGACTTTTACATTGCACAATATTAATTTAAAATGTACTTTACCTGTAAAACAACTAAGCCATCTGTATTCCCATATATAACTCAATAATGGCACTCGTAATAACAATAATTATTATAATTATTATTATTATTATTATTATTATGACCAGTGTGTTGGCTCAGTCAGTAGAGCGTCCGCCTCACAAACGGGAGGTCGTGGGTTCGAACCCCGGCCGCATCATACCAATAGACGTTAAAAGACGGGAATTGGTGCTACCTTGTTTGGCGTTCAACAATAAGGGATAGAGCAACGTCGATCTGGCGCTGCTCAGTGATGCCGGGCTCACGATCAATTGGGCAAAAGGATTTCTATTTTCAGTTTAATAAAATTTGGAGTGGACTTAAAAAGATTATTATTATTATTATTATATTATTATAATAGTGGACTCTTTTATAGCAATGATTTCTGTTAGGCATGACACTCCTGGTGCTCCAAAATTATTACTCCGGCTTCCGGATGCTGCCATTATGTTGCTCTAGCACTGTTAGAATTATATTCCTGCCAGGTAACCATTTACTTTGCATGGGTGTGCCAAACGAGATTAATATCTTGCCATAGGATGCTGCTGCTGCTGCAGCAGGGATTTGAACCCTGTACCCTGTGGTTCACAGTCCAGAGACCTAACCACTAGACACATAACACCTCTTTGTTTATATGTAATACAGGGCTTCTAATGGAACACTGTGTGGCACTGCATCTGAGTTTGGAAACACGTACTTGGTAGGCGATTACGCTGAATGTTCATGTCAAGAGAGCGTAGAGCAGACCCCTTGCATCAGAAACGATAATGCTGACATGGAATTCATGGCTAGAGAAAGGTGCAGCATACTCAAGGTGAGTTTCTGTTTCAATTTTAACTTCCAAATTTAAATCCAGTTCAGTTCAATTTCTAATTTCTGGATAAAATCCAATCCCAATCCATTCCGGCGACAATTATTCCAATTCCCATTTCAATTCCATTCCAATTTCCCATTTCAAAAACATTACGATTGAATTCTAATTCCTATCCCCATTCCAATTCCATTCCTGTTCCAATTTAAATTTTATTTACATTCCCAATCAAGTTCCTTTCTTTTTCTGAAATAAATTCCATTCACATTCCCATTTAAATTCCATTCTTTTTCCCATTTCAATTTAATTTACATTCCGATGTCAATTCTATTTCCATTTCAATTACATTGAATTCACAACCATATCTCAAATCCAATTCTATTTAACTCCAATTCCCGTTAAGAAGATATTTAGTGGGAGAGCTCTCCATGTCTGCAACAATTTAATTTTGATGAAGTCGGCTGAGAGTTTTCCCCTTTTTAAGTGATCTCTACTTGTAAAATGTCAGAATTTTCATACAATCCTTGTCCTTGGCCAATTGATGTAAAGTTCTCCACAAATTTGTTTCACTTGTTTTTCTGTTTCTACTCGGGCAAAAGAAGGGAAAACTCCCTCTATGTTGTTTTCACTTTTTGTGTGTAATAATACCCCCTTTCTATGTTTTTACTCACTATTTACAATCAACAGGAAGAACCGTTTGCTGCTGCACATGCATTAGTCCCACCTCTGCCCTTCTTTGATGCTTGTATGTATGATCTGTGTGCCTGTCCTGCCCAAGAGCGCTGTCTGTGTGATGTATTAACGGCCTACTCTCATGAAGCCAGAAAGAAAGGTATCATGATAGACTGGCAAAGAGACAACTATTGTGGTAAGGAGATTTTTACTTTAACTCTTTTCTTGTATTTGTTTTTGAGAGAATTTCTTAGGAAGCATTCGATCCAGCTGGGTTGTTATTTTGATTGGAAATGTATTTTCTCATTGAAATTCTTTTTTTCCTACTTTTATCCAATATTTCAGTTCAGTTCAGTCTTTATTTCCACTCTTAAGAACTATGTACATGAAATATATAAACAACAGAGCATCATCAATAAGAAACAATACAAAGCAATTAGACAAAAGGAATTACAAGAATGAAGGGTGAACAATAGAGAGCAACCCCAACATAAGTATAAGAACGTGACTTTTATATCACTAAGATTTGAAACCTGGATTTGCATTCTAATTCTAAAGAAAATTTTATCTTACAAAAAAGTGGGCCTACCTTCAATATGCCGTAGAATAAAAATTGAATTTAAATGTTTAGAAGACCAGATTTCAGAAATGACCGCAGTGAGAGCCCAAATGTAATTTAGTCCATGCAATAAGTCAATAGATAGGAGAATTGTAAATGGATTTTGATTATTCCATCTGCAATTTTATGTGTCTTCATTGACAATGTGCTTCATTTAAAATGATTACAAAGATGTATCATGTGTTCAAAGGCAGCAGGGTGTCCAGGTAACATAGCAAAATGTAATAGCACAGAAAGACCCTTAATTTCGACATATTTAAATGACAAATTATGGTAATATTAAGTTTAAATATGGTAGTATAGATATTTCCTAGAATAGATATTTCTTAATCCAGTGTCCTAGAAAGACAGTTCTATCACAATGCCATAAAACTATGATTTTCAACAATCCCAGACCCTTTCTTTCATAACACTGTATATTTTCCTAAGCTACCTACCTTTGTGTTTGAATATATATAAGTTAAATGTCTTTTGGCTCCCAACAGAGAATATACCTACTTGCAACGAAAATGTTTTGTACACAGTCTATTATGTGTATTCTTAGTATTTTTTCCTCATTTGTATTTTTCCAGCAATTTCTTGTCCAGAAGGAGCCGTTTACAACGAGTGTACCCCATCCTGCGTACAGACTTGCTCAACAGTGAACACAATAGAAGATTCTTTAGAATGTAATCAACTTGAGAATTGCATACCAGGATGTAAATGCCCGGCAGGAATGGTACTACACGATTTCAGATGTATAATGCCTGAAGACTGCCCTCTATAGTCTGAAGGTCTACATTCAAAGACTGTTTTTAAAAAAAAATAAAGGGCCTTCTTCAGCATTTGATGTGGAGTTCTCCTAATGCACATCTCAGTGTTAGTCCATGACCTTTTTACCTTGTGGAGTGGGGCAGAAAAACAATGTAATAATTTAGAACACTCTTAAAGAAATCATGAAACTTTCACGATCAGTATTTGATATGGAGTCATTTTTTTACTCATTATTTTGTTTGTGCACAACCTTCTTTCTCTTGGTCGAGAGAGGGAGGTAGAGGTAACTGGAAGTAATATTTTACATGTCCAGTAAAATAATGCTAAAGAAAAAAAGAAAAGAAAGAAAATCATGGAACGTTGTCAATTAGTGTTTGATATGGAGTCATTCTTTCTCCTTGATGTTATTGCAGAACTTTATCGACGGGGTCGGGCAGAGTATTTATGGATATATGAGTTTGAAACTCTGTCATGTTCCACATATTTCTGATTTGGATTTGGAGTTGCTATACCCCAGTTTATAGCACCTTGAAGTAATTTGCTGCTTTTGCGCAAATGCCGGTTGGTGAAATTATTGAAGCACTGTCGGTAAAACATTTACTTATCTGTATTCAAGTTATAAACAGTTGTTGTATGTTTTTCAGAAAGTATTTGCTTTATCAGCCAACCCTGCAGTCAGAACAAATGCTTTGATCTTACGTTTTCATTAAGGCAGAACGTACATGTAATTGAAAAAATCTAAATGGAATTGCCACACTTGATATGTCTTTACGCAACATGACTCATGGCTTCATGACGAAAATAAAGCTTTTATTGTACATGTACTTTAAACAAAATGTTCATGTATGCATTTCTGTGATATTTTTTATTCCTAGAATAGGTTAGGATTATTTGTGAATGGGTTTTTATATAATTTAATGATAGCACTACCTCTGTTTAAATATATTCATGTATTTTGTTAGTTTAATGATGATTTTATTTTAGATGTCTTTGTTGTATGCTTGTACATGCACCATTAGTAGCAAGAGTTGTAGCTGCTGTTTAAATACATGTACTGATAATTTTTTTGGCTCCTTTTTCTTATGGATTCCACAATTATATTAATTTTAGAATATTGCATTAATTCTGTAAAGAGATATTGCAAGTTTTAAAATCTAACTTCCATTTTTAAGAATTCGATATCGGGTTCTGTGCAGACCGCTTTAGTATGATGCTTCCCCCCTTTACGCTCATTGTTGATAATTTGAGCATCATAGAGTTGGGAATGAATTTGTACATATTCTAACGATACTCAAAAGTATTTTTGTTATTGCTCCCCTCTGGATAATCCTTCTTGTAACTGGTTACCCGGGAAAGTAGTTGACTGGATGTAGTAAATGGCATTTGTAAATTATTAGCTCTGGGTATAGTGTGATTTATTTATTTTCCTCATATTTTTCATTTACTGAAAATTTATCATTTTGAAGATAATGGATGCTTAATCTATTACCTAACATCAAAATGATTTTTCCTAGAAAGTTTTAAGTTTTGTTAATTTTAGTTTGGTTTAGCTTTGCAATGTATATATAAATATAATTATCTTAATGTTTTATTTTTAACTGAAATTATTGTTTAGTATGCTTTCAGAATACTTCTACTTCGGTGGAAGGAACACACACTGAAATGCCTGGCTGGTAAACCTAGATCTCTTTATTTTCTAACATATTTATAAATATTGTTGAAATTGAATAGATATGCTGCTCTTATGGTGCTATGTCCCTGATACGGAGTAACCAAGAAGGTTACATAATCAATATAACTTATTGTATTTTCTCATTAATTCTACTACTTTGCAGGGTACCTCTCATTTTGTATTTCAAAGAAATGTTTCTTTGAAAGACAGTCATGAATTGATGCCATTGTAACTGTATAATAATGCTTATTACTGTTTCTCAAAATCTGATATTGTGTCATGCTTTTTATTACTCTGGTGCCGACTTTGGACTCTTAAAAAAAAAGATTGTTGATTTTAAAAATGGAAATAAATATTAATGATTATGTATGATACTATGAATGAAATATTGTTGTGTCATCTCTTAATATGTTTGTCCTATCTATTCTTCTTTATTACGTGAGAAAGTAAATGTCACCTGGTTAAGCCAAAGATCACAAAAACAGTCTATTGCCATGTGAAAGAGAATGGGGGAGGGGGCAGATTACAAATTGAATTAAAAAAAGTCGTACGGTTAAAAATTAAATTAAAAAAAGCAATACAATGTAACACTTCAAAACACTTAAAACATCCTTAATTTCAAATTTGTGTGTGATAACTTCTGAGGTAGCTGAAGCGGAACATAGAGGCAAAAACACATGGGTCCGCAAGGCAAAAGGCAAAGTAGTGATGTTTGTTAATTTCAAGTTCCTTCTTGATATATCTGAATGAGAGTCTAGCTAAAACTAAGCTTCATGGTGATGGTATATGCACTTATAAGATGATGACGTGGATCCTAATCAAATAATTGGTTGAGAGCGTACCTGTGACGAGGCATTTATTTTGCCTAGCACGTAATTTTGATAAAGACCGGTCAATTATCAAATGCCAATGACTGGTCATTAGTAAAATCATTTCATAAAACATTATTTTATTAAACAAATAAAAGATAATCTTATAAAACAAATAATACACATCATTTTGTTCGGGCATTAGTAAAATTACCCACACCCGGTACCTTCAAAACAATCCAAAAACCTTTGGCTATCGCCTTGAGCGTGTTAGACTGTTCCAAAAGTACCTTGTGTGGGTAATTCTTACTGATGCCCTCACTGCTTTATCCTAATGATGTGGTTCTTCCTCTGTGATAAAATTATAATTTTCAGCAATTACACATTTTGCGCTCTAGAGGCATCTTTTTGTGTCTCTTCATTTTGGCTGAGCTACAGTGTGGCAACTGTTTTTAAAAACATAAAGAAGATTATAAGAGACCCCTTTGAATTAAGGTTCAGTGTTCTATGAGATGTGGATTCAATAATCACAAACCATTTAGTTAAATGAAACTTAAGGTTGCAATAAAAAGAATGTAGAGAATGAGAGATTGAGGTGGTAGAAAGGGGAAAGATGGCTACTGGAGGGAAGGGAGCAAGAGAGAGGGAGCATGAGAGAGAGAGAGGGGGGGGGGGGGGGAACTTTATTTGATGATTGCAAGAGGTTTAATGGACTTCAAATTAATGAGTAGTGTAGTATGCAATATTGGTATTCATTCAGATAATTCCACAGGGCAGCCAATCAATGGACTGAATTACATGGATTTTAACTCTTAAGCTGCCACCCATACAATGCAACCAGTGCCACAGTGCTAATTCCTATTGTGCCACAGTGCTTATGCTACGTTTACAGTATGTTCCCGGCGGCCACGGCAGCCCCGTTTGCCCGAAACGTAGTGCGCCGTGGGATTTACACCAATTTTATCTCTGGATTCAAGTTTTGTTACGTCTTGCCAAGTTTTCTCACGGTCTACCACGGTATCCGTGGCGGGCCGTGGGGGGAAGGGGATGCTGAGTCCCGGAGGCTCCAAGGCGCACTACGGTTCAGCCCGCGTTCTACCACGGATGCCAGAACGTTCCCTCCCGGCCCGTCACGTTCTGATGGGGTCCCTCACGTTTCCCACGTTCTGATCAAGGTCTGACACGTTTTTCACGTTCTGTCAAGGCTTTGTACGGATGAAACGTGGACGCAGGGCAGCTTTGGAGCACGTTTGTGCCGGCGGTATAAAAAGAAGGTCTCCCAAGCAATAGCAATCATGGTATTCTGAGACCTCGCGTTGTGTCAGACCGTAGTAGAACGCAACGCGCCGTAGCGTGCCTGGCGTTTAAACCGTCCCACTACGGACCACCCCCAAGTTTTGTTACGGCCTATTACGGACTGTCACGTTTTGTTACGTTCACCCCGGTTTATTACGGCCTACTAGGTTTCTCATCCGCACCGTGACTGCCGTGGCAATTTTTTTGACAGTTTAAAAATCTGACACGGTATCCACGGCAATCACGGCCTGTCACGTTTGCCCATACGGCCCCCCGCGTTGTGTCACGTCAATCCCGTTTCGTCCACGGTGGCCTGAAACCTGGTTGCCGTGGCCGCCGGGAACATAGTGTAAACGTAGCATAATCTCCTGCGTGCCAAGTTAATTTTAAGGTTGGTTCAAGTGCGTGTTATTTAAATCTTTACAAAAAACAAATCGCTGAATTACTCGAGAAAATCCAATCTGACTGTTGTATACAAAGACGCGTAATCCAAAACCGATAATCTGATGCACGCGATGGTACTTTCAATAGCGCTGCAAAAGCACTCAGCACGGTGAAATGGGCATGAACAATAACTGTTATTACATCTGCGCGCTAGCGCGCACGAAGCACCGTAGCGGTGGCTCGCTAGCATGAACGTGGCTTTCAATCGATAGCACGCTCGCGTGCACATGGCACTATAACAATAGCGCGCTAGCAGTCTCATGGCAGGATAAGAGTTAAGAGACAAAATGTCTTACAAAGCTGTAGAAACGGAGAGAGATATATAAAGAGAGAGAAAGAGAGAGAGAGAGAGAGTGATAGAGAGAGAGACATAGCTAAAGATAGAGAAAGGAGAGAATGAGAAACAATGGTAAAGAGGCAGAAGTGTGATAGTGTATAGAAGAAGATATTATAAACTACATAGCAAGTGAGTGAATTGAGTAACTACTGTTGTGTCATTTGATACTTTATAAATAACGGTCAAATAGAAATAATTGTTGTAAGCGGAGGTAAAGATTAGGAAAAATAGAGGGGAATTGAGGGAAGGTGACAGAAAGAGTAAGAGCTGGTAAGAGGGAAGGAGATAGAGAAAGAAAGAGAATGAGAGAGATAGGGGGAAAAGAGGTAAGATGATTTGAATAAAGGGGAAAATACAAATTGACATCAATCTACGATATTTGGAGAATTGAGATGGTCTAGCGGCAAGTTTACTTGGTCAACTCTCTGTGTTCGCCTACAAACTGGCTCAGCTACTCGCCCCCGCACAGTGGGCCAGGGAGGAACCAAAGTGCGCCAAAACTAAGTTTGGGTGATTTTTTTTTTCCAATTTTTTTCTTGCCCAGTTGAAAGGTAATACATAGAGTAATACCTCAGTGAAATATTTAATTCCGGTATGCACAATAAGGGTATAAATTTACTACTTCAAACAGCAAAATCCTACATATTTACAGTTTTAGTGCAAAAGTGACTTATTTTATAAATCTTTCCATTCATCATGAAGTTTTTAAGTTATTGATATGAAATTGCTCTCACATAATTCCTAATAGTTCACTTCGTTGAATGAATGGGTTAAAATTAGTAGAAACACAATCTTCATGATATATAATAGGGTAATTCCCTGAAAAATGGACTAATTATCCATGTTTTTTATAAATCCAGAAGAAATGTTTAGATCTCCGCGGTGTACCGCCTAAATTTTAATACAACCATTTCCTCTGATGTCTAAGCTTTAAGTTGATATCAAATTTGGCTGCCCGATCTTGCCCGTTGTTATGTTAGACCCGATTTCCCTTGCCACATTGCCCCGAAAAAATGTGGGTTTTTTTGGTCCGCGGCTGAATCATGAAGGATTCGTGGTCATAAATCACGGCGTGAGGGGGCGCGTGACACTTGTTCTTACACCGCGGACCAAAATAAACACATTTTCGGGGCAATGTTGCAAGGAAAACGGCTCTAACATAATAACGGGCAGAATCGGGCAGCCAAATCTGGTATCAACTTAAAGCTTAGACATCAGAGAAAATGTTGGTAATAAAATTTAAGCGAAAATCCCTGGAAATCCGAACATTTCCTCTGGATTTATAAAAAATAAATCCCCAAACATGAGTTTTGGCGCACTTTGGTTCCTTCCTGGCCCACTGTGCCCCGGTTCGAAATTGAGTCACGTCTTTCGGATAGGTCCTACTTAAGACGTAAATAATCATATCTGATTGATACACGTCTGTTAAAACCTAATTATACACTACGAGGAGTAGTACCATCAGTATGAGTTGTATTAGAAATAGAAGAAATAATATCGGTGGTGGCGGTAGGAGTATTATTAGTAGTAGCAGAAGTAGTAGTAGCAGTAGTATTAGTGTTAGTAGCAGTAGTAATAGCAGAAGTTTAGTAGTTGTAGTCGTAGAAGTAGTGGTACTACTACTACTACTACTGATACTACTACTACTACTACTACTACTACTAATACTACTTCTACTACTACTGCCAAATTTCGTTATTTAGCACAATTTCAAAGGATGTGTTGATGATATCTTAATGTTTAGCGAAATATCGTTCCCTTTCTTTCATCACATTCATTTCTTTAGTGTGAAACGTCTGAATACAACGGACAATACATTACTGAAAAAAATATATAACATATCTATATTGATATTGTACGTATTTTTTTTTGTGGTGTGTGTGTGTGTGTGTGTGTGTGAGTTTCCTCGAAAGAAAAGTGCATAGATAAGTTCAAGATATTATACAAAATAACACCTCTATTTTGCAGCAATGAAATCCATTTCAATATCATGTAATGGGGAGATTATAAATATTTGTTGGGAATATATCCTTTTTGCCAAGACTGTTTGGAATTGCAGATTGTGGCTGCTTCACATCTAGAGTCGATATCTGTAGACCGACAGCCTAATAATCAACCACCCATGACCTGGAAAAGTTGTTGAATATAAGTTTTTTTTTCGTTGATTTGTGTTCTAGATGGGTATTTAAGTAAATTCAGCTTGGTTGCCACCTTGACAACCTTGGGCAGTTTCTTCTATTCAATTAGCATATGTGCAATATGTAATATATTGCTAATCTTAATCCAGGAAGCCTGAAAACATGGATAATACGACTTTTCAAGAGTTTTCTATGACGATGAATTCTAAAAAAAAATAATTAAGTAATGGTTTTGTCTTGAGTAGCATAATTAACATAATGAGTTAATTAGCATATGTACAGTATATGGACTTCATTGTCATCTAGAAAGCGTGAAAACCTTGTACTAAACAACTTTTCGAGGTCATGTACTTTATCTTTGTTAGTAAATGATACAGATAACAACTTTTAATTCTGTCAAGATTAAATCATAACAATTTCATTGATATTCCCTTGTCTAGTGACCTTTTATTTGGGGGAGGTTGAGCAGTCTACTAGCTTTTAAGTGTATTTTATCAGTACCAGATCCTGCCAACTTATACGAATGATCAACTTTACTTGTAGACCCCATCATGGTAATGTAGTAGCCATTCAATCGCTTATATATCTATGAACATTGAAACATCCACCCTTGTACATAACTGTTTTGGATAACGAAACCAACGCAGAACTTACTGGAATTATTTAATATTTTCTGTAAGAACTAATCTTCATTCACGCATTGAAAAGTTATGTACACAAAGCATATATAATTTTGTTTTTAATTTAAATTTATTCATTCATGCGAATCATTTTCTAAAAAATTAATCAAAGTAATAATATGCTTCTTTTCACACACTAAAACAACATGTATGATGCTGAATTTCATGTATTCAATAACCTTATATATACCGGTATAACCTTATATTTAGCTATCTAGCTTTTGGTAATACAAACCTACTTTCATTATAGACAAACAGTGACCATGATCACTTCCATCGATAGTACACATATCTCAATAATAATTTTTGCAAGAAACCTGTTGAGTTATACACTATTACATCATCATATATCATATTCAATTAAATGCAAGACAAAGGTCTGTAGAGTAGAACAAGTAACAAAGCATAACACATGGAAAAACAGGATATTTATTTACAGCACTGCCCACCCCAAAAATAGACAATATGAGTAGTCTTTTAAAATATATTTCTTTTAATTATTACGATTTACTCAATTGATGAAAATAACAACTACAGAATAGGTACATCAATAGATACAAACTCACACAAATTGATCATGATGAACTTCAAAATTGATAAAAAAGTAAACAAATCTTTAACACATTTCGATTATGATTACAATAAAGGAGAACTGCAAGTTCGGGTTGTCACTCTAAGGACTAAGAATTAATTCTCTTAATTCGAATGGAATACTTTACACTGCAATTAGAAGTATTAATACTTTAAAACAAAAATCCTATATTTGACTGGGGTAGGACAATGCTTAGTCGCTCTACCCCCACCCCTGCTCACAAAGCAAATATATATTACACGACTGGTATAAATGCAGTTTAAACATTATCAAATCGGTCGTACTTTCTTATCATTTCATTATTTTATTTTTTATTTTATTTCATTTCCAGAAATACAAAGAAGAAAACAAATTCTGTATAGTTAACTGATTGGAGGTTGGTTCTCCCTTTTACAGAAGGGGCTCTGCGAATTTGATAAACTGAAATCTAGCGCAAGGAAGAAATGTGAAACAAGTGTCACTGTTTTTGTATATGAATTAAAACAGAAGAGGTAGAAAATCTGTTAAAGGGAAGGGCACAAAAAAACATGATCAAAAATACCACTATGGGGCATGAGTATGCCTGTTTGAATGTGTTTTAAACTCGGTGAGCCGCGACATAATTTTAGAAATATTTCTGGCCCACGAAAGAAGAGTAATACAAAATCTAAATACTGCAAGGTGATAGATAACTCTGATAGGTAAAAATGTTGTTTTGTTAGGACATTATTCGGCTTAACATATTTTTTTCAATCGATATAACTTAAAATATCCA
The DNA here is from genome assembly GCA_035222895.1 of Strongylocentrotus droebachiensis. Classification (NCBI taxonomy): domain Eukaryota; kingdom Metazoa; phylum Echinodermata; class Echinoidea; order Camarodonta; family Strongylocentrotidae; genus Strongylocentrotus; species Strongylocentrotus droebachiensis. The sequence goes on along the minus strand of JAVYIG010000037.1, from coordinate 503,697 downwards.
AAACAAATTATTATCATTTGTGTCCAATAATCACTTCGTCTTGTGACAAATTACTTGTTAACCATTTCGTCCAATTACCACTTTATCTAATATCCAGTTCGCCCAATCTCCACTTTGTCTCATGGCTATTTATTTAATTACTCATTTAGTCAATTATTTATTCGGTCTACAATATACAATCAGATATTTGAATTGCTTTTGAAGCAGTTTGGTGTAGTTTCAAGAACTTCAAAATTGTTAAGAGTAAACAAATCTTTAACACATTTTGATTATGATTACAATGAAGCAGAATTGCAAGTTCGTGTTGTCACTCTAAGGACTCTTAATTCGAATGGAATACTTTACACTGCAATTAGAAGTATTAATACTTTAAAACAAAAATCCTATATTTGACTGGGGTAGGACAATGCTTAGTCGCTCTACCCCCACCCCTGCTCACAAAGCAAATATATATTACACGACTGGTATAATGCAACATATTTTACGCATGAGTGTTTAAAATCAATTTGAAGAGAGGGAACCAAAAAGTCATTTGGCGGACGGTATCTGAATTGCAAAGAGAAATCACATTTCTAAAAAGTTCATTGTTTGCCCTTTAATATGACACCTCAATCAGGAAAAATGAGCCAGGAATAACAAAGTTCAAATTATGCCCTTTAGTTCTGTTTGTTTAAAGTGATGCTTGCATTTCCATAATTTGATTAAACGAATTCGTTTTCACTGGCTGTCTGCCGTAGAAACAAACGGAATTGACACACGATTTAACTCCGTTTCATTTACGATCAGCCATAGACGAAACGGAGTTAAGTCTTTTGTCAATTATGCTTGATTGTTGATTTTAATGATGAATTATTGAAAATGAATTCATGGTTGATCTCTAATAAATTAATTTTAAATACTAGAAAGACGCACTACATGATATTTACTAATAATATGTTTATTGATTGTGACACGTTGGTTGTTTCTTCAAATGATAATGAAATTAGTCGTTGTAGTTTCCTGAAATTTTTAGATGTATCAATTGACAGTAAATAATCTTGAAATGAACTCATTGTTGCCATCGGCACGAACATTTGTAAAGGTATAGGTATTTTGAGTAAAAGGCAAACATTTTCCTTCAAATATTTTGGTTATGATTTGTAGTGCCATTATATCTCCTTATTTTAAATATTGTAAACTTGCCTGGAGATCCTCAACTGATCATGCAATGAGTAGACTATTATGCTACCAAACAAGAGCTATTCGTTTGGTCCTTACATGCCGACTATTTTGGTTATACTAAACCTTTATTTTTAAAATTAACACTTTTGAATGTCGTAGAACTTTGTAATTATAATTTCGCATTATTCATGTGTTTATTTTTTAATAATTTTATACCATTTAGTCTTTCCAGCAAATTTTGTCTTAATTCTGCAATACATTCATATAATACTCGAATTTCTTCTAATTTTCATTTATATAAAATAAGATTAAATATAACTAAAAAAATCTATGTTTGTTAAAGGGCCACAATTGTGGAATTAAATACCTCATGATTTCCAACAACATAAATAAATAATGATTGATTCTGTACACGGTCAGGTTTTTTTTTATTTTTTTTTTTATTCCCCCTCTATTTAGGCACTAGTTTTTTTATCACCTTTTTAAACAACAGTATTATACTGTATTTGTTGTTGTTTCCTATGGTAAATGTTTCTCTTCAACTTGTACGCTGTGTTTGTATTTTATATGTTTTTTATGATGTTGTTATGATGAATGAAACAAAGATCAAATACAATTACACTGATAGTTAACATATGTTAGAGAGCTTGAGGCGACTAAGGTAGGTTTGTTAACACCTGGCAACAAACCTTTCTTAGGCTCCTCAAAGTCCACTTCTGCAGCGGGATCCGTTGCTGCAAAGGATGCGCCCTCACATACAACCTCATCGTTACCGTATTGATAGCATTCTTCATTTCGATCATTTTCTGCCTTCCTTGGAACATTATCCCCGTAATGTAGTTTTTCTGACACTTGCTTTTTTTTATCCTGTATTTGATTAAGTTCCTCGTTTCCCTTCCATTTTTCACTTTGCAGGTCATTTACATTTGTTTCTGCCTCGCTTACTTCACACTCGAAGCCCTTTGATTTTGTTTTGACTTGCTCTCTTTTCTCCCGTCTCTGATTTAGGTGCTCGGTGTCCTCCCTTAATGCTTTTTCCCTGCGTGGTAATCTCTCTGACCATTGCTCATTTTCATGTTTTACTTTCCTTAATTCAATGTTCGAGTCATGTGCTTGCTTTTTTAGTTGACTCTCCCCCTTCATTAAGCTTAGCTCTTTTTCCCCCTCTCGTTTATTTACTTCCTTTTTCGTCTTCCTTAATATTGCATTTTCCCTTTCTAAGTCTTTTAACACTTGCTCTTTTTGCTCCTGTATTTTTTTTAGTTCCTCTTTTGTCCTCCACAATGTATTTTCATCAGTTTGAAGTTTTGTTTGTGTGTTATCTAGTTTTTGTTGCGTCTTTGCTATCTTTTCGTTAACAGACTTCAACTCCTCAGATTTCCCCATCAGATTTTTCTGGATGGCATCAACGTTACTTTCGATTTTTTTTTGTTCACATTTTTTTTGGCTGATATTTTCTTCGCATGCGGCTAGTTCATCCTCCTTACAACTGAGCTTTTGTTTAAGTGTTCTTATATTTCGATGAAGTATTTGGATGCGACCTCTTGCTTCTTTCTTCAGCTCAGCCTCATACTGGTGCTCCCTTTCCCTCTGAGTTTTATTCCGTGAGAGAGAGCTTGGCATCTGGACACCCCCCGGAGAAACCGTGACAATATGATCATTGTATGCGCAATCTAGGAAAACTTTTAGCAGCTGCTGAAGACAAGATGCATCGGCCTTCCCGCTAACCTCTACTAATGTAGGGCTTGTCCTTTCTGAACATGAAAAGAATAACGTTTTACAGTAATTGACCTGGTAGCATTGCATCTCAGACTGGTACCTGCAGGGGATATATTATTAGTTAATGTGCATTTAATGGAGCACATATTCGTAGTGGCTTATAATCTTCCGTTGATGAATAATTCATCTATTTTATTTCCAAGTTCCGACAGGGTAATAGATTAACGCATCATACCCCTTGTATGCCAAAGTCAGAACAATTTGAAGTAAGCAAGGTTAAATCCCCTCATGAATGATTTGACACTGAAAGTCACTCGGATTTATTTTCTTTCCTAGACAAACTTATATCAACCCAATTACTCTGATAGATTGTTTAAAATAGATAAACATCAGTCTCGATTTGTCATAAATGTCTTAGGGGAAGGTGTTTCTTGGTTAAATACAAAACGACTCTGTTTTTCCATTTAGAAGCAAGGGACGGAAAAATAATCGGCGACTGTAGGGATTTGTTTAAACTAGTGATAGTCAGGTTAAGATATGGTTTGACCCCAAAAAATTGCAACAAAAGGTTTTTCAACGGTTTCTAGTAGTATTTGACCTTAGGAATAACATAAAAGTATACCTAAATCGAAGGTTCAGAAAGCTGTTTTTTTCAAGATGGCGTCCAAGATGGCCGCCGTTACCTAAAAATGGCCATTAATCACTTATTATCCATCATAGAGACATAATTTTGGTGTCTATCCCATGGTTTTGGGGGTCAGAGAATCCATTGAGACAAGTAAGAATGGTTTTTGATGGTCTAGGAAACACCAAAATCCAAGATGGCGTCCAAAATGGCCGCCATAACATAAAAATGGCCATAAGTCACTTACTATCCATCCGAGAAACATAGTTGGGGTGTCTATGCTATGGTTTTCGGGGTCATAGAATCCATTAGGATAAGTTAGAACGTTAAGCAGTGGTTCAGGAAACCACGAAATCCAATATGGCGTCCAAAGGGCCACAAACCACTAAGATTTCTCAATAGAGGGCGCCCTTTATAAACACGAAAGGAACTTATAATGTCTCTCTCTCACCCTTATGGTGTCACTGACTCCGCCCCCTCCAGAAAAAGGGTCAATTCAACAATTGATAGGTCAGTGTCAACACTGAGGGAGTGGCCGGCCGAGGCAGGGGGGGGGGGGGGGGGGGTGAGTGGCAAAGACAAAGTAACAACTTAATAATAATATCTAGACACACATTAATAATACCTACCAAACAATTAAAATGTTTAAAACCTAGTGTTGTTCATGTCATCTTATAGCAAATACACATGCAAATCTTCATAATGTTCATTCATGTTGATGAGGAATATACTTTACTAAGGAAAAATCATCTTCTGCTTCAATATCAAGTGACTCGTTCTATGGATTCTCGAAGTAAAGCCCACTTTTCACAATTTTCACAATGCAAACATCCGACAATTTTGGAAATTTTGAAAACACGGACCCACGTTTAGGGATATTTTTGTTAAAAATGGGACCCTTGTTTAGGGATTCTTGGTGAAAAAGTGAGTCATCAGCGCGGCACACGTCGGTATCTCTTAATATGTGAGTACCCCCCCCCCCCCGGTCTACCAAGTCATGGCATGGATGAAGAGTGAGAAGACATGGACGTCACAGACTGGGGCTGGAAATTAGAGGACAATCATCTGGTTCCACTAATGTCAGTACGGAGGCTGCACCTAGTAATCTTCTTAAGTTGATTCATTGCGACTTCTGTACTGCTGCTTGTCAGGCCCGTAGCCAGAGTTTGATAGTTTTTTTTTTGGGGGGGGGGGGGGGGGGAAGGGGGGCATATACATGTAATTGATCAACGTCCTGGGGAGGGGTCTGAAAAATTTCAACCGATCTTGGAAATTTGTTTGGGGCATGTGCCCCCCTCCCCCCGTGCCCCCCCCCCCGTGGCTACGTGCCTGATGCTTGTAGCACACCTCGCTATACCTGCAGATGCTACGGACAGTGTGTGTGTGTGTAGACCTTGCCAAGTTGATGTATGCCACAATCCATAGAACGAGCACTTGATAGTGAAACAGAAGATGATTTTTCCTTACTAAAGTAAATTCCTCATCAACATGAAGGAACATGAATATCTGCATGTGAATTCGCTATAAGATGACATGAACAACACGAGGTTTTAAACATTTTTAATTGTGTGGTAGGTATTATGAATGTGTGTCTAGATATTATTATTAAGTTGTTACTTTGTCTTTGTCACTCCCCCCCCCCCCCCCCCCCTCGGCCGGCCACTTCCTCAGTGTTGACAATGACATGTCAATAGATGAATTGACCCTTTTTCTGGGGGGGGGGCGGGGTCGTTGGCACCATAAGGTTGAGAGAGAAGCATTATAAGTTCATTTCCTGTTTATAAAGGGCTCCTTCTATTAAGAAATCTTAGTGGTTTTGTGGCCCTTTGGACGCCATTTTGGATTTCGTGGTTTCCTGAACCACTGCTTAACGTTCTAACTTATCCTAATGGATTCTATGATCCCGAAAACCATAGCATAGACACCCCAATTATGTTTCTCGGATGAATAATAAGTGACTTATGGCCATTTTTAATGTTATGGCGGCCATTTTGGACGCCATCTTGGATTTTGGGGTTTCCTTGAAAATAACAGCTTTCTGAACCTTCGATTTGGGTACACTTATAGTATGTTATTCCTGAGGTCACATACTACTAGAAACCGTTGAACAACCTTTTGTTGCATTTTTTGTTTGGGTTGGGGTGTTTTTTACCGTATATTGACCTGACTATGATCATAAACTTCTAATTCAAGTGAAATAGGATAGTCAAAGAGAAGATTTCCTAATCTGAAACGTAGTTCACTATGGGTTGCTGAGATTTTCTTCTGTATTAGATTAGATACTGCGTCAGAAAAAAATATGATAAAGATTTTCTAGGTAACACAGTTTCGATTGAAATTATAATGATGGTTTAACCAGGTAGTAAGAGGTAAATTCAATATTTTGGGAAATAGGGATACCCACCGTTTATGATCTTTTCGAATGCTTTGTAGTCTTTCTCGGAGAAATTTGGTGGAACTCCATTCCTGTAAATGATACCACACAAATGTAAATGAGCAGGGTAATATTTAAGTAATATGGACTGCCTTCAGGGCAATACGACATATATCGCCCGAACCCAAGGTGAGTGCGATATTGCCCTGCAGTCAATATTACTATAAATAATCACATCATACATCTAGAGCAAACAAGAAACTCTTACTATCTTATTCTCTTAAATTATGTAGGCTACACAGGGTTTCCTAGCATTAGAAGTTGCAAAAACATCGTCAAATCAGCACTTTGCATCCAGTGTTTGACAAATTTTCGATACAGTTGCAAACAGTGTGCCTAGGGTGTGATTGTTAAGTCACAATAGAGTTCGCGCAAAGTGCGCATTTCCTTATACGCGATGCGCGATGTAAATTACAACTGGCTCTATATTATTGCTCATTATATACCTCACTTAAGAAATCCAGCCATCTGATTAGTCGAAATTGCATTCATAAACTTTAACTATTCCTGTAAAATTGCCGGTAAAATTCCAAACCCAATGTAATGGTTAAAACAAATAGACCTAAAATCCCAGTTACCATGGTTACTGGGAAAATAGTTCAGTCTTGGTGAAATACCCATAGGTTCACATGTTAAAAAATGGTCTGAGCGATCGAGGATACCTTACGTGTGCGATGAATTGGTCGGTGATTTCAATACAATTGAATCTCGATCGATCTTACCGACAATTGTATCTTGCATTGTTGACATGGAGACGAAAACAAACTTCCAAAAAAAACATCTGCCGATAGATCTTGATCTAAGTTCGGGCCAATGCATTGCAAAAGTAAAAGAAGGGCCCGTTTAATGGAGCTGCCGCGAAGCATCCAGCAGGTGATGTCATAAGTTGACTCTTTTTTTTCCCCGGCATATAAAAGTATTAATGACTGCTTTAATGTTCGAGAAATATTTGTTTTTCTCAAAGCAGTCATTAATACTATACTAGTTTAACACGCATTTTGCCATTGACTTTTCAGATCGGGCTAAAATATTTGTTCATTGGTTTACTGTATAACCATATTGACCGGCAAATTACACACAAAATCCCATTGACTTTTCTGAGCGGGGTAAACTATTTGTTCATTGGTTTACTGTATAACCATATTGACCGGCAAATTACACAAAAAATTCCATTGAATTTTCTGAACGGGCTAAAATATTGTAATTTTGTTGGCTTATCCATCAAACCTTGAGGGCAATAACATTTAAAAATTGCCCTGCTCAGATGTCTGATACGGTTAATAATATAATATAATAGTGAAGCCTTGTATGGCGCTCACGATTGGCATATTGACACACCTGGCGTTCCATTGTTATTACTCTTGCATTAACACATTATTAATTTCAATGATCCAAACCCTCATCGTTTTTTTGTAGTTGATAATTATGTCTTTTTTGCATTTTAAAAGATTGAGTTATTTCGGTTTAAAAAGACATATAAAAAATCATGATTGAAAGGTCCAAGGACCCAAATTGATCATGTGTACAAGTAATACAATAAACGTATAGATACAGTAGGCTTATGCCGAAAGGGTGGGTAGCGTCGCGTCGCGTTGACTTGAACACGACCATTCGTCCAAAGCCCCCCCCCCCCCCGGTTTGGCCGAAAGGGTGCGGTGACTAGTCTTCATTATTCATTATTAATTTCAATGATCCAAACCCTCATCGTTTTTTTGTAGTTGATAATTATGTCTTTTTTGCATTTTAAAAGATTGAGTTATTTCGGTTTAAAAAGACATATAAAAAATCATGATTGAAAGGTCCAAGGACCCAAATGGATCATGTGTACAAGTAATACAATAAACGTATAGATACAGTAGGCTTATGCCGAAAGGGTGGGTAGCGTCGCGTCGCGTTGACTTGAACACGACCATTCGTCCAAAGCCCCCCCCCCCCCGGTTTGGCCGAAAGGGTGCGGTGACTAGTCTTCCATATCAGTCATTTATAATAGATTTTAAGAAAATTATTAATATAAATTTTAGTCGTTTAAATTGAAATAATCAAAATAGAAACAGATTAAAAATTTAATAAAACTAGTTTTTACGTAGTCTCGCAGATCAGACGTTTATAAGAATTAAATCAATTAATAAATTAAATAAGTAGGCCTATTTAAAAATGTCAAATATTAAAGAAAGGGAACCGGGGCAAAGTGGACCAACAAATTTGAACAACCAGAACAGGATTACAACGCAAAGTAAAGAAAAACATTTTGTTTAACCGGAGTGTTGGCTCAGTCATTAGAGCGTCCGCCTCACAACCGGAAGATCGTGGGTTCGAACCCCGGCCGCGTCATACCAAAAGACGTTACAAGATGGGAATTGTTGCTACCTTGTTTGGCGTTCAACAATAAGGGATAGAGCAACGTCGATCTGGCGCTGCTCAGGGGCTGCCGGGCTCACGATCAATTGGGCAAAATGAATTTCCGTTTCGGTTTAATAAAATTTGGAGTGGACTATTAGGCTATTATTATTATTATTATTATTATTATTATTATACTCTTAGCTAACGACAACCACTAACAAATGACACTAACAATGTTTCTCAAATAATCAGGTTTATTAAAATGCTATGAGCTTGAACAAAATAATTAAATCCACCTTGCCCCGGACCTCCGGGGCAAAGTGAAACACCATGTAAAACTATGAAAATATTCTGTATGAGAATGATGACAGAAAGGTATATTGCAGTAAATAAAGAAATATATGCGTGCTTTATTGACTACTCTAAAGCATTCGACAAAATTCACCACGACAAATTGATTGAAAGCCCACAAAAAATTAATCTGGATGGTAAAAACATACGTCTCATATCTAAATTTTATTGGGAGCAGACAGCTGCCATCAAAATTAACAATGAAATTACAGGTTACACAAAAATCAAAAGAGGAGTACGTCAGGGATGCGTAATGTCCCCATTTCTGTTCAACTTGTGCACAGAGTTGGTATTTAGGGAAATTTCAGATATGAAAGGTGTTAGTATTGGGGGAGTAAATATTAATAATTTACGTTATGCTGATGACACTGTACTTTGCGCAGAGAATGAAGCAGAGTTACAACATGTATTGGATATTATAAAAGTCAAATAAAAAGAAGAATAGAAATTGCTCGGAATACATTTCTGGCAATGAAAGGATTATTCACAAATAGAAACGTGAAATTTGCGCTTAGGTTGAGACTAGTCAACTGTTATGTATGGTCTGTCCTATTGTATGGAGCAAAAACATGGACAATAAACAAGGCCATGGAAAAAAGAATAAAATCTTTTGAAATGTGGATCTACAGAAGAATGATGAAAATATCCTGGAAACTAATGAAAACCAACAAAGAGATATTGCACATGGCAGGGCGTAAAGAAATTGCACTAGTAGGATTAGTTAAGGAGAGAAAAATCAAATACTTTGGTCATGTTAAAAGGCACCAAAACCTCTGAAAGGTGTATTGGAAGGAAGAGTGGAAAGAAGTAGACCTAGAGGGAGACCCAGAATCAAATGGGAAGATAATGTCAAGAACTGGAGTGGACTAGCAAGAGTGCACCAGAATTGCAGAAGTAATATGGAGTAATTGCAGAGTAAAATGGAGAGGTGTTGCAATCAACCTCCGAACCGGGAGAAGATACTCAGATAGATAGATAGAAAGGGGGGAAAGATAAACAAAGAAATTAAATGTTAAGAAATGCGTGTATCTTGTTGTAGCCACTATGAGTAAGTTAAACAGTCTTGAAGCTAATGTAGGCCTATATGTTCCAAAACAGGGTACATGTTGATAGGAAGCAAACGGATGTTTCGCGGACACAGTATATTAAACCTACAAATTCATCATAATCGTATTGACCAGGTCCACTATATAAAATACCTTCGTGCTACAGTAAACAAATAATGCACAGGTTTTAGTGCGTCGGGAGGAATTGTGTGCACAAGGTACCTTTGAATGGTTTTAGACCAAATTTAAAGGTACCGCGTGCAAACGATTCCACCGACCCACGAATGAAACCTGTGCATTATCTGTTCTATAAAATGGGGCTCCAAAAATCTTTAAAATAATAACAAATCTGTTATTCGACAGATTTACCTAGAGCATGGCAAAATCAAGCTAAATCCAGAATTTTGTTTCAGAATTTGAGACAAAGTTACCCGGTCCCTTTAATATACATACTGTACTCTAAAAAAAAGGTTTAAAATATATAAACAAATAATGGAAAAGAAAATACAAAATTAAAACCATTATAAGAAAAACACAAGAAAAACAAATAATTATGAAATAAAATAAAAAATTATATAGAAGAAAAAAACTTATAAGAATTATTTATTTAAAAAAAAGATATCGGTGGTATCGATTCCCGATTTCGCGTGCATCAAGTAAAACTATTTACCATGATTTACTATTTTTAATGTTAATTTTTTTGTAGATATATAATGAATGGTTATGATAAACGAATGAAAAACATACATTCATTATTTGTTTTATACAACATCGAAGAAGATCTAATAGAATGTTAATCAACAAATTATGCTTTACTCCTTATAGTAAAGATGAATTAAAGTTGGAGTCAAGCCTTCTCGATTACACTCAGATTGCCTTCGCGTCAGATACATGCAAGGATAAGCGCACGGCAGAGAGGAAAATGCACGGCGCAAATAACCCAAAATCCACGCCCGTGCAATATAACATCTATTGAATATCATGTGACCAACAATCCTCCAATCAAGTGACAAGGACCCACGTAGGTGTTGTATAATATAGATATATTGACTGCTGCGAGAGGGATAGCGGCGCGCCGAGCGGGTCATAGCAGGATATAACGTCCCCGAGAGCCAGTATAGAAACAGCTATGCATCAAATATTAAAGCAGTCCATATATCTTTTATATACGGAATTCACAAAAAGACGTATACACAAAATTCTTGCCTTATTACCCTTTTCTTGAATAAAGATTAGTTAAAACATCACAGATAATCTGAGACACTGTCTCTTAATCTTCGGTAAAAAGTTGCTGGCATTTTATGATCATTCGGGAATCGCATTCACTGTATGGTGTCCGCGCTCGCACAAAGAAACGTATTACACCTAGACCAATGGGGATTTCATTAAAACAATTAACTTGAACCGTTACCAGGAGCGCGTAATTTTTTTTCCACTTGAGCTCCGGACCCCATTATGACTCATTTGCATAGAGCCAATCAGACCTCATATTGTCAATACATTTAACGGATGCGAAATTCGAAACGGTGATGCGAAGCAAATTTATTATAGATCTACACCTCTAATGATATCAGCTAATGTAATTGCTGTGAAAAATTATCAATTATCAATTAGCACGAAGCTAAAATTACTCTAGCAATCAAAGGTAGGCCTTATCGTCATCGAAGCCACTATATAGGGACTCATTTCTTTTACAGTTTAGAATTTATTATACATCTAGACTATATACACCTCCTAAAGGCTCTAATAATATCAGCTTTATTTTGTTACTTCTTTTATTGCAGGACTTCTTACCTGAGAACTATGAACATCACAGCAATTCCTTAAGCCGATATTATTGGAGCCTTTTAGAGGTGCAGATATCAATAATAAATAATTTCAATAACTATAATCAATTTCTCAACCGTAAAATCTTTTAAAAAGAGTCCCTATATAGCGGCTTTGATGACGATAAGGTCTATCATTGATTGTCAGAATTTTTTTAAATTAGTGCTAATTAATATCTTTTCACAGCAATTTCATAAGCTGATATTATTATTAGAGGTGTAGACCCATAATAAATTTGCTAAAGGTAGACATGCTAAAGCACAAATGTAAATATTACCAAGTCTAGCTGTGCCATGGGTATGCATGCACACCATGCATGCTGGCATAGGCAAGGCGCTGTTCACATGTGAGGACCTTCGCATCGAACCCTTTCGCATCCGTAAAATCTTTACAAGCTAGTTATTGACAAGATGAGATCTGATTGGCTGTATACAAATGAGTTCATTCTGGGGTCCGGAGCTCAAGTGGGAAAAAAAATTACGCACCCGAGGCAATGGGTATAGTTCGTTTTTTTGCGGATATGGCTAAAATCAGAACTCCAATTTCGACCAATCAGATGACTAGATTTATTCAACATACTAAGGAAATGTTTATAATAATTTATACTTATCTTGTGTTACTGGCTTTTCTTTTTACTAATAATCGTATATTTCTATTTAGTTCACGATAAACACAAGTTAAGGCTAAAGCGAGTTACCGTTATCAAATAAATAAATGAAATGAAAGGTACACAAAATAATGACAGATATCTTACATGTAGATGAAAACGGCACAGTGTATCAACTCCGATGATGGATCGAAACTGGAAATGGACTTGGCTTCAAGCAGCTCCCAGTCATCTAAAATATACCAAACGACATTTTTATATTAAGGTACATTTCAACACGTACGATCATGTCATGGAAACAAACTTAGAAAATTAAATTTAACGACTGAATTTAAATCATCCGTCAGGCTTTTACATTTCGTATTGGGATTGAGCAAGTAGCGTTGCCAATGAATTCAATAATTTCCGGTAGGGGTGAGGCCCAAATATTAATTTCTTCCCGAACAAATACACGTAAACATGAACTAAAATGATAAGAGGAAATAGTTATGCATACCTTTACATGAAAACCTTAAAATAGGCAACAGCCGATATTCATTATCATCATCACAGTAAAACTACTACTAATATTACTACTACTACTTCTACTAACACTAATACCAAATCTCCGGAATAGCATGAATAGCATGATACAAGATGGCGAACGAATAACACAGTGAACTGTCAACTCTCCCGATCTTTTGGAAATATCTATTGGAAATATCTGTTTATTGCGCGATTTTGATCATCCCGAGTCACCATGATGAAAGAAGCTGGAAGAACGACGCTACCACGGAAGGTTAGAGAAGACGGAAAGGGGAATTTGAAGCCAAAACCACATGATGTCAACTCTCCATCTTCCAAGGCTTCCCCGCAAGGAAAGCTCAACGGACGGATACGACCCAACCCGCCAACACTCCAGGGCCCAGTACTCGTCCAAAGGCCGCCTCTGCAGCAGCAGGCCCATCGACAGTGGGGACACCCATCAGTTACCTGCCACCTGACATTCCGAGCATTCCTCATGACAAAGAGGATGACGTAACTACAGCAGCTGGAATTGCCCGATACTTCAAAGAGGCAAAAAAGAAATTTGAATGTATGATACAGAAAGCAGTGGAATCTCTCGTCGAAAACATCATGCTGGTCGAGACAAAGCTAGGATCGGCAATATAATTTGAAATTCAGATAGTGACGGAGGTTGGGGAGAAGAATAGACAGCTGGAAAAGAGAATGAGTAAGCTTGAAAAGGAAGTTCAAGCGTTGCGACTGGAAACAACAAAGCAAACCTGAGCAATCAACAAGAGCGAGCGATTCTCCAGGCGGAACAACGTACGCATCGTTGGAATCCCGGAGCCTACCACCGGCAAAGAGGACTGCGTAGCTCTCGTGGAAAATATCGCGCAGGTCAAGTTCGGGCTCGACATCAAGGTTAAAAGAGCACAGCGAGACGGGAAGTCATCACAAGGTCGCCCAGGGCACATCTTGCTCAAAACCCTCTCGTATATCGTCAGAAAATCGATTTCATGAGGAACCAGCGTGAGAAGTTAGCGGATGAAAATTATTATATGTCTGACGACCTCACCTACGAAGATCTCATCGAGAAGAGAAAATGGAATACATCCGTTCAGGAACTGTATAAGAACAACGTGAAACTCCATTTTTCCGGTGGTAAATGACGAAACCATGCTGGAGTCCCGTACATCTTCAAGCCAACAAGTAACGCCAAGTAAGACTGTGGAATGAATGCATGTTTTTGTATGTATTTTACACACTCGATCGCTATGTAATAATGAATTGCTTCTTGTTTTCTGTGCACTTTTCACCTTTTTCTCTCCTCTATCACTCTATTTACTATTTGTTAATGCCTGATAAGAAGACCATATATAATTTGTTTATATTAATACGGAGAGTTGATATGTGACATACTGTTATTTCACTTATACATTGTATTACAATGTATCCATGTACCTCAGCTGGTACATCCTCTTTGACTTGCATCTTTCTTTTTCTATCTCCTCCTTTGTTGGTAATATTAATATCACTATTGCATGAAATGTGTCAGGTCATGGACGACATAGGTACATTATTATATAACGATGGTTGATGATGAAGAGATAAAACCCAAGTATACACGATGCCATAGCTTGTAAATATTACCTTTCTCATGAATTTAATTCAAATTTTCGTAAGATCTTCTTAAGAAGGCCGTACGAAACCAGCGCTCGTAGACCGTTCGTAGACCGTTCGTAAGATCGCAGATTGGTCGATGGTCTTGTCCAAGATTTTTTTTAACATCGTATGAAACCCTCTCTTCGTAAGGCGGCCGTACGAACGCCGTAATTACATCGTATGAACCACGCAAGATCTTCGTACATTAAGTAGGGTCGAGGGACAATTCTAGAAACTTTAAATTATTACGATGACCGTAAGAACGCCTCAAGTTGTTCATATAATACTCATACGGCGTTCGTAAGAACGCCTTACGAACGGAGATTGTTTATGGTCTTCGTACGAACGACTCCCGGCGTTCGTAAGGCGATCGTAAGGTGCTCGTAAGGTGTACGTACACAATTTATGCAAATTTTGAGTTTAAGCGGTTATAAAGCCAAGCGCGCGAAGTTCAAATCCTCACTCTGTTCAAAGTGTTCGTCGAGGGTGCATCTCCTGTCGAAGAAATATGGGACCAAAAGGCAAATCTGTTTGAGGGAAGAGAGGGAAGGGAAACAAACGTAAGGAAAGAGATGAGGAGGAAGGAGAAAGAGGAGGAGAGCAGCAACAGCATTTCAAGAAATGATGGCCATCGGAAGATCGGGAGGAGGCCGTGGAAGATGACGACGACGACGAGGAGGGAGAACCCAGGCGCGGATCAAGGATTTCTTAGGGAGGGGGGGGGGGGGGGACAAATTTGAAATTATGGGAGCAAAAAATTGGTAAAATTCGCATCACCCTACTCTTACATGCAAGCCCCTCTGAACGTTTTTCAAAGTGGGTGGGAGAGGCTAAAGTATTTACGATCAGGTAGAGCGTAGCATAATTTGGCGTAGGGTCTAGGGGCGACGCCCCCGGAAGCTCAGGTGGTATTAGCATTTAACTACGGTCAGATGAGCATATTTTGATACCTCATTATTTTGTGACACTCACAGGTCACTTTTCTTTTTTTCTCTCTTTCGATTTTTTTTTTTTTGGGGGGGGGGGGGGGGGGGGGGCTCGAGGCCCCACGCTCTGCCGTTTCGCGGGCCCTGACATGTAGGCCTCTAAATTAGCATATTTATAGTCTGACTGTAAATTTTGGAATTTGTCATTTTTCAACAAACCCATCAAAAAGTATAATTTACTGAAAAGTGAGGAAAAATCTCGGAAATTACGTCATTTCAGCAACATTTGCAAATCACCGGTATCGAATTGTATCCCCCCCCCCCCCCAGATCCACACGTTGTTGTCGGGATTAATCGCTACTGATCTCCCCTTCTTTTCACCCAGTTTTCTTTAATTTCTCTTTTTTGTTCCATTTAGCTCTCCTCTTTCCTTTTCCCTTCCTTCTCTCTTTCATTTGTTTGGCGGGGGCGGGGGGGGGGGGGGGGGAGGGGGGGGGGGGGAGGGGGGGGGCGAGGCCTCTACCGATCCACAACTTGTTGGCGGGAAAATTGCAACTTAAACCCCCTTCTTTTTCCTCTTATTTCCTTCTCTTTATCTCCTCTTTTCCTTTTTCTTTCCCATTCCTTCCTTCTTTTTTTTTTGGATAGGGGGGGGGGGGGAGGGAGAGGCAGGGGCCCTTTTGGCCCCCTTTTTTTCTTCTTAGTTTTCTTTCTTTCCCTTTCTCTCCTCTTTCCCTTTCCCTTCTCTTCCTTCCTCTCTCTCTTTTTTTTGCGGGGGGGGGGGGAGGCCCGCTTGCCCCCCCTGGATCCGCTCCTGGGGGAACTTTCAAGACGGCAGTTTATAGCGATAAAGATGAGGTAGCGGGGAAACTAAAAAGGAGAAGTATGACTTTGATGCCACCACAGAGCAAAAAAATTGTAGACTTCTTCGGTGAACATGACTGCTTTTATGGTAAAGTAAGTAACAGATATGCTAACAGCAAGTTCAAGAAACACTTAATGGAAACCTTGGCCACAAAGCTCAATACTTCTAGTGAGTATTCATTTCTATTATTATAGTCTATCATGCTTATTTTTTATCCCTTACACTAACAATTTCTTATGGTTATTGTCAACTCTGACCATAAACCGTTTCCTTCAAGTGAAGAATAATAAAATAAAAGAAGTGAAAAATAAGGAGATACATATTTGAGGTAACAGTTACCAGCCTTCCACTTTGTCACATTCCCTAATTGAGTATCTTTCTCATTCACATGTATTTTATTCAGGAGAGGTTGTTAATTTCTTCATCCTCCTCCTCTACTTGCAGATGCAGCTGCAGTTGCAGTTGTAGTCTTCTTGGCAAAACTGCCATCGTGAAATATTAAACTTTCAACAGTCGTAGAATTTTCGACAGTATACGGCAGCGCTTTTTTTGTAACCCGTCCAAATATACAAACAAAATCGTAAGATCTCTTTATGTGTGACTTGTGAATGCCGTGAGTTACACGTACGTTCACCTTGCGAGAACAAACACTCGTAAGGTGGCCGTAAGTCTGACGTAAGAAGAACTGAAGGCGTTCTTACGAAAAACGTACGAACTCTAGGGCCATTGTTTAACCGAAAATCACTTCGTTTCTCAAGAAGGTTTTGAGTTGCTCTTGCGAATTAAGCGGCGTTCGTACGAACTCCGTAAGAAGGACGTACGAAACTATGCCCCGTCTACGAATCTCTATGAATTCTGAAATTCATAGGAACAGGGAGATTCGTGCAAACGCATCGTTCGTATGAACATTTGTGACCGTAGCATTATCAGACGTTCAAATTAATATATGCATCCTTTTGCTTTGTTTTGCTAAATTACAAATATAACGGTATTCATAACATCAATCGTTTTCTCGATGTTTTACCAGTTATTAACTACATGTATAATCATGCTTAAATGTATGCTTAAGCGATTAAATTATGTTTGCTGAGGCTATCTGAAGGCATGAATATGTTTTCCTACATATTGGCATAATTCCTTTAGTCTAAGATTTGTTCAATTTTTGAGCCGAAATTGTTATTTTTAGTATTAAAAAAAAAAATCACATGGCAACCACCTCTAACTTGTTCCATTACTGTTTTTGCAAGAGTCATAGCATGGATGCCATACATTACCCCAGCATAACATGGATATTTTTCTAGACATTTATTAAGGTTTGGCCTATCTTCTATGACTCACTGCGCGAAAATTGCTCTGTAAAATCATCCATTTCAAGACAATTCTTCAATGATTTCAACAGGGTCTAAATAATAAGCGAACTTTATAACTAGGTCTTTGAGACCTGGCACACATATGAAACCATATAAATGACAACTGTCTACCAAAAATGCAAATGGCATTAGTCCTGATATGACCACAATGAAATGCCCTTTCTAATAATTTACATAATGTGGTCACACTGATCATTTTGAGTAAATAACAATTGAAGACCGGACACAATTTTGATTAGGATTATTCACATGGCATGTGTAGTGGTTCTGGTAAAGCTCTTGCAGACTTTTAAATAATATTTTACTTGTTGATGTTATACTCACATGCTTTCTCCTTGAAAATGAGATAATCTGCCTCCTCTTGCAAATCACTTTCGCTTAGGGTGTTCAATAGGGTTTTTTCTGTGGACCCCTCACAGCAAATGATGAGTTCAACATGGCTCTTGCCTTTGCTGTTTTTCACATCGATTCCTGCACATTTCAGTTTCTTAAATTTAATTGTCGTAGTATCTTTGTTAGGGCTATCTTCACTACATTGTGTGGTCACCTTGGACGATTTTGCATGCCCTTTACGAACTTTAGGTCGGTCTGGCAAAAGTCTAATGAAGGAATACATTGTTCTAGCCACATGGTCATCATTCATAGGATCCCCAGCTTCACAGAACAGGATATAGGCCGAACACACAATTACAGTGGGTTGTTTCTCCTTGAAATGTTCCTCGGGGTCTTTGGTTTTCTCCGCCACCCCGGTTACAATGACTGCAACACGATCTCTACCTGCATAAATGAATACAAAACGAATCGATGAATTACAATTTAAACATATTTGAAGGTTACAACCAAAATGTATTACTAATTGATCTTTGCCTAATTTGTGAGAAAAGAGTTTCGTTATTCACGAAAAGTCGGGTTTAATGTTTGTGAAATAAATCCTTCTTAACAATTAATGGTTTCGTCCTAATAATCATACACACCGTGCTAATTTTGTTACAGCAAATATAAAAAAAACGCGTCCTAATTTGTTTACGAATAAATATTATCGCAAGTGCTTGTAGGCAATACTAGCAGCCAGATCTGTCTACGTAAAATCTTATCTGTAAGACTTATCTCGCCTGGCGATATAAGTCTAGTACATTTAGCCGCATTGTACCGTCGAGATGTGTCTCCAAGATTAGCGAGCTAAGCCCGCAATTGGCGAAAAGTGTCTATAGGTTAAACAACGTTTTTTTCAGAAATCTTTATAATAATGATTTTGGTCCTAACATTTTAATAACAAAACGAATCAAATTGCGGACAATATTATGAGACTTACACTTTCTTTTTACCCAGCCCTATACCCCCTCCCCTCTCTATGTAAATTTAAGTGTTAATATATTCATTATCATGCTCACGACATTTATTCACGTTATTTTTCAGAAATCTTTACATGAAATTATTTGTCGTATAATGACGATATTTGAATTATTGAAGCGTAATGTCTGTAATGTAACTAGGAATTTTGATATATTCCTTATAGACCATGGGCCAAGCCTCGAAAATCCGCAGTTCCGTGGTCTCCCCCTGGGAAGTACTTTATTTTGTCCTAATTGATCACTGGACATATATCTAAGAACAATGGTGAAATGTCCCCATCTCTAACTTTGTACATTTTTTCACAACTTTGATATAAAGTTGCAAAAATCACTTTATGTGGCAGACAGCAATTCAACATTACTGTAAAATACTTGAATTCACTAAAAAGTTCCACTTTAGTTTCAATTTGTGACATCTGAATGACATTAAAGTACATATATCGTACAATAAATTCCACTCACGGCCTTGTTGGAAGAAAAGAAAAATACTTGAAAGAAAATTTAATCTTGACTGTTGTTACTCCTGGCAACTGTCCCAGTTTTATTTATTGTATGCACTTCTGTGTTATTGCGAGTGCTGTATCTCCGTGCTAATACATGTACGATAAGGTGATAAACTGTTTACGGTTGACCTCGTATGGTGAATGAGTATATATTAAAGTTCGAACAAACTTTATTCGGTGGACATTATAAATAAGGAACACTTTGATTCAGCAGATTGTAATGCCACTCAGAAAATAGCTTGTGTAGTCATTGACCACTTTAGCAAGTCAGCATAATGAAACAATTATTCAGATTTCAATTGCCTTAAACGAAATCACGTGATGATACTTTCAACACCGAGCATAAACTACACAATGTTACTTAACACCAAGTAATTATTAATGCATGCTTAAATCTTACTGGTGTTAAAAATAACACCAAAGGTGTCAACAAAATTCAACACCATACTGGTGTAAGAATTTGTACACCCTGGTGTTTACAGTGTACTTGAAAAACGGGGTTTACCCTAAACGATCGGCGGTTTATACCCAAACAAATATTCCCAACTAATCACTTACCCAATTATGTCGTAACTATAAATTTGAATCTAAATGGCTGTTTAAAAAACAATATTGTTATCCCGTTTCATCACTTACCGTTTTTGGTCCGATTTAAATAGTGAGCATTAATACCTGAGTTGGATATATTTTTTATTATCTTAGTTGAATCGTGAGGAGCTCTTCTTGCTACCTACTGCAACAAAATTAAGAAATGCGAAGCACACTATCTGAAATACTAAATTGTGCTGCTCCCCTTTGGAACCATCTACATGTATCCCCCCCCACTACCCTTTCCAAGCACATGAATACACAAGTAAATTATACAGTATTTGTGTAATTTTTTTTCTTCAATTTAAGTCACCTAATTACTATACAGAGTGAGTCAAAAAAAAGTTTACACCTAGAAAATTGCTAATTATTAAAAAAATCATCGATGAACATTAAACTGTTATATGTCTTATGAACGAGTGTTTTATCCCAATTCATTTGGTACCATTTTTGTGTGGTATGTGTTCACGCTTGGATGAACAGGAGACATTGTTTGCGAGAGTGCAAAAATCAAATTGCGCCAAAGTTGCCTATATGTTTGAATAAAACAATTGGTATTTGGGTGTTAATTCGGTCTTTGCACATCCAAATAACACCTCTAACAAAATTAATCATGCCACACATATCAAATATCGAATATCAAACTTCAACGAAAATTTGTGCGCGTGTGTGTGGGTGTGTGTGTGTGTGACTGTGCCCTTTGCAAAAAACATATGCAATGCATTTCATTTGATACATTCAATCTATTCTCTCACTCCGCTAATCCCAACATAACACATACTGAAGGCATCACTTTGGCGCAAGTCGATTTTTGCACTCTCGCAAACAATGCCACCTGTTCATCCAAGTGTGAACACATACCACGCAAAAATGGTACCAAACGATTTGGGATTAAACACTCTTTCATAAAATGTATAATAATTTACTGTACATAGATGATTTTACAAATAATTAGCAATTTTCTAGGTGTAAACTTTTTTTTGACTCACACGGTATAATGTGCTAATTTGAATCTCATGGGCTGTTCCATATAATGCTGCTACTCTATTTCATGTATATCATGGCTTTGGGTCCGAGAGGGTAGAGAGAAAGGATCCTTTTTTGCCACATCACATGGTGAGAGGGATGAATATAGACCATCTACTCATTACTTAGGCAAATGGAGGTGATTTAACAACGAAAGTAACTTTGAACATAACTACACACTTAAAAGTGTTACTGCAGGATCTGTGGTAAGTTTTTCGTAAACATAGTGGCCCGAATTCACAAAGCAAGGTTTGAGCTCAGACCAAGGTTTAAGTTTAAACCTCCTTTTGTTTCGCCAAACCTCCTTTTGTTATTTACAAATCAGGTTTATAAATAACAAAAGGAGGTTTGGCGAAACAAAAGGAGGTTTAAACTTAAACCTTGGTCTGAGCTCAAACCTTGCTTTGTGAATTCGGGCCATAATGTATAAGACATGCATCATTAGATTGAAACCTCAAAGATGCAACTTGATTTCATGTGTAGTGGACAACTCTTGTGTGTCTCATTGAAGGAGTGTTTTGAGTTGTGTTTCACATTCCTGCTGTTATTATGTGACACTACTAGAAGAATCGACAAAGAAACACTCTGTATAGATCGGTAGATTTATGTCAATATTTGGAGGCCTATCATTATTCATAACAGGCGCTTTTAGATTGAGTGGACGAGAACGGCGTAAACGTCCACTGATCATATGCGTATCAACGTGGTCAACTGCCCCTGTTGACTACAGATATAAATATTTTAGATTCTACTTGACGATATACGTTGACAGGAAGTAAAGCTATGGTCTCCAGGGGCGGATCTAGGGGGGGGGGGTGGATTTCGGCGGTTTTAACATCCCCCCTTGGGCGGCCAAGTGAAAAAAAGGGGGGGGAGGGGGGGGGGGGAAGAAGAAGAAAAAAGTAAAACAGTAAAACTGCGAGATATTTTGGAAAATCCTGGATCCGCCACTGGGTCAAACACCCCCCTTGGCAAAAAGCTACATCCACTCATGGTCCCAACCACAAAAAGTAACCTGCTCAGCGGCTGGACGGCGAGTTTTTAGCCAATTTCGTCCGGGCATCGCTCGGTCGCCGCTGGAGTTTTAGCGCGGAGTTAAAATTCGGGCGGCGCCTGCTCACTTTTACACTCGCCGCCCAAAATACGCTGGTGCCCGGACGGTCGCCGCCCGGGCACCGACCTTAACGAGCGTTCGACGTCGAGCGATTTAGGTCAAAGATCGGCCCACCGGACGGCAAGTTCAAAATCGGTCGGCGTCAGGGCAGCGTCAGCTCAATTAAAAGGAGCTTCTGCCCGATCATGCAATTAGACGAATCACGACTGCAATTTCGACCATTCACATATGGCTAGATTTTTAAAGAGAAGTATATAAATTTAAATAGAGAAGGTCCAGACAGTAAAGGAGGAGGTGTTACACTATTTAAAGAAGACGACATCCGATCTACTTGTCGGAATGATACCTTGAATAAATATGAGGATTCTATTTGTGAATATCTTTTTGATGATCTCAAACTTGGATCTACCTTTAGGTACACAATTGGCGTCATGTACAGGAAACCAAATTCCAATTTATACAAAAATTCAAGAAACATTGTACCTACTTGAGTTGGATCGTAAATGGTAGATGATATGCTCATACAATAATCAATTGTAGGTTATTAACTAGTTTCAACTTACAGAATATTACAGGGATATGTCCACTTATGAAACTGCTGATTTAAAGGTTAAGCACACTTAGCACATTGACTTGTTTTTCTTGTTCGCCCGTTTACTGGCAATGTAATATTATTGTAAATAAACAAATCCGGCCTGTTACTCCTTTCCAAATTTCTTTTTCCAACCTATCCAACCCGTTCACAACTCATTTGGAGTACAAATGTCTTCAGGTCGGTGGGTTGAGGGAAAATATATAAAGAAAGAGGGGTGGGGGTAAAGGGTAACTAGTACCATGTCTAATGATAACATATTCATGATTATGCAGCCACGGATGATAGGCAACAGGCTTTTGAAAATGTATTGCCAAAATCCTCTTTTAGCAAGTTTGGGCTAAAGACATGGATGTGGGTCCAAAGTCAATCCGTCCGTCATATTGACTATATTAGGCAGTTGAAAAGAAAATGTGTATTATCAGCTCAACCCAGGAAATGTATTATATTATCTTTGTTATGATAATTACAATCTTGACTTCATTCGCATCCCTTGTTAAAGGTTAACCTTCTCATTTAGAGATACAAAATAGATAAAGTAATTTTTATGAAAGTGTAGAATAAATTTCGTTCATGCTCATCATTATATGTGTTCTCTCTCGCGTTTTGGTTTAGTTACCTGAACTTTTCATTCTCATTCTCAAATAAAACTAATCAGCCTGGATTATTGTTGTTTTGGGGCATTTGAAAGACATTTTTGAATTAAACTTTCCACCCCTACTACAAAAAACGAAAATATCTTCCGTATTTGGTCAATGAGAGACCTAACTCACATTGGCAAGATTGCTATCGTAAAATCATTGGGATTGTCTCAACTAATTTATTTACTTTCTATCCTTCCAAAACCGCCTGAAGCCTTTTTAAAAGAGGTCGAGTCTTTACTTTTTTAATTTATTTGGAATGGAAAACCAGACAAAATAAACCGTAAAACAATAAATGACTATGTAGACGGAGGTCTGAGAATGTTACATTTACCCTCAATTATTTCAGGCTTAAAGATTGTCTGGGTTAAATGTCTGCTTGACGATAGTAATGTTGGGCAATGTGAATGTTTTTATGAAGTTTGTTTGGCTCCATTTGGAGGAGATCTTTTCTGGTATAGTAATATTAATACAAACGATTCTAGTATATTGTCGATAAAAACATCTTTATTCGGAAAGTCATGGGCCTCTTTAACACTCGATACGGAAATCAGTCCTTCCCAACATCACTATGATTCGTGGAAACAAAAAGTATTATTCATAAAGTCATGGTATGACAAAGGTATAATTAAATTATAGGATCTTCTTGGCGAAAAAGGTAATATTTGTACCTTCTTTCAATTAAGAAACAAATATAAGTTTGAATACAATTTTGTAGAATTTTATTCTGTGAAAACGGCTATTCCCCATAATTTGAAAGATAATATCCCTAAATGTTCAGAGGCAAACCTTACAGCTCAAGAGAAAATGATTAAAAATATAATGAAGGTAACGAGGATATGTCGCTATATTCATAATTTAAATATTCAACAGGTTTTTAGTCCATCTAAATCAATAGATAAATGGAATTCTCTTTTTGATATCCGAAACATAGACTATATTCATAATTTAAGTGTTCAACATGTTTTTAGTCCCCCTAAATCAATAGATAAATGGAATTCTCTTTTTGATATCCGAAACATAGACTGGGCTAAAATTGTCTTAGTTCCTGTTAGGTCATGTTTATCTACAAGGATCTGTGATTTTTAGTGTAAGATAATACATCGTATAATTGGTGTTAGTAAATATCTTAAGTTATTAAATATTTCGGAGTCGGACTTATTTTCATTTTGTTATAGCTCCGTGGAATCTATAAAACATTTATTTTGGGATTGCTTAATAATTAGAAGGTTTATTGCGGATGTCCAACATTTCTTCTTAGAGGATAAAATTACTTTGAATACAATCAATTTCTTATTTAGATTTTATGGAAACGTTGGAGTTCAATTTAATCGTATTATTTTATAAGCCAAATACTATGTATTTTGCAGCAAGTGCCAAAATAGCGTACTCTCACTAAATTCTTTTAAATGCATGTTAAGGTATTATCGTTCTCTTGAACAATACATTTATGTTAAAAATAACAAATTTGTATCAGTTGATAATAGGTGGAAAAACATTGTGTTGCTTTAAAAAAAATATAAAAAATGTACCAGCGTGTCTTGTTTAATCAGCTATATTCTTGTCGTTGATTCCATTGGTTATATTATGTATGTATGTTCATATATATGTTGTTTTATTTTGCAAATTCGAAAGCAATATTGAATAAAGATGATTTTTATCCCCCCCCCCCATAAAAAAAAATAATAATAATAAAAAAAAAAAAAAACATAAATATTCTCTATTCGAGATAAACCGTATTAGAACAATTATCCACTGGACAATTTCTCCCGTAAAATTACCCACCGGAATATTTGTTTTTCAACCTTGCTAATCTCCACCCCCAAAACATCCAGATCTCATTCTCCTTGTGACATCATCTGTCAGTCATAAATGAGCTAACTTGAGAAAGTGGTATGTACCTTTGCCGAAGTCGACCACCTGTTACAATACGTAATACAATAGCAACATACAAGTTGCTATGTCAGACATGCTGTAGCATCACCAGGAAGACAAAGGCAATGATGATCTACTGTACATATGTATTGAAGCATGCAATTATATTATGAACATGTGCTAAGCTGGGGGAAATTATATACCATTGTCTATTCTATAATATTAGTTTAGACTGACATGTCTGACATAGCAACTAATATGTTGCTATTGTTTGTGGTATTGTAACTGGTGGTCAACTTTGACAAAGTTACATGCCACTTTCTCAAGTTAGCTCATTGATGACTGACAGAGGATGTCACAAGGGGAATGAGATCTGGAGGTTTTAGGGGTGGAGCTTTATAATCAGCAAGGTTGAAAAACAAATATTTCAATTTTTTTTCAAAATCTGTGAAATAAATTCAGAAGTTTACGTATGAAAATATGAGATGAATGCAGGACTGCACACCAACAGGAATACCTTGGTATTTTAATGTCAATGGCCCTTTAAGTCGTTTGTCAATTCAATTTGTTGCTACGGCAGGCAGCCATTGAAAACTAATGCTTTTAATCAAATTATGGAAATGCAAGCATCACTTTAAGCAAACAAAACTTTGTTATTCCTGGCTCATTTTTGTGATTGAGGTGTCATATGAAAGAGCAGAAAATGAACTTTTTAGAAATATGAGTTTTTCTTCGAAATTCAGATAGCGCCCGCCAAATGACTTTTTGGTTTCCCTCCTTCCGGGTTGCATCAAATGAAAGAAGAGGATCTAAGCTTTACAAATATGTGTCATTTATTAATTGTAATTGTGATTAAGTTATGATAAAACATCGCTAATTCTCAGTTTCGTTTTTGTCTGGGTCGCACTGCTGAATAATAGCCTAGGCCTAATATTCAAAATCAAATACATCGGATATGCAGCCGGTAAAATAGAGTATTTAGGGATAAGTTTGGTGGTGAGATCAATCCACCGAAACCACAACGTAGCGCCTATGGTTCGCTACTGTCTCTAAAGAGAGGAGCCGATCCTACCCAAATTAGGGTACGTTTATGCTCAACTTTTTGTGGCCTGAATGAGGCATTTGTTACGCGTTTAGTTCAAAACACGGTTGCGTCCTTTCTCATTTTTGTAAAATAAGCCAGTTCACGGTTGCAGTCTGAGCATGATCGGATAAAGGTCATTGCAGAACAAATTTTGAAATACACGGATACGAACTACTGGATACGTGCTCATGAAAGTTATGTAACATTTTCCATTCATGCACATTCAGTGCACTCCATGGTACACAGGTGGAAGTATTCTTTGAAAAGGGGGAACAAAGGCTATTTATATAGCACCTCCATCGCTGTAGGAGTGATTATTTCAAAATGTAAAAAGTGGGACCTCTTCATGCTTTGAAGATCTGTGGATATTCGGGGTCATTGCAGTAAGGTGTTAACCGTGAACTGGCCTATCACCAAAAAACGGCGATCTTAAACTCACAAAAAAAGGTGCGTTTTGGATCGGCGATTCAAGGGAAGCATAAACGCACAATCTTTTGTAAACGCGTTTAAATGGGGTCAACATATTATGCGCAGTGCAGGTTTGCGAATCCAGCTGCAGAGCCAGAAACATGCTTGGAGAAGCCAGAGGAGTGAGCATAAACAGTACACCGTGGAAATGCGATTACGATGAGCGTTTCAAATCGCTCATTCTGCCTTCAAGATTGAGCATAAGCGTACCCTCAGAGGTTTACGAACAAAAGAGGCACAAATACCAAGTTTGTGCACCTTTGATATATTGATTCTATGTTGTTGTTTTTTAAAAGCTTTTTTGCCTTTATTCAGATCTTCATAATTATACAAAATGATGAATAGGAACACAATTGTTCTTACAGTATAAACATACATGTAGTATATTGTCTCATACATTATAAACACAGACATATTAAACAAAATATTTTCCATTTGTATCCAAACTAATAAAGTACACATTCAAAACAAGTGTACAGAATGTGCTCCAATTCCTCTAAAAAGGAAAAGGTGACGGTAATACTTGGATACAACATTAAACAAAGGAACAATTTTTACAACATAATAAGCAAATTAATTAGTTCAATATAAATTAAGCAATCTGAACAAAGATTTTCTTATATAAACAAAAAGTATAAGGTGAAGGTGCTGCTTCATAATCCATGATAACAAAATTTGTTATATTTAAACATAATGATATGGTGCATTTTTCATTATAACTATATAAGGGTCTTGTATCAGTGGAGGTCTTTAACTATACCGTTATTTAAAAAAATATAAATATAAATATAAAAAACAAGCAAACACGATAGCAGATAAGTGTCCAGATCGATGAGAAAGTGAGGGAGTGAACAGGAAACAGGAATTACAATATATATACAATCGGTTCCCTGCCTTAAGGGGTAAAATTTTCCCATTTTTGATAATGTATTGGCAGTTTGTCCTTTAATTTTGCTTTTTCATGTTCAACTTTTTTTGAGTTTTCTACAGCCTTACATATTTCTCTACTAGTTGGGAACTTTCCATTTTTACGATTACTGTAAATCATATATTTGACCAAAATCAATACATGATTTAACAATATATTATCTTTTATATTTTTTCTGAAACCAAGCAACACATCAATCCATTGCATATTAAGAAACTGAAACATCTTTAAACTGTTTCCCATCTCATTCCATATTCTGGTCCCTTCAGAACATTCAAAGAAGATATGACGATAGGTTTCTACTTCTTTTCTACAAAAGGAACATAAATGTGACTGTGTTAATCCAAAAAGATACAATTTATTATTACAAAATATGATGTTATGTAAAAGTTTATACTGAAATTCCCTTAACTTCCCATCTAGAGTGGAAAATCTGGGGATTGAGAAACATGTTGTAGTTTCCGACTTATCTAGATTTAAAGCTATTACCTCTGGATGTTTAAAAGCAAATGCATCTTGTATTATAGCAATACAAATCTTATAGAGCATTTTGGAAGAGACAGACTCAAAAGAATACACTGTTTTGTTAATGATAAAGTTAATGTTGGAAAGATCAACAGTGTCATTTAGAGTATCATATCTCCCTCTGCAAAATCTCTTAATCTTCCAGGCAGCTGGCAATTTGGTGTATAGATCATTAAGAAAAAACAGATCGTCTACATTAAGACCTTTCCTTATGAAATAGTCCCCTGATCTCATTACCTTCTGCGTCCGTTGAAAAATGTTCACATGAAATAATTTTGAATTAAAAGGAATTATCCTACCTTCAATAAAAGTATTGTTAAAGATAATTTGATTTTCATTATGTGTTTCTTTTACAATATATTCCTTCTCCTTTAGATAATTCCAGATGTTCAAAAAATCCAAGTATATATTGGGTGCCTTAATATTGATTGTTTTGGGATTATAATTGCAAAGAAATATTAACTTTCCTCCTACCGTTCTGAATATATATTCGAAAAATTGTTTCCATTTCATGTCATTATTTCCACCAAGCAGTTTCTTAATCCACACTACACGCTGTGCATAGATCATGTACTTGAAATTTGACATTTTCAAACCCCCTTTATCATAGTTCAAATATAAAATATTCCTTTTTATCTTATCATGTCCATTCCATATGAAATTAAAACATATCTTTTCAACTTCCTTGAAAACACTTGGTGGTACCGAAATTATAGAAGACACATATAGTAATTTAGAGATTGCAAAAACTTTAACCAATTGAATTTCCCAAAAAGTGTTAAATCCCGTTGCTTCCACCACCCTAACAATCTTTTTATTTTGCTCAGTATTTCCTTATAATTTATTTCTTCTTTAACATTAATATTCAAAGAAAAGTATATTCCAAGAACTTTACCAGAGAAACCATAAGCTTCATAATTTGTGTTTTGTCCCTGTTAATTTCTAATCCAGATACCTGAGAGAAGGAATCTAATATTTTTTCTAAGATTTTCATGTCTTCTGTGTCTTTCAAAAAAAGATTGAACAGTCGTCCGCATACATTACTATCTTCTCGTCTGTATATTGCCTATCAAAATACTTTTTAATGTTTGTTCATTGCGAATAGCCACTGCTAATGTTTCTATGATTAACAAGAATAAATATGGACTTAAGGGATCTCCTTGTCTTACTACCCTGCCTATTTCAAAATAGCCTGTGGAAAAGCCCCCTTTCATGACACAGCTAACCACATTTTTGTACAATACTTCTATCCATCTACAAAAATATGGGCCGAAACCATATTTTTTTCAGTAAGAAATTCATATATGAGTGTGAGACAGTGTCAAAAGCTTTCTCGAAATCAACTGTTACTAGAAAACCCTGTACCTTGTATACCTGTATGTAAAATATGACATCGTCAATAATTCTCACCGCTTCTCCTATATTCCTACCAGGCAAAAATCCAACTTGATCTACATGTATCACCTCTTCCAATACATTCTTTATTTTTTCCGCCAAAACTTTAGACAAAAGTTTATAATCCACATTAAGGAGGGTAATTGGTCTGTAATTGCGAATATATAAAGGGTTTTTATCTTCTTTTTTTTATTACCGTTATTACACCCTGTTTCTGTGTGGTGGACAATTCACCCTTCTCAAAGGAGGCAATGAAGGAGTCCAAAACAAGGTTCCCTATATCAGGCCAAAAAATGCGATAACATTTTTACTGACAAACCGTCATTCCCAGGCGATTTGTTTAAAGGCATTTTATTTAACATTGAAGTACATTCCCCAAATGTAATTTTCTCATCACACGATTTCTTACTAGCTTCACTAATATTTAAGTGAGACATATTAAAAAAAAGATCATCTGTCCTATCCATCTTTTCATTTGCTGAGTATAGTTTATGATAAAAATGTTTAATTTCTTTTAAAATTTGTTTTGGATCAGATGTTTCTTCATTCCTACCATCTAATTGTAATTTGTCTATAAATGTGTTTTTTTCTCATTGGATGCCAACAGTTGTTTAAAATAATTTTCATTGATTTCACTTTCTTCAAACCATTTTGCACGCGATCTAACTTTTAACCCGACTACTTTCTGATCATATAACTCTTTGAGTTCCATTCTCTTTGACTCTAAATTTTGTAAGGTATCATTATCTGGAAAAATCTGGAGAAATAACCAATGAAAGTTCAAGCTTCTGAATATCTCTCTGTATTTTGCGTAGGTTTTCCTTCGTTTCTTGTGCCCTACCTTTGGAATATTTCTTTGTTTTTTCATGAACTTTCATTTAACGAAATCCCACAGGACTCTGGCGTCTGTAATATCTTTCTTCCCCTGATCTACGACAGATTTGATTTCTGCTCTCATATATTGAACATATTCTACATCTAAACAAAGACTATTATTGAACTTCCAGTAAGATGGACCTATATTCTGAAAAAAAATTATCACCCAAAGGCAAACCTAGATGGATGGCAGAGTGATCAGGAGCTATGGAGGGTATTATATTACACTCGGCAATTTGTTTCTCTAGTTCGTTTGAAACTATCCAATAGTCTAATCTACTTTGAATTAAAGGGTTATTTTGTCTGTAAGTAAATTGAATCATATCTAGGTTTCTTTTCCTCCATATATCCAGCATATCAAACCTCCCAAGGAAATCCTCGAATTCTAAATTAAACTTGTGACCTCTAATACTCCCTTTACTTGAAATATCCAATTCAAAATTCCGAATCATATTAAAGTCGCCACCAATTATCATAAGGGATTTGTTTAAAATGAATTTATTTAAGCGAATACTTCAATGATTTAAAAAATCTATTTGTTCCTGCTTTTTTTCTCGAACTGGAAAATAAACACTACAAATAATGTATCTTATGTTTTGTACCTCAATTTCTAAAATAATGTACCTCCCGTCTGAATCACACTCACTTCTCAACACCTTCAACTTCAGTTTTTGTGAAATCAGAATACAAACTCCTCGACTGTGGTTGCTCCCGTGACTAAAAAAACACTCCCCACTCCATTCCCTCTCCATTTTTTTATGACCACGTTTTGATCCATTTCATTCAGAAGTATGAAAATAAATCATTAGATTGACCTAAATACATACTTTATTTCCTCTAAATAAACATTATAAGAAGTGGTCATAAATTAGGTATCAAATGAAATCTTTCCCAACTGTCTCATTTCCATACTGATTCATTTCACCTGTCTCTTTTCATCTTAAGCAACGAGAGTCGTAATATATTCAATGTAAATCAAAAACATTTCAAATACTGTACAATTTATGTAATTTTACATGAGGTTAAAATCAATGAGTTTACATCTTGAACTAATTGAACTCATAATGTATATTTAAACCAGAGAGTGTTCAAGCATTATTGACATAATCTCTAAAAAGTTCACTTGTATATTTTTCAAGTGACATCAGTTCGTACATAGCTATCCCCAAAAGAGAGTGAGAAAAAAAAAACTAAATAAAATAAAATAAACTCCTAGTACAGTTCAGACCAAACTTCCAACACAATCTTGACGACCTAAATTCATCACCACAGTCGTTATCGTATCTTGGCAGGCATACCATAATAACTTGAAGCGTTGGAATAGCACAGTGAGTCATTCATTGATTTCCCTTCGTTATTGAACTGTGCGGTATAAAATTATAAATCTCAAAGAGCTCGTTTACAACTCATTTTGGCAAAGGCGGCATCAGTTTATGTTTATATACGCGTTTCATCCAATCACAACACGCCATGGCGAATTAAAGTTGCCCTTTTCCCTGCATTCCAACTGCAAACTTGTACCGATCAGCTTGATGCGCGTAGATTTGTTTTCATTTTTCCTCATTTGGTACGCTTGTTGCTCCAACATGAATCTCTTTCTTTTGAGAGGTGCAGGTAGGTCCGTTACGAAACGGGTAGCAGGTCTGGCAGCAGCTTGACCTTCAAGGGTCACTGGACGCATTCTTGCTCTTTGTTGATATGCATTCAACACCGAATCTCTGTCCATCATAGCTAGAAACCGGACAATGATTGGGTCATGACCAGTTTGACCACGCCCGGCATTCCGCTCATTCCCCTGCGTTACTATGCGACGTGGCAGTCGATTAGGATTTGCAAAGAAGAGTTTCTCAACCTCCTCCTTTGAGAATCCCAGTTCTTCAATAACGTTTCTCACAACTTGAACTACTTTCTCATCCTCCGTATATAAGCAAGTTCATTTTGCGATCATGCAGCTCAAGAGCCATTAACTTTTGTGTCAGATCCGTTTCCAAATTCTCATTCTTTTCCCGCAATTTAGGCAGAGCGTCATTTTCAATATCGGTAAGCCTGGCTGAGGAATCAGCTACTGCTGCCTGCAAATCAGTCATGTTAGCACGTATTTCAGCTATTTCCTTGTGGATTGATGTTACATTTGCATTCGGTAAGTCGAGCTTCTCAATAATTTTGTCGGTGATTTTGACAAATTCAGAGTGAC
The DNA here is from genome assembly GCA_035222895.1 of Strongylocentrotus droebachiensis. Lineage (NCBI taxonomy): Eukaryota > Metazoa > Echinodermata > Echinoidea > Camarodonta > Strongylocentrotidae > Strongylocentrotus > Strongylocentrotus droebachiensis. The sequence goes on along the minus strand of JAVYIG010000037.1, from coordinate 471,117 downwards.
TCACCATGTCTGTCACTGGGGGCGCCATATTGTCTTTCTCCGCAGCACTGGGCTGCGTTTAGTCAGTAAGCTCGCGGAGAGACGTAGACCGAAGAAAGGCTCCTTCCGCGACCGTCTCACCGGGAGGTTCACCCGACGTAGCGCCGATTAAACTTGAAGCCTTCGTAGTTGCTGAACAGTTTGGGTTAAACCACTTCTAGTTTTCCTGTCACGTAATAGATATGGTCCCTTGTTCGCCTTACTCCTTTCCTGTCTCTTGCTCATAATAATGTTATAGGATGGAGCACGATATTATACCTCTGATCCGGAAAAAAGGGGAAAAATTAGCAGACTCTAACTCCGGAACCTCTTGTCCTCTCCATGCGCTACAATCCGATCTTGAATCTTCAGATATAGATTTTATGGTCCTCAAAGTCTATATTGAATAGCACCACCTTGTGCCCAACTTATACTACAGTCAAACAGTAAAAACATTCGACTGATTCGAGGACAGAATTACCCGAATTCCAGGGCATCCTGGAAACCCTGATATTTCAATTTAGTGCATAAATGAGGCATATAAGTTAAATTATTACTTGAATGATGTATCGTACGAAATATTGCACACCAACGTTTCAAATTAATAGGTCCGATTTGGATCTTCGTGCAGCAAGTGTAGATTACATGACAGTAGGTTCATAGACCATATATTGTAAGCTTACATTCTTGTGCATAACATGTACAGTACATAGCTAAGCCTTTGGAAAATGACATCATATTAAAAGATGTATGACATAACATTTAAAGATGTTTGTGAAATAGTTCATGCAAAAAAAGTAAATTTTATAATATTTTTTGTTGGAAATCATGATTTAAATGAAAACAGAAGATTCAGGTGTCGTTTATTGAAGAGTGAATTTGTATGTATGTTAAGGTAAATGACAAGGTCGCATTATGTAAGTCAGTTCCACGTCGAATTGCATGCATAATATTAAAGAGATAGAATAGCGTTGTTAGCGATTGATTTGTTGGTTTATGTCAAACTGCTGGATATTTCATTTATCAAGACATTTCAAGACAAGAAATTTTTAATTAGCTATTTGAGTCTGCGTTCCTCGAAAATGTCAGAAAGTCCTTAAGAGGAGAATGGTTGCATCCATCTTTATTATCAATAATTCATCAAAGTTTATACACTAAATACCAAAATATTGTAACTAATGTTGCATAGATTTTTTACTGATATTATTATCCACATACATTTAGGATGTTTTCATTTGTGTCTTATTGAGAGAGTTTCACGGAGTAAAATGAACGGAACAACTGATGCAAGAATGACTGTACAACAATGCTCCTGTAGAGACATTTGTCTATTTTTTCTTTGGTCTAAATTAAGTCACAGCGAAATTGCATGACACGAAAGCTAGACCTAAAGGCAAACCTGATAATACCAAAACTTTCCTGCACTTCGCGTTTCTATGTATGCATCACTTCACGGACTCAGTACATTTCAAATGATCATCTTACCAAAACAAGCACGGTAAGTAGGATTATGACCATTACCTCCAATATACTAGCCTTATCTACAACTTGGTCGGATTCAAAATAGATAGTTTCAATTCATTAGGAAACATGTGTTAATCAGTGCTCCATGCAAAGTAGAGTTTAATAGGTCGTGTAGGCATAAGCAACTTTCGTTCTTGTTTGGTATACAATAGGGACTTTTAGATTTGCACGACGAGAACGTGGACTGCCAACGTGTGACATCCTGCAATGTGACCCCCTTTTAAGGCATTGCCGGGCACTGTCAGTGCCTTAAAGGATGTTACACGTGGCAGTCCACGTTCCCGTCGTGCAAATCTAAAAGTCCCTAATAAGATAACATCGGCAGTGTAGGCCTTAATGAACATAAGCTGGTATAGGCCTGGCATTTACATCAACCTAGCAATCAAGGTTTAACTACGCACCTCAGCTCACGCAGGACCATGGATGAATTCGCGTCAGGTAAACAAATGGTTTTACTTTTTGACAAAATCGCTACTCTCCTCATCCAAAATTACAGTGTGTTTATTTATATGAAATATAAGTACACCAGTTCTTATAAAAGTAAAATAGTGACAGGACGCACGGTTTTGAAAAAAAGATTTATCACAAGTTTTTCCTCTTTCGTTGAATTCATGTTAATCTCCATTACTCATCAGGATAATGTGATCAGTTGTATTTCTCATTCAGGAATGTAAGATGGCCTCCAAAATTGTAAATGTTTTAATTATTGAAAATTAAAGATCTTTTAATCGAGAAAAATTATTACCAAAACAAATTGTTACAATAAAGTATTATTATATTATATTATATTATCTTCTGAGTTTATGAAGTCAACCTATACATATATTAGAACAATATCTTTGTTCGGTTGGCTATAATCTGAAATAATTTGGGTCCCTAAGACCCCTTTCCCACCTCTAATTACCACGTCAAATTAGGCCAGGTCGGAAATTCTATGAACACATACTACCATGTCTATCATACTAACACATCGTGATTAATTATGGGGGTACTTACCGAAGAGACTCTTCCAGTGAAGGAGAAGTTTTTCGTACCGTGCATCTTTTACGTCTGTTAAGGACATTCTGCCCCGGTAGACTGAATGAATCAATATCACGCCATCGTATTGAGAGAAATCGTGTCCATTTTCCAATATCCTACTTGATATATTTACGTACTTTACGCATACTCCGCACTGTTCTTTCAAAACCGATATAAAGTGTTTAAACTCATCGCCGGATTGAGCTAACGAACAAACTGCAACCGTACTTCTTTTTCCAGCCATTGTACTGGTAAAATTACGATGTAAAATGAGGATCAACCTCGTCAATGCTACATATTATATCGTCACATATGGGCGGTCTTAGAAAAGGGGACGGTGAAAGCAATATTCTTTGTATGCAAATTATACCTTCGTAGGCGTGACCTGCAGCAACTTTAAAAGCCAAGCGTTATGATTTTGCAGTCAGTAATTTGATTTTCATAATGTTATGAGTAAATGAAATGCTTATAGTATTCACTTTGTTCAAAATGTCTTTATATAGGGCCGAGTTTCAACTAAAAAAAGGATTGGACAAGTAGAAGGAATTTTGTTTCCTCATCATCTCATAAAACCATGGAAAACACTCCATTTCGCTGTTTGCTTATCGGAGCTGCTGGCGCAGGGAAGTCGTCTTTTATCAACACGTTGATAAAGTACTTCAATGCATCTAAGGAATCAGGGCAGAAGGTGAATAGCTACATACCGACTGCAAAGTCACAAGTAATGGGTGGACATACCATGACTCGAGAGCCGGTCAAAGTGACGGACGACCTGATTATGGTAGACAACCGTGGATGGCATGACTGGCACAACGAAGCTGCCTTAAAAGAGCTATCTGCTCAAATTCGTAAGTACATCCCTTTGGCTATTTGGTGGGAGGGGTTTGAAAGCTAAACCATAATGTTTGGACTCGAAATTGTAACGAAGTAATCCTTCACATACACACACATTATACTAATTTAATATCTAAGATATTTTGGTTCATGATTAACATGAAATGTCCCTGGCCAGGCAAAGACCACCATTCTTCCATTTCGGTATTCTTATTGTTTTTTAGCCTGCACACGACCAATGCCTTGTACTCATACGCCCACTGAAATCTTATTGCATTAACGCCCTCGTAAATACCATCTAATCATGCACATGGTGCTTTCCTATTTCTAGTAGTCGTACGGTCGCCTATAGGCTTATAGGCGATTGATTAAATTAAATTTCACCTTTAAATATTAATCATTCTACAATCACATACAACAGTCATATATACAAAAATATTACAAATAACAGATGAAAGAATACTTTCATGAAAACCACAATGCTTGTAAAACAGAAGTCACCTGATCATATCATATAGGAATGATAACTCAATGCCTTTTACTCACTGTAACAAATTGTAACCTAGCACCACAAAACCACCCCCCCCCCCCCAAAAAAAAAAAAAAAAAAAAAAAAAAAAAAATAGATTTTATATAAAACGCCAAGGACCAAAACACTTTACCGAAATTTAAAAAAATGATTTGTTGACTATATAACCATGTACAAATCAACCAAAGAGGAAATCTCCAAGAGGAGAAACAAATAGATCAACACAGAAAATTGCATAAAAATAAACAATGTTATACATATGGTCGTCGAAATCGAGGGAGAGTGACAGTCACGATCAACCTCAACGGTGTCTGTCTCGTTATTTATTTGTTATTACTTTCGTTTTTTTTTTCTTCATATTTCTAGAATTCTTCTCCCCCTCATTTGGTTGGTGTTTTTATTGTTTGTTCTGTTTGTATGTTGTCCATCTGTTTCTCTTGTAATTTATAAAACCTGTTCCGAGCTTATTATCATTTTTTGACCTGAATTGAATGGCCCGTGATTGTAGTTATGCTTAAGTAATTGCTAATACACCAAGTAAAACTTAAACATAAAAAGAAACAAGGTTTATAATTATATACCCTTGATATAACCAGATATAACCATGTTCAGTATATGCTCACGAAATATATGTGTCTGTTCATTATCAATTATATAAGGTATACACCATGTATAATTAATGAAAAAGAAATAAAATGCCATGGTATGACAAATAAAACAACTTTAATACAAAAAGGGCAATTAATGTGTTTCCGGTTAAAGCGAAATAAATGTACATTTGGTCAGGATATGTTAAAATAATCTTTAACATTTCCTGAAAGATTATTATATTTGATATGTGATTTCATAAATTGGAACTACAAAACAAGCGAGAAGTGGCATTTAGGCAGTATTTTGTAGACAAATGTTTGTTCTGATTTTGAGTTTGTTGCAGTAGTTTTAATTTGTTTATGATCCTTGCTACTGCTATACGTAATTGTATTTCAATTGTCAGGATAGAAATTGCATACACTACGTGTTATCAGGTAGGGCGTACCGTAATGTGTGTCCTACCAATCAACAACTAATGTCCAATTGACTATTGAAATACAATTAATTATAACGGGTGAATAATTTGTAATATGGCACTTGACAAAGAATCATGCACTTAATTCAATTAAATTACAAACAAATGGTCCATTGCAATTCATATCTGCCAATCATTCAGTCAAAGTAAAGACAGTTTCATAAAATTTAAACTACGCTGTTAAAGCCTCGGCCTCAAATACCATTACGAATGGCTAAGAACGCCGTACGATCGATGTTCAGACTATTTCGTAGGATCTTTTTAAAAAGGCCGTACGAAACCAGCGTTCGTAGACCGTTCGTAGACCATTCGTAAACTCCCAGACTGGTCAATGGTCTTGTCCAAGATTTTTTCAACCTCGTACGAAACCCTCTCGTCATAAGGCGGCCATACGAACGTCGTAATAACACCGTTAGAACCACGCAAAATCTTTGTACATTTCGGTTCAGAGAAAATGCTAGAAGCCTCAAATTGCTTTCGATGATGATAAGAACGCCTTAAGTTGTTCATTGAGGGCTCTTCCGGCGTTATTGAGTGCAATTTATGCAATGTTCTTTACATGTGTGTGTTTTTTCGCTCTACGAGAGGTGAAATCTGAATGCGTTTCATTTAAAAAAAAAAGAATTCGTGCATAAAAAACGCAATCACAAATCAATAAAAACAAATAAAAGCAAATTTAAAATTAAGAAACAATTACACAACTGTGATTTTATTCAATAACTGAAACTTTTTACACTACTTTCAGCATCTTATCTAGTGTTCATTAAGTCATGATAAATGTTACCTTTGATTTATTCCTAGGTGGCAACAGCTCATATGATGATGATGTTGTTTGGGATGATGATAGCAGCTCATCTACCGACGACGAATCAGACACAACGCTGGCAATCACGGATAAAGTAGACTGCACAACAATCGTCTTAAAGTAAGTGAGATTTTTCCTTTTGTACACTGTAAGAAAACGGATTCTTTGATAAGCAATAGTAGTTCCCGAGGCTCTTTTTATTTTTTTTTCTTCTGGTGAGCACCTCTGTGCAGTTGTGCCCGGCAGTACCCTTTCCATTTAAAAGAGTACTGTCCTAAGAGATGCTCGTTAGCTCACTTTTTAATTTGTTGTATTTTTTGTATTGAATAAATATATTCAATATTTATAACGACATTCTTTATAAATGGTTTTTAAGTTTTTGAACTGTTGTACCTAATCATGTATGTGTTTGGAATTTGGGGACAAAAACATGTCAGTAAACAAACGCTCAACAAATTACAGTATAGTGTCTAGCCAATTTTGAGAACACATTCCTCATGATTGCTATTGTACAGTACTGCCAGCGACGCGCGTGATGGCGCGAGTTGATTATTATTTCTAGAGGGTAGAGTTAGGTAAGGCATTTTATGGCTAGCTATATTTAGTAAGTACGGTTATAACATGTATTTCTAGAGCACCTGTGAATAATTTTCTAGCTGGACGTGATCCTTACAATGCTGGAGATCGGTCGAGTAAGATTAGGCATTCTTTTTCTTCTTTCTCTGATATCGCGTTTTCGTAGTTTAGGGTACTTGCCATGTGTCGTCTTCCTGTTCTCTTCACTGTTATCTACTTTCTTACATACGTTTGTGGTGGGTGTGTAGACTTGATGTTAAATGAACTATGTCCCATTTGCAGGCCAAAACAAAATGAAAAGGTTAAATTCCAATGGCATTTGAAAGATAATACTAATTTAGAACTTCCCTAAAAAAGGTGGGGCTTGAAAATGTCTTCAAGTGGGAAAATAACGACTATTAGTTGTCGAATAGACTTAGAAGCTATAGAGCCAATAAGTAATAGTCTTGATTTTCAGACCATTGTACCGAATGGTCATACGTTTTATGCTGCGCAAAGATTCAATCAGTTTGATTTTGGCCATCACAAGAAGTGGGTTATTGATGTAGACAAATGCTCATGTATACTTTACAGCTCATGTTATGTATGTTATTACCAAAAAAGAAAAAAAGCCAGTCAGTCACTTAATAGTGTCTGACAGTGAAGTCTAGCAAGTAAAACGGGTTTCCTTGCATAAATTGAATATTAGGACACTGCTAACGTTTAAATTTCACAGATAGGACATACATGACATATTCATAGTTCCTGCAAAGTTCTACATAATTTGAGGTTGGCTGCAAAAGGGATATAGTACGTTTAAACCGCAATGATACCTGAATAATTATCGATCCCTCGATCAAATACATACTTTTCTTTCGTACCCTTTCTCTAATACTCTCATTACCGTACGTCTTCCTTTCCTGTCTCATTTCATCCTAAAACGTTAATTCTTATAGTCAACTGAAGATTTCTGCTACACTAATATTATAGTAAATATATTTATGTAGACTATTGTTTATAAAATCATGCACGCTTTTGTTCAACACCTTTATCATAGTTATGATATTATCTCAATCTTCATATAACTATGGTGGCTCCTAAGAGACACGAAAACGCAAAAATTTGACGTATACCTATGCAACAAATTTTTCGTTTTTTACGTCCAAGACGTGACAATCCAAAAAAATTGACGTATACCTTTGCTGGTAATTTTTTCATTTTTCTGTACTCAATGGCCCTGAAGGGACACGCAGACCTGAAAATATGCTGGAAAATCTGCGTCGAATATTCACGTCTGCGTCTCCCGAAAAGGAAACACAGACGTGAATATTTGACGTGATTTTTTTTCAGTAAGCTGAGCACCAGGAAGATAAGCGTATTTGGGTTTGTTCTGCTATGTTTTAAACAGTTTTATCTCGACATTAATTGTACACCACTTCATTCTATTTTATGGACTAAAAATGATATATATTATAGAAGGCCTAGATACATTACGCTTTGAAATTTGTAAACCTATTTTGCCTGCACCAAGCAATTACTTCTTTTTGCCCCCCCCCCTATCCCACCCTTTTATTCTCTCTCTATTTCTTTCCATCTCTCGCTCTCTCTCTCTCTCTCCTCTTTCTCCTTATGTCCCACAACTCTCTCTCCCCTTCTCTCGTTCTTTTCCTCCTTTCTCCCTCACAATCTGTCTCTCCCCTCTCTCTCCTCTTTATATCCCAATCTGTCTGCCTCTCTCTATTTCTCTCTCCCAATGTCCCAGTCTCTCTCTTTCCTCTCTCTCCGCTTCACCTTTCTCCCAATCTGTCTCTCCCTTCTCCCTCCCAATCTTTTTATCCCCTCTTTCTCTCCTCTTTCAACGTTTCTCTCTTCCAATCTGTCTCCCCCTTTCTCCTTTTCTCTCTCTCTCTCGTTTCTCTATCTCTCTCTCTCTTTCTCCCTAATTTCGAATACACATACTACAGAGAGAATGGAAAGGGAGGGAGGAGAGGAGAGTGACAGAGAGAGAGAGAGAGAGAAAGGAAAGAGGCGGAAACAGATTGGGAGAGAGAAACGAGAAAGAGGAGAGAGAGAGAGGGGGGGGGAGAGGGGAGAAACAGATTGGGAGAGAGAAAGGAGAGATAGATTGGGAGAAAGGGGAAGAGAGAGAGAGGGAGAGAGAGAAAGGAGAGAGGAGAGAGGAGAGAGACAGATTGGGAGAGATAAACGAGAAAGAGGAGAGAGAGAGAGAGGGGAGAAACAGATTGGGAGAGAGAAATGATAAAGAGGAGAGAGACAGAAATGGGACATTTGGAGAGAGAAATAGAGAGAGGCAGACAGATTGGGATAGAAAGAGGAGAGAGAGGGGAGAGACAGATATGGTGCGATTGAAAAATTCTCATGCTCAGTATTGGTCTGCTTGTATGTACGATAATTCGCATTGTGTTAACTATCGAAACTTCAAACATTATTTATGTTCAGAAAGAAAGGTCGATCTCATTAAATGAGATCGGACAATATTAAGTCGTTTTCGCTGTGGCAATCATTACCTGTCGATTGTAGCTGGTAGATATTCAAATACTCCAAGGGAAATGAGGCTATGTACGCTGTGCAATTTACAATCGCTTATGCTATGGTCACATTACCCAAAAGTAGCCTGCTCGGCGGCGAGTTTTTAACCAATTCTGCCCGGTGGCTGCCCGGCCACCGAGCGGCGGCCGCCCAGGCACCGCTCGTTTTTAGGGCATCGCTCGCTCGCCGCTGAAATTTTAGCGCGGAGTTAAAATTTGGGCGACGCCTGCTCACTTTTCACTCGCCGCCCAAAATACGCTCGGTGCCTGGGCGGTCGCCGCCCGGGCACCGACCTAGTCGCTGGGCGATGCCTAAATTCCAGCAGCGACCGAGCAGGCTACTGATCGGTTGGTCGCTGCTCTGATTTGTGACCATAGCTTTAGGGATGAGTTTCATTACTTGTTTGTATACCCTACCTTTCGTCCAGACAAAAGATTGTTTATCGATATATATTTTACTGAAAGACCAAATAAACTGAAAATGGATCAGATTTTTAATTCCAATAATGTACAAACACGTTTAAACTTAGTAAAATTCTGTAGAAAAATAATGCTTCGTTTCCATTAATTTAAATATGTGCAAAAAACATGTTATGAGTTAAATGTTAACTTTATGTTTCTCTTTTTTGTTATATATCAATTTATTAAATTGATATCAAGAATATTTTCAGTAATTCATTAATTCAGATATCAATTTACTGGTGCCAGTATATTTCTTTTTCAATTGCTTCCATTAATTTCGTCATTAATTATCGTTTTAATTAATATTATTGTTTTGTCTTTGATTACTATTATTATTATCATCATAATTTTTCTCACTATTGTCGATAGTGTTATTTTGAATGGATTAACATTAATTCTATTTGTATTGTATATTTCACTATGTTAAATTGACAAATTCAAACTGATTGTAAACTTCTCCAATCCCCCAATGTGGGTGACATGGGAATAAATTGTCGTTGTCATTGTCATTGCGCATTACTTTTGATTGAACGTTTGATGTCATAATGCTTTTATCCACCTAAACGGCGCGTGCGCAATGGCCCATCAAAAATCTAGATTTTAGTTAGCCGGATTATTCCTAGCCTGTCTGTCACCAGTCTGTCACCGACGTAAATGAAAAACTAGATTTCTAAAATCTTGTTTATTCAAGATGGGTCGGGAATTTTCCGTGTGACACCGCCTTGTGTGACACCGCCTACTGTCCTTCCAATGTATTGGTCGCAGGCTTATAATTGGTCGCTAACGTCAAGGGCTCGTTTCGTACGTACAGCCATTTGTATGGTGAAAAAAAATGTTACGTTTTGGGCTAGACTCGAATTTTTAGCCATTTTTGTGGTGTCATTATAGTTGATATTAGATTGTAGCCAACAAACGATTTGGGAGTAAACAGTTTTGTTTAATCTATTTTATTTCTCGTGCAAAACACAATACAATGAATGATTATATTACCAAAATATGCAAAGAAACGACAAATATAATATAACAAAATCACAAGAAAAGAGGCCGGAACAAACTAGAAGCAGAGCTTGTTGAAGTTTTAGTTCATCAGATGGCGTTTTACAATATAACATGAACAAAGTATGCTTAGAAAACCAATAAATAGAAACAATATGTAGCTAAGAAATTATCGTTTTTTATTTTTTATTTTTTATTCTTTTAGGGGGGGGGGGGGGGGAATAAAAGAAAGGGAAAAAATGGAGGAAAATGGTAGAAGGAAAAAGAAAGAGAGATACAAAAAGGGAAAATGGAAGATTGCAAAGCTCTAGAAAAAGGAGTTTAGATCAGTGGAAAGAGGGAGAAAGAGATTTTTTTAAATGTGTATAGACTGGTACTTTGTTTAACAGATGGATCTATGTTATTCCAAAATACTGTACCGTTGTAAATAATTGTTTTTTTGTGCGAAAGCTGTTCTCATTCGAGGATTGTGGAAGTGGTTCGACTGTCTAGTGGGGTATGAATGTATCTCGTTATTTTATTGAAAAATTGAGAAAATCGGGAGAGGTAACTCAATATTAACTAGTTGGAACATAAAGATACCGAGGTACCAAGAATACGATTCATTAATTTTCAGAATTTTGTCTTGTAAAAATGAGTGGTTAGTGCGGGAACGAAAGATATCATGATGGATTGTTTTAAATGCACGCTTCTGCAAAATTAATATTCGATCAAATGAAGTCTTAGAAGGATTTTCCCATTTTTTAAATAAAAGTTGAATACAATCAAGCGTAGCAAAGTGGAAGTATAAACACTTTAAGTCAAGTTTTAAGTTGTAGGGTTCAGGATGCATTTCTCCAGGGTACTCATCTCGCAGTGATTTACGCGGCGACATACGTCCGACCCTGGACACATATCGCCGAAGTCAGACACGTCTCGCCAACCAATTTACGGCAATCTTTGTCTATAGACAGAGATCGCCACCGAATACTCTGGCTCGTGACACCGGATAAGCCTAACGTGTGCCAACTTTCGGTAAATTTCGCGCGGACGGTGGAATACGGTGAGGGCGAACGGCGGGGCGTTTAATAGCGATCGGTGAAAATGGAGGGGGCCCGTTATTGCCGGCGAGACCCAGCAAACGTTTGGGGCGTGTCGAGTTTTAAGTTGTATGGTTCAGGACGCATTTCGCCAGGGAACACATCTCGCAGTGATTTACGCGGCGACATGCGTCCGACCCTAGACACATATCGCGGATTGACCATATCGCAAAAGTGTGAGGCATGCCCAAAACTTTCGCCGTGTAGGTACAAGCGGTGGCAGATGATGAGATGGTGGGCCGATAAAGCCTAGTCACACCGAATCGGTTCTCATACGTTCCGGAAAATGTTGCCAAACGGGCTCAAACTGTGTGCGAACGGAGTTGAACGTAGTAGCAACTGTTTACGATCTGTTTAAGAAATTCATGGACGGGTTCGGACTGGCTATACGGGAGAGTGCTCTAGAACTTTGAGCCTGTTCAAAATTGTCCCCGTCCTGCAATGAGAAGGGGAGACAACGTACTTAAAACGAGGAGGACGTAATACAAACGGACTGATCGCCGTACTATGAACGGAATTGCCGTACTTCGATCCTACTAAAACTTGTTTAATACAACGTGCTTTGGTTGATCATCAATTTGCAGCAGCTAGGCCTGAGCTAAAGCTACGGTCACAAAGGTTCGTACGAACGATCATTTCGTACGAATCTCCCTGTTTTTCCACTGTCTTCCCGATTTTCCATTGTTTGAAAATTGTTCGTACGGCGTTCGTAGCAGTACGTAATGGCATTTGTGACCAAGGCTTAAGCCCCCATCACACCAAACTAGTTCCCACTACGTTCCGAAACCGTCCAAAAAATCGTTAAAAATGTGTTATGGTCGGGGTGGAATGTGTAAATAATGTATATAATACGATCCTAGATCGTTCATAAACAGTCCTCAATACGTCCATCTCGTCTTTACCCCGTCCACAGTCAGATCATTTGAAGTTCAGATCGGGTAAATTTGCCATTTCCAAGCAGTCCAAGCCCGTTTAGAATCGGTATACAAACCCAGCGCGTTCTTGCCATTCCTCATTTCCGTTCATTTATACTACTGCTAATTGATGATCGATCACGAAGTACCGAAATACGGCAATTCCGTTCGAAGTACGTCCATCCTGTTTTAAGTACGTTGTCAGTCCGTCTAATTGCAGGATGGGGACAATTTTCAACAGGCTCAAAGTTTTTGAGCACCCTTCCCGTCCAAACCAGTCAGAGCCCGTCCATAAAGTTCTTAAACAGTTCGTAAACAGTTGCTTCTACGTTCACTCCATTCGCACGCAGTTTGAGCACGTTTGGCAACATTTTTCAGAACGTAGTGAGAACTAGTTTGGTGGGATGGGGGCTTCACTTGAATGTCTTGATTAGAAAAGCTGGAATCATTGAAGTTGAACGGAAATAAGGAATGGCAAGAACGCGCTGGGCTTTAATAACCCTTGAGCCAGGACGTGATTTCACACGCTCTAGGAGCGCGTTCGAACGCACTAAGAACGAGATGAGGACGAATACTGTCTCTGAATTTGTTAGAATGGGTTTGGTCGTATTTGGAACGAGGTAGAACTAGTTAATAACGGGTATAAACTGACTACGAACTGGATTGAACTGCCTGGAAATGGCCAATTTACCCAATCTGAACTTGATATGAACTAACTGTGGACGGGGTACAGACGAGATGGACGTATTGAGGACTGTTTATGAACGAACTAGGGTCGTATTATAGACTTTATTTACAAATTCTACTCCGACCACAGCCCGTTCTACGATTTTCTAGGACTGTTCCAAAACGTAGTGAGAACTAGTTTGGTGTGATGGGGGCTTAAAAGGCCGTTATGGACCCGTTCGAGGGGCGATGAGGACGGTGATGACGTATCATATTTTCTCCTATGCGGGCATGCCTTGAAACATAATGCATGACCCTACAGAGGATTTGTTACTGTTGGGGAACGGGGGAAAATGCAATGAATTATTGATAATTTATTGCATTTTCTTTGTTTTTTGGTATTTGTGGGGGCGGCGACGTACCTAGCCCCGCGTACAGTCATGATTCAGTGGCAAAGTAATTTCAGTTATGTCTTATAAGTACGCAGGTCTCCTAGCTGATTAGCATAGTAGCACACACATGCATTAGCAGTCACGCAAAACAAACACTCGCAAATTATTATTTAATAAAATCTGAAAATGTATACTATTAATTAGATGATCTATTAGGAATAAATCATTCCCTAAATTGGGGTAAAAATAATTATTCCACCTTTATGACCAGCAGTGTATAAATATTTTGAAGGAATATTATATTTTTGTTTACATGTGTGCGTTCTCACATTTATTCTTTTTATGAAGAAAAGGTGTTTCTTTGACTTTATTTTGTATTCTCAATATTACAAGGTATTTCTGACTGACATGTTTTGTTTTGTTATGGTTTATTCAATTTGTAATTTTGACATCTCAGGCTGTTGAAATAAAAAAAGAAGAAGATAAGATTCACAAACTGATGCCTCATGCGAAATGTCATTATGTTTTGTGGAAATCTGTATGTATTTGCTAGTGTTTACGTTTGTGGTCCTGTTTTTATGTTTGTAATATAATTTTCTTGGATTGAAATGAGGACCGAGGGCCCAAGCAACTGTAATTTCAACAGCAGTGATGTGTTTTGGACAGCAGGCAGCAGTGGATTGAGGGGCAGAACACTAGTTTATAAAGCGCCAATGGCGACACTAGCGGCTCCGACGAGCGTCTATCGCATTTTTACACGGCGCTTTCGCACACAGTAAGCAACCGTACGCAACCGTAAGCAACCCTACGCCAGGCCTACGCAAGCGTAAGCAATCCTTAGCCAGGCCTACGTAAGCATTCGTAACCCTACGCCATTTGCATACGCCGTAGCTACGCAGTGCCTACGCACAGGGTACGTAACCGTACGCCGCCGTTCGCTGGCCTACGCATAACCTACGCAGGGACTACGTCGAAGCATCATTTTTGTAGTCCTTGTTCATGAATACGCAGCCTAACTTCGGCGAAGTCGGTACGCAACACTACGCAACTCTACGCAGATCCGTTGTGAAAGGGGCTTAAGCTCGACAGAAGAGTTGTGTATCGCCGTACAAAAAAATAATAATTTCGTAATGAAACCAAATTTAATGCATAAGTCTTTGTGAAGTGCCTGAATACAAATTATTTCATTCACCTGATAAGAATAATAGTATTTCAATAGACAGAATCCAAACTGCAAACATTATTTGATCTCGGTTCTTGTGAATTCTCCTGTCTTCTTTGCATTCCGTCGCGTTGCTAAAGCGCCCTAGTAGCTGGTACGAGGCCGTTGTAAGCAATAAGAACCCGGTATGGAGACGAAATGGAAACGTTGAGACCATGTTGGAAAAATTTAAGAAAAATAAAATCTCAGCGGCCGGAGAGATTTTCACTACTTTTCATTTAAATCAAAAGGTATGGGCCCGTTGTAACATAGCCGGTGCTATGTGACAGCATCATAACTAATGCATAAGATTCGAATTCAAAAGTTGAAATAATAATAATCCGGATCCTCCTTTGAATACCATATACTTCTGTATTATATAGCCATGTAAAACCATATAGTATTTACGACACCTAATGAGAATAAATCGAAAGCGCTTGTGAATTTCCACCGAGGCTTCTTGTGTATTCCATTTGCCATTGTGGATTGACATATTTAGTACTATATACATTTATTTGGATGGTTGTGTGTTAACGCAACTTTACCAACAAACAATTAGAATGTCTGGTAAAAAAAATAAATGAACTGTGTTCACTAGCTCTTAGCCGATGAGACTGCAATGAGTTCAAGATCCGTCGTAAGATATCTTTTAATGACGGGAAAGCTTTGAATTACATTAATACAATTTCGCAAAAACTATCTCGGGCATACAGCGATGTTTTACCAGATGCCTCCAAATGGAAATAATGATAGATTCGGAGACTTGAACCGAGGATCTTTTTGGTGATGGAAATAAAAGAGGAGATATCTGGCGCTGGTTTAAGTTATTTCCTTGAATATCCTTATAGTTCGCCGCTGCATCTATATTTACTAAGAATTTATGAAAGCTTTATGAGGTCGAATTAATTTACATAACGCAATATACTAAGAAAGCGTTTTGACATCCACTCTTCTGTATCTATCTTTTCCTTTATAGCGGAGTTGGAGGAATCGACGCAGTTGAAAACATCGCTGAGCTCATCGAGACATGCCGTCAAAATACCAGTATGTAGGCCTGTATTAACTTGATATTTAGTTTTTTTTCGAAGCAGCTTTAACCGTTCCAATTATTTTTTGTTAAAATAAGTGTATGCTTCTTCACATTGATTATATGAATATCGTTAGATCCTATAACAAAACACATCTGTTTTTACAATATATATTTTAGGTAGATGTTTCGTGAAGATAAACATGCAGTAGAACATGTTTACGTCTCCTTTTTCTCTTTTCATGATAGAGTTAGGCTTTTAGATCCTGTTAGATTGTTGCCATTTGGCCGTTACTGGGCCAACAACTCTCATTCGGCGAAAATGTATGAGTTTGTAAGTTTCTTGTTCGAAAACGTTTCTAAAAATCAATCTTGAAAAGAAAGACATCGACCGTAGCCAAAGACTTACATCGAAATAAAAAAAAACGAACGCAAATGAAGAAATAGCTTGAAGAATGAATCACATAAGACAAAACAAAGTGCGTTTTTTCACCTGTCGTAGGCCATAGTAATTTCATGTAAAGGACATATATGAATTTGCAACAATAAATGTTGTGTACTACAGTGCGTATGAAAAGTGTATCCGACTTTCTAATTCATGGACTTTAACCTATGTGACCTTGAATCACATTTCATGGTATAAGGGTAACTAATGCCCTGTATAATAATATCATATTCATAATTGTGTTTTAATTTAACGGATAACTGAGTAGCACACTTTTCAAAAAGTATACTATAACATTTTAGTAATAATCTTTTAAAGACCATTGTAAAAAGGATACTTCTGATAAGTATTTAAGATATGATTATCCACTTTTCACATTATATTTTTTTTTACCAATAATTTTTTTTCTAAAATAATATTTTAAAAAGAAATCGTCAAGTCGCTGTAATTTAAAGCAACAGAGGTAAGGATTGCTGATGTGGAATCAGGGGGCATTCTCATTATGGAATAAATAAATGAATAAATCATGTGAAATTACACCAGACTGATGATCAATACAGACATGCATTCCTTATTCATCTAGGTTAAAGGCATCTTCATTTTTTTTAAAGCGCTTTAATCCAACAATTCTTGGCTCTATTTATGTCTATTATGTTATTCTTTCTTACATCTATTTTTTTTACACACAGAGCGGCCACCATCTGTCGTGATAACTCACCAAGATGCGATATCGAATGAAAAAGTTAAAAAAATGACTGCTTTTCTAGAAAACGAGCGAATCGACCTGGCAAAAATATTCGTCGTTAAGAACGTCACATCTAAGGACGAAAGTCTCAATGATGAGACGAGGTCATGCATCCGTGATTTCATTGAAAGTTGTCGGGATGATGGTCTAGCCGGTGCGTTAGCTCACAGAAGAAGGGAGAATGTGGAGGAGAAACGGGAAAAGAAAAAAGTTCTTGGGGCGCAAAAAGAAATTATAAAGAAGCAACATGACCTAAAAAAGGCGGAGATAAGTGAAGCTAGAGCGCGATTAGAAAGTGAAACAGAAACTAAGAAGGAAATGGATAGTATGAAAGAAGAGGCTTTGAAAAGAGAAATAGAGAGTGCTGAAAGATTGCGAGATATGTCAGAAGCAAACCGCAAAAAAATGAATGAACTTAGGCTAAAGAATCAATCAGACTTGCACGAGCACCATAAAACTGTCTTGAAGGAATTCTATGAAGGTCGATTAAGAAAGGAATGAATATATCAAGAAAACGAAATCCCGGAACACAATATACAAAATAGAACCATACGTTACAGCTTACAAGATTTATTTTCCTTATTTCTGAAGAAAACGCTCGTGAGTAAGCTGTTTGGGGCTTTGCAGTATCACTCCAAGTTCAATTCATTAAATTAAAATGAAGATGACTCCACTGATTCTCGGTTCTATGCCTGATTATACAGTGCAGATATTTCACTTGTAGAGGACAGTATGAGTTATTAGGAGGGGGAGGCCCGGGGGGGGGGGGGCTGTTTTGCTGTACACTAACATATCTTGCTTCCTTGATTTATTATTTGGGATATTCGGACCTTTCTTTCGGTGGTTAAAATCTCTTGGACGTCTTTAGTTGTCAATAGGATGGTAGTAACAAGCTGCTTTAAACAGTTTACGTACTAAATCATATAGAAATCACCTTATCCCCTTTTTCCTTCTTCCGCTTTCCCCTTTTTTCTTCTTATTACCTTTTATTTTCTCCCTTTTCAAATATCAAGTATGCACTTTAGCGTACTAACAATGCATTAACACGCTATGGACGTTGTCCATTTGCTAAATCAATAGTTTTGCTAAATCAATTTGTTTGAAATTGTTGATTTGTCTTTACTTTTTGGATTTGATGTAGTAAATGATTACTTTATTTTATTCCGAAGATGTTTAATTTGCATAATCAGCCATTTGAGTAAATTCGTTTTTTTATGTTTTCATTATGATTATAATGATACTTCTATTCTTGACCTGATAAACAAAAAATCTACACTGATGTACCAATGTGTTCACGGTATTACCCCCATCCCGTTTATGCAATGAGATTGAAATGTATTTCGATAGACATGGACTGAATACGCGTAATGCTCATTCCCTTAATGTTATGCCGCCTGAACCAAAAAAAATAACTTTATTGTCAGTCTTTAAAATATGTTGGTGCTAAAGTATGGAATCTATCACCCAATAACCTTCACAATGCTCAGTCTCTGGATATTTTAAAATTATTTTACAATGTTTTAAAAATCGAATCCATTGTAATCACCCCAACTCTAGGCTGAAACCTTACATTTGCATACTTGTATATGATTATATTTGTTTTAATAGTGTTATAATTATTCAACCTTCGTTTTTATTTTGAATAATTTTTGTTAAGGCCTTATGTAACCTTATGTAACCATATTTTGTTTTACTATGATGTATTGTGTATTTTACGTCGTTATACTTTGTTATTGTTACTACTCTTTACATGATGCTTTTAATACCAGGTCCATGATGCAAAACAGATTTATTTGTGATCTTGTTTACCTGTATAAATATGTATATAAGTAAATAAATAAATGAATAAATGAATACATAAATAAATAATGTAGTCTTTCCTCAATTGATGATTGAAAATTGTAATGGATATTGTCAATAAGAAATTTATGGTGGATATGTTTAATATTTCTGATTTTAGGGGAGGTATTGAAAGGGTATTTGGATCATAAAATAGCAAATAATATAGGAAGAAATAAATGTTACTTCATGACTCGTGTAAAAGGATAAGAATATAGTTTCCATACACCACGGTGCACTGGGGAGCGTAGACTATCAAATCCGTAATCATGAATAAAGACTTGATGACCTTTATCATTCTCTTGGAATGAGATTTAAATAATAGATCCTTTCATTGGTTAAAATTGCTTATTATGAATGCTTGTAAGTAAGACAATTAATCTAGTTTCATAATTGCCAAGCTATATTATTAGGAAATGGAATGAAATCCTATTTTAATACCGGAATTATAAAACCTTCTTAATTGTTTAAATTACGAAACATATTACAGTTTTTGAATTATTATCCTTGGGAATAATAAACCTAAGTTTGAATTAACCTTGAGTGTAATGCATATCGTTATGTCTCACGTCAATTTTTAACATCTAAACAAAAACCGAAGCATTATGTTAGTCAATAAATATGTTCCCTGTCCTGATAGATTAATCTTGAATGGCTAGGAAAACCTCAGGGAAATATGCTACGGGAGTACATTATGAATACATTTACCGAGCTCCTATCTTGGGAGGACCCGACCCTTTCCTTTTTCAATTTCTAGATATGCAACTTAGCAGAGCCAGTTGTGCCCTATATTGTTAATTAAAAAAAATTAATAAATTATTAAAGATATAGTTAAAAAAGAAGACGCATTAACTGCCTGATTTGGAATTCCAACCAATCCAAGCCTTAAATTTGTTAAAGCAAACGACTTTTTAAAAATTAGTCAGTGCTCACTCAAGCGTAAGATTATTGTAATAGCTTTAGTTATCCGAATAAGTAGACTTTTATCCGTAATTTCAAAAGAAACAAGAGTACAGATATCGTGAAACTCTAATTTTTAATGAGATCTTTTGAAAGCGTTTACGTTCTTATACGGTCTATATAAATGCGAAGTAATTTTAAGTAACATTTATGTTTTTGAATTATTATTCTATGAGGCTTTTTAAAATAAATGATAACTAAATCCAAATGGTGTATGGTGTTTTTCTTTAGAATTTGACATTAGTAAAGCGTATGATTAGAATATGTTGAAGGTGCAATGTCCTAATACTTAAATAAAAAAGGGGGTAAACATATTTGTAAGGATATTATTAAATACCCCTCTCGCATGACTCGAATGTCTCGACTACCTCGACAAAATTTGGAAAAATAGATAGGCGTAAAAAGTGAAAGTTGACTGAACGCCATTAAAAACAACCAACAACAACCTTCTCGCAATTCGAATTTTAAATCAACTTGACCAGCACAAACCTATTACAATACGAACAAAAAAGGAATGAAAGCAGAACGAGTCAGAGAAGAAAGATCAATAGCAAGAAATAGTGAAAGAGAATAGAGAATTAGAGTAGACAGAAATATGACGGAAGAAAGAAATACGGGAAGGGGAAAGAAGAAACAGAAAAATAAAGAGAGAGAGAGAGAACAAGAAAGAGAAACTAAAAAGATGGGGTGCTGTTTGATTAGAGGTGATTCACCTAAAGAAAGGGTGAACTTCCTATTCAATTTTTTTTTTAAAACTCAATAATTCAATGATTTATAAAACCAAAATAAATAGATGCGTCTCCATTTCCTCCCAACTCCATCCATGCAAATAAGGACGGAAAAGTTATTTTTTGCCCAAACTATGGTGTTTTGCCACCCCCTCTCAAGAAGCCCAGATCCAAAAGCTTGTAATCCCACTTGGTTCAATACCCTGCTAGTCTAAATCTAATGTGTCCACTCTACAGGTGTTCCAATATTTATTTCGTCTTATTAACATTTAGTCTCATAACTAGTCGAGTCTAAAAATAAAACAGATAAACGAGGAAGTTACTGATTTCAATCATAAAATGTTGCGTAAATCAAACATCACATAAATCATGAGCCATGTCAAGATGTAGGTTACATTTTGTTTACATACCGTTATAATTAGGTACACTAAATCACAACACAAGACATGCTGTAAGGGATGCATTGTGTGTACCAAATTTAAGACGGACACATATATAGTTTGGAACCAACTTGAAAGTTCTATCAAGACGTCACCTACTTTGAACAGTTTTAAACACACTCTAAAAGCCCTGTTATTTGCAGATGCCGAGTAAGTGAACTTTTACCAACTAATTTGTAAATTACCTGTTTATATGCTGGTGTATTTATCTATTTTGTTTTTGCTGCTGTTATTTGTTTTATTCTTAACAAAAAGGGGCCTCGTGGAAGACCACCAAATTTGTAATATGTGCCAACCTGTGGGGGGGGGGGGGTATGTTGAATATTAATGGGGAATGAATACTGATCAGGAAATTCTGACCCGTTGCAGTAGTTTATCTAGAAAAATAAAAGTATATTTTAGCTACATAGTGTATCGTGTATCTTGTTTGCGCTTTAGCTTATGCCAAATATTCAATTCGTTTTGCACGCAGTGCTTGTTCCTTTTGTAGGTCCTTTTGTCCAGCCCGATTCTTTTCAATTTTCTTAGGTTGAATCCCTGGTATCTACTCACTGGTATACTCACTTCTCTGATAAATAATTCAACAATAAAAATCAACCGAGCGGAATCAACTGTTAAAACAAATATTTGCCACTGCGGCTCTCAAATACTATTATGAAGTGCAGTAACACATTGAAATTTCAAGAGTCATGATAAATTCGTTTGACAGTTTATTCCACTGGGTTGATTTTATTGTTCGGATTATTAAGCAATGCGAGATACAAGTTGACATTCGTATGACCTTGCGTTATTCTAAATTTGTCCATCGTCTCGACAATGCTATTTGATGACAAAAGACGGCACTCTGGTACGTTGTTAGGTAGCGTCACATGACAATACCATGGCAGGTCAATGATCATCAGTACCGGGTCTAATAATGTAAGGAAAACTGAATTTGAACCCGGGTCGTATTTTTTCTCTGTTTCTTGTCACCGCCTTACATTTCCTTCGCTGTAATACTTCCTTCTTACAGTGGAGTATGTAAAGTGTTTGTGTTTATCTCAATCATTGAGAATACGAACACTAATATCGCTGAAATAATTCTTCTCCTTCCACTCCGTCGACAGTTCCCTCTCTTGTTAGTTTGCTAAATTATATCGACTGAAATCTCGTTAGACATGTTTACATTATCTCTATGCGCTTTTAACGAGTTATATGCGCTCCGGCAGCCAATATCAGCGCACAGTGCATTTCAAGGAATAATCCTACCAGGTACCCATTTACCTCATCTGGGTTGCGTGTGGAAAATGTCGATCAATCTTTTGCCAAAGGATATTAGTGCCGCGACGGGACTTGAACCTGAGACCTTGTGATCCACAGTCCGGTGACTTGGCCACTTGACAACGACACTTCTACACCACGACACCTCTAATTACATATCTAATTTCATATCCAGTCTTCTGATGAGAGAAATATATAATCTATAACATTCCCACACTTCACATGTGACCAAATGACACATTTCACGCAAATAATCGCTTTCTATTTTTTTCTTACAGATCAGTTATAATAGATACATGGGTATGCAACATTCATAGACGTATTGGGGCAAAGATATTTGTTCCTCAATTAATATTTTCAAACATAAGAATCAGTTAAAGTATACGCCGAAGTACAGAAAGAATTTGTCAAAAGAAACCCCTCCCCCCTGTTTGCTGAAAATGAACATTCGCGTATACTGTGTAGGCCCTACACAACTTCGTCAAGTACCCAAAGAAATAAGTGTGTAACATTTTAAACAGTAGACGTGCCTTAGGTTCGGGCGTATTTTTAAAAAATTGCACCGCGTGGAAACCTCCCGTTGCAATCGGATTCAGGAAGTACAAACAAATATCATCATTGCGGAACAGCGATAACCCCGTCGAATTTCCCCATCCCACTGAAATGGGTAGGGAAAAAAGACCTTTCATAATGTGGTGTTTATTATCAGGGGCGGCAGAGCATCTTCCGAACTGTGTGGCGGGGGGGGGGGGCACCAATAAAAAGGGGCACTTTCTTGAACGAAAATATATCAATTTTAGACATAGATATATACTCCTACATTATCAGGGATTGCGAGCGAACTTTGGAGGAAATTAGAGAAAAGCGTTGCTGTAAGTCGCTTTATATAGGAACTCATGCTATGGAGAAAGAAATATATTCGTTTTTCTTTGTTATCTGTCTGTCTAAGCTTACTAGCATTTCATTATCACTCCAACCTCTAAAATTGTTTACCATTAGAGCTGTCAGTACGGGGAAAATAGTCTTCAGCGTAACAAAAAAAGAGTGTAATTCGACTCTTTTTGAGGTCAACAATGGTAAGCATATTATACAAATAGTTTTGAGAAGGAACTAGTTATAAAATGCATTATTTCTTTAATTCTAACTTGTTATTCCAATTTCCTACTAATCTGTTCACAGACATACAACCTAATAATGGGGACAAATGGGCAAGAAAATGTCATGATATGATTTTCCCTCTCTATTTAAGTCATTTTCAATTAACCAATACTATGGCCCGAATTCACAAAGGAGGTTTGTCGACAAACCTCCTTTGTGAATTCGGGCCATTGAGTATTACCTTCATATGTTGTGACGAAGAACGATATGCAAATAAAAAATATATTTCAATCAGCATGATTTATGGTATGTTTTTATCAATGCAGATTTGCAGGAACAAATGTCCATGTATTCTTGTGAATTTGGACGAATATAAGAACTGAATTGAATTGAATTGAACAGAAAGAATCCAACAATGAAGTGGCGAAGTATGGGCTTAGTCATGCGATATGCATCCGTCTTTAGTCTACTATATCAGCGCTTTTTCAAACTTGTTTTTCTTCTCGAAGTCATTGCACTTTCCGTATGAATTAAACAGTTTATCGTCACTCCAAACCCAATGTCATCATAGAGGATTCGTTCTCCATCTCTATAGATGTACGGGCCCCTTTTCGCGAGTGGGCTGTAGGGGTCTCTTGCATGAAAATATACTATCCCAGGGAAAAAAATACTTTAAACATTTCGGGGGCTACTTTTCAAGCTTGTCTGCATGAAAATAACAATCTTTTGTTTGTTTTGCATTGAACTTCTTGCAATTTTGGGGGGCTCTTTTATGACTTTCGGGGGCTCTTATTGGCATTTCGGGGGCTAATTCGCCCCGAGCCCCCGTGTATTTTTTTCCCTGTACTATCCGGATCATAAAAACTGCGAGAGGAGCGAAGCAAGTGAGCAACAAACCGCATACTTTTAAAATGGTAAAAATGTTATTTAGTCATCATATAAATCATTTGGGCATCTTACTCTTTCTGACTCTTTGTTTTAATGTAGTTGACGTTATACCATAACATATTTTCAATACGTTCGCGGCACCCGGTTTGACAGACATGCTGTTCTAGATGGTCAAAACTTGAGGGGGGATCGAATGGGGCCGGAAAGTATATACTCCTTGCCCCTTCAGAGTTGGATAATTTTGCATTTTAAATTGAAACGAACACACATACATAATCTCTCTTCCTGTTTTTCTTATATCTCGCTTTCACTGCTATCTCCAATTCTTTTTCTTCTCTGCTGTACATTTCTTCAATGACGCAGATCGGCCCACCCCAAAGCATTTTCAATAATCGTGTGTGTAATTAGGTTTTACAGACGTGTATCAATCATAAATGATTATTTACGTATTAAGACCGACATTTAACGTCACCATCCGAAAGACGTGACTCAGTTTCGAGCCGGGGTCGCCTGAGCAAGTTTGAAGGCGAAGAGAACGTGCCGCTAGACCAACTCACATCTTCCTTTCAATACTCGTTTAATTTCACCTGTTACAAAAGACTTCATTCAAAGATACTATATCCCTTTTGCAGCCAACATCAAATTATGTAGAACTTTGCAGAAATTATGAATTTTTCATGTATGTTCTATCTGTGAATTTTAAACAAAAGCAGTGTCCTAGTATTCAAATTATGCAAAGAAACCCGTTTACCTTCTTCACTTTACTGTAAGACACTATTGAGTGACTGACTGGATTTTTTTCTTCTTTGGTAATAACATACATGAAAAGAGTTGTAAAGGGTACATGAGCATTTGTCTACATCAATAACACACTTCTTGTGATGGCCAAGATTAAACTGATTGAATCTTTGCGCAGCATAAAACGTATGACCATTCGGTACAATTGTCTGAAAATCAAGACTATTACTTTTGGGCTCTATAGCTCTAAAGTCGATTTGACAACTAATAGTCATTATTTTCCCACTTGAAGACATTTTCAAGCCCCACCTTTTTTAGGGAAGTTCTAAATTAGTATTATATTTCAAATGCAGTTGGAATTTAACTTTTTCATTTTTTTGGCCTGCAAATGGGACATAGTACCTTTAAATCTCCTTGATATAACAGCGGATCAAGTTTAACTCTGACTTTACAAAGACTGATCTGTAACACACAAATTTATCATTCTCCAAGACATTTTCCTATCAAGTTACAATGATTGTTAACAGCCTTTCTACCGATCCATGCCCAAAGTTATGTAACGTTTGAGCCTTTTAATAAATCATTCAAATGTCTGAGCTTTAACTTTAAACTTCCAAAATTCTGTTTATAACTTGCAATTGTTCTTGGCAACACCTTTCATATGTATGCCTTAATTAATTTGACGAAGGGAATGTGCAGATGGAGGGGGGCAACTTTGGCTACACGTGGTATGCTGAAATATTAATGGTAATGAATACTGCTCAGGAAATTCTGACCCTTTGCGGTAGTTTATCTAGATAAATACAAGTATATTTTAGCTACACAGTGTATCGTAATAAGAAGCCTAACTTCATTGCATTGACAGCTTATCGTCAATGCCTCGTTCTTGTTTGCGTTTTTACCTCATGCCAAATATTCAATTCGTTTTGCACGCAGTGCTTGTTATTCCTTAGTAGGTCCTTTTGTCCAGCCCGATCCTTTCAAATTTCTTAGGTGACATCCCTGGTATCTACTCACTGGTATACTCACTTCTCTGATAAATAATTCGACAATACAAATCAACCGAGCGGAATCAACTGTTAAAACAAATATTTGCCACTGCTGCTCGTTAAATACTATTATGAAGTGCAGTAACACATTGAAATTTCAAGAGTCATGATAAATTCGTTTGACAGTTTATTCTGCTGGGTTGATGTTATTGTTCGGATTATTTAGCAATGCGAGATACAAGTTGACATTCGTATGACCTTGCGTTATTCTAAATTTGTCCATCGTCTCTACAATGTTATTTGAAAAATATTTGATGACAAAAGACGGCACTCAGGTACTTTGTTATGTAGCGTCACATGACAATATCATGGCAGTATAATGATCATCATTCCTGGGTCTAATAATGTAAAGGAAACTGAATTTAAACCCGGGCCGTATTTTTTCTGTTTTTTTTGTCACTGCCTTACATTTCTTTCGCTTTAATTCTTCCTTCTTACAATGGAGTATGTAAAGTGTTTGTGTTAACCTCAACCATTGAGAATATGAACCCTAATATTGCTGAAATAATTCTTCTCCTTCCACTCCGTCGACAGTTTCCTTTCTTGTGAGTTTGCTAAATTATATCGACTGAAATCTCGTTAGACATGTTTACAATATCTCTATGCGCTTTTAAAGAGCTATATGCGCTCTGGCAGCCAATATCAGCGCACAGTGCATTTCAAGGAATAATCCTACCAGGTACCACTTTACCTCACCTGGGTTGCGTGTGGAAAATGTCGATCAATCTATTGCCAAAGGATATTACTGCCGCGGCCGGACTTGAACCGGGGACCTTGGAATCCACAGTCCGGTGATATAGCCAATTGACAACGACACTTCTACACCTCGACACCTCTAATTACATATTTAATTTCATATCCAGTCTTCTGATGAGAGAAATATATTATCTATAACATTCCCACACTTAACATGTGACCAAATGAAACATTTCACGCAAATAATCGCTTTCTATTTTTTTTTTTTACAGATCAGTTATGATAGAAATATGGGTAAGCAACATTCATAGACGTATTGGGGCAATGATATTTTTTCATCAATTAATATTTTCAAACATAATAATCAGTTAAAGGATACGCCGAAGTACAGAAAGAATTTGTCAAAAGAAATCCCCCCCCCCTGTTTGCTGAAGATTGACATTCGCGTATACTGTGTAGGCCCTACATAACTTCGTCAAGTACCCAAAGAGTTAAGTATGTAACATTTTAGACAGTAGACGTGCCTTAGGTTCGGGCGTATTTTTAAAAAAATTGCACCGCGTGGAAACCTCCGGTCGCAATCGGATTCAGGAAGTACAAACAAATATCATCATTGCGGAACAGCGATAACCCCGTCGAATTTCCCCAACCCACTGAAATAGGTAGGGAAAAAAGACCTTTCATAATGTGGTGTTTATTATCAAGGGCGGCAGAGCATCTTCCGAACTGTGTGGCGGGGGGGGGGGCACTAATAAAAAGGGGCACTTTCTTTAACGAAAATATATTAATTTTAGACATAGATATATACCCCTACATTATCAGGGATTGCGAGCGAACTTTGGAGGAAATTAGAGAAAAGCGTTGCTGTAAGTCGCTTTATATAGGAGCACATGCTATGGAGAAAGAAATATATATATATATTTTTGTATCTGTCTGTCTAAGCTTACTAGCATTTCATTATCACTCCAACCTCGAAAATTGTTTACCGTTAGAGCTGTGAGTACGGGAAAAATAGTCTTCAACGTAACAAAAAAGAGTGACATTCGACTCTTTTCGAGGTCAACAATGGTAAGCATATCATACAAATAGTTTTGAAAAGGAACTAGTTATAAAATGCATCATTTCTTTAATTCTAATTTGTTATTCCAATTTCCTATTAATCTGTTCTTAGACATACAACCTAATAATGGGGACAAATGGGCAAGAAAATGTCATTATATGATTTTCCTTCTCTATTTCCTCAAGTCATTTTCAATTAACCAATACATTGAGTTTAATCTTCATAGGTTGTGACGAAGAACGATATGCAAATAAACAAAATATTTCAATCAGCATGATTTATGGTATGTTTTTATCAATGCAGTTTTGCAGGAACAAATTTTCATGTATTCTTGTGAATTTGGACGAATATAAGAACTGAATTGAATTGAATTGAACAGAAAGAATTCAACAATAAAATGGCGGAGCATGGGCTCAGTCATGCGATATGCCCAGGTCTATAGTCTACTATATCAGCGCTTTTTCAAACTTGTTTTTCTTCTCGAAGTCATCGCACTTTCCGTATGAGTTATACAGTTTATTGTCACTACAAACCCAATGTCATCATATAGGATTTGTTCTCCACCGCTATAGATGTACGGGCCCCTTTTCGCGAGTGAGCTGTTGGGGCCTCTTGCATGAAAATATACTATACGGACAGGGGCGGCCGAGCGACTTCCAAAGTGGGGGGGGGGGAGCACCAAGAAAAAAGGGCACCTACAAAGGGAAATCTCACAGCGAAAATATACCATTTTTTAGACATTGGTAAATACCCCTACATTGTGATTCCAATTATCAGGGATGATTCATTTTGTTTCACTTTATACACCATACAAGATATTGCTTAAGCATCATGATTTGCAGTTGAGTTTGATTGTCTAAAAACTTGTTTGCGAGCGAGCGAGGAAAAATTGTAAGATGTGTGAGGTCGCAGTGCGAAATATTATATCTTTTAAAGAGGAAAAAACCCAATCCTAATGGGGTTGTAAGCACATTCTCATGACGGAAGACTGAAAAGACCTTTGATAAGCAACATAAGTATATCATCTATAGATGCGTGCGAGCGTAGCAAGCGATCTTTGGGGGAAATTGCTCTTAGTCGCTTGAAATTAGCTAGGGCGCGTTTAATGATGAGAGGAAAAGGGGACACTTATCAGGAATGAAAAGGAGCATGTGCCAAAGTACAAAGAGTAATTACTGAAAATGGGGAACTTCTAACACCCTCAAAAAGAGGCACTCACCAGGGATGAAAAAAGTCAGTAAAGAGAATAGGAAATGGGCATTTGTCGAAGGAAAAGGGGCCTCCATCAGATTTTGATAGGGGCAATTGTAAGAGGAGAAAAGGGGCATTTATGAAAAGGGAATCTAGGTCCCTTATTAGAAAGGAAAAGGGCACGTATCATTGTTAAAAGGGAAATTATCAGAGCTGAGAAGAGGCACTTCATCTCTGCCTCGCTCTCATCTCTCTTTTTTGCCATTCATTTGGGGTAGGGGGCACGTGACAACAATATTTGTCGACAGATGTCAAAATCTAGCCCCCCCCCCAGACACATTTACCTTTACAACCCCGCCCAGCGAACAATTTGATTTGTCTGCGATTAGACCCTAGTTGGTAATATGATCATGAGATACGAACATATTTTCAAATGCATATAATTATGAATAGTAAATAATAATTGTAGATCACTTATTTCAGCGCATTTTCTCGAATTTTCACATAGCCCCGGTTTAACAATAATAAATCTGAGATACATTGCCCTACGTGTTATCAGTGTTTTTGATATGGTGTAATATTAAAGCCCTAACAAAATTGCGCTTCAAAATGATCATGAAGTGCCTCAAAAAAGTAAAAGATCTTTTGGTGACCGGTTCTACCAAACTCATTTTCCCAAATAGACTGTAGTGTTATGAAAACCGTTAGGAAAACGCGAAATTTGATTTCGATTTCCAATCATAAATATCTTGATAATCAGACAGGCGATCGGCTTGAAAAGAGCACGGGGTTCTTGACTGACCCAAAGATTTATAATTATCATTGTAGCATGAGCTAAATCCATGATTTTGTTTGAGAATCTGAGACAAAGTTACCCAATCCCTTTAAGCGTCATAATTTACATTATGATATCATTTATAAATACAAGCGAGCAAAGCGAGCCAGCTTTCGAGGAAAATAAATCTTTACAAAATTGCTCTAAATCTCTCCTTAGGGCCGTATTTTATGAAAAAGAAAATATGTGCTTTGTTCCTTTATTTGTCTGACTATAAACCCGTACTCAGGACAATTATTCCCTGGACAATCCCCCCCCCCCCCCCGAATAATTACCCACAAGGACAATAACTCCCCCAAAATTACCCCCCCCCCTACCAAGAAAAGAACCACCCCAGTCCCAAGGACAACCCCCTGGACAATCAGACCCCCCCCCCCCGAAATTACCCCACGCAGAAAACCACCCCTAAAGGACTATAACCCCCCCCCCGAAAATTACCCTCCAAGGAGAACCACCCCTATGATGCTCCCCCTCCCCCAGGACAACCAAGGACAACGACCGCCGATGGGAAAATGTCTTGTAGAATAATAGATTGGTATGTATACAGATCAGTCTTTGTAAAAAAGTAAGTTAAACTTGGTCCGCTATTGTAAGGATTGCCGACTTTTTGGGTGTACTAACAGACAAATGGTTTGTGTGTATCCATCGACATTCACAATCATTCTAGCATATCTGTTCTGTGCACGTTGCAATGTCGTAATGTTATATTTTGGTGTATTAACACATATAATGTAACAATAATCAAGATGAGGGACAATGAGAGCATAGTACAACTAACTTTAAGTCTTCTGGGTTAAGTACGACTTCATTGTGCGAATACATGCAGTGACCCAATAGAGTTTGCTTACCAGAGTATTGACATGTTTTGTCAATTTCATACAAGAACCAAGGATAACTCCGAGATGTAAAATTTTGTCTACAGTTACAAATTGTTAAATCAAATATCAATTCGATAATTGTTTACCTTTTTAACGGAGCCAAATATAATTTGATTTGATAAATGCAAAAATAAAAGTTTAAACAAAAGTAAGGAAATATCTCATAGTCGAGATATTTGGACTCGATTTGACATTCTTTTCTTTGGGAATCGCTTAAATTAAAGAATGGTCACTAATACCATGAAACTCAGGACCAGACGGTACCGAACATAAAATCTGAGATACGAAAAAACGATCGATCAATGTTTTATTATACAGAGTATTACAAGTTGGTTTTAAAATGATCTAATGAAATTTAAAAGAATCACAAATCTATAATACCTTCTGTGAGAAAATGTTGTCAGTTAACAAGTTGCAATTCATATCTCCAGTAATCAATAACGTGTCTGTTAGAATACAAACTGTTTTTAAATTAAATTTTCATTTGTATTCACATCAATTTTTGAAGAAAAAAAATCGAGGTCGTGTCTTCTTTGGTTGACAAACTTTGTTTAAATTTAACATCCTACGCCACTTCTACCACCAACAAATCTATCCTTTCTCCACAAAGTATTTCCATTATTATGTAAACAACCTGTGAAAAATATTGTCAAGCCAGGTTTCAGACATACACAAAATATCATATGAATTTGAATCAGGAAACAATGGTATAGCATCCTTTTTATTTCGAAGACTATGAACGTTTAATGTGCTACCTTTATGCCGTTTTCTCTTGGAAAAATAGATGTTTTTAATTCCTTATCTCAACGAGAGTCGTTTTTACTACATGAGAGAATATACTTTTGAGGTAATTGTACTATTAAACATGGAAGTTTATTCATAAAACAAAAATTACATATTTATGTTCATGATGAGTCGAGTATATCATCTCTAACATTTCCACACTTAAAATTGACCAAGTTTAAACATTTCACGCAGAGAATCTTTTTCTGAATTTTTCTTACAGATAGTTGCAATAGGTACATGGGGTATGTATTATCCATAGACCTTTTGAGCAAGGATATATTTTCATCCTAACATAGTTTGTAATATACGAATCAGCGGGAGGATACGCCGAAGTACAGGAATTTAGAGTTTGTCGATAACACAACTTCGTCTAGTACCCAAATAGTGAAGCGTGTAAGCTAGTAGGCAGTGCAATGGGCGCGTCTTGAGATTGGGCGTGTTTATCATAACTTCAACGTGTGCAAATTGCCGGGTGCAAACAAATATCATTATTGCGAAACAACGATAAAATCTTGGTCGGAATTTCCCAGCCCACTCAAAAATGTAAATAACCCCGAAAATACCTTTAATAATGTGGTGTTTATAATCTGGGACGGCGGGGCGTCTGCCAAAGTGTGGGGGGGCATCCTAAAAGGGGGCTCTTTCTGGAATAATAACCGCAATATAAACCTAGGGAAACATCGATACGAAAATACACTATTTTTAGACATTAATATATAGCCTTACATTGTCATGATTGTGATTACATTATCGGGGATTATTTTAGAATTGTCTTCTCTCTTTACAGGGTCCGACATTTTGCGTAAGCATCATACTTTACATTATGATATCATTTATGAATACAAGCGAGCAAAGCGAGCCAGCTTTCGAAGAAAATAAATCTTTACAACATTGCTCTAAATCTCTCCTTAGGGCCGTATTTGATGAAAAAGAAAATATGTGCTTTGTTCCTTTATTTGTCTGACTATAAACCCGTACTCAGGACAATTATTCCCTTGACAACCCCCCCCGAATAATTACCCACAAGGACAATAACTCCCCCAAAATTACCCCCCCCTACCAAAAAAAGAACCACCCCAGTCCCAAGGACAACCCCCTGGACAATCAGACCCCCCCCCCCGAAATTACCCCACGCAGAAAACCACCCCTAAAGGACTATAACCCCCCCCCCCGAAAATTACCCTCCAAGGAGAACCACCCCTTGGATGCACCCCCCCCCCTAGGAAAACCAAGGACAACGACCGCCGGTGGGAAAATGTCTTGTAGAATAATAGATTGGAATGTATACAGATCAGTCTTTGTAAAAAGTAAGTTAACTTGGTCCGCTATTGTAAGGATTGCCGACTTTTTGGGTGTACTAACAGACAAATGGTTTGTGTGTATCCATCGACATACACAATCATTCTAGCATATCTGTTCTGTGCACGTTGCAATGTCGTAATGTTATATTTTGGTGTATTAACACATATAATGTAACAATAATCAAGATGAGGGACAATGAGAGCATAGTACAACTAACTTTAAGTCTTCTGGGTTAAGTACGACTTCATTGTGCGAATACATGCAGTGACCCAATAGAGTTTGCTTACCAGAGTATTGATATGTTTTGTCAATTTCATACAAGAACCAAGAATAACTCCGAGATGTAAAATTTTGTCTACAGTTACAAATTGTTAAATCAAATATCAATTCGATAATTGTTTACCTTTTTAACGGAGCCAAATATAATTTGATTTGATAAATGCAAAAATAAAAGTTTAAACAAAAGTAAGGAAATATCTCATAGTCGAGATATTTGGACTCGATTTGACATTCTTTTCTTTGGGAATCGATTACATTAAAGAATGGTCACGAATACCATGAAACTCAGGACCAGACGGTACTGAACATCAAATGTGAGATACGAAAAAACGATCGATCAATGTTTCATTATATGGAGTAATACAAGATGGTTTTAGAATGATCTAATGAAATGAAAAAGAATCACACATCTGTCATATCTTTTGTGAGAAAATGTTGTCAAGTTGCAATTCATATCTCCAGT
This sequence comes from Strongylocentrotus droebachiensis, assembly GCA_035222895.1. Taxonomy (NCBI): domain Eukaryota; kingdom Metazoa; phylum Echinodermata; class Echinoidea; order Camarodonta; family Strongylocentrotidae; genus Strongylocentrotus; species Strongylocentrotus droebachiensis. The sequence goes on along the minus strand of JAVYIG010000037.1, from coordinate 437,800 downwards.
AATTAATAACGTGTCTGTTAGAATACAAACTTTTTAAAAATTAAATTCCATTTCTATTCACATCAATTCTAAAAAAAATATTCTTCGAGTTCGTGTCTTCTTTTGTTGACAATAGGTTGTTTAAATATAATATCCAACACCACTTCCACTACCAACAACTCTATTCTTTCTCCACAAAGAATTTCAATTTATATGTAAACAACCTGTGAATAATATTGTCAAACCAGGTTTCAGACATACAAAAATTATCATATGAATTTGAATCAAGAAACAATGGTATAGCATCCTTTTTATTTCGAAGACTATGAACGTTTAATGTGCTACCTTTATGCCATTTTCTCTTGGAAAAGCATATGTTTTTAATTCCTTATCTCCACGAGAGTCGTTTACACTAGATAGGGAAATACATTTTTTGAGGCGATTTTACTATAAAACATGGAAGTTCATACATAAAACAAAGATTACATATCCATTCTTATGATGAGTCGAGTATTTCATCTCTAACATTTCCACACTTAAAATTGACTAATTTAAACATTTTACGCAGAGAATCGTTTTCTGAATTTTTCTTACAGATAGTTGCAATAGGTACACGGGGTATGTATTATTCATAGACCTTTTGAGGCAAGGATATACATTCATCCTAAAATAGTTTGTAATATACGAATCAGCAGGAGGATACGCCAAAGTACAGGAATTTAGAGTTTGTCGATAGAGATTTACCCCTACTTGGCCAAAGATTCTCGTATATTGTGTAGGCCCAACACAACTTCGTCTAGTACCCAAATAGTGATCGTGTAAGCTAGTAGGCAGTGCAATGGGCGCGTCTTGAGATTGGGCGTGTTTATCATAACTTCAACGCGTGCAAATTGCCGGGTGCAAACAAATATCATTATTGCGAAACAATGATAAAATCTTGGTCGGAATTCCCCAGCCCACTCAAAAATGTAAATAACCCCCAAAATACCTTTTATAACGTGGTGTGTATAATTTGGGGCGGTGGGGGCGGCTGTCAAAGTGGAGGGGGGGGGGGGGGCACATTCTCGAATAATAACCGCAATCTACCTAGGGAAACATCGATACGAAAATATATCTTTTTAGACATTGGTACATACCCCTACATTGTCATGATTGCGATTACATTATCAGGGATTATTTTAGAATGGTCATCTCTCTTCACATGGTCCAACATTCTGCATAAGCATCATACTTTGCATTATGATATCATTTATGAATACAAATCAAACCAGCTTTGGAGGAAATAAATTAAACAAAATTGCTTTAAGTCTCTCTTTAGGGTCGTATGTTATGGAAAAGAAAATATGTGTTGTGTTTCTTTTTTTTTGTCTGACTAGGCCCGTATCAGAACAATTATTCCATGGGCAATCCCCCCCCCCGGATAACTACCCACAAGGACAATAGCTCCCCAAAAAATTACCCCCCTCCCACCCAAAAAAGAACTACCCCCACCCCATAGACAACCCCCTGGACAATCACCCCCGGAAATTACCCAAGCAGAAAACCAACCCTAAAGGACTATAACCCCCCCCGAAAATTACCCTCCAAGGAGAACCACCCCTAGGATGCACACCCCTAGGACAACCAAGGACAACCACCGCCGATGGGAAAATGTCTTGTAGAATAATAGATTGGTATGTATACAGATCAGTCTTAGTAAAAAGTAAGTTAAACTTGGTCCGCTATTGTAAGGATTGCCGACTTTTTGGGTGTACTGACAGACAAATGGTTTGTGTGTATCCATCGACATTCACAATCATTCTAGCGTATCTGTTTAGGCACGTCGGAATCTCGTAATGCTATATTTTGGTGTATTACCACATATAATGCCACAATAATCAAACATAGCATAGTACAAGTCAATTTAAATCTTCTGGGTTAAGTACGGCTTCATTGTGCGAATACATGCAGTGACCCAATAGAATTTGCTTACCAGAGTATTGATATGTTTTGTCAATTTCATACAAGAACCAAGGATAACTCCGAGATTTTAAATTCAGTTAAAAATTGTTACATCAAATGTCAATTTGATTATTTTTTACCTTTTTAACGAAGCCGAATATCATTTGATTAGATAAATCACGTAAAAATAAAAGTTTAAAATAAAAATTACGGAAATATCTCATAATCGAAATCCCTCGACTTGACATTATTTTTTTTTGGAATCGCTTAAGTTAAAGAATGGTCACTAATACCATGAGACTCAGAACCAGACGGTTATGAACATAAATTATGGGATACAAAAAAGATCGATCAACGTCTTATTACATGGAGTAATACGACTTGCTTTTGAAATGATCTGATGAAATTAAAAAGGATCACACATCTGTAATACCTTCTTCCAGCAAATGTTGTCAGTTAACAAGTAACACTTCAAATCACCTTGTCTGTTAAAGTTCAAACATTTCCAAAATACAACAAATAGTCCTATATTTGATTAGCACATTTAAAAGAAAGGGCATTTTTTGTAGATCATGGCATAATGTTGGTCAGAATATAGTTACAAAATGTATCGAAAACCCATGTAAAACGAAGGCTTATGCCTATTATTTATGGCTCGGTTGATAACCGGCCGAGCTTTAGCAGACGACAATCATTGACAATGGGGGAATGAATGGAGGTATCGACCGATCTGCGGGTGCGGAGGTGCTTGCGCAATTTGTATTGTGAGTGTCAGACGCGTACGCAGGGGGGGGGGGGGGGGGGGGTTAAACCTCCCTTTAGTTTGATTATGCTTGTATTTTGAGCAACCCCCCCCCCTTTGTGGATTTAAAAAAAAAAAAAAATGATGGCAATGGCTGACCTAAAAAAAAGGTGGCCTTATCCCCACCACTACGGATCAAAATGTCAAAATGTTGAGACCCCCCCCCCCAAAAAAAAAAAAAAAAAAAAAATCTTTTTACCCCCTTATGTGTGACCGGGCCTTAACGCACGACAACGCACTGGCAAAAATTGCAAATTTTAAATGCGCGGGCCGTGCGTCCCCCATGCGTCCCCAATGTTTTACCGGGCTTAACATGTGAACAATTGAAACATTTCACGCAGAGAATCGATTTCTGATTTTGTCTTACAGATTAGTTACAATACATATATCAGGTACAGGTATGCACTATGTAACATCTATAGACGCATTGAGTCAAGGATACTTGTTCATCATTAAATAGTTTCAAAGTACAGGAATTTAGAGTTTGTCGATAATGATTAACCCTTATGGAGCTCTCACACTCTGCCGTGTAGGCCTACCGTCCACCTGCCGGGCTATTAAAAAAACAACAGAGTCCAGAACGTTGGGTTTTGAGCGAACTTGTCCCCGGCCGCAAAAAAAAAATTCATAAAATTAATCTTTTCACCGTTTCGTTGCCATCTTCTGACCGTTCTCACCGGGCGTATACCGGGTGTTGAACGTGCTTCTACCGTGTTCACCGCCCAGATTGACTTTTGTTGAAAATTTTGGCCGTTTCCATACCGGGCCCATACCGGGTCTCGAACGTGTGCACCGGGTTTGTAGCAGCCACCTACCAGTCACTTAGCGTCCCCTCACCGCTCGGAGCGTCCTGTGAGCGAGTCCCCGGACTGCTGACGTGATGACACGACTGCCATAAATACCCCGATTTGAACGGCAACGGTCAGTCCGCTCTCCATTTTTCATCACCGTTCTGTAACGGGTTATGAGCGTGTTGTGAACGTGTTCATACAGTGTGACCGTTTTCATAACGTATTCATACCGTCCTCATACCGTTCAACACCGTTCTCTTGCCGCTTACTTGCGGCCGGTGCCAGCCGGCCAAAGTTTTGAACATGCCCAAAACTTTCGCCGGGTCCCACCGGGTGTAAATAAGCGCCAACGCCCTATTAACGTGTTGCCCGCTTTGATAACGAACCACCGTGTGCCCTCGCCGTTCTCCACCGTCCGCAGACATTTTCGCGCACGGTGGCACACGGTAGGCCTACACGGCAGAGTGTGAGAGTCACTTAACTTTGTCAAAGATCCTAATATACTGTGTAGGCCCAAAACAACTTCGTCTAGTACCCAAATATAGTGAAGCGTGCAAGCTTGTAGGCAGTGCAATGGGCGTATCTTGAGATTATGCGTGTTTTCATTTCTGCATCGCGTGCAAATTGCCAGGTGCAAACGGAACCAGGAAGTACAAAAACAAATACCATTATTGCGATAAAATCCCCGTTGGAATTCCCAGACACACTAAAAAATGTCAACAACATTTTTTTTTCTTTTTCTAAAGTGGTGTTTATAATCAGGGGCGGCTTCCAAAGTGGGGAGGGGGGGGGGGAGACCACCCAAAAAGGGGCACTTTCTGAAATAAAAGGATCACCTACCAAAGGAAACATCAAAACGAGATTATACGATTTTTGACATTGGTATATACCCCTACATTTTCATGATTGTGATTACATTATCAGGGATGACATCTGGCATGATTTTAATACTTTTTTTTTCTCTCTTCACATGGTCCAAGATACTGCTTTAGCATTATACTTTCGATTGGGTCTGATGGTTTGAATATCAATGATCGAGCGAGCAAAACTGTTAACAGTGTTTTATAATGAGAACAAGAAGCCTGATGGTTTTAAAGCACAATCTAATCGTGAAAGACTGATAATACATTTCACTAGCTATGTGGCATATCAGTTCTAAATGTGTGCGGAATTAATGAATACAAATTGCTCTAAGTCGCCCTAAAGGGGTGGATGTTATGATAAAAAATGCTTTGTGTTTCTTTATCTGCCTCACTGAGCATAATAGCATTTCATTATCACTACAACCTTGAAAGGTGTTTATCGGTAGAGCTTTCAAAACGGGAAAATTAATAATCTTCACACAGTTTCGCACATTTTCCCGCATTCTCATGACCCCCTCCATTACTTTAGAATATCTTAATAGAATAAAATAAAACAAACATATTTTCTGAACGGTGCATTTTATATCACACTTATTATCTCAAGGTATGAGCTTAGTATCCACCACTTTTAATACTAGTCTCTTAAATATATTAAGCATTACACATCAGTTAGACAATCTTTTGTGACTCTCCAATCTCGGTGGACGATCTCTTTTTCAGGAAAAGGCTTCGTCCATTGAGACTATTTTCCCTCTCCAATAGCCTTGGTAAACACACAATTCAATATCTCCCTTTGCAATGTGTTTCATACGATTACAAGATCTGTTGTAACTTTTAGGTTAACGGGCATTGCCGCAATGCCCTAGCCGAGTGTTTGTCAACCTTCTTTTTGTAGTCAGGGCACCCTTTCAAGAAATAAAAGTTTACAGACACATTTGTTCCTAAAGAATTAGTGAATGAGCCAAACTTATTAATAATTTAAGTTTGGTACAAAAAATGGTTTTGTTATTATAATTACGTATCCGGCGACCGAAATTATATTTCTTCACCTTCATACACGAATATGACTGAATGAGGATATTCGGGAATTTCCATGCCTAGAATTATCTCGTTTCTAAATTTTCCGATTTATCGTGAAGCAAGAACTGTAATCTCAATAATTAAAAATAATTCAGGTATCCTGCTGCCCTCATGTGATGTTTTTTCGGACACCTTGCTATCAAATAGATATTTTGAAGTGCCAAGGTACATGTATTCAGGCACTTCACTTGATCAAATCACTGTTTTTCTAAACTTTACCATCGCTCATCTTATATCCTTCTTTCTCTTTCCCTTCCATTTTATTTCCTCTTCCTCTCTTTTCTCTTTCTATGCTTCTGTAGGCTTCTGTTTCATTCCTTTTTTTCCTTCCCCCTTTCTTTTTCGTATCATTCTCTTCTTGTCCTCTTTTTTCCATTTTTCTTTCCCTCTTTTGCCGACAAGAGGTGGGCAATTTGCCGACGGGCTTTTTGAAACACTTGCGCTAGCTGCACTGTTGGTTCTCTTTTTCTCTTACACTCACATACCCCTATTTACTTCAAATTTGTGAAATTTAGACAAATGTTTCATCAACACGTTTGTTTCCCTATTTTGGGAATTGCCCCTTCATTGCCAAATGAGGGCAGCATTCATCAACGGTGTTCTTGTTTACGAGAGTCCTACTATGACTAGGAAGACTAGATATAAGGACCTACACATGCAGATCTATTACAGAGGAAAAAACAAACACAAAATATTGCTGAAACGTGAAAAAGAATCGTGTATTAAAACTAGATTTATGAGCTACATAATATAACGATAAGGTTTACATAATACAAACAGTTATGTATTGATCAAGTAATACCATACGTGCAAGTTTGTTAAATAATTCAATGCATGGGTATTACAACAACAAATGGAAGGAAAGGGATAGCTCGAAACAGTTCCCACCTTAAAGTCCCACCTCACTAAGTATAGCTACTTGCGCCCTCTATATAGCAAACAATGCCTAATCGGTGACCGTTGGTCCCCATGATCCCCTTTTTCTGATGTTAATTGAGAGTTGATTTGATGACATAATCACTTGTCACTAACCATGCAGGGAGGTCTAATCCCTCCTGGCCAAATTAGTGTAGATGGGCATAAATACAAAAAGTTGTTACAAAAAAAAATTCTCTAAGGAGAAACATAAAGCAGATTAATCAAAGTTTCAATGAGAATCGAACCAAAGATGAGAAACTTATGATTTTTTAATTTTTTTAATCACTGTCGTACTGATTGGTGGGTGGTGGTGGTGGGGGGGGGGGGGGGGGTGGGGTGGGGGGAGGGGGGGTCGTAGGCAAGTAGCCACCGAAATACAATTCAAACGTGGCTTATTTTGATACGATACGAGAGATTTAGAAATGTTGGTGAAACTCCATGATTTTCCGTGAATTGTTCTCACTTTTTAGTAAATTATACTTTTTATTGCGATTGATGGAAAATGACAAATTCTCAAATTTTCAGTCAGACATGATATTATGCTTATTCGCAAGCCTAAGAATAAAAAACAGTGGGGCTCCGGGGGCTTGAGCCTCCCCCCCCCACGAAAACACATTATTTAAATAGTTCAAGCCCATGGGCATGCGGGGGCTCCCCCCTGGACCCAACCAGTGACCCTAAGGCGGGCCCCTGGATGCTCATCTGACCGTAATTAAATTCCTAAAACCCCTGAGCTTCTGGGGGCTTTGCCCCTTGGACTTCATGCACCAATAATTAGGGACCTGCCAGTGTCAAAAAATGAGGTATCGAAATATGATTATCTGACCGTGATTAGATGCCTAAAACCCCTGAACTTCCGAGGGCTTTGCCCCCTTAAAACCCCGCCAGGACCTTAAGGTGGGCCCCTGGATGCCCATCTGACGGCAATGTAATGCCTAAAATCCCTGAGCTTCTTGGGGCTCCGCCCTGGACCCCACGCCCATTATTGACCTGCCAGTGTAAAAAATATCGAAGGTATCGAAATATGCTCATCTGATCGTAATTAAATACTTAAAACCCCTGAACTGGCCCCTGGACCCCTTCAAGGGCCTTAAGGCGGCCCCTCGATGCTCATCTCACCCTAAAGTAATGCCTAAAATCTCTAAGCTTCCGAGGGCTCTGCCCCCTGGGCCCCACCAAGGGTCTTAAGGCTGGATCCTCAATACTCTTCTGACTATAATATAATGCCTAAAACCCCTGAGCTTCCATAGGCTTAGCCCACTGGACCGAAAAAATAAAACACCGGACCATCCTGTGATAGCTGACATGAGATAGAGCGTAATGGGATTTTGCGCGGCAGTGCTTGTAGTACAGTAAGGCTTTAAAAGCAAACACAATCAAATAGATGAAGCTTGTGGGGGGAGACTCACTTGATAACGATGGAAACACAGCTCATCTTGTCATCTGTTCTGTCACTTGATACATGATATCTAACGGTAACATATAAATAATTGTATTAAGCGAAGGTAAAAAGCTAGTAGGGTAAATATAGAGGGGAATTAAGGGAAGGTGGCAGAAGGAGTAGGAGCTGGTAAGAGGGAGGGAGACGGAAAGATAAAGAGAGAGAGAGAGATAGAGAGAGAGAGAGAGATTGAATACAAATTGACACCAATGTACAATATTGGGAGATGTGATTTGGTCTAGCGGCACGTTTACTTGGTCAGCTCTCAAAGATTTGTTGTTCCACAATTTCATGTTCTTGTTAAAAACAACTTAAAATACATTGTCTTACAAAAACATGATATTCTTATCTATTCTAAGACGCTGTCAATCTAAAATAAAAATAATATTTGTCCACACTCTTTTCCCTTTAAAGACCATATCCGAACTGAAAAATTAAATGGATGAATGATATACAACAATATCAATTATATGCCATTTAAGTGTTTGTCAGAGGAGTATCAGCGCTCTGAAAACTAAAAATATAAAAGCTTTAAAAATCAGAAGATGTCAACCTAAAAACTTGCTATCGAATTGATGAGATCATCTTATGTGGAGTACGCATATTCATAATGACTTTGCATTGATTATGCACGGCTCATCGCCTCAGCTATATAGGTGAACCGATGGGGCCCACATGTTATGTCGTCACTGTTACTTCGGCAAATTTGACCCCTGTTGACCCGTAATTTGAGGTTTTAATTTGCTTTTGTGCAATTATGAAAGGGGTAAATGCTTTTTATTCCTTTATATTTGTATTCTACATTCATTAAGTTTTCCATTAATATCATGTTTTATTTTCATCGGATAGGGTCTTTAATTATGATAAAACACAACAAATCACTAAACATTCAATACACCATTGTAAAAATTCATTCATACAGTACCGGTATATAGGTTAGCCAACTTTGCGAAGGACATGTGAGGAGCGAATTATAATACATAATCATAACCAGAATCACAAAAGGAGAAAACAGAAATTAATGATAATTTAATATACGATAAATATGAGATTTCTTTTTCTTCAACCTGAAAAGTACAGACTTTATGAAATGAAGATTAACGCACTGTGAGTTGATGCGCCCACAGTGAGTGGTGTGTATAGGCAGACAAGAATTTCTGATGCAGGTGTGTACATGGGTGTGCGGTTTAAGTAGCTTGTCTGCATGCTATACGGTGCCGTCCATCAATGTCCGTGACTATTAAAGTCACGTCCATGCACTGACAACTAGGCCATTTTGAGTTTCGCGCAAATGCATGTAGTGACTTTATCTAAGGATGAAACATTCCAAATGTACTTTTCATTTGGCTGATCTCGGTTGTTCTCCTTCCAAACCTATTCACCATTCTGTTTCTCTTATTTTTCTACTTTCAGATAGATGAACTTCTTAATAATGCCTGTATTTCCCTTTAAAAAATAATCGGTCGCGCAAATGTTTTTAAATGTTTTGATATTCTGGCCTTCTCTTTGTAGGACAAGTAATAGTTTACCAAATTGTTACCTTGGGATCACACATTTCAGAACTGACTTTCAAGATATTGCTCAACGTTCTTCGGTACATGATCTTATAATTTCGCAACTTCCTTCGTCAAAACATGCCTTTACTTAACTCAGGCGCGTACGCAGGGGGAGGGGGGGGGGCGGTTGGGGTCGAACCCCCCTCAAATTTGTTATGTGTGTGTGTCTTGAAGGAACCCCCCCCCCAAAAAGGTGACCTACCCCCCCCCTTCAAATTGTACCCCCTTCAAATTGTACCCCCCTTCGAAATAACCATGCGTACGCGCCTGACTCAACTGTTACAGCAGGTCTTTTGTTTTTCAATGTCATTCAAAATTCTCGTAGAAAACATGCTTGCCCTTCTATATACATCTTTGAAATAATTTGGATTTCGAAAAAATCATAAGATATTTAATGCAAACTAATATGCATTGTGCAACACACTTGACTACAGGGGCGTACGCAGGATTTTTTTTCCGAGGGTGGGGGGGGGGGGGGGGGGGGGGGTAAGTGAAGCCGTGAACATTTTTGTTTAGTTATTCGAGAGTAAAGATTCATTACAATCAATATTTAAATTTCAATAAGCTCAGTATGTTGCGAATTGTCGCTAGTTTGTTTTGCTTTCTTTGTAATACGACACTTGAGTGCTGAAGGTCATATGTCTCCAAAAACATGCAGGAAATGTCTTGATTTGACAATATACATCTACATGAATGCCGTCTACATCATTCTTTACTATTTCAAAGTACATTTTCCCACTGCATGATATTCTTATCTATTCTTATCTATTTATCGTGGGTTTAAGTGAAACAGAATATTGTGATTATTGTAACATCAGTGAAACAGAAGAACATTTTATATTTTATTGTAATAAGTATATCATTGAACGAGCAATGCTTTTCTCAGATTTAGACACCAAAACAATAGAAGAAACAAAAAGAATACTTTTCAAGTTTTCACAGAAGGCTCAATATGCCATCCTACTATATATCCATAGAACATGTCGCTTCAAATAAAACAAGAGACCTCATAAGTTTACCTACAAGTAAAGTAAAATAAGCCAAAAGTACTTCTTTCCCCTATCGCTTCTTTAGGAGATTCTCATAAAGAGAATAAAAGGAGGAATAAATAAAGAAATATAATGTATGTAGGTATGTAATATATAGGCCTATATAGGCCATATATAATATTAAATAAAGACGTTAATTTTTCAATTGTTCTATTTTTATGCATTGATACTAACAAAGAGCCCACTTAAATGTTTGCTTACAAATAGTGATAATGTGATAAGATTTGTATATCAATTTACTTGAATGGATTGGAAATTCGGTTTCAGGAGCGCCCCTGTACGATGTGTCTCAATTTATAGTGTTTCTGTGTTTCTGAGTGGTCTAGGCACCGTGCGTTATAAAATTAAAAGATCACTGCGCACGCACGCCGAGTAGCCGAGAAGCCTGTTTCACATCGGGCAAAGCTAGTTTTCCATGCCATCGAAACCGGGCTGACCAGATTAAACTTTAAAAAAAAAGCAGAAACACGAAGTTGCAAACCATCCAGAGACTCCTAAAAAATTGCGTTACTTTTTAATTATATCATTACAAATCTTTATCCTCAGTTTTCTTATTTATAACTGATTTTCCTTATAAAATTAAAAATAATTATGGCGTATATATTCAACATTGAATGAACGCCAATAAACAATTACCCAACAACAACAAAAATATCTATTTTAAAGCCCTGCCCATCTAAAATACAGATATTATTTGTTCACTCTTGTTTTTCCTATAGTTATGATTAAATACAAGAAACTCACTATATATTCAAAATATCATTCTGAAAACTTATTCATACAGTTCATCGTTACACAAGCTTTGCGAGGGGCATGTCAGGAACGAATCGAATACATAATTATAATTAGAATAACTGTACTGAAAATTGTGTTGGCTCCTTTTTCTCATGGATTCAACGCTGTTATTTTATTAAGAATATTGGATTAATTCTGTAAAGAGATACTGCAAGTTTTAAAATCTAACTTCCATGTTTAAGAATTCGATATCGGGTTCTGTGCATACCTTTTGAGTACGATGCTTCCCCCCTCTACGCTCATTGTTGATAATTGAGCATCATAGAGTTGGGGCTGATTTTTATATATTCTAAAGATACTCAATTTTTTGATGTTATTGCTCCCCTCTGGAAGATGCTCCATGTGACTGGTTTCTTAACCGGGAAAGTAGTTGACTCAATGTAGTAAATGGCATTCGTAAATTATTAGCTCTTGGTATAGTGTGATTTATTTATTTTCCTCATATTTTTCAATTAATGAAAACTTATCATTTTGAAGATAACTGATGTTTAATCTATTACTTAAAATCAGAATGATTTTTCTCAGAAAATGTTAAGTTTTGTTAATTTTCCTTTAGTCTAGCATTTCAATGTATATATATCGTAATGTCTTATTTTTAACTGAAATTATTCTTTATTATGCTTTCAGAATACTTTTACTTTGGTGAAAGGAAGACACACTGAAATGCCTGGCTGGTAAACCAAGATCTCTATGTTTTCTAACATATTTATAAATATTGTTGAATTTGATAAATATGCTGCTCTTATGGTGCTATGTCCCTGATATGGAGTAACCAAGAAGGTTACAAAGTTAAGATAACTTATTGTATTTTCTCATTAATTCTTCTACTTTGCAGGGTACCTCACATGTTTTATTTCAAAGAAATGTTTCTTTGGATGACAATTATGAATTGATGACATTGTAACTGTATAATAATGTTTATTACTGTTTCTCAAAATCTGATATTGTGTCGTGCTTTTAATAGTCTTGTGCCGACTTTGGACTCTTAACAAAAAAAGATTGTTGATTTAAAAATGGAAATAAATATTAATGATTATGTATGATACTATGAATGAAATATTGTTTTGTCATCTTTAAAAATGTTTGTCCTATCTATTATTCTTTATTTTGTGAGAAATTAAATGTCACATGGTTAAGCCAAAGATCACACGAACAGTATATTGCCATGTAGAAGAGAATTGGGAGGGGGCAGAATAAAAATTGAATTGACAAAGGTTGTAAAAAAGTAATACAATGTAACACTTAAAAGCTCTACAAAAAATCTTAAGTTTAATATTTCATGTGATAACTTCTGAGGTAGCTTTATTAGTGGAATGTAGGGGCACAAAAAAGATGAGTCCGCAACGCAAAAGGCAAAGTAGTGATGTTTGTTAATTTCAAGTTCTTTCTTGATATATCTGAATGAGAGTCTAGCTAAAATTAAGCCTCATGGTGATGGTAAATGCATTAACCAGTTCCTCTGTGTGATACAATTATGATTTCAATAATTACACATTTTGCGTTCCGGACGCATCTTGTCGTGCCTCTTCGTTTTGGCTAAGCTACATTGTGCCATATGTTTTTAGAAACATCATAAAGAAGATTATAAGAGACCACTTCGAATTAAGTTTCAGTGTTCTATGACATGTGGATTCAATAATCACAAACCATTAAGTTAAATGAAACTTAAGGTTGCAATAAAACGAATGTAGAGTGTGAGAGATTGAGGTGGTAGAAAGGGGAAAGATGGCTACTGGAGGGAAAGGAGCAAGAGAGAGAGAGAGAGAGAGAGAGGGGGGGGGGGGGGACTTTATTTGATGATTGCAAAAGGTTTAATGTACTTCAAATTAATGCATAGTGTAGTATGTAATATTGGTATTCATTCAAATAATTCCACAGGGCAGCCAATCAATGGACTGAATTAAATGGAGTTTAAGAGACAAAATGTCTTTCAAAGCTGTAGAAACGGAGAGAGAGAGAGTGAGAGAGAGAGAAAGAGATAAAGGAATAGAAAGAAAAAGAGATATAGAGAGAGATAGATGAAGAGAGAGAAACATAGATAAAGAGAGAGAGATAAAGATAGACAAAGAGAGAGAAAGGAGAGAACAAGAAACAATGATAAAGAGGCAGAAATGTGACAGTGTAGAGGAAGATATTATAAACTACATAATTATTATAACATTTGTACACAATTCTAAATGTAGGTTATATTTAAGACGTGCCTAATTTTGCATCTCCCGAAATAGTCCGGTAGACGTTTTTCTGACCTGGAAAAGTTGTTAGGTACCATTTTGTTTGGTTGATTCGTGTTTTACATTGGAACTATTCGTTTAAATAGCATGATAAAGCTCATAAACATGTTTTACACTTCGTCACCAAAGAGTCTAATACAAGAAGAGATTTTACTCTGTTTTATCTTATTTCATATATATTTATATATTCTTTTAAATTTTGCCAAGGAATCCTCGTACTACAATAATATAAATTTCAACTTTACTAAGCCTGCCCCATATGCTTTCTCTCTCTCTCTCTCTCTTTCACATTCTGATTCTCTCTGGCTTTCTATCTCCATCTTTCTCTTGCTACCTCTCTTTATCTCCCTCTGTCACTAACTTGCTCTGTTTCTCTCTTTCTCCTATGCTAATAAATCAGAACCCTTGTATCTAGTGCATGATACATCGCTACTATACTTCGGAATGTAATTTATTTGCATTTGTCACAGGTCGTCTTTGTAAGTAATTGCTCAGAGGCATGTGTATATTTTGCTCTCTTAAAGCTTATGGATAATATTATAGTATTAATGACTGCTTTGAGAGAAATAGTTGTTTTTATACGCTCAAGGGAAGGTTAGAATTGTGCTATTGACCGAGGCGTGCCGAGGGCAATAGCCCAATTGTAACCTTCCCGAGAGCGTATAAAAACAACTATTTCTCGAATATTAAAGCAGTCATTAATACTTTTATATGCCGAAAACAAAAGAGTCAACTAATGACACCACCTTATCTGCACGGTTGTTTTTATGAGTGTATCTTTGAGAGTAGACTAGATCTAGATTCTAGTCTAAGCAAGATATTTTTACAATTTTGGAGGTGGGCCGGCCCTGTGGGGAATATGGAGAAGAACCTGCGCTTTCATATGACACCTCACTTATTGAGTATCACCTTCAGGATCACAACAGATTATAAAGGTTTGAATCTCGAATTGAAAAAAAAACTTGACCTTTTTTGCATGGTCGCGGAATGCACGTAGACTGCATAGAGAATGCATTGCGTACAATCTCTATGGGAATAATTTTAACACACAACATCGGGTGCGCTGACAACTAGATCTATTTTCGTCTAGAGTCTATACGTCTATGCTTTTTCAGCAACTAAACGAACATGTTTATGGATAATTTCACGTACCCTTTTTGTTGTTCTTGCTGTCAGCGAGTCTTGCATTTGATAAGTTGAAATCTTGGGAGAGATTCTTGAGCCATTTTTGTCTTGTTTGGAATTGTCTTGTCTTGTATGAAAATACCGACCAATTTTTCGCACACGTACGGTATCCTCGATCGCTCAAACCATTTTTTAACATGTAAACCTATGGGGTAACCATGGAGACTGACCTATTTTCCCAATAACCATGGTTATTGGAAAAATAGGTCTGTTTTAACCATGGTTACTGCGAATTTTCGGGAACAGTTAAAGTTTATGAATGCAATTTCGACCAATCAGATTGCTGGATTACTTAAGTGAGGTATATAATAAATATTATCATTGATCTTATGTAGCCTATATTTCAACACTTTCCAGCACTTGGATTCCTTAACAACTTTTTAACATGTTGTTAAGTCCATGTTTATGATACTATAACAGTTGCAAAATATTTTGTTGCAATTAGTTGAAATAAATGTTTTCCCGATTTGATAAAATGCTCATTCACTTTTATTAGCGCAAAGACTATTTCGGTGGAGACAGTAGGTCAAAATTGTACTTCGGTCAATCAATTATTGGAAATCAAATTTATTCCGTCTAGCACATGTATCTCAATTCATTCAAAGTCATCGGTATTTACAAAAGGATGATCTTACGCGTTGAAACTCGCAAATGGCCAATCAAATTCGTTTAATTAACATGCATTATGTTTATGTACTTTTTTCTCTTGAAATTCCATACAAATGTAACCATTTCAGGGGGGGGGGGGGTAGATGATACAGATAATAACTTTTAATTTATATATTCTTTCAAGATTAAATCTTCAACATTTAATTGATATTCCCATTTCTACAGACCTTTTATTTGGGGTGGTTGAGGCGCAGTCTATTAGATTGTAAGTGTATTTTCCGAGTACTAGTCTCTGCACACTTATATGAATGAACAACTTTACATGTAGACCCCTACATGGTAATGTAGTAGTCATTCAATCGCTTATAATATTATATATATAAATCTCACATCCTCTCTCCTTCATGACCGTATGAATAACGAAACCGGCGCAGAAGTTACTGGAAGCATCTAATATTTGCTGTAAGAATTGATCTTCATTCACGAATTAAAACATTATGTACACATATATAATTTTGTTTAAATTTAAATTTATTCATTCATGCGAATAATTTTCTAGAAAATTAATCAAAGTGACAATATGCTTATTTTCACACATTTAAACAACATGGATGATGGTGAATTTCATGGATTCAATGACGTTGTATATACCGGTAGAACCTTAATATAGCATGTATATTTAGCTATCTAGCTTTTGGTAATATAAACCTACCCTCATTATAGAAAAAACAGTGATCGAAAGTGCCATGATCACTTTCATCAATAGTACACATATCTCAATAATAATTATTGAATTATACGTTATTACATCATTATATATCATATTCAATTAGATGCAAGACAAAAGTCTCTAAAGTAGAACAAGTAACCGAATAAAATAGCATACCACATGGAAAAACAGGATATTTATTCAC
Organism: Strongylocentrotus droebachiensis; assembly: GCA_035222895.1. Lineage (NCBI taxonomy): Eukaryota > Metazoa > Echinodermata > Echinoidea > Camarodonta > Strongylocentrotidae > Strongylocentrotus > Strongylocentrotus droebachiensis. The sequence continues at coordinate 421,646 of JAVYIG010000037.1, read as the reverse complement.
AGCACTGCCCATCCAAAAGTAAACAATATGACTAGTCTTTTAAAACATATTTCTTATGATTATTGCGATTTACTCAATTAATGAAAATAACAACTACATAATAAGTACATCAATAGATACAAGCTCACACAAATTGATCATGAAGAACTTCAACATTGATAAGAGTAAACAAATCGTGAACGCATTTCGATTATGAATATATTGAAGGAGAACTGCAAGTTCCTATTGTCACTCTTAGGACTTAGAATTAATTTTCTTAATTCGAATGGAATACTTTACACTGCATTTAGAAGTATTAATGCTTTAAAAAAAAATCATATATATATATATTTGTACGTATATATCATGTAAGAATATGACAGATATAATGTAAAGAGAGAAACACAATTACCCCGAAGTATGATGTAAACAACAATAACACACACACAAACTCTGACAACGTAGTAAAGTAAATATTACTAAAGAGATACCATTGTACCTGCTGCATTTGCCTTTAATCCAATGACGTGTTTGCATGAGCTTTGATGAGGGAAAGTGAAAATTCAGTAGTGGCAACGGGTTAATAAGTAATCTCATATGTTCCGTTAATATAAATAATACATAATTAAGTATACTTAGTGAAACAAACAAACAACAAAGCATTTTATGGCCTCATTCAAGCATAGGATTCATAACATAATTATGGATATGAGTTTTCTTAATGTACATTTCATCATCTAAATTGAAGTTGTGCTATATACAAATATATACCAAATATTATTGCTACTTGTAAACGCTACTTGTACATCAACAAAAAAAGAACAGAAAATGGCCTGATTCTTCAGTTCTAATCAAATATAAGCAGACCAAGGTTGTTGTAAATATTATGCATTTGTAGATTTCCTGACATTATACATGAATAGTTATTTAACTTATCCGACAATTTTACCTTGAAATATATCATTTCATCCCCAAACTAGTTTCTAATTTACTGCAAGCTATAGCATTCCATGGTTACTATATAAAGTCAACGTGTTGCGTATATATTAAAAGAATATATTTTCAATTAATTTATAGACAAAAGACTTGAGTTATAGTGGATATGTCCCCGGACTCGTACCACAAGGTACGGGATTCGAATCCCTGACGCAGCAATGCTCCTTGGCAAACTCTTATTCCGTATTTGCCAAACTCCACCCAGGTGGAGTAAGTGGCTACCTTGTATGATTGTTGCCGGAGCTAAAGCCAGGTTAATAATATCCGTATTACTTTGGAAGCACATACAGACATTTTATCATTATGTGATATGCGCTATAAAAATTAACCGGAATACTTAAAGCTAACATGCTACAAATAACAGCAGGTTTATTGAAAACAAGTTGTAGGAATATTTTGAAAAATGAAATAATAAAATATGAAACAATACTACAATCAATTTATTCTGTTCCGACATAACCGCACATTGACATTATAAGCAATTTTGAATGTAGATGATATAACTAAATATGTAATCCAATCACGTTCGTAGCTCACACTGTGTCCCAAAAACGCTCACATTTCCATTAAAAAAAAAAGTAGTTACTTTCTGTAGCCTTGTCTATCACCCACCGAAATATATGAACATTTTGTCACATTATGTAATCCGAACATGATTTTTATCGGACATAAACAGGATATTAAATCTGCCGTGAGTTTAGCTCGAGAAAATCTTTGTGATAATTTTGGAGCTAGAAATATGGTACAATAATTGAACTGGAACTCATCGGTTATTCGGCTACACTGTATTAAGAAGAAAGAAAGAAAATATTTCTTCGACCGAATGGAGATTAAACCAAACCATGACTGGACCATATGGCTGTGAGACGCAATGTGTACATACGAAATAAATATTGACCAGCTGAATTAATACGAACTGATTATTGATGATTTAACCAAATGGATATTGGCCTAAATAGGTTAAGGCAATGTGATATTTGACAAAATTGCAATTGGACCAAATCAAAATCGTGTACGAATGACAAGTAGACCGAATGGCTGTAGACAACTTGACGGCTACCCGTACAATTAGCTATTTTACAAGGGTAAGCAAATTTATCGTTTTTTCAAGCGTCATATGAACTCTCAATGGATGATACAATATAATACAATATAATATTACAAAAAATATTGCATTGTCATAATAATTTGTTTGTTGATAAAACAAGACGAAATTATAATATTAAGTGATTTAGGCAATTTTCGATATGCGATTCTGCAGACTACCTGGCATTATGTATTATGTGATGTCATCAAAAAGTGTTTACAATGAAATAAATCAGTTTAATTCTTTCTATTTATTGTCGTTTCGTAAACAAGGAGATGGTTTTTTTTAACAAAAAGATTATATTGAACAAAAATAATGAGTTTCTTCCTAGGAACGTAATTTGCCTGTCAAAGATACCAGTGATCAAAATATCACCCAAGATATATGATCATGAGGGAGGGGAGGGGGGGGGGGGTGTGGCGTTTGCAGTTCCCCTGACCCTCTAATACTAGAGAGCTCATCCTTCTAAATTTATTTTGGGAGATGGTACCTACACATTTACCGATTCCATTTGGTTCAATGCCATTGGTCCCATCGTCATATGGTGCAACATCATTCGGTCTAACCTAATTAACATTATTTCGCCATTTAACGTTTGTCAAATAACAGCCTGTAGCTATTTCGTTCAAGAATCAACTTTATACCCATATATTTGTGAGGCAATGTCGTTTTGATCTAATTTAAAATTAAAACATTAACAACCGCAGTCTACAGGGCAACCCAATATTTCTAAGGACGCGCCTTCACTTACAACCCTTTCCTCACCATATTGAAAACAGTTTTTATTTCGTTTCTTTTTGTTGGCTTCCTTGGTACATTTTCCCGGTTAAATAATTCTGTTGACACTTGCCCTTTTTTCTCCCGACTTAGATTTAGTTCCTTACTTGCCTCCCTTACTGCATTTTATTTGTTTTGAAATCCGTTACTTGTTTCATTTAGTTTTCGTTGCACCTTTCTTTGTATTCTATTAAAAGCCGCAAGTCCTCATCCCAACTTTATCTTTTGAGCTAACTTGACCAAAAAAAGTAGCGAAAAAATTATTAAGAGTGTTCTCTGACATCTGGCAACGTTCTTTACTTAGCCGCCTAAAAGTCCCCTTCTACGTATCCGACCAACTCATTGGTTCTGAGGACGTGCCCTCATGTTCAGCCCTTTCTGTACTGTATTGAGAATGTTCTTTATTTCGTTCCTTTTTTGCCTTCCTTGCTTCATTTTCCAGGTCATTTAATTCTTCTGACACTTGCACCTTTTTCTCCAGTATTTGTTTTAGTACCTTCTTTGCCTCCCTTGTTGCAGTTTGCAGGTCAAATAAATCATTTGATGCCTTGCTTACGTCATCCTTCCAACCCTTTAAATTACGTGACTCTTCCTCTTGTTTCTCCAGTATTTGTTTTAGTACCTTCTTTGCCTCCCTTGTTGCAGTTTGCAGGTCAAATAAATCATTTGATGCCTTGCTTACGTCATCCTTCCAACCCTTTAAATTACGTGACTCTTCCTCTTGTTTCTCCAGTATTTGTTTTAGTACCTTCTTTGCCTCCCTTATTGCATTTTGCAGGTCACATAATTCATTTTCCGCTGCCTTGCTTACGTCACTCTTCCAGCCCTCTAAATTACATGACCTTTCCTCATGTTTCTCCTGTATTTGTTTTAGTTCCTTCTTTGCCTCCCTTATTGCTTTTTTCATGTCTGATAGTTCACTTGATACCTTGCTTACGTCATTCTTCCGGCCCTCTAAATTACGTGACACTTTCTTTTTTGTCTCATGTATTTCATCTAGGTCCTCGTTTCCCTCCCTTATTGAATTTTGCAGGTCAACTAATTCAGTTGCTGCCTTTTTTACGTCACTCTCCAAGCCCTCTAAATTACGTAACACTTCCTCTTTTTGCTTCTGTACTTGATCTAGGTCCTTGAGTGCCTCCTTCAATGTATTTTCCCAGCTACTGACTTCTAGTGACTCTTGCTCATTTTTCTTCTGCATTAGATATTCTGCCTCCTTTACTGCACTCTCCCTGTCACGTATTTTTTTTGCTGCCTTCATTAGATCATTCTCTCGGTCCTTTAATTCTTGCTCTTTTTTCTCATGTATTTTCTTTTGATCCCTTCTTGCCCTCCATGCATTGTCCTCGGTTTGCAATCCTCTTCGTGTTTCATTTAGTTTTTGTTGCGCCTTTTTTATATTTTCGTTGAAAGACTGCAACTCCTCATTTTTTCTTCCCAGATTTTTCTGAATTGCATCAACATCACTTTCAATTTTCTTTTGTTCACAATTTTGTACGCTGATATTTTCTTCGCATGTGGCTAGTTCATCCTCTTTACAACTAAGCTCTTGTCTAAGTGTACTTATAGTTTGATTAAGTATTTGGATGCGACCTCTTGCTTCTTTCTTCAGCGTTGCCTCATACTGGTGCTCCCTTTCTCTCTGAGTTTGATTTCCTGAGAAAGAGCTTGCCTTTTGGGCATCCCCCGGAGAAACCGTGACAATATGATCATTGTATGTGCACTCTAGGAAAACATTTAGCAGCTGCTGAAGACAAGATTTATCGGCCTTCCCGCTAACCTCTATGTCTGTATGGTTTGTCCGTCCTGAATATGAAAAGAAAAATGTTTTACAGTAATTGATGTGGTAGTTTTGCATCTCAAACTGGTACCTGCAGGGAAGAAATTATCGATTAATGTGCAATTGGTTTAAAACTTTGACAAATTATGTTATTTAAACGCGGGCGTGAAAGCTTAAAAGAGTCCTATTCTATTTTGGTGCAAAGTCAACATAGCCTTAGGAAAAAGAAAAAAGGAAATCCCCAAGGTCAGTCCATGTCATAACACACACCTTTTAACTCTACCCTGTCCAAATTGGCAGATTTTAAAGGTAAAATGTTAAGTTTTGTGTTTCAGCCCCATCATCTAAATGATTTTAGAATAGAGGTTTTCTACCCTGGAAATAATCCTCTCCAAAACCTTCTCAAGTGGGGAAAAGAATTTATGAGCTTATTTCTGTACTATGTGTTTATGAGAAAATAAGAAATTATTGGTAGAAGATTTGAGTCACTCTATCTTCACTAGAGGACCTGATGACCCCCTATAGGCTCCTGACATCACTCCTTCTATTCTTCTGAAAAAGTACATTGTGAAGATATTGCTGTTCTTGCTCATAATCGGTTAATCCAAAGTGGTTAGCTAATAACTGCGACTGGAAAAGACCAACATCTTTCATGTATTTCATGAGGGAGACAAAACCAAGACTGGTGATGACCGACCCATTCATCAGGAAGCCTGTAAAAGCTACCAGATCCAGTAATAAGTTTAGCGCATCATAACCCTTGTATACCAAAGTCAGGACAATTTGAACTGAGTAAGTTTAAACCCCTAATGAATGATTTGACACTGAAAGTCTCCTAGATTTCTTTTCTTTTCTAGACAATGTTATATCAATTTAGAAAGAACAACCCAATCACTTTGATAGATTGTTTAAATAAATGAACATCTGTTTTGATTTGTTATTAATGTCTTAGGTTTGAAGGTGTTATTGGTTAAAAATAAAACAACCCCATTTTTTCATTTAGAAAAAAAAAGAAAGATAAATATTTAGCAAAAGACAGAATTTGTATTGTAGGGATTTGTTTAAACCAGTGATCGAAAAGTTCTATTTCATGGGAAATAGGATAGTCAAAATTGGTTCTCTAATTGGACATGTAGCTCACTATAGGTTATTTGGATATTCTTTTGTAAATTAGATACTGCGTCAGAAAAGAAATGTAATAAAGGTCTTCTAGGTAACACGGTTTTAATGATTATCATTATGGTTTAATCAGGTAGTAAAAAATAAATAAAATAATGGGGAAATAAAGATACGCACCGTTTATGATCTCTTCGAATACTTTGAATTCGCCTTTGGTGAAATGTTGTGGAACTCCATTCCTGTAAAAGATACCACACATATGGAAATGAACAGGGTGATATAATAATATAATAGTGGAACCTTCTATGGCTCTCATGTCTGGCACATTGGTACACCTAGTGCTCCATTACTATTACTCCCGCATGGGTTTAGCACATTATCATCTTTAATGATCCAAACCCCCATTGCTTTATTATGATTTAATCAATATTTTCCATATCATTCTGTTAAAAACACATGAACACCGCTTGTTGTAGTTAAAGTTGTTTTAGTTAAATAAGCTGGCCTCGGGCCTAGCTGGCAGAAGGTTGACGATGAGCATAAAAGGCAAGATCCATTAGAGGTGATGTCGTGGACGAGTGGATATGTCACCCGACTGTGGATCACAAGGTCCGCGGTTTAAGTCTCACCGCGGCACTAATGTCCTATGGCAAGACATTAATCTACATTTGCCACTCTCCATCCAGGTATTAAATGGGTACCCGGTAGGATGTGCAAGCTAATGTGCATAGATTAGCAATTGTGCGCTTGTGAAAATGATGCATGGCTGGAATTCTCCACAGGGAGTGGAGAATGTGCATACATTGTGTGCGGGTTAGCCTGAATCTGATGACCGGGGTAATATATCTGTAAAGCGCTTTGAGAGGGCCTTCGGTCCTGCAAAGCGCTATATAAGAACTAGCTTTTATTATTATCAGGCTTGAGTTAGAACAGCGATTGTATATTTTTCGGAAACTTGGAGTGTGAAGACAGTTGAAGAAGGTAAATTCAGGAAACCAGAAAAAGCCATGATATGGAAGAGGTGTTGTGCAAAACTGTCTTAGTTAGGTTTGGTTTGGTTTTATTTTCTGTATACAAAAAATATATACTTACAAAAAGATATATATATTATTATTTAGTGTACGAAAAACAGCCATTTAGGCTGAAGCGAGCTACCGTGATTAAATAAATAGAAGAAATAAAATAAAAGGTACACAAAATGAAATAGTGACAGTTTGCTTACCTGAAGATGAAAACGGCACAGTGTATCAACTTCGATGATGGATCGAAACTGGTAATGGATTTGGTTTCAAGTAGTTCCCAGTCATCTAAGATATACCAAACGATATTTGTTTATTTATTGGTACATTTTAACGCAATTATGTAACGGAAATAACTTTAAAAAGGTAAAAATCAACGACTGAATATATATCATCCGTCAGGCTTTTACATATGTATTGGAAATGAGCAAGTAGCTTTGCCAGTTTATCTTGATAATATACGTAAGGAGTGGGGCCCTTATATAAATTTCGTCAGGTACAAATACACTAAAACATACACTAAAAATTATAAGAGTAATTAATATGCATACCATTACAAACTAGATGGAACTTCGACTGCGCGCAGTCGAAAATGATGCCTCCGCCATAGAGCGATTTTACAAACCAAAACAGAGGCAATTTTTCGAATTCAAGTTTAATTGTAATCCTTTAACAGGTTTTCAGAATAAAAAAAATCGTGATCACAAGCTATTTTTGCATATATAATGACTCCCATGACCTTTGACCTTTGACCTCATGACCCCCAAATCTAATCAGTTCATTGGCTTAGCAAGATACATACATATCCTGCGTTTAATGGTAATCTGTCCATCGGTTCTAATGATGTGATCACCAGCTATTTATACATATTTAATTAATTTTAACCAGCGCAGAGGAAGTTAAAATAGTTTATTGACAGCTACCTGGGACAAAGTTTTATTTATGGGGGAGAGGAGGCTATGAATGTAATCCGATGATGCAATAAACCTTGGGCGGGGAAGAAACCAGTCGCCGTAATGTAAACATGCGGTCAGCTCTCAACTTTCCTCCTCTTTCCTCTCCCCAATTTGGACGATATTACCTCATTCAGTCCATGGTATTTCGAAGTTGTCACACTTAACAAATTTTTTCTCTTCCTTCGTGGGTTTTTGTTCAATATTCGCCCGCGCTAGCAGTCAGTTCAAGTTTTAACGTATTTCGTCGGATAGATGAACTACCGTGCTTCTGACTTTAATAAGTTTCAGCTCCTAATTGACATTCCTTATCTACCTTTCACGTTGCCTCATTTGAGTTAAACATTACGTCGAGATTTACAAGCGTGTTAGTTAGGCTTCATTTTGATACAAAATAATTGCTAAAATGCCTAAATCGACGAAGAAGACCAATCAGAGGGTGACAGCAAAGGCTGCGACGAAGACGAAAACAAAGGCCAAGCCAAGGAAGAGGAGTGCGTCGAAGGCTACGTCCCCTGTCCAATTCACCCTGCCAGCTGCCAGGGCCAGCAACGACGTTGCACTGCCCGTCGTCCCCGCCCGGATCCAGGAGCCCTCGATCAACGAAGAGCCCGGAATGCAAGACGGCGGCGACAACGGTGAGTCATGGCCAGTAATGGCGATTGACGATTTTGAAACAAATCCCAGCATGTTTACCAATGAAGCGCTGGTTTCACCTGCGCCAGTCACGTCCACAGGGGTGCCAACTGCTTTCACTCCAGGGACAGGTTTTCCCGTCCCTGGACAGCCCCAAATGTTGGCTGGCGTAGGCGATGATCTCGGGTCATCAATTTCCGTAACATTAAAGGAAAAAATTTGGCGGGGGGAGTTTATTGACTTAGGCGCTTTAATATCACCATCCATGTCACATCCTTCTATCGACGAGGGGTTAACTCTGACTTTTTCCCCTGCGAGCGCTAATTTTCAGCTGCGGGCGCCAGACCGAAAGATAGCCATTACAGGCATACCACAGTGGACTAGTGCCATGCTAGTTTTTGTTTCGGTTTATGCCGAACGACACACACGTCGGGTACGGGAATTGTTAAAATATATCAGTATTGTGCGCACTGCCGCTAGCTGCGGCTATAATTGGTGCGACTACGATCTACAATTCCGCCTGCGCCAAGCGCGGCAGCCCGAGCGTTCATGGGCCGTAGTAGACGCGGAGCTGTGGCTACTAGTCGCCACTGCCTACGCGCGGCCGGACAGCAGGGAGAATTTTCGTCCCTTCAGTGGGAGGCAATCTCAATTTCGCGGAGCTCAACGGCCAAGACAGCAACTATCGGGCCCCCGCCGCAATGGGCGCTCAGCACTTAATCGGGACGGATACGGTAGCGCAACCGCGAGTCCGCGGGCCCAAGTTTGTTTCGCATTCAACGCCTCCGGCCGGTGCGGTAGGGGGCGAGGCTGCGGATATGCGCACAAATGCGATAGATGCGGAAATACGTCCCATGGCTCCTTTGCCTGCAACCGCCCCCAACTTGCAGCTACCAAACCGAGCTCTAGCCCCAACCCCAATTAAGCTAAATCCCATGCTACCCTTTCTTCATTCTTACACCAATCAATCTGACGCAAAACGTCTAATTTCGGGATTTACGTACGGCTTTTCTCTGAGTTTTAAAGGCACCCGTGTACAAATGAGTTGTAAGAATCTCAAGTCTGCAATTCTTCATCCTCAAATCATTATGCAAAAGATAGAAAAAGAGGTGCTACTTGGCAGAATCGTAGGCCCCTTTACTTCAATTCCATTTCCGAATTTTCGTTGTTCCCCCATCGGGGTTGTTCCAAAACGAACACCAGGCGAATTTCGATTAATACAACACTTATCCTCCCCTCGCGGCTCCTCTGTAAATGATAGCATAGATAAGGATGAGTGCAACGTTTCTTACACTAGTTTCGACGAAGCGGTGGACATGATTGTTAAACTTGGTCTTAGGTCTTTTATGGGGAAGGCCGACATCAAGTCTGCCTTTAGATTACTGCCCGTGCATCCAGTTGATTTTGATTTGCTCGGTATGTGCATTGATGACAAATTCTATTATGATAGGTGCATGCCCATGGGTTGCGCGATTTCGTGTGCAATGTTTGAGCGCTTTAGTTCCTTTCTCGAGGATTGTTGTCGGCGCATAGCTGTTACTGAACAAGTGCTGCATTACTTAGATGATTTCTTCTTTGCTGCTTCCTCATTCGAGGAATGCCAGCGCATCATGCTCTGCTTCCAAAATATGTGCAAAGATTTCGGTGTGCCCTTAGCGCTGGAGAAAACCGAAGGCCCTACGAGAGTAATTACATATTTGGGTCTAGAGATTGATACAAGGTTATGTCAGGTAAAAGTTCCAGCTGATAAATTAGAAGCGCTATGTTGCATGATTCGCAGCTTTTCCACGAAGTCTAAGCTGACACTGCGCCAGCTACAATCGCTAATTGGGTCACTCAATTTTGTATGTAAGGCGGTTGGCCCAGGTAGGGCCTTTCTCAGGCGGCTGATAGACATGACTAGAGGGGTAAATCTCCCCCATCATCGCATAAGGCTTACCAGTGGGGCTAAGGCTGACCTGGCAGCATGGGAAGCATTCTTAGAGCATTTTAATGGGACCGTTATGTTTGCTGACAATGTTTGGCGGGATAATAATTGCCTTCAGTTCTATACAGACGCAGCGGCAAGCATTGGGCTAGGCATTTATTTCGAGGGATGCTGGGCTCAAGCTAAGTGGCCGGAATACGTCAGGGAGGCTAATTTCTCCATTGCCGTTCTCGAACTGCTTCCCATAGTTGTCGGCGTTCACTTATGGGGAGATCGGTTAAAAGGGAAGAGAGTAACTTTCTGGTCTGATAATCAATCGGTAGTTGCCGTCATTAACAAGCAATCGTCTAATTGCAAGATAATTATGCGGCTCATTCGCCACTTTGTAGTACTGTGTTTAAGGTGGAACATTTGGTTTAAGGCAATGTACGTTCCAGGCCATACCAATGAAATTGCCGATTCTCTGTCCCGCTTTCAGATGACCCGTTTTCGACATCTGGCCCCCAATGCCGAGCAACAAGGGACCCCCATTCCTACCCCTCTCTGGAGCAGCTTAGTCGGGAGCGTGCCGTCTTGTTAAGCTCTTCCAGAGCTCAGAACACCATGCGCACTTATCACACGGCATGGCAAGCTTTTCAGCTGTTTCGGAGTAATTATAATTGTAATGCCTCTACTCCACCGACTATCGAGCAGGTTGCTCTTTTCATTTCTTACATGAGCTGGTCCAATTATTCAGCAAACACTATCTCTACATATATCTCAGCTCTGTCATTTCATGAGCGCAGTCATAATAGGGAAGATATAACTCAGAATTTTCCAATAAAGCGATTAGTTGAAGGCTGCCGTAGGCGTCATGCTCGCCTTGACGTGCGCTGCCCCATTACTATGCCCTTATTACACAAATTAATCGCAACACTGCCATTAGTATGCCAAACGTCCTATCATACTAAACTTTTCACTGCTACCTTTTTATTAGCGTTTTTCGGGTTTTTACGCATTGGTGAATTCACTTCTCAGGGTAGATCCATCCCCCTGTTTGGGGCGGACGTAATCGTCCGGGGGAATCCCCCACAGCGCAAAGTTAGTGTTAGAATTCGGTCTTCCAAAACGGATCAGCGGGGTAGGGGGTGCGTCATCGTGCTTCCGGAAAGTAGGTCATTGTGCCCCGTTAAAGCAATTGTTGCGTATGTGGAGGCCCGTCCTCAACCCGTTCCCACTCCCGGTATTGGCCAGGGGTTTGCATTTTTTAGGCAATTTGATGGTTCTCCCCTAACCCGGCAAGCTTTCAACAGGGTGCTACATAGGAGTATTTCATTCTTGGGTTTACCAGCTCACTATTACACGGCCCATTCATTCCGAATAGGAGCTGCTACGTCCGCTGCTATGGCGGGCTTTTCAGACTCCCACATTCAAAAAATGGGGAGATGGGTATCTGGGGCATACCGGGGTTATATCAGATTACCGGCAGGTGAAGTTTGAAAACTTCGGGGTGTTATAATTAGTCAGTACGTTGTCTTTTTCAGCTTAATTTTTGTTACGTTTTGATTTAGACTGGTAGGGTGATGGGCGATCAGACCCAACCCAATGCATAATATACTAGCAACCAAATTTTTGATTGCACTGAATTGGGGTGGTTTATTCCGAAGAATAACACACCCCTGATAGCAGACTGACGTCTTAAAGACGTCATAAATTGGTCGTAAAGTGGTCAACACGTCGTACGTCGTATGGACGACGTAATTACGACGTCATTTTGACGTCTTTAAAAGACTATTTTTTTCCAATATGATTTTTGTCGTATTGACGACGTCATAACGACGTCATAATGACGTCTTTAAAAGACTAATTTTTTCAAGATATTTTTTGTCTTACGACGACGTCATTATGACGTCTTTTAAAGACCTATTTTTTCCAAGATAATTCTTGTCGTATTGATGACGTCGTAACGACGTCATAATGACGTCTTTAAAAGACTAATTTTTTCAAGATATTTTTTGTCTTATCGACGACGTCATTATGACGTCTTTAAAAGACCTGTTTTGTCGAAGATAATTTTTGTCGTATTAACGACGACATAAAGACGTAATTTTGACGTCTTTAAAAGACTATTTTTCAAAGAAAATTTTGTCTTATTGACGACGTCATTACGACGTCATTATGACCTCTTTTAAAGACTATTTTTTCAAGCTAATTTTTGTCGTATCGACGACGTCATAACGACGTCTTTAAAAGACTTTTTTTTCCAATATAATTTTTGTCGTATTGACGACGTCATTACGACGTCATTATGACCTCTTTTAAAGACTATTTTTTTCAAGCTAATTTTTGTCGTATCGACGACGTCATAACGACGTCTTTAAAAGACTATTTTTCCAATATCATTTTTGGTCGTATTGACGACGTCATTACGACGTCATTATGACCTCTTTTAAAGACTATATTTATTCCAAGATAATTGTTGTCGTATCAACGACGTCATTACGACGTCTCTAATAACCTAATTTTTCCAAGATAATAATCGGGTAAAGACTACAACATCGGATACTACGTACACAAACCGATAATAAAAAAGGACTACACATGAGGGTCGCTATTCATAATATTGGGGGTCACATATATATACTCATAAGGCGCGGCGCGCTTGGTTTTGAAGAACAGCTATAGGTAGGATCTAATATGAGCATAAGTCAAAGTAAATAGGGCAATTATCAGAATTGAAAATGGGGAACAACTCCCCCCCCCCCCCTTAAATATCATTAGTCATTATACAGATTGTGCATCTTAACATGCACCAAGGTCTGCAATATCGATCAAGACTACATGCCCGCATCTATCTCGCTATTTCAAACGGGTGTGTGTACGTACGTACACGTACACGTGTGTACAGTACAGCGTAGGCGCTAGGCCTACACTACATGAGATGTGTATCTGTAACACCTAGCTAGCTGTATTTGAATTCAGAGCTAGAGCTAGAGTGAAAGAGCCGTTTGGTGATCGAGTGCAGTATCATCAGGGAGGTGTTTTACAAGCCTTGGTATCATCCTCCTGAATACTCTCGTTTTCCCTGCAAATGTACAGTATGGGTAAGTCCTAGAATTACCTAATTTATTAACAAAATGTACATCAATCTATAGTTACTGTTTTTCGTTCTGAAAAGTTGATCAGTAGACTGTGAGCTCGGACTTTCAACACCTGCTGACAAGATTTGAAATGTATGATCCCATCTATGTATTTTTATGTAGGGTCTTGATGGGATGCATGGGGCATCATTTAAAGCAAAAGTGTTTACTCATTTGCCTACACATGGGCTACATCGCTTTAAAGGGAAATCTAACTCGAATATACAACTGCTCTAAAACTAAAAGAAAGCAGAAAAATAAGACTAGACTAGAGAAGCAAACTGATGAAAGTTTTGGCACTCTACGCGGTCTACCAGTCTACTGCAGTGCTAAGTCCATGCAGTCACGCGCAACACAGTGTGAGAGTGTCTACTTTATTCCAAGCAATACTGGAGATCTACTACTAGTTCAGAATCATATCCAGACTCTTTGACCAGTGACCCGTAACTCTGGCGTGGAGATAGTAGTCTACTAAAAATCTAAAACATACCCCAAATCAAGCAAATATTCATGAAATGTTCAAATAATGCTGGTCATGATTTAAAAGTCGTTATGTTTCTAACCTGTTTCTGGTCATTCCGGGGGGAGTATTTTTCAGAAAAACGTTGATTAGTATACACTTTCTCACAGGTTGCATGGCAAACCGCTGCACAATACAAGTGCATACAGATGGAGAGTTGCGGGGGCACGTAAGTCTGCGTGAAGTTATTTACCTCCTCATTATACGGTAGATAACTTAACACAGGCGTGCGCCCGCCCGCAACCACCATCGGTATGCACTTGTAATGTGCAGTGGTTTGCAGTGAAACGTGTGAGAAAGTGTACTACTGGCCCGGGCCCAGATGTCTGGAAATTGAGCATTGCATGTCGATGCGTAGAGAAATAAAGCAGTGTCTTGTGTCACATACATGTAACCTTAAACAAGTCGTTTCTATAGTCTTTAGACAGCAAATTTATCTTGTAGGCTACCGTATTTGTATACATGCAGAAATCTTTATCTGGAAATAATAGACCTGTAAATGGTTAACAAAATTCTTTCCCCACAGGCTGTTCAAAGAAGTTTGTAGTATGTGTTGCACATGCATACATTATCAACCATTCATTTTGTTTTAACTTTATTTATTTTCTCATTAATTGTAGGCATCCTTTGTTAACATATCTCGTCAAAGCAGTGGATTCAAAGCACATTGTGGCCTCAGTATATTGATGTGAAACCATGCAGAAAATGCTACTTTCTCTCAACCTTGTGGATGTTCCCTAAGGATCAGCAGCCTCTTGAAACAGTTGAAGCCATTATCGGTAAATGTGTACATGTACTTGTATTATTTCTGTACATTTATTTGTCATATTATGCATGATCACTGAGACACTGACTAATTAGACACTACAGAATGGATCATTTCATTTGAAAGGCTTATTTGTCCTAAGTTTCAAGTATATATTTATAATTCAATTAATTTTAGATCATTAAAACCTGCAGGTATGTTGCAATAACCGACAATATTTTGTGAGTTTCAAACAGTGTTTTTTACCCTTCAGCATAGGTCAAGGAACTTTCATTCAACCCTCATCAGCAAACTACAGGAATGCCAGTTTTCAGACAAAGTCCCTAATTCAGGCCCTGGCGAGTTATTTTCATACCATAGTGTAGGTTTTTTGTGTACAAGCTAGCTCATTCATTCTAGGTGATTTTTCAGGCCCTCTGATCAATTCTAACTGGCATCCCTGAAACTAGAATTGTATTGATAATTTACCAAACAAAATCCTGAATCACGTTTTGCATTGCCCACAAATGTTTAAAATCCAAAGGTGTGTTGACTTTATGTTTGTGAGCAATAATAAATTATTTCTGATAAATCTTACCAAGCAGTGCTTTTCTGACATAATTCATTGTTTACATTCCAGTTTTAAAATATGTGAAAGTTTTTCTTAAATTGTATTCCTTTTTTTTTGCTCTATTCATGCATTAGAATTCCTTGCGTCTATGTTCCCTGGATCTGAAAGCAGTGCATAATGCAGGAGATTCCACCCAAAAGCTAACCCACGATGAATGAATGAATGGCAACAAAGGACCTGGCGAGTTATTTTCATACCATAGTGTAGGTTTTTTGTGTACAAGCTAGCTCATTCATTCTAGGTGATTTTTCAGGCCCTCTGATCAATTCTAACTGGCATCCCTGAAACTAGAATTGTATTGATAATTTACCAAAAAAAATCCTGAATCACGTTTTGCATTGCCCACAAATGTTCATGCATTAGAATTCCTAGCGCCCATGTTCCCTGGATCTGAAAGCAGTGCATAACGCAGGAGATTCCACCCAAAAGCTAACCCACGATGAATGAATGAATGGCAACAAAGTTTCAAACAGTGTTTTTTACCCTTCAGCATAGGTCAAGGAGCTTTCATTCTACCCTCATCAGCAAACTACAGGAATGCCAGTTTTCAGGCAATAGCCTGAATTCAGGCCCTGGCGAGTTATTTTCATACCATAGTGTAGGTTTTTTGTGTACAAGCTAGCTCATTCATTCTAGGTGATTTTCAGGCCCTCTGATCAATTATAACTGGCATCCCTGAAACTAGAATTGTATTGATAATTTACCAAACAAAATCCTGAATCACGTTTTGCATTGCCCACAAATGTTTAAAATCCAAAGGTGTGTTGACTTTATGTTTGTGAGCAATAATAAATTATTTCTGATAAATCTTACCAAGCAGTGCTTTTCTGACAGAATTCATTGTTTACATTCCAGTTTTAAAATATGTGAAAGTTTTTCTTAAATTGTATTCCTTTCTTTTTGCTCTATTCATGCATTAGAATTCCTTGCATCTATGTTCCCTGGATCTGAAAGCAGTGCATAATGCAGGAGATTCCACCCAAAAGCTAACCCACGATGAATGAATGAATGGCAACAAAGGACCTACCGGTGCGTGTCTTTGTATGTTTTAGACTGCGCGTATTCAGTGAGCTCTTTTTGATAATATACACTATGTAAAGCATATTGAACTCTATGCCAACATTAAAATAGCTATGTGATTTTGACTGTTTTGCAGCATCATATCTGAACGAGCCTTAAAGTGACTTGGTAACATTGTTCAGATGAGAGAAAATGGTGCTATTAAAGGTATTGACTTTAATGCTATATGTACACTTAAAGATAATCTGAAAGTTTGAGTGAAAACAGACCATTATTGATGATAAAAATTGAAAACATCTGATCGATTCCTTAATTCTCCCAACTATATTAGTATAATTTAATTAAATTTTAGGTGAATGTAAATCATCACAAAGCAAAGAATTGGCTCTAATACCTTAGAGTTTTAAAGGCCTGTTTTATATCTTATTTTCATGGAAAAACGGTTGTGGAAAATTCAAAAATATGTTGGGAGAATTAAGTGTTAAAGAGTGACACACAGTGGCGCCTTCAAAGAAAACCATAAATACCTTTTTGGTTTGAGAATTTTTTGGTAGTTAAAAGTATAAAATTCTTGGATTGTATCTGTGATTTTGAAAGCACAATATGGCTTACCGGTACCTATATTGAATTCGCTGTTAAAATTTAAGTTGAATTTTAATTGTTTGTGAAACTCCTGGGGGGAGTTTCAAACTTGCCAAATGAATGTTGTGACATTAGCAATGGAATATATCTCTTTGTGCTCATTTTTTTCAGCATGTTTGCTATTTTATCCTAAACTTGGAAATATCTCCCGAATAATTATTGCACAGTCACCTTGGAATTGCCCAACAGAGCCAATCGTACTGGCGGGAATGTTTTTTGATAGAAATTGTATTTTTATACTTGAACTTCAGCTTCTGTATTTGCAACAAAATGTTTTTTGATGATATTTATAAGTATGAATGTTGCCACTAATGCCTTTTTTTTGTGTTTAAGTCATGTGCCAGTAAGAAGCAGGTTTCTAGCACGGAGAATAGGTATAGTTGAGCTGATTTCTGCACAGTTTTCCAATATGCTGTATCGCCAAATTTGAACATCGTGGTTTCAACAGGCAAGCAACCATCATCAGAAAACTCTGCAGGTATCAGTGAAGCTCTCCCTGTTCCCCTTGCTGCCAACTTGTTCCTTTTGAGTGTAAGTAATAACTTAGCTAAGCCATGTGTTTATCATTTGTGCCATTTTTCTCTTGTGTGTGATTTAGATTGTATAGTTTTATATATACTTTATACTGAATTCTTGCCATAAACTTAGAAATTCCCCTTGTATGTAATAAGTATTGATCTTTCATGTTCAGGAATTGTTTCCAACAACCTTTTGTTTTATGTGATAGTCTTTATCTGCACTAAAGTCTTGGGGTGGTTGTGAGGAGCAGTTTTGCAGCGTGGAGACGAGGTAGAGCTGCACTGATGAATGCCCAGCTTTCCACTATGCTGTTTTGCTGAATATGAGGAACTTCCCCAGTCTGCTGTTTTCTTGTCTACTAAACAACTGCGGGTATCAGTGTAGCTTTACCTTGTCTCTATGCTGCTAACCTGCTTCTCACAACAACAAGACTTATAAGTTAAGCCAATTTATGTTTTAGTTTCTTGAAACTGAATTAAATCTGAAATGAAGCAGCACAATTTATAACAAAACAAATATCTTTGTGATGGCCTGTTAGCTTTCTTAAAATCAATTATGAGACTGACAGAAATACACTAGGTATTTATACAGCATGTTTTGGAAGAAGTGTCAGGATCAGATGGAAAGATTCTGTATGTATACTGTATAGAAGACAAGTTAGATAGAAGAAGAAGGTATAAAATTAAGTATTCTATATTTTTGTTATCCATTTTCATACCATAAAGATGTACATTAAAAATTTGAAAATTACTTTCTGTCTGGCATGTATATTATGTGATGCAATATTTGTTGCTTTGTTTTAACTGTGTGAATGTTCAGAATGTGTTCATGAAGTGACTTTTACATTTTCTTCCTTGATCAGGTGGTCATATAGGTGTCATTTAGAGGACAGAAAAAGACGTAAAGATCATGTAAGGATAAAAGGTACATCAAAATGACCAGTAAGATGTACATATCACGTCAAAATTCGATGTCCATACAACGTATACACGACGTCTATAGGACGTCTTTCTTGGACCAATAAGACCTAAAAAGAACATATGCCGTCCAAACGACGTCTTCCTATGGTACAAGTTGACGTCTTAAAGATGTCTTTCTTTGACTAATAAGACGTCAAAATCACGTCAAAATACGACGTCTATACTACAGAATATGACGTCCATATGACGTCTTCACGATGTCTTCCATGGTACAAGTTGACGTCTTAAAGACGTCTTTCTTTAACTAATAAGACGTAAAAATCACGTCAAAATATGACGTCCTCATGACGACGTACGCGGGTGCAAAATCATGTCTTTTTGACGTAAAGTTATGTCGTCTTAAAGACGTCTTTCTTTAACTATAAGACGTAAATATGACGTCCATATGACGTCTTCCTATGGTACAAGTTGACGTCTTAAAGACGTCTTTCTTTGACTAGTAAGACGTAAATATGACGTCCATACAACGTCTTTCTAAGGTACAAGTTGACGTCTTAAAGACGTCTTTCTTTGACTAATAAGACGTAAAAATCACGTCAAAATATGACGTCCTCATGACGACGTGCGCGGGTGCAAAATCATGTCTTTTTGACGTCGTGTTATGTCGTCTTAAAGACGTAGTACAAGACGTAAATATGACGTGATATTTACCAGTCTCTGCTATCAGGGACATTGCAAAAGACAATTTGTTTATGGTAATGTTATGTAGAACATGTTACTGTCTGCGGATTCTTTTTCTCCATTATTTGAATCTGCAGAGTCTACAGATTTATCGAGCCAGACAAGAGATTCTACATCCATACGAGGCACCATCTGGGCCCTGGGGAATTTCATGGTGCAAGCGTCCGGTATCCATCTACCCGCCGAATAACAAGTTGGGCGGTCTATATTCGCCGATTTGGAGGACTCGTTGTTTCGCACCGTATGCACCTTTCTGGCAAGGGTACTTACTTCATTTTCATTTCGAACATTTACGAGGTGCTTTCTTGGGAATACAGACGTTCAATTCCTCCCTACTGATCTTCGAACATTCGTTAGAACAAGTTAATTTCAGATCTGTATTGATCTTAAGTAGGAATGATTGTACATAATGTTGTCTGTTACGTTCATATTACCTTTCGCAATTATGCAAAGGATGAGATTTTTTCATACCATCCGATTTCGGTGTGGCGGCGATCCATGTCTGAGCAGCCACGTCTCGTGTGGCAGAAAAATTTACAATTTTGACCGCCAAACCGCGGAATTATCTTTAATTTGCACATGTCGAACATACCAGTTTGCAAGAGAACAGGCTTCGAGCCAATGATGGGAAATTGTAATGCAATTAGTATTGTTTGCACCCCGTTTACACTTGGTTTGTAGGCTGAGGAGGACCATTAAGGCCTTTGATTTAGTTATCCTCAGTTGTAGGCAATAAAGTGTTTATGCGAACGCTACGTGTCTCAGGCCAGAGAACTGCGTTGATTTGGGATTATTTTATTATGTGAACGCTACGTGTCTCAGGCCAGAGAACTGCGTTGATTTGTTTTTATTATGTAACGCTACGTGTCTCAGGTCAGAGAACTGCGTTGATTTGTTTTTATTATGTGAACGCTACGTGTCTCAGGCCAGAGAACTGCGTTGATTTGGTTATATTTTATTATGTGAACGCTACGTGTCTCAGCCCAAAGAACTGCGTTGATTTGGTTTTATTTTATTAGGTGAACGCTACGTGTCTCAGGCCAGAGAACTGCGTTGATTTGTTTTAATCTAAATTGGGGGCATTTTAATGCAATTAGTATTTACACCCCGTTTACACTTTGCTTGTAGGCGGAGGATGACCATTAAGGCATTTGCTTAGTTATCCTCAGTTTTAGGCAATAAAGTGTGTATGCGAACGCTACGTGTCTCAGGCCAGAGAACTGCGTCGATTTGTTTTTATTATTTGAACGCTATGTGTCTCAAGCCAGAGAACTGCGTTGATTTGTTTTTATTATTTGAACGCTATGTGTCTCAGGTAAGAGAACGGCTGTTCATTGTGAAGTTAATACACTATTTTCATTTGAATTATTTGTTATACCACAAGTCTAATGACGATGGAAAGTTTCTATATTACAAATAATAAATACCATGGCCAATTGCAAAACTAGTTGTCTATGTCCTTATTCCTTGTTCCAGGTGGATAGAACAATAATTAATTTTAACCAGCGCAGAGGAAGTTAAAATAGTTTATTGACAGCTACCTGGGACAAAGTTTTATTTATGGGGGAGAGGAGGCTATGAATGTAATCCGATGATGCAATAAACCTTGGGCGGGGAAGAAACCAGTCGCCGTAATGTAAACATGCGGTCAGCTCTCAACTTTCCTCCTCTTTCCTCTCCCCAATTTGGACGATATTACCTCATTCAGTCCATGGTATTTCGAAGTTGTCACACTTAACAAATTTTTCCCACCATCCATCCCCATACTCCACCAAAAGGGGTCAGTGACTTTTCATGTTTACGATTATCTTTACACAGTTAGTAGCGGGAATTTGACGACAATCCACTCTCTCAAGGGCTATGCCTGGTCGCGTTCCAAATGATTACACGGGCCTTGCGGGGCTTTTTCCTGATCTTATTTCCCAGAACTCGAACTTTTCATACGGTCTGATTTGGTTATAACATCCTTTATTAAGAGTCTGGTTTTCGAGAGATCGGGTTTCACCCGCATTTGAGTTCTTAGTGGACAATGTCATTAAATTCCTGCCTTCATGTATTTGTTTCTACAAATGGAATTTTATGATGTACATCACTTTCTTTAATTCATTTTGTTGTTACCTATACGTAATTGGTAAAATCACACCTCTTTGGGTGCTTCTGTAACTGTACTTGTCATAAGGCAGAAAAATTTACAATTTTGACCGCCAAACCGCGGAATTATCTTTAATTTGCACATGTCGAACATACCAGTTTGCAAGAGAACAGGCTTCGAGCCAATGATGGGAAATTGTAATGCAATTAGTATTGTTTGCACCCCGTTTACACTTGGTTTGTAGGCTGAGGAGGACCATTAAGGCCTTTGATTTAGTTATCCTCAGTTGTAGGCAATAAAGTGTTTATGCGAACGCTACGTGTCTCAGGCCAGAGAACTGCGTTGATTTGGGATTATTTTATTATGTGAACGCTACGTGTCTCAGGCCAGAGAACTGCGTTGATTTGTTTTTATTATGTAACGCTACGTGTCTCAGGTCAGAGAACTGCGTTGATTTGTTTTTATTATGTGAACGCTACGTGTCTCAGGCCAGAGAACTGCGTTGATTTGGTTATATTTTATTATGTGAACGCTACGTGTCTCAGCCCAAAGAACTGCGTTGATTTGGTTTTATTTTATTAGGTGAACGCTACGTGTCTCAGGCCAGAGAACTGCGTTGATTTGTTTTAATCTAAATTGGGGGCATTTTAATGCAATTAGTATTTACACCCCGTTTACACTTTGCTTGTAGGCGGAGGATGACCATTAAGGCATTTGCTTAGTTATCCTCAGTTTTAGGCAATAAAGTGTGTATGCGAACGCTACGTGTCTCAGGCCAGAGAACTGCGTCGATTTGTTTTTATTATTTGAACGCTATGTGTCTCAAGCCAGAGAACTGCGTTGATTTGTTTTTATTATTTGAACGCTATGTGTCTCAGGTAAGAGAACGGCTGTTCATTGTGAAGTTAATACACTATTTTCATTTGAATTATTTGTTATACCACAAGTCTAATGACGATGGAAAGTTTCTATATTACAACTAATAAATACCATGGCCAATTGCAAAACTAGTTGTCTATGTCCTTATTCCTTGTTCCAGGTGGATAGAACAATAATGAGCCCTTTGACCTTTGACCTCGTGATCCCAAAATCTGATCAATTCATGGGCTCTTCAAAATACATACATGACCTAAGTTTGGCAGGAATCCATCAATCGGTTCTTGGGATAACTCGATCACGAGCTGTTTTTGCATACCTAATGAGCACTGTGACCTTTGACCTTTGACCTCGTGACCCCAAAATCTAATCAATTCATCGGCTCTGCAAGATACATACATAACCTAAGTTTGGCAGGAATCCATAACTCGGTACTTGGGATAACGCGATCACGAGCTATTTTGGTATACCTAATGAGCACTGTGACCTTTGACCTTTGACCTCGTGACCTCAAAATCTAGTCAATTCATCGACTCTGCAAGATACAAACATGACCTAAGTTTGACAAGAATCCATCAATCGGTTCTTGAGATAACGCGATCAAGAGAATGGGACGTACGGACGGACGGACAACCCGGAAACATAATGCCTCCGGCTACTTCGTAACGCAAAAAAAGGCATACAAACATCAATAGGCGACAACCAAAATTCATTATCATCACCAATATCACTAAACTTAGAAAGCCAAACAGATCAAACTAAAACATCGAAAAGGATCGGGAAAGATAATACGCTTCGACCGGGAGATGCGCCAGTCGTTATGCATGTAGAACACATGACTGTAATATAGGAGTTTCGGTAAAGCTCTTGCAGATGTTTTAAATAAATCTACATGTTTTAGTTATACTCACCTTCTTTCTGCTGGAAAATAATAAAATCTGCCTCATCTTTCAAATCATCTTCGCTTAGGGTCTTCAGAAGGGTTTTTCTTGTAGACCCCTCAGCGCAAATGATGAGTTCAACATGAATCTTGCCTTTACTGTTTTTCACATCAATTCCTGCACATTTCACTTTCTTAGCTGTAAGTGTCATAGTCTCTTTGTCGCTGCTATCTTCACTAAGTTCTGTGGTCGCCTTGGAGGGTTTTGCCTGAACTTTACGAACTTTAGGTCGGTCTGGCAAAAGTCTCACGAAGGTCTCCATCACGTTGGCTACATGGTCATCATTCATAGGATCCACAGCTCCACAGAACAGGACATAGGCTGAGCACTTACTTACAGTGGGTTGTTTCTCCTTGAAACGTTCCTCAAGGTTTGTTGTTTCCTCCATCACCCCAGTGACAATGACTGCAACACGATCTCTACCTGTAGACATGAAAGGAAACACTTTTTAATTTGTACACTTTGCAAGATTGCAACCAAATTATATTACTGATTGAACTGTGCCTAACTTGTGAGAAAAAACGTCCCGTTATTCATGAAATTTGGGGTTTAATTAAGGTGAAATAAATACTTCTTTATCAATGAATAGTTTCGTCCTATTTATCATACACTGTCTGAAAAAGAAGTTTACAGCAAACATACGAAACAAAAATCACGTCCTTTTTTTAATCCTTTTTTTTTACTACGAATAAAAATTATCACAAGTGCTTGTAGACAACGGAAAAGGGGCTCTCATTAGACGATAAGAGGGCACTTATCTGAAGTAAAAAGGGACACTTTCTTACATAAAAAGGCAACTTTTGGGGGTACTCGAAAGAAAGTTGGAGGCACTGTGTTCTCCCCAGCCCACCGGGGGCGCCGCTTCTGGTTACATAAAATGCAATAATGTTGTAAGATACAATAAAGTGGAGCAAAGTGGAGATAACAGGGGCAATACGCTTTATCTGCCTTATTTTATCGCTAATATTCAATTTATGTAGCTTTAGCTAGTGATATTAAGAAAATATCCTGTAAGGACTACCATTTGCTTTTATCATAACATCTGTCAATGTGTTTTAAAGTTTTATTTCATTCTGTGTATATGATTGTAATTCCTTCGATTTATACATGTAAACTGTTTAAGTTGATTTTCATTTTTTGAGATTGATTTTTTTCTATGTTTTCTTTTGCTTATTATGTACCTGTGATGATGGAAAGAAAATATTTTAAATGTATGATAAGTGTTTGTCTCTCTACGTATTTACTATTTGCAGATGGCAATTTTTCCTGAGTGTGTTTTATACTTGAAAATATAAGAACAATTTCATCGAGTGTTCTCATGTTGTATGAGTAATCCATTGATTGATAACGATCCAGATATTCTCTGTGAAAGTTTTGACAATATAAGACATTTCCTATAAGACAATTATCATATCAGAAACTTGTACTTCTGGTCAACCAGCTATTCCGTCAATTACAGAGTTATATATTTACACATTCAGATACGTAAAGTAGGTCCAGACAGTAAAGGAGCCAGGAGGAGGTGTTACACTATTTCTAAAAACAGAAATTCTATGTACTGTTCGGAATGATACCTTAAATACATATGATGATTCTACTATCTGTTTGGCAAAATTCATTATATTCCCTTGGTTATGATACATTCAATCTCATATTGATTCTATGTGTATGTTTGTATGTTGCTCAACATTGCACACGCAATATCATTCAAGGTCCTCAAATACTATATTGAAATAGCGCCACATTGTGCCCAACTCATCCTACAGTCAAACAGTGAAAACATGGGACTGATTTAAGTACAGAATTGACCAAATTCCAGGGCATCCTTGAAACCTGGTATTTAAATAATATTTAGTGCATAAATGAGGCAAAGAGGTAAGTTCCTTAAATGAATGATGTATTTTACGAAATATTGTATGCTAGAGGTGCAAATAAATAGGTTCGATTCAAATCTTTGTGCAGCAAGTGTAGATTACATGACGATGCCTCCATAGACCATACATTGTACGCTTCCGTTTTTGTATGTCCATAAAATGTATAAGTCATAGCTGAAATAAGGTCAAGTTAAAAGAAAACATGTTTTATATGTCATAACATTTGGAGATGATGATAAATGTATATGAAATTGTCACGTATAAGAGGTAGATTTATACTAGTTGGCTGGAAATCATGATCTAAATGAATACAGAAGATTCAGGTTTAGTTTTTTGAAGAGTGAAGTAGTACGCATGTCTAGGTGAATGGCAAGGTCGCAATATACAGTGCGTCCCAGAAAAAACGAAACCGAGAAGTATCGATGTTTTATCATAACTTAATCACAACCATACTTAATGAATGATACATATTTAGAAAGCTTAGAGTCTCTTCTTTCAGTTGATGCTACTCAGATAATGCATATTTCACGCATGAGTGATTAAAAGCAATTTGAACGAAGGAAACCAAAGAGATATTTGGCGGGCGGTATCTGAATTTCGAAGAAAAATTCACATTTCTAGAAAGTTGAGTTTCTGCCCTTTCATATGACACCTCAATCAGGAAAAATGAGCGAGAAATAACAAAGTTCTGTTTGTTTAAAGTAGCCCTTACATTTTCATAATTTTAACAAACGAATTTGTTTTCACTGGGTGCCTGCCGTAGCAAAAAGCAGATTTGACAAAAGACTTAACTCCGTTTTGTTGACAATCAGCCATGCATGAAGACTCTCGTCTACGGCTGATTGTCAACGAAACGGAGTTAAATCTTTTGTTAATTTCGTTTATTGATACGGCAGGCAGCCAGTGAAAACAAATTCGTTTAATAAAATTATGGAAATGCAAGCGTTACTTTAAACAAACAGAACTTTGTCATTCCTCGCTCATTTTTCCTAATTGAGGTGTCATATGAAAGGGCAGAAACTCAACTTTCTAGGAATGTGAATTTTTCTTCGAAATTCAGATACCGCCCGCCAAATGTCTTTTTGGTTTCCTTCCTTCAAATTACTTTTAATCACTCATGCGTAAAATATGCATCATCTGAGTAGCATCACATGAAAGAGGACACTCTAAGCTTTCCAAATATGTATCATTCATTAATTATAGTTGTGATTAAGTTATGATAGAACATCGATACTTCTCGGTTTCGTTTTTTCTGGGACGCACTGTATATAGGTCAGCCCCAGGTCAAACTGCATGTATAATTTAAGCACATCCAATCACTTTTAAGATATAAAAAAGTGTTAATAGCGAATGATATGTTGATTGTGTCAAGCTGTTGGATATTTCATTTATTAAGATATTTAAAGACAAGAAATGTTACCTAGCTCTCTGAGTCTGGGTTGTAGAAAATGTCAATGTCAAGTGTTTACATATCAAATATGACTGCGTTGAGAGGAGAACTGGTGCACCCATGCTTATTATTAATACTTCATCTATTAAAGTTTATACACTAAATACAGAAATAGTGTAGCTAATGTCTGGATAGATTATAACTGATGCTATTATCCACATATATTAATGATGCTTTCATTTGTGTTTTATTGATAAAGTTTTCACGGAGTGAAATGAACAGAACAACTGATGAAAGAATACATTTTCAACACTGCTCCCGTCAGGCGCGTACGCAGGGGAGGAGGGGGTTTGGGGTTAAACCCCCCCCCTTCAGTTTTGTATGTGTATGTTTTTTGAAGAAAAAAACCCCTTATGAGTTTTTGTTGTTTTTGTTGTTGTTTACCCCCCCCCCCTCTTTCACTACACAGATTCAGCACATTTCAACTTATTAGTATACCAAAACAAGCACAGCAAGCAGGATCGTGACCATTACCTCCCCCAAACTAGTACCTTATCCACTGGTTGGTCGGATTCAAAATAAATGTTTTTTTAATTTATTGGGAGACATGTTTTAATCAGTGCTCTATACAAAATATGGCATAATAAGTCATAATTACAACGTGGGCATAAACAGCATTCGTTCTTGTTTGGTAAACAATAACATCGACAGTGTAGGCCTAATGAATATGTATAGGGCATTGACATCACCTAACAATTAAGGTTTAGCTTGGTACCTCAGGTCAAGCAAGAAAATGGGGATTCGCGTAGGTAAACAAAAAGGGGGATTTTGTTTTGACGAAATCGCCACTTTCCTCATCCGAAATTACAGTGAGTCTATTTTTATGAAATTTTAGTTCACTATTTCTTCACAATACTTTCAAACTGATATATGACATGAATGTATAAATATAAATAGAAATTGACAAAAGTTCCTACTTAATTGATGAAAAGAAGATTGTTTTTGTATTTGTTTAGTAGATAAACAGGCTACTCTGCCTAATTATATGATTTCAATATATACATGACGTAAAATATGAAGTAAAATAGTGACCGTTTTGAAAAGAACGTTTTTATAATTTGTTCACATCTTTTTTTCTCTTTTGAGGAATTCACGTTGATCTCTAATACTAATGATATCATCAGTTTTATTTCTCATTCAGGAATCTAAGATTGCCTCCAAAATAGTGACCCTTTAGTTCATTGAAATGATCGTGCAGTAGGACCACTAAGTTTGATAACTAGAGAAAAAGTATTCCCTAAACAAATTGTTACAAATATTATTATATCGTACTGGGTTCATGAAGTCAACTTATATTGTTGAAAGTAAATACAACAATATATTTATTCAGGTTTCATTTAATCTAAAATAACTGATGTCCCTATGACCCGTCCCCCGCCTCTCCCGTCAAATAAGGCCAAGTAGGAATGTCTATGAAAACCTACTACCATGACTACCATACTAAAAAACATCGTGATTAAAGGTAATACAAAGTTTTGAAAATGGCAGGATAGCGATTCTTTAAAATTTTGATATATTTGGTTCACCCCTGAGGATGTATTATAAGCTATAGAGAATTTAGCCCCTAAAACACTTCTGCTTTTGAGAAAAAAAAAATCGAATATCATAATTTTAAAGCTAAATCAATATCTTGACCTTGAGAGGGAGCTCTACAACATGAAGAGTTTATTATTTACAATTTTATAACTTTAGATTCGATTTCAACCGCGACGATGATCACTTAATATTGAAGGAGCGCACATGCTTCCAATATATAAATTTGAACCAAATTCATGAGCCCATTCCAAAACTTAGTATTACCTTCAATCCTGGGGTACTTACCGAGGAGATTCTTCCAGTGAAGGAAAAGTTTTTGATAGCGTGCATCTCTTACGTCTGTTAGGGACATTCTGCCCCGGTGGACTGAATGAATCAATACCACACCATCGTATTGAGAGAAATCGTGTCCACTTTCCAATATTCTACTTGTTATGTGTACGTACTTTACGCATACTCCACACTTTTCTTTCAAAACCGATATGAAGTGCTTATACTCATCGTCTGATCGAGCTAAAGAACAAACTGCAACCGTACATTTTCCAGCCATTGTACTGGTAAAATTACGATGTAAAATGAGGCTGAACCACGTCGCTGCTACATTTTATATCCTCATATAGATGTTGGCGGTTTTAGGAAAGGGGCGGGTCAAAGCTAAATTCTTTGTATTCAAATTATGACTTTGTAGGCGTGACCTGCAACAATTTTGAAATCATAGCGTCATGATTATGCAGTCAGTAATGTGATGTCCGCAATGTTATAAGTTAATGTAACGCTTATAGTATTCACTTCGTCAAGAATTCCTATATATAGGGCGTGCTTTATCTAAAGAAAGATTGGACAAGGAGAAGGAATCTTGTTTCCTCATCATTTCATAATCATGGAAAACTCTAAATTTTGCTGTATGCTTGTCGGATCTGCTGGCGCAGGGAAGTCTTCCTTTATCAACACGTTGATAAAGTACGTCAATACAACTAAGGAGTCAGGGCAGAAGATGAATAGCTACATACCGACTGCAAAGTCACAAGTAATGGGTGGACATACCATGACTAGAGAGCCGATCAAATTGACGGACGACCTGATTATAGTAGACAACCGTGGATGGCACGACTGGAGTAACGAAGCTGCCTTAAAAGAGCTATCTGCTCAAATTCGTAAGTACATCTCTTCGGATGTTTGATTGGAGGGGTATGAAACAAAAGCACTTCAAAACCAAATTAAAGTGTGTTTTACCTTGATACGATCGGTCTCACAAGGCTGCCACTTAAATAAAAATGGCAGGGGTTAATCCACGTAAAAAGTAAAACCTTTACCTTTACTTGTTTATTATTATTATTTTTTAAATTTTCCTTAGATTTGCTCGTATTTAATTGTATTTTCTTTTTTCCATGCATAACACATTTAGGTCGGTAGCAGCCTCTAAAGCCCCCCCCCCCCCCGTACGCCAGTGGGCAGAGTTAGTAGTAAAACCCCAAAGAGATGCAAGCATTTACAAAATCAATACACATTGCGAAAGTATCGCAAAGAATTTAATTGTGTGCGTATTATGCTACTCTATGTTGATTTGACGATATGCCGGTCGTTTTGAAGTCACACAGATACGCTTGAATTCATCTCCGGGGTCTACGGCACCTTGTCCCTAAAATGCCTGTTCATATGGTAGTTCGTAATTACATGCTACAGTGAATACTGACAAATATATGCAATTCGTGCATAAAAAACGCAATCAAAAATCAGTAAAAGAAATTAAATACAAATTTACTTATTAACAAATAATTAAACGATTATGACGTTTTCAATAACAGAAACTTTTTTTCACTACTTTAGGTATCTTATATACTTTTTTTTAAAGTCATGATTAATTTTACCTTGATTTATTCCTAGATGGCAAAAGGTCATTTGATGATGATGTTATTTGGGATGATGATAGCGACTCATCTACCGACGACGAATCAGACATACCGCTGGCAATTACTGATAAAGTAGACTGCACAGCGCTCGTCTTAGAGTGAGTGAGATTGTTCCTTTTGTAGACCGTAAGAAAAATTGCTCTTTGATAACCAAGGCTCTCATAATAGCAATATCGTTTTGGGGTGTCGATGAGCACTTTTTTCATGTTTTCCTACTAGTTAGCACCTCTGTTCAAGTGTGGCTGGCAGTACACTTTCCCTATGAAATAGTGCTCCCGTAAAGGCCCGGTCACACAGAGGGGACGCATGGGGAACGAACGGCCAGCGCATTAGAAATTTGCAATTTTGGCCAGTGCGTTGTCGTGCGCCCAACTTTTGACACCAAATGCATAGCGAGTTGCTAGCGCGCTGAGCGCATACAGGGCGCATACAGTACGCATACAGACCGTACCCAGAGCGCACATGATAACAACTTCCACGAATGCACAGCGTGTTGCTAGCGCGCTGGACGAATGGTCCACGCATGCACCGCGTTCTACGACGCACGGCCAGCGCATTGGAAATCGGAAAAGGCCGTGTGCCTAACTTTTGTAATGATTTTGGAAAAGCTAGCGAGCTGACACAAAATGCACAGCGTGTAGCTAGCGCGCTGTGCGTATACAGGGCGTGTGCCCCGCGTATGTCTGGCGCTGGTCTAGCGCGCTCAACGCACGTCTGGCGTGCCTTTGGCGTGTACATTCATGCGTCGAGCTCCACGCACACTTTTGAGCATGCTCAAAAAATCCCGACGCACACAGCGAATGACGACGAATGCATAGCGCTGGTCCAGCGTTGGTCCAGCGCGCTCGACGAACGAGTAACGAGTGATGACGCACACCTAGCGAACGACAACGCACTGGCCAAAATTGGAGATTTTCCATGCGCCGGCCGTGCGTCCCGCATGCGTCCCCTCTGTGTGACCGGGCCTTTAGGGATGCTCGTCAACCCACTTTATTGACAAGGGACGCACTGTATATATGTATATATTAATGTTGATGGGTGTGTGTTAACGCAGCTATACCAACAAACAATTTGTAAGTCCAGTAAAAACAAATATCCACTGTGTTCACTGGCTCTAACCCGAACAGGCTTCAGGGAGTACCAGATCTGTTCTAAAATATGTTTTAATCACGGTGAAGCTTCGAATTTCAGTAATTTAATTTCGCAAACAATTGCTATATCTTGAGACTTGAGGCACTAAGCGACGTTTTACCAGATACCTCCAAATGAAAATATGTACAGATTCGCAGACTTGAACCGACTATAAAGAGGACCATTTTCGTCAAGAAAATGAAAGAGGAAATGTCTGGTGCTGGTTTTAGTTATAACCTTAAATATCCTTATAGTTCTTCGCTGCATTTCTTTCTTTCTCAGAATTTACATAACGCAATATACCGAGAAAGAGTTTTGACATCCACTCTTTTTTTTCTTCTTTTTTCTTTTCTTTTATAGCGGAGTTGGAGGAATCGACGCAGTTGAAAACATCACTGAGCTCATCGAGACATGCCGCCAAAATACCAGTACGTAGGCCTATATTTACTTGCTATTCATTTTTTCTCTCTCGAAGCAGCCTTGTCCTTTGTAACTAATTATGGCCTTTTTTAACTGATAGTATTTTTTCTTAACATTGATTATGTAAATATCGTTAGCAACTATAGAGACAAAACGCATCTTATATTACTATATACATTTTAAAAGGATATTTCCTGAAGAAAAACATGCAGTAGTACATGTTGCCGTTCCCTTTTCTCTTTTCATAATAGAGTTAGGCTTTTAGATCCTGTTAGATTGTTGTCATTTGGCCGTTACTGGGCCAAAAAATCACATTCGGAGGAAATTTATGAGTTTGAAAGTTTCTTGTCCAAAACGTTTCTGAAAATCGATCTTGAAAAGAAAGACATCGACCTTAGCCATAGACACCGAAAAAAAGAACGACCACAACTGAAGACACCAACAAAATAGAAGAGCATCATCGTAAAATTCGCTACCTACAAAGTATATAGAAGCCAATCTTCATCAACGAAGATCTGACTGCCCATCGCCAGTCGTTGATGTACTTTTCCCGACATTGTGATGCAATCATAAGGATATGGTTTAATGACGGACACATATTTTAGGTTCAGCTATAAATTCTTGGCTATATTTCTTTCTATCATTTTATTTGTTCTTACGTCTATCTTATTTACACATAGAGCGGCCACCAGCTGTCGTGATAACCCACAAAGATGCGATATCGGATGAAGAAGTCAAAAAAATGATCTTGTTCCTAGAAAACGAGCAAATCGACCCGGTAAAAATATTCGTCGTTAAGAACGTCACATCGAAGAATGACAGTCTCGATGATAACACGAGGTCATGTATTTGTGATTTCATCGGAAGTTGTCGGGATGATGGTGAAGCCGGTGCTTCAGCTCACAGAAGAAGGGAGAATGTGGAGGAGAAACGGGAGAAGAAAAAAGTTAGTAGGATGCAAAACGAGATTTCAAAGGGCCAACATGAGCTTAAAAAAGCGGAGATAGCTGAAGCTAAAGCGCGATTAGAAAGTGAAACAGAAACTAAGAAGGAAATGGATAGTTTGAAAGAAGCGGCTTTTAAAAGAGAAATGGAGAATGCTGAAAGATTGCAAGATATGTCAGAAGCAAACCGCAAAAAAATGAACGACCTTAAGCTAAAGAATGAATCAAGTATGCACGAGCACCATAAAATCGTCTTGAAGGAATTCTATGAAGGTCAATTAAGAAAGATTAATCCTAAATGAATATCTGAAGAAAAAAAATCAAAATCAAAATAAGAACCATACGTCACCAATTAAAATATTGTTTTCCCTTATTTCCTGAATAAAACGCTTGTGGGTAAGCTGCTTGGGTTTCGCAGTCTCACTCAAAGTTCATTTCATTAAATTAAAAAATGAAAGTGACTCCACTGATTTTTTAAATTTTGGTTCTATGCCTGATTACAGTGCAGATCTTTCACTCATAGAGGACGAAATGAGTTATTAAAAGGGTGTTTGTGTGTAGGGGGTCTCTTTTATTGTACACTTGAATATCTTGCTTGCTTGATTATCTAGGATATTCGGACCTTTCCTTCGGTGTTTAAAATCTCTTGGACGTCTCTAGTAAATAATTGGATGGTAGTAACAAGCTGTTCTTAACAGTTAATGTACTTAAACATATAAAATCACCTTCTTCTTCCTTTGTTCTTCTTCCATTTCTCTTTTTCTTCTTCTAATTTATTTTATTCTTCTTCCTTTTTTCAATATCTGGTAGGCACTCTAGCGTACTAACAATGTATTAAATCTCATGGACTTGTCATAATCATCCGTAGTTTTGCTAGACCAATATCTATGGACTTGTTGACTTCTGTGTACTCTAACTTTTTATTCGATTCAGTTAAATGGATACTTCATTTTATTCGGAAGGTGTTCAATTTGTATAATTAGTCATTTAAGTAAATTCGTCTTTTTTTATTAATGTAAACTTTCCTCAATGGATATAACTTTGTAAAAATTGTTAATAGATGTGGCCCACCACCCAAAGATTAAGATTATAATTTATGAATTGAATTGATATTGTCGATAAGAAATTTATGGCGGATATGTTTCTTAATTCTGATTTCAGTGGAGTTATTGCAATGGTATATTTGTATCATAAAAATAGCAAATAATATAGCAATTTCTTTTTTTACTGGCATGACTCACATAAAAGGATAATAATATAATTTCCATACACCACTGTGCATTGGGGAGTGTATGAAATGATAGGGACTATCTAATCCGTAATTTATGCATAAAGACTTGATGACCTTTATCATTCCCGGGGGAAATAAGATTTAAGTGATGAATCATTTCATTGGTTAAAATTCCTTATTTTGAATGTTCGCTAGTACGAAAATCAATACGGTTTCATAATTTCGTTAATTTTGTTCACTAATTTCTGCTGACTATTACACTATATTTTATTATGATCCCCTCGCCGACAAAGTCGGAGGGGATATAGTAACGCTGCCGTCCGTCCTTCCGTGCGTCCGTTCGTAACAAATTTGGTATCCGATCGATAACTTTAGTAATGTTTGACGGATTTGAATGAAGTTTGATATAAAGGTACATGGTACCAAAATACTGGCTAAGTTCGATTTCGGAGTATGTAGGCCAAAGGTCCAAGGTCATAGCTCATTAAATATGCGAAAAATACACATCTGGTTTGCGATCGATAACTTTATTAATGTTTGACGGATTTTCATAAAATTTGATAAAAAGGTACATGGTATCACAACACAGCCCAAGTTCAATTTCGGAGCATGTAGGTCAAAGGTCATAGCTCATTAAATATGCGAATCTGGTTTCCGATCCATAACTTTAGTATTGTTTGACGGATTTTAATACAATTTGATATGAAGGTTCATGGTATCAAAACACAGACTAAGTTCGATTTCGGAGTATGTAGGTCAAAGGTCATAGCTCATTAAATATGCGAATCTGGTTTCCATTCGATAACTTGAGTATATGTTTGACGAATTTTAATGAAAAATAATATGAAGGTACATGGTATCAAAATACATGTACAGCCTAAGTTCGATTTCTGAGTATGTAGGTCAAAGGTGAAAGGTCATAGCTCATTAAATATGTAAAAACACCTAATTATATATGTGAAAATGTAGTTAACTTCCTTGCCTAGTAAAATAATAGTATAGTCCAATTGAGGTAACTTGTTCTGACGTATATAGGCCATTTGTACTCTGCGAGGGGATGCTACGCTTTGCGTTGACTTGTATACTCTAAGTTTATACGAACATGTTATTATTATTATCATTATTGGCCCTATGTACCATTATTAGGCCTAATATGTTATATACTCTAAGTCTATACGAACATTTTCTTATTATTATCATTACTATGCACTATTATTATTATGTATGAGAGTTGTTTCAATAAATATTATTAAAAAGAAACAAAAGTTTAATAATTTTAAAGCTTTATTATTAGGTAATCGGAATAAAATCCTATGATAAATATGAACTTTATAAAGCCTTCTTATCTGTTTAATTGTATCCAAAAACATTACATTTTAGAATTACGATCCTTGAGAATAATAAACCCAACTTATGCACACACACACACTCACTTCAGTATGACAAATGTGTATTGAATATGAATAAAGAAATTGAAACAATTTGTCTAATTATATGAAGGTTTTACATTCATACAGATGCAGACTTGCAATTCCAACCAATAAAGCAAACCAATTTTCGAAATTAGCCAGTGCTCACACAAGCGTAAGATTATTGTAGTAGCTTTAGATATACGAATTAGTTGACTTTTATCCGTAATTCCAAAAGTAACAAGAGTACAGATATCGTAAAAATCTAATTTTCTATGAGATCTTTTAAAAGTGTTTACTTTCTTAAACGAACTGTATAAATGCGAAGTAATTTTAAGTAATATTGATGTTTATGAATTATCATTTCATGAGGCTTTGTAGAATAAATGATAACTAAATCTAAATACTTGCATGGTGTATGGTGTTTTTCCTTAGAATTTGACATTAGTAAAGCGTATGACTAGAATATGTTGAAGGTCCTACTCGCAATTTGAGTTTTCAATCAACTTGGAAAGCAAAACGAGTCAGATAAGAAAGATTAATATGTAAGTAATAGTGAAAGAGAATAGAGAATGAGACTAGACAGAAATATGACGGAAGAAAGAAATACGGGAAGGGGAAAGAAGAAAAAGAAAAACAAAGAGAGAGAGAGAGAGAGAACAAAAAGAGAACGAAATAAGAGAGAGATTGCTGTGCGATTAGAGGTGATTGAACTGAAGAAAGGGTGAACCTCCTATTAAAGTTAAATTGGACCAAACTATTAGTAGATGGTGGGGGTTAATATTACAAACATTACTCTAAAAAATTCATGAATAAAGGGGCTTGTTTTCAGAAAAGGTCGGGTAACGAGACCACCAGACCCAACGCGATGACTACAGTGCCGTGCAGGGAATCGAACTGTAAATTATTTGATCGAAAGTCCGATGACGTGTCCAGTAGACCACAACACCTCTAAAATTAATAATTAGTATTTATACAGTGTATCAGTACGCCAACTTTGCGAGGGGCATGAAAGGAGCGAATCTGATATAGAATCATAATCAGAACCTTAACAAGAGAAAATCAGAAATTGATTATATCTTCATAAATGACAAATGGGAGTAATGTCCGTGACTACGTCACTGACAGATTTGCCATTCTGAGATTATGTTTCTCCTGTCAGATAGATGAACTTCTTAATAAAGTCGGATTGTCCTTTAAACAATAATCGGTCGTGCCAATGTTTTATAAGATTTTCTAGCCTCCCGGAAATGAGAGTTCACAAAATTGTTATTTCAGAACTGACTTTCGGGATATTGCTCAATGTTCTTCGGGACATGATCAGTATCGCAACTTCCTCCATCAAAAACACGCATTAACTCATCTTTCACAAGTGTTTTTGTCAATATCATGCAAAATTTAATGGAAGATTTTCTTGCTCTAATCTACATATCTTTGAAATCATTTGGATTTTGCAAAATCATAATAAATTTAGTGTAAACATGTATGCATTGCGCAACACACTTGAGTCATAACTGATACAGAACAGAAAGCACTTTACACAAATCATTTGAATATTTATATATTTGTCCGCTGTCTCTATGCCCTGATAGCTGACATACAGATTGACATCAGTTCCATTGCTGTCATTTTATGTGTGATTATCGTTGTATAAATTTATTGTACACCCGAACATCATCATCATTTTAAATCGAAAGTATACTATCCTTTTCATTTCTCAAGTGTAGAAAAGTTTCTAAAATTAAGAACATTATTCTGAGTCGACTCATTGTACATAATATGCACTGTGGAAAGGGGTGTTTATCCATGTTGAAGGATATGCCAGTTAATGCATGGGCCGAAAAAGACAAGGGCCCTGTTTGTAAATCAAGGGGCAGGAAAACATCTAATTTTTAAAAATACTTCCATTTATTCCTTGAGGAGAGGTTTTCTTTAACACGGGGAAAAATATATTTTCAGATATTTCAGTAAGCTGCCTAAAAGACAGTCATGCTTGGTGTTATCGTTCATATCTCAGTTATATGGTAGGCGTTACCGTTAACTCATAAATGAGAAGTTGCACTCAAGAAAATAGTTTATCAAAATTTCAAAATGGAGGGTTATTCTTAAAAAACTAAAGTAAAAGAAAAAATACAGAATTCCATGTTATTATTATAGAGATATCGACTGCTTTGAGAGGCCTGGCTGTTTTATAGGCACAAGGAAACGTGCGCACATCTTCGCGCCGCCCACCCAGGCGCGCTTCGGGGTAATGGCAAGATGTGCAAGTCTTTTATATGCCGAATTGAAACAAAGATCTACCAAGAATTCTTACCTTATCCTTTTATTGAGTTAAGATTGGTGAAAATATCACAGAACATCTGAAAAACTGTCTGCTTATCTTTGCTGGAATGACTGAAAGTTTCAATCATTTGGGAATCGCAGACAAAAAGCACTGTATGGTGTCCGCACTCGCACAATGTTAACACGTAAACCAATAGGAATCTGAGCACAATTAATTTATGCGGCCTGTTTCCTGGGGCAACGGGCATCTTTAAAACGACTATTAACCGGTAGCGGGTATGAGGACACTTTTCAAAAGACTATTGACTGGTAGGCGGGTATGAGGGGAATGACTAAAATCACGACTGCAATTTCGACCGACCAGAACGCTAGATTTCTAAAGAGAGGTATATACAACGTTTTATATACCGATATAACTTTCTTGTTACCACTACGTCCTTTGATATATGGCTGTTGACCGTTTGTAATAACATAATCCGTTCTTCGTAATACAACAAATGAGGGCTGAAACTCCTTCGCTGCCTTAATAATACATATGTCTCCAGAAACATACAGGAAATGTCTTGATTTTTTGACAATCTACATCCAGAAGAAAGCCTTCTACATGATTTCAAAGTACACAAAATACTTTTAATATATTTTCTCACTACACAATATTCTTATCTATTTAAAAACCCTGCCCATCTAAAATAGAAATACTATTTTGCACACTTATTTTTCCTATAGTTATGATAAAATACAAACAAAAACTCACCGTACATTTCAAGTACCATTCTGAAAATGTATATTCATACAGTGCATCAAAACGCAAACTTTGCGAGGGCCATGTCAGGAGCGAGTCGAACACATAATTATGATTAGAATCATATCAGGAGAAAAGATAAATTGATAATAATTTAGTTTCGATAAATGGGAGAGTTGCCCATGACTAAGTAACAATCCACTGAAGAAAAAAAGAAGATATTTTAACATTTGTACAGATGTAGTGATTACAAATAATTATGAAATATCCCTAACGTACTTCTTATTTGGCCGATCTTGGTTTTTTCTCCAAAGTTATCACCGTTCTGTTTCTCTTATTCTTCTAATTCCAGGTTGCTAAACTTCTTACGAAGGGTTGATTGCCCTTTAAACAATAATTAGTCGTGCCAATGTTTTACAACCTTCTCTTTATAGAACCAGTAATAGTTCACCAAAATGTTACCCTGGGATCACACGTTTCAGAACTGATTTTCAGGATATTGCTCAATGTTCTTCGGGAATTGATCATTAATTTCGCAACTTCCTTCATCAAAAACATGCGTTAACTCCACGCTTACAGGTGTTTTTTCAATATCATTTACAATTCTCGTTGAAAATATGCTTGCTCTAATCTACACATAAATGACATTTTAAAATTTGTACAGATGTAATGATTTCATAATTATGAAACATTCGTAATGTACTTTTTATTCGGCCGATCTTGGTTTTTTTCTCCTAAGTTATCACCATTCTGGTTCTCTTATTTTTCTTATTTCAGGTTGGTAGACTTCTTATTCAGGGAGGATTGCCCTTTAAACAATAATTAGTCGTGCCAATGTTTTACAATGTATTGATATTCTAGCGTTCTCTTTATAGGAGAAATAATAGTTCACCAGAATGTTACCCTGGGATTACACATGCAGAACTGATTTTCAGGATATTGCTCAATGTTCTTTGGCACATGACCATTTCATTTCGCAATTTCCTTCGTCAAAATCATG
This sequence comes from Strongylocentrotus droebachiensis, assembly GCA_035222895.1. Classification (NCBI taxonomy): domain Eukaryota; kingdom Metazoa; phylum Echinodermata; class Echinoidea; order Camarodonta; family Strongylocentrotidae; genus Strongylocentrotus; species Strongylocentrotus droebachiensis. Next base: position 382,677 of record JAVYIG010000037.1, on the reverse strand, counting down.
CCTATACCCCAATGTAACATGTCGTTTTGGTTTTTCACTGTCATTCAAAATTCTCGTGAAAAAATGCTTGCTCTAAACTACAAATCTTTGAAATCAATTGGATTTCGCAAAATCATAAGATATTCCCAATGCAAACGAATATGCATTGTGCAACTCACTTGAGTAAAAATCGATGAAGAACAAAAACATTTAGACAAATAATTGGAAATTTTGATTAGATTTTTCCGCTCTCGCTATGCACAGATTGCTGACATACAGATTGATAACAGTTCCATTGCTATCATTTTGTATGTGATTACCTGTGCATACATACTGTATAATCAAACAATATCATCATCATCATCATTATGAATCGAAAGTAAATTATCCTTTTCAATTCTCAAGTGGAGAAACATTGATAGCCGGACATTTCCAATCATAAATATCTTGATAATCAGACAGGCGATTGGCTTGTAAAAGTCATGGGATTCCTGACTGACCTAAAGGTTTATAATTATGATTGCACCATGAGCTAAATCCAGGATTTTGTTTCAGAATCTGAGGCAATGTTACCGAGTCACTTTAATAAGAGGCCCTACTTCGTGATAAAGCGCGTAAAGTACTTTACAGGAATAAGGATGTGAGACTGCCCTAATTTACCGAGCCATGCTTTATAAAGTTTAGAAATAGTACCAACTTAAGATAGTTGATATTTAGTTTCTGAAATTGCTGCATGGCTGTGTGCATGAAAATTAATTGTTTGAATGTGGATGTTCTCGATTATTGAATGAAGCCCTGCGTATTGTATTGTTAGCAATGAAATAAATTCTAGTTTATTACATTTGGTAATCTTTTTTTCTATTGTATTCCTAATTTCATGTACGAACATTGCACTATAATGCAGGAGGGCCATATACGTCATTGCGCAATACAGCTGCAATGAACAAAAAAGAGGTGGGCAAGGATTTCTTGTTTCGCAATTTCCTGTTCTTGTAAATGTATGTCGTATCATGTATATCCTATCTGTGAAATTTAAACATTAACACTGTGACCTAGTTTTCAAATTACAGAACGAAACCCGTTTACCTTCTAGACTTCACTGTCAGACACTATTCAGTGACTTGCTGACATTTTTTTTTAAATATGGTAATAATATATATATATACATAGAATGAGCTGCAACAGGTACATGAGCATTTGTCTAAATCAATAACCCACTACTTGTAATGGCCAAAATGAAACTGATTGAATGGTTGTGCAGCACAAAACGTACGACCATTCGGTAAAAGGGTCTGAAAAAAAAGACTATTACTTAGATGATTGCAATCACTTAATTCAATTCGACAACTGATGGTCGTTATTTTCCCACTAAAAGCCATTATCTAGCCCTTTTGTTTTGAGAGAAGTTCTCATTAGTATTTTTGTTCAATTGCCTTTGGAATTTAACCTTTTCATTTTGATTGGATGCCTTTAAAGACCATATCCGGACTGAAAAATGAAATGAATTAATCACATATCAACAGAAAGCTTATAAACCATGGATTAAAATAATGAGAATTATATGCTATTTTAGTGTGTGTCCGAGGAGTATCGGCTCTTTGAAAACTCAAACCCTAAAGCTTTGAAAATCTTTTTTTTTCTTCTCCAAACTTGTCACCATTCTGCTTCTCTTTGTTTTTCTCATTCCAGATATAAATCAATTTCTTACCAACGTTGCCCTACAAACAATAATCAAACTTCAAACAATAATCGGTCGTGCTAATGTTTTACAATGCTTTGATATTCTAGCCTCCTCTTTATAGAAGAAATAATAGTTCACCAAAATGTTACCCTAGGACCAACATTTCAGAACTGACTTTCAGGATATTGCTCAATGTTTTTCGGGAAATGATCATTAATTTCGCGATTTCCTTCGTCAAAAACATGCCTTTACTCCACTGTTACATAATAGGTCGTTCTCTTTTTCGATATCATTCAAAATAAGCTTGCTCTAATCTACACATCTCTGAAATCAATTGGATTTCGCAAAATTCTAAGATATTCAATGCAAACGAATATGCATAGTGCACAACATTTAGACAAATAATTGGAGATTTTGATTAGATTTTTCCGCTCTCTCTATGCCCTGAACGAAAAAATACTGGGAAAAAAATGTGTTGTTTCGCAATTTCCTGGTCTTGTTAAAAAAAAAGGTAAGGCAATGTATTTTAAGTACTTTTTTTTAACAAGAATAGGAAATTGCGAAACAACAATATTTTTCCCAACTCTTTTTCGTTCAGTGCAGCTGTATTGCGCAACGATGTATTTGGCACTCCTTCCTTATAGTGCAATGTTTGTAAATTAAATTAGGAATACTAACGAACACAAGAGTACAAAATATGATAAACTATAATTTATTTCATTGTTAACAATAAAATACGCAGGGCTTCATTCAATAATCAAGAACATCCACATTCATACAATTAATTTCCATGCACATGTCATAGCCATGCAGCAATTTCAGAAGCTAATATCAACTATCTAAAGTTGGTACTATTTCTAAACTTTATTAAACATGGCCCGGTAAATTAGGGCAGTCTCACATTCTTACGCGCTTTATCTCGAAGTAGGGCCTTTTATGAAAGTGACACGGTAACATTGCCTCAGATTCTGAAACAAAATCCTGGATTTAGCTCATGGTGCAATCATAATTATAAACCTGTAGGTCAGTCAGGTATCCCATGACTTTTACAAGTCAATCGCCAGTCTGATTATCAAGATATTATTGATTTGAAATCGAAATTTCAAAATTCGTTTTTCTAACGGTTTTTTGTACAACACTACCGTCTACTGGGGGAAATGAGTATGGTAAATCCGGTCACTCTAAGATTTTTACTTTTAGTTTGAGGCACTTCATGATCATTTTGAAGCGTTATTTTTTTAGGGCTTCAATATTACACCATATCACAGACACTGATAATACGTAGGGTCATGCAACTCAGATTTAAAATTGTTAAACGATGCCTTTAACCAAGAGCACGAATAAATAAGCACGGAGAGCATCAAATCGTCCCATGCTCATTTCTTCTTCTCTACATCTATATCCGGCACTTGTTTTTTATTAAAATCCTGTTTTACAATGTATTGATATTCTAGCGTCCTCTTTATAGGAGAAATAATAGTTAACCAGAATGTTACCCTGGGATCACACATCCAGAACTGACTTTCAGGATATTGCTTAATGTTCTTTGGGAAATGATCATTAATTTCGCAACTTCCTTCATCAAAAACATGCATTAACTCCACTCTTACAGGATTTTTTTTTTTCAATGTCATTAACAATTCTCGTTGAAAATATTCTTGCTCTCATCTACACATAAATTACATTTTTAAATGTGTACAGATTATAATGATTTCATAATCATGAAACATTCGTAATGTATTTCTTATTTGGCCGATCTTGGTTTTTTTCTCCTAAGTTATCACCATTCTGGTTCTCTTATTTTTCTTATTCCAGGTTGGTAAAATTCATACAAAGGGTGGATTGGCCTTTAAACAATAATCAGTCGTGCCAATGTTTTACAATGTATTGATATTCTAGCGTCCTCTTTTTAGGAGCAATAATAGTTCACCAGAATGTTACCCTTGGATCACACATGCGGAACTGATTTTCAGGATATTGCTCAATGTTCTTCGGGAAATGATCATTCATTTCGCAACTTCCTTCATCAAAAACATGCCTTAACTCCACTGTTACAGGTTGGATTTCGCAAAATCATAAGATATTAAATGCAAACGAGTATGCATTGTGCAACACACACATTTGACTAAAAACAAAGACTTGTTGTTTCGCAATTTCCTGTTCCTAAAACATGTTTAAACACTCTTATTTCACTTGAAAGGCACATCCACATATTAATGCACATACAAGCTGCGAATACACACACACACACACACGCACACACGCACACACGTGCACACACGCACGCACGCACACACTCACACACACACACACACGCACACACACACACGCACACGCCGGCGGGTCATCTCTTTCTAGAAAATCTGGAGGTTTTTACAAAAAAATAGGGGGAGGGGGTGGGTTGTATTACAGTTACAACAGTTTTTGCCACACGCATCGCCCGCAAATCGTTAGTCTTTTCAGTTATTTGTTTGTTTGGTTGATTTTATTTATGCGTTCAAAAAGAAACAAATTCAAACTCAAATTACAAAAATTCGAACAATAACAAATACAATGAATAAAATGTTTACAAAGGTAGTTTCATAGAAAGTCATGTACAATAATGTAGTACAATAAACATAAATGAATCGTACAAATAAGATAATAAATATAGAGTAAATATCTTTCAATGAATTAGAGAGGTAATTTAGAACATAGAAAACTACCATTGTGAGCGGTTGGGCTGGAGATGGCGACATAAGTCTCTTGAGAAATCTGAGTGTTCAAGTGGGTGCATTGTAAGTGCAGGTGTTGGTGTAGAAAGCAGTTGCATAATAAAGAATAAAGTAATTCACGGTTTTATTATACTAATATAAAGATTGGGGAGTGTATGATTGTTTTAGTTGCCGCTTAAGTATAGCTTTTAAGGAGTAGATGGTTGAACAAGACTTTATGTTTTGGAGAAATACATTCCAAATGTCCGGACCAGAATGTCTAACAGGTTTGTGTGTTATTAATAATTTGGGATTTTAAAGATGAAAGTTTCCAGATATGCGAGTAGGGTACGAATGAATGAACAGAACTATGAAGCCTAAACATGTTTAATCGTGGTAATTTCATTTCATTTTTTATTTCATTTATTTCATTCTCCATAAAAACTATTGACTATTAATGTACTTAAACATAATGAATGCTACTTGAATAGTGTTCAAATCTTCTTCTTTTTTAAGTTTATAGAATAAAGGACAAGTGTGAGCTAAGAAATGCGAACCTGTACAAAAACGTACGGCTTTCTTTTGTAGTTAATAAATAGGATTAATTTTAGTCGAACCACAATTTGCCCATACAATATTGCAATATGTTATATACGGGAGAACTAGTGTATTATGAAGAAGGAATAACAGTTGCATGGGGGTAGAAGAAACTTTCGCTCATAGATTATTCCAATACTTTTGGAAATGCAAATTGTAACGTGGTATAAATGCTCATTCCAAGTCACAGTTTCATTATAAGTACTCCCAAAAACTTGGACTTATTTGTCTTCTCTACTAGCATATCATCGATTTGAATATATATATAGGTGTTCCTGTATTATGAGAATGATGTTTAAATACATGAAATGAGTTTTTTGCGTATTAAGAGAAAGTTTTGTTGGACTTAAACCAGTTTGATACTTTGTTAATTTCATAATTCAAAGTATTGTTTAAAGAATTAAGATCTTTGTGATAATAAAATATATTTTTGTCATCAGCAAATAAGATAAAACAAAGAAGGGGGATTTATTGATAATATCATTCATATAAAGAGGAAATAAAAGTGGACCTAATATGGAGTCTTGAGGAACACCGCATTGAATTAAAAGAGGATCAGAATCATAACCTTTGAATGTAACGTAATGTCTTCTGTTTGTTAAATAATCTTTACACCATAAAACTCCAAAAAAAAAATTGAAATGGAAATGTGATCATGTAACATGTAATGGTCATTTAACGGTGTGTATTATATTCACGGCCATAAGTTGCGTGAATGCAAGAGATACACACAATATTGTAAATTGTTGGCCTGATTCATGTTAGTCATGATAATAATAATAATAATAATAATACATACGATTTATAAGGCACCAAATCCACTTTACAATCATATGCTCAAGGCGCAGCTTGTGCAAAAGATGATGCTGTTCATGATAAATATATACAAAAGTGCAATTGGAAATGTACAAACATAAAAGGTAATGGTAATCAATTATAAGCTAAATTAAACAGATATTTCTTAAGATTGTTTCAGTAACACTTCACCAGAACTGCAATTTTTAATCCATTGATGGAGAGTATTCCATAATGAAGGCCAAGCATGAGCAGAGGTTCACTCCCTCACTTTGGGAGCTGTCTAACGTAGCTGTCTAGAGGGAATGTAATGCAATGCTCAATAAAGCCGATGTTGTACTGCGGAGCAGAGCCATGTATACAGTGACATAATAACAAATAAATCTTGAAAACAACACGTTCTTCTACGGGTAACCAATGGAATGATTTGAGAACTGGTGTGATGTGACTGTACTTGTAGGACAGGGTCACGACACGAGCAGCAGCATTCTGTATTTTTGGTAATTTTGCGAGTAGGTTGTGAGGCGAACCAAACAAAAGGCCATCACCAAATTCCAAGCGAGATGAGATTAAAGCATGAGTAATTTTCTCAGTGGGAAGTACGGTTTTAGATATTCACGAACAAAACCTAATTTAGTGGGCGCGCAGTTGCTAGCGTCAAACAACGTTGAATGAAGCGTGTATGTTTATGAAAATGTTGGGACAATGACAAAAAAAATATTAAATTAAAAGATGAATAGGTAAATGAATAAATACGAAAATAAAAGTAATCGACAACAGTGCTTAATGTCCAACTTGCCCATACTATCAAGAATCACGTATGCACAGCGATGACAATTTACACGGATTGAATCCCCTCAAATATTATGTTTCCTTTAAAATGACCAAGGTTGAATTTTTTTTAAGGTAATGTTTTAGGCCTCCAAATTCAATTTTGTTTAAACTCGAATATAGAGTTAATAAAGGTTTGGAACAGATTGATCAACTAAGCTCTAGAAGACATAAAATTTATCTATTAAGAAGACGTCATAGTGTAAAAATCTTTTTACCAACATTATGGGCAACAATGTGTAAAAGTGTATTTTTTCCCATGTCATTACATTTGATTTAAGCTGTGCTTTGCCATATTTAACCACAAAAAAAAATAATACATCCGAACTAAAAATGTAAATGTAATATTTTTTGGAGCTAACTTGAAAGATTAATAGCGAAAAAGCGAGTGAGATTGTTATCCGACATCTGGCAAAGTACTTTCTTTAGCCGCCACAAACACAACTTCTACAGCCTACCCAATGTTTCTAAGGACGCGCCCTCACTTACCATCCTTTCCTTACCGTATTGAAAACAGTTTTTATTTCGTTCCTGTTTGTTGGCTTTCTTGGTACATTTTCCTGGTCAAGTAATTTTGTTTACACTTGCCTTTTTTTCTCCCGAATTAGATTTAGTTCCTTACTTGCCTCCCTTACTGCATTTTCTTTGTTTTGAAATCCGTTACTTGTTTCATTTAGCTTTCGTTGAACTTTCCTTTTTATTCTATTAAAAGCCGGAAGTCCTCATCCCACCTATAGTTTTTGGAGCTAACTTGACAAAAATAGTAGCGAAAAATGATTAAGAGTGTTCTCCGACATCTGGCAACGTTCTTTACTTAGCCGACTAAAAGTCCCCTTCTACGTATACGACCAATTCATTGGTTCTGAGGACGTGTCCTCACGTTCAGCCCTTTCTTTACCGTTATTTCGTTCCTTTTTTGCCTTCCTTGGTTCATTTTCCCGGTCATGTAATTCTTCTGACACTTGCCCCCTTTTCTCCTGTATTCGTTTTAGTTCCTTTTTTGCCTTCCATATTGCAATTTTCAGGTCAACTAATTCACTTGATGTCTTGCTTACGTCACCCTTCCAGCCGTCTAAATTACGAGACTCTTCCTCTTTTTTCTCCTGTATTTGTTTTAGTTCCTTGTTTGCCTCCCTTGTTGCTTTTTTCATGTCTGATAATTCACTTGATAATACCTTGCTTACATCATTCTTCCAGCCCTCTAAATTACGTGACACTTCCTTTTTTGTCTCATGTATTTCATCTAGGTCCTCGTTTCCCTCCCCTATTGAATTTTGCAGGTCAACTAATTCAGTTGCTGCCTTGCTTACGTCACTCTTCGAGCCCTCTAATTTACGTGACTCTTCCTCTTGTTTCTCCTGTATTTGTTTTAGTTCCTTTTTTGTCTTCCATATTGCAATTTTCAGGTCAACTAATTCACTTGATGTCTTGCTTACGTCACCCTTCCAGCCGTCTAAATTACGAGACTCTTCCTCTTTTTTCTCCTGTATTTGTTTTCGTTCCTTGTTTGCCTCCCTTATTGTTTTTTCCATGTCTGATAATTCACTTGATACCTTCCTTATGTCATTCTTCCAGCCCTCTAAATTACGTGACACCTTTTTTGTCTCATGTATTTCATCTAGGTCCTCGTTTCCCTCCCTTATTGAATTTTGCAGGTCAACTAATTCAGTTGCTGCCTTTTTTACGTCACTCTCCGAGCCCTCTAAATTACGTAACACTTCATCGTTTTGCTTCTGTACTTGATTTAGGTTCTCGATTGCCTCCTTTAATGCATTTTCCCAGCTTTCTGATGCTAGTGACTCTTGCTCCTTTTTCTTCTGCATTAGATATTCCGCCTCCTTTACTGCACTTTCCCTGTCATGTAATTTGTTTGCTGCCTTCTCTATATCATTCTCTCGGTCCTTTAATTCTTGCTCTTTTTTCTCATGGATTTGCTTTTGTTCCCTTCTTGTCGCCCATGCATTGTTCTCGGTTTGCAATCCTCTTCGTGTTTCTCTTAGTTTTTGTTGCGCCTTTTTTATATTTTCGGTGAAAGACTGCAACTCCTCATTTTTTCTCCCCAGATTTTTCTGAATTGCATCAACATCACTTTCAATTTTCTTTCGTTCACATTTTTTTACGCTGATATTTTCTTCGCATGTGGCTAGCTCATCCTCTTTACAACTAAGCTCGTGTCTAAGTGTACTTATAGTTTGATTAAGTATTTGGATGCGACCTCTTGCTTCTTTCTTCAGCGTAGCCTCATACTGGTGCTCCCTTTCCCTCTGAGTTTGATTTCCTGGCAGAGAGCTTGCCGTTTGGACGTCCCCTGAAGAAACTTTGAGAATATGATCATTGCATATGCACTCTAGGAAAACATTCAACAGCTGCTGAAGACAAGATTTATCGGCCTTCCCGCTAACCTCTATTTCTGTAGGGCTTGTCCGTCCTGAACATGAAAAGAATAACGTTGTACAGTAATTGACCTGGAAGTATTGTATTTCAGACTGGTACCTGCAGGGGATATATTATCGATTAATGTGTAATTAGGTGGAAACCGTTAACATATGTAATTTAAACATGGGGTGAAAGCTAATTCATAGAGTCCTATTCCTTGTGATGCAGAGTCAACATAAGGAAGTAGGTCAGTCCATGTCACTACACACACCTTTTAACTCTACCCTTTTCAAATTGGCATACATTTGGAGTAAGTGTTAAATACAGATTGTAAATGTGAAATTTTACGTTTTTAGCCCCGTCAGTTATTAGAATAAAGATATCCTACCCTGGGAAAGGTCTCTCCAAAAATCTTCTCAAATGGGTGAGGGGATTTATGGGCTTGTTTCACTATTATATGTTTATAACATAATTCAGTCATATTTAAAATATGATAATGAACATTGGACAATACTTTCATGCCAAATGGGGGTGTAGTCGCATACACACATTTGTTGATGCCTTTTATTCACACTAAAAAAGGGGTTCCCTGGGTTACAGTCTAACTTGTCACTCTGTCTGCACTAGAGAACCTAATGACGTCCCTCTCCCTACCATCCTTCTAACTCAATACTCCCTGATGCAGGACATCAACATTCACATCAGCGGATTTAAGAAGATCCTAAAGAAGATTTAGCCATGTGAATTAAAGAGCCCTGACAACATTCCTTCTTTTCTTCTGAAAAAGTCTATTGTGAAGATGTTCTATGTGCTATTCTTGCTCATTATATTCGATCATTCAACCCAAAGTGGTCAGCTTCACTGCTAATGGAAAAAGGCCCAACATCTTTCATGTCTTAAAGGAGGGGGACAAAACCAAGACTGGCAATTACCGGCCAATATTCCTCAACAAGCCTGTAAACTACTGGAGCACATAGTCGTACTGGCTTAGAATCATTCTGTTGATATATAATTCATCTATTTCATTTTCAGTTCTAACAGGGGAATCAAGTGTCTGGTAATAGGTTAGCGCACCATAACCCTTGTATACCAAGTCAGGACAATTTGAACTGAGTAAGTTTAAACCCCTCATGAATGATTTGACTCAGAAAGTCTCTCTGATTTTTTTTTTGACAAACCTTTATCAATTAAAAAAGAACAACCCAATTACTTTCATAGGTTGTTTAAAATAGATGAACATCTGTTTCGATGTTTCATAAATGGCTTAGGTTTGAAGGTGTTTTTTGGTTAAAAACAAAACAACTTTTTTGTCCATTTAGAGAACAAAAGAAGGAGAAATAATCGGCAACTGCAAGAGACATAATTTGTATTGTAGGGATTTGTTTAAACCAGGGATCGAGAAATTATATTTCGAGTGAAATAGGATATTCAAATAGAAGTTGTTTAATTGTATATTTGGATCACTATGGGTTACTTGGATTTTCTTCCGTAAATTAGGTACTGCGTCAGACGATAAAATATAATAAAGGTACCTAGGTAACACGGTTTCTATGAATATTATCATTAGGGTTTAATCAGGTAGATACGCACCGTTTACAATCTCTTCGAATTCTGTGAAGTCGCCATCGGTGAAATTTGGTGGAACTCCATTCCTGTAAATAATACCACACAAATGGAAATGAATAATATATATATAATATAATATAATAGTCGAGCCTTGTATGGCGCTCATGTCTGGCACAGTGCCTCCGTCACTCCTGGTGCTCCATTGTTTAAAGGCGTGTCTACAAATAATGGGGAGGGTGCTTGAGGCAAGGGGGGAAGGGAGGGAGTGTCATGACGCGATATTCAGTTGGCCCTCGTAAGAGGGGAAATGCGGACTTTACTAAAAACAGGGTGCATGTTGATAGGAAGCAATCGGATGTTTCGCGGACACAGTATATTAAACCTACACATTCATCATAATCGTATTGACCAGGTCCACTATATAAAATACCTTGGGGTTACAGTAGACTCTGAATTAAAGTGGAATGCTCATATTGTAAATGTTTGCCACACAATTTAATAAGATGATTAGCTTTCTTGGAAGGCTAAGTTCTTTTTTGAATAATCCAGTCTGAAGATTTTGTACAAAGCATTTACTTTACCACACTTTGATTATGCTGATATAGTACGGTCCTCCGGGAACAAAACACAGTTGAATGTGTTACAGAAATTGTAAAATCGTGCTGGAAGAACAATTTTGAAAATTAGTGTTTTAGACATTCAAAAGTGGAAGACTTTACACAATCACCAGATCAATCACATTTATTTGTTGATGTACAAATTCTGCATGATCATGTTCCACATTATTTGCAGGAGAAATTTATTTTTAAACAATTAGAATACTGCTTTAGAAATGGAAACAAGGTGAACGTACCTAGGCCGAATACATCAAAATGCAAACGTACTTTTCTATATCGTGGTCGTAAATTTTACAATGACTTACCTCTCAATGTTCGAAAATTAGATAACTTTGGATTGTTTGAGATATACTTAAAATGAATACCTAGAGAATATCAAATACGCTTTTCATTTCAGGTTCTTCATTCGCTTTTTTGTAGAATAGTCCTTGTAAAATATATTAAAGGTAATACAAAGTTTTGGTATGGGGTCATGAATTTGGTTCAAATTAACATATTGGAAGCATATGTGATCGTACAATATTCAGTAAACGTTGTCGCTGTTGAAATCGAGTCTAAAGTGATGAAATTGTAAATAATAAGCTGTTCATGTTGTATAGCTCCCTCTCAAGGTCAAGATATCAATTTAGCTATAAAATAATGTTTCTTGACTAGAATCGACCGATTGGCTATTCCCATTTGGAAATTATATACCACAACTACATATTCTGAGATTTTCATGGTCGAAGCTACCATTGTTTGGCCGTAGGCGCTATTTGAAATTTATCAAAATTTACCAGGAGCACCGGTAAATTGTTTAATTCAAATTTTCTCGAAAGCAGAAGTGTTTTAAGGGCTAAATTTTCTGGTGCTTATAATATATCCACAGGGGCATCCAAATATATAAAAATTGTAAAGAATCACTATCCAGCCAATTTTCAAAATTTACCAAAACTTTGTATTACCTTTAATCTTTTGTTTCTTTTTGTGTTGTGATGTTAGTATTTGATATCTTATGATCGTAAAGAAGCCAAACCATATACTAAACCAAACCATACACATTTACTAGTAGAGAATAAATCTACTCCGAGAGATTGTTTTTTTCGTGCAAGTATCTTGACGTCGTTTTAAACGAAAATTTAAGCTGGATCCTAGAAATCAACGAAATAAGAAGAAATATTTAATCTAAGTTATATATTCTAATGCAAATTCTTCCAATTATTACACGACGCCTAACAGGGTTGTTTGACAAACCCATCATATAATGCCATTTAGGTTATTGTGATAAGTATATGGAAATGTAGGGGTCACGAGCTTCGTTTTAAGGAAAGACTCCAGATTTTCTCCAAATCAGTTGTTTCTACTTTTGAATTAAGATACCATTTAAGAAAGATTTAAAAGAAAAATGAATAATGATGCCCCAAATCTTTTATATTATTACACCAAAATCCATTGTACGTTTTTTATAAGCACATCCCCATGTACAGTACCAGTCCTATTTCACTATCAAATAAATATGTATCATTCGTCTTCTTGTAACAGCTGTTACATGTAAGTAACTTTGTATCATGGGAAATATGGAAAACAACAAACTGAAAACTGAGATACTTAATCCATAATTTCTCTCAGTACCTTAGGGCCTAACAAACTACGAAACGCTATAGCACAGGAGGAAGAAAAAAGAATAAAAAATATATATTTTGTAAAATAAAAGACATCATGTTTTCTACGTAGGAGATACACAACGTCGGAGGGGGGGGGGGTACTTATCATTGGCAGGAGAGCCAAATATATTTTCAAATTATTTACTTTTATTTACTTTTATTTACTATTGTTAATTTTTTTGGGGTAAGTATAGCAATTTTTACCTTTTTCCTTCTTTTTCAGGTTTAAAATAATGCGTATTATTAGGTGGTCTGTTATCAACAGACCACCTATTGATTTCGTCAGAATTTTCTTTCTTTATTTATTATTATTTATTTATTTTTATTTATTTCTCCACTTTTTTGTGTATCCGATTTCTCAATATCCATCCACCCAATTTCTCTCAATTTTGACACAGTCATAGGTAATCATCATGAGACATGACAGGAACATTTTCAAGGTCATCAAATTATCGTGACGTCATCCAGGCGCCATTTTGTGAAATCACATTATCCATCATATCTTCATGATGCGTACTCAAAGTTCATTCATATTCATATCACATATACTTCAGGTCAAGGGTCAACAGGTCATGTCATCAAAGGTCACATGAAGGTCATGACGCGCGCGTATGTGCGCGTCAAAATTTAAAATTGCTCAAAATCACTTAACTATTAAACGAGAGTACGAATCGGGTCATTTTAAGCATTTCAACATTTTCTGTCCGTTTGTGTCCCCGCGCGCGGTGTGCGCGCTCACAGCGCGCGGAAAAGGTCAAATTCAAAATGTTTACATGATTTGGATTCCTCTTAACGTAATTGACAATTTACATTAATTTCAGTCACTCTTGACCTTTCATAAGGCCGTGAGCGTGCGTCAAAGTTCAAAATCCGCGCGTACTGCTATGGGCAATATAATGCAAATTTGATCAAAAACATGCCATTTTAAAAATCGAAATAGCTCTTCAGATAGTCCATCGACCCCCAATTTTTATATCATGGTTGGAGAAAGCATGAGTTGCAGATATGATTTCATACCACCCTGACTCGTACAAAGTGAAACAAAGTCATCATATTGGCATCTAAACTAAAAAAAAATGTATTTTGTTGATGACGTCATTTTTGTCTTTGTTTAATTTAGATTATCTCACTTATCGGTGATCGATTTTCTTCCAGATTTTGATATGTTGTAGCTGAGATAATTCTCTATCAGAAATATGTCATTTATTTTTCATTTGGATGACGTCATCATAGGTAAATATTCGATTAAAGGCGACAATGCATAATTTGTCATATTTGCGTGTTATGTCTATGGGAGGTCACTTTTTTCAAAACATGAATCTGCATGACAATGTGTTTTGGCCAGTATCTCAGTTATTATTCAACAGTTTTCTCCAAAATGTTAGTATGTTGTAGCTGAGACTATTTGCTATCTAAATATTTCCTCATTTTTTCAATCAGATGTCAGGATCATGCACATGCTCATCATCATCATCATCATCAATATCATCATCATCATCACCATCACCAATGTCACCATCATCATCATCATCATGGTCTGAAGATGATCATCATCAACATCATCATGATCATGATCATTATCATCATCATCATTAACATTATCGTTTTTATCGTCATATAACGTTATCATCATCATCATCATCATCACCTTTACTATCATGATCATCATCATGTTCATCATGATCATCATTGTTTACATGTCTATATAACTTCTCCCGTTCTAAAATCTATCATAAGACTTAGACAGACCACCTTATTCGTCTTCGTGACGAATTAAATTCTAGTTTTAAATATTTTTGTTATTGAAGGGATTATTTTTTCATATGTTTTTGTTTTGCCTTTTTGTGTTACTGGCTTTTGTTTGTACTCCAAATATTATATTTTTATTTAGTTCACGATGAACACCAGCTTAGGCTGAAGCGAGTTACCGTGATTAAATAAATGAAATGAATTTAAAGGTACACGAAATAATGACAGTTTACTTACCTGAAGATGAACACGGCACAGTGTATCAACTCCGATGATGGATTGAAACTGGCAATGGACTTGGCTTCAAGTAGCTCCCAGCCTTCTAAAATATACCAAACGATGTGTTTTATAATTTGGCACATTTCAACGCAATTATGTCATGGAAACAACTTTAGAAGGGTAAATTCAACAACTGAATATAAATCATCCGTCAGGAAATGAGCAAGTAGCGTTGCCAGTTTACCCTAATAAGGAGTGGGGCAGTAATATAAATGTCATGCGGTACAAATACACTAAAACATGAACTAAATATGATTAGAGGAAATACTTATTCATACATTTTCTTGAAAACCCCAAAACAGGCAACAACCGATATTCATTACCATCATCAAAATCACCAAAGTTAGGGAAACTATTGGAACAAACTAAAACATGGATAATTGGGGGAGGGTGACACGCCTTGAACGGGAGATGCACCAGTTGTTATGCAGGTAGAACACATGACTTTAATAACAAGTCTAGCCTCACAAAATGAATGCCATCTCTTTCACTGTCAATCAAATATATCCCCTCCCTCCTAAAAAAACATACTACTACTACTACTACTTATACTACTACTACTACTACTACTACTACTACTACTACTAATACTACTACTACTACTACTAATAATAATTCCATTACTACTAATACTACTACTACTTCTACTCCTTCTACTAAACTTACTACAACTACTACTACTACTACTACTACTACTACTACTATTACTACTACTACTACTTCTACTACTACTACTAACTACTTCTACTACTACAAATAATATAAAAATACAAACAAACAAAAACAACACCGGAGCAAAATTCCGGAATAGCATGGCAAGATCACATGCGACGAGTAATGCCATGGTAATACATTCAACAAATATTTACTTTACCGTTCAAATTGACGTTTATGTCCCTTCACCCTAAAAGGCTTTCATGGAACAAATTGAAAAGGAGTAGCAACAATCTGGCAAACATTGCTGATCAACATTAGGTAGATAGGCCTACTTTAAAATGTCTTTCTACTGGAACCAAACTTGCAAACAACGAAACTACGTTAAAATTACAAGGCCGTATTCAATAACCAGCATCCTATCTATAACATCAGTGACTATTCAACTTTCTATTCTTAAAGACAATCTGGTAATGGAGGTGGATTTTCGATGTATATTTCCAATTTGCAATTATATAAATTGAGATGAAATATAACCTTCAAATAAAATTATATTGATTCGAAAGGTGTAGAAATAAGCTTGCATAACATAAATATTCTGAAAATATGTACGATCTATCGGCCTCCTAATAAAAATTGGACACATTTTAGAATAACTAAGAAGAGCTAATAAGGATGATCAAATCAACAATACTGTTTGTGAAGCAGGGGTGTAAGGATATACTGCTTACCCATCTCAAAGGCCAGGGCGTTCCTAAAGTTCTGATTGGGATTTTACACTGGAAACCTGTCCATGTTTTGGATAAATCTTTACATATTGTAGTTCCCTACTCACCTGCTTTCTGCTGGAAAATTAGAAAATCTGCCTCATCTTTCAAATCATCTTCGCTTAGGGTCTTCAAAAGGGTCTTTCTTGTAGACCCCTCAGCGCAAATGATGAGTTCAACGTGGATTTTGTCTTTGCCGTTTTTCACATCGATTCCTGCACATTTCAACTTCTTAGCTTTAATTGTCACAGTCTCTCTGTCGCTCTTATCTTCACTAAGTTTTGTGGTCGCCTTGGAGAGTTTTGCCTGCACTTTACGAACTTTAGGTCGGTGTGGCAAAAGTCTCATGAAGGACTCCATTGTTTCGGCCACATGTTCATCATTCATAGGATCACCAGCTCCACAGAATAGGACATGGGCGGAACACTTACTTACAGTGGGTTGTTTCTCCTTGAAACGTTTCTCGAGGTCTTTGGTTCTCTCCGCCCCAGAGACAATGACTGCAACATGATCACTACCTGTAGAAATGAAAGGAAACAATTTACAAGTTGTACATATCGCAATATTTCAACCACAATATATTACTGATTGAACTGTGCCTAACTTGTTAGAAAAAACGTCCCGTTATCCACGAAATTTTGGGTTTAATGTTTGTGAAATAAATCCTTCTTTATCAAGGTATAGTTTCGTCCTATTTATCATAAACTGTCTGAAAAAGAAGTTTACAGCAAATATATTGAAAACAGAAATTGCGTCCTTTTTATACATTTTTTTGCTACGAATATATATTATCACAAGTGCTTGTAGGCATAGGTAGCGGCAAATCGTCGAGAATATTAATAGACTTACAATTTGTATCCAGCCCTATACCCCTCCCCTCCCCCAATGAATTAATAAATTAATAGAGCTGATTGACTTGAAAAATGGAGTAAGATTGTCTATTTGTCGAATTCATCTAATGTAAGTGTTAATAATCATATTCCTAATCATGCTCACGACAATAATTCTAGCTATTTTTCAAAAATCTTCACATCAAATTGTTTGTCATAACATGGCGATATTTGAATTATTGAATCGTTATGTCTGTAATGTAAAAGTGAATTTTAATATATTCCTAATCATGTTAACGGCACTTTTTCGCCGGACACAGCCATCAAAATATTTACTAATGCATGTATATTCAAAATACAAGTCTAAATTATGAGATCCGGCATACGGAAATGAGGTGGTACGTCCAAATACATCGATCAGCGCTATATATATTTACATACAGTGCGTCCCGGAAAAAACGAAACCGAGAAGTATCGATGTTCTATCATAACTTAATCACAACTATAATTAATGAATCATACACTGTAAACAAAAATTTGTTCATTGGTAATTTTTACGTATTTTTTCCATGTAGAATTTACTTGAAAACATTAGTTTTGCCGCTTACGCACTAAATTTAAGTCTTGCTAACTCAAACTTTCAATTTAGTAGAACATACGTGGAATATTTAAGTAAAATCAAATACATAAGAACTTTAAGTAATTTCAGCTTGTATTAATTTAGTAACTTTAACTAAAAATCAGAAATTATACGTATTACTCAAACAATTTATGTTGAATATTCTTATCTTTTTAAAGTAAGGACCGATGCAGTGCGTAATAGAAATATTTACATAATTTATGAATATTCATTAAGACCAAATTAAACTCTTTTTTAAATAAAACAATTCTTTTTTTGTGGTTGAATGAAAATTTAAGGACTTTAAAACATTTACTAATTCATTTAACATGGCTAAGCAAAGACAAGACAATTTTTAATTCTTACCCAGTTCAAAACAAATCAAAACTTGATATTTCAGGAAATTGTCAACCAATTTTCCTTTTAAGATACTACGATCAAGTATATATAAAATTTGGAGCCTTTCAATATGTGTCGAATTGAAGCGTATGTGTTAGTGATTAGTGATTAATCTTAAATAGAAGTAGTGAATGATTAGTGGATGTTACTTGTTAGATTAGATGGGTACCAAATCGTGCAATATGTAATCCTATCATAGCTTTTTTTTAAATTATCTAAAATGATTACAATACTTAAATTATTTACGTTAATGTAACTCGATTTAACTGAGTAAAAATTTATTCAGCAAAATAAGTAAATTCTACTTAAGATGCCGTAGGTAATATTTACTTAATAAAAATAAGGCAATTCTTTTCCTCAATTTTATTGAGTTATTTCGACTATTATTTTTTTACAGTGTACAAAATTATTTGGAAAGCTTAGAGTCTCCTCTTTCATGTGATGCTACTCAGATAATGTATATGTAGGCATAGGTAGCGGCGAGAACCGTCTACATGAAATCATGTCTGTAAGACAAATCTCGCCTGGCGATATAAGTCTAGTAGACACATCTAGCCGCATTCTACCGGCGAGTCTATTCATTATAAATGTAGATCAATGATAGGTTTTTATAACTTATATAAATATATTTCCAAGGGTTTAAGCATGTTTAGATAAGTATCAAAGGGTGTGATCGAATGTAAAGAACTGGAATCCTGAGCTGAGCTGAGCTGAGCTGAGCTGAGGCTGCCGGCTGAGCTGGATATTATTAGTAGAATTACAAATTACAGGATAATTAATTATATTGATTTAGGGATTCTCAAACTTTACAACCAGCCATAGAAATTGTACAACTTGTGCACATGTGAAAAAATGAGGGGAAAACTACCGGCGAGTCCAAAACCGGGGAGCTGAGACCGTAACTGGTGAAACGTGTCTAACGGTTAATCAATGTTTTTTTTCTTCTCAGAAATGTGTATATAATGTTTTTTGGCCATCACATTTTAATACAAAAAGAATCTATTTATACTCATCAAATCGTCGAGAATATTAATAGACTTACAATTTGTATCCAGCCCTATACCCCTCCCCTCCCCAAATGAATTAATAAATTAATAGAGCTGATTGACTTGAAAATGGAGTAAGATTGTCTATTTGTCGAATTCATCTAATGTAAGTGTTAATAATCATATTCCTAATCATGCTCACGACAATAATTCTAGCTATTTTTCAAAAATCTTCACATCAAATTGTTTGTCATAACATGGCGATATTTGAATTATTGAATCGTTATGTCTGTAATGTAAAAGTGAATTTTAATATATTCCTAATCATGTTAACGGCACTTTTTCGCCGGACACAGCCATCAAAATATTTACTAATGCATGTATATTCAAAATACAAGTCTAAATTATGAGATCCGGCATACGGAAATGAGGTGGTACGTCCAAATACATCGATCAGCGCTATATATATTTACATACAGTGCGTCCCAGAAAAAACGAAACCGAGAAGTATCGATGTTTTATCATAACTTAATAACAGCCATAATTAATGAATGATACATTTTTGGAAAGCTTAGAGTCTCCGCTTTCATGTGATGCTACTCAGATAATGTATATTTCACGCATGAGTGTTTAAAAACAATTTGAAGAGAAGAAACCAAAAAGTCATTTGGCGGGCGGTATCTGAATTTCAAAGGAAAATTCATATTTCTAGAAATTTCATTCTCCGCTCTTTCATATGATACTTCAATCAAGAAAAATGAGCCAGGAATAACAAAGTTCCGTTTGTTTAAAGTAGCCCTTACATTTTCATAATTTTAACAAACGAATTCGTTTTCACTGGGTGCCTGCCTAGCAAAAAGCAGATTTGACAAAAGACTTAACTCCGTTTTGTTGACAATCAGCCATGCATGAAGACTCTCGTCTACGGCTGATTGTCAACGAAACGGAGTTAAGTCTTTTGTTAATTTCGTTTAATTGATACGGCAGGCAGCCAGTGAAAACGAATTCGTTTAATGAAATTATGGAAATGCAAGCACTACTTTAAACAAACAGAACTTTGTCATTCCTCGCTCATTTTTCCTAATTGAGGTGTCATATGAAAGGGCAGAAACTCAACTTTCTAGGAATGTGAATTTTTCTTCGAAATTCAGATACCGCCCGCCAAATGTCTTTTTGGTTTCCTTCCTTCAAATTGCTTTTAATCACTCATGCGTGAAATATACATTATCTGAGTAGCATCACATGAAAGAGGAGACTCTAAGCTTTCCAAATATGTATGATTCATTAATTATAGTTGTGATTAAGTTATGATAGAACATCGATACTTCTCGGTTTCATTTTTTCTGGGACGCACTGTATATATACATATACAGTGCGTCCCAGAAAAAGCGAAACCGAGAATCATTTTACTGAGGTATTCTTCAATGTACTATCTTTCAACTGGGCAAGAAAAAAAAAGAAAAAAAAACACAAAAATTACTTATGGCGCACTTTGGTTCCTCCCTGGCCTCATGTGCTGCGTTAGCACAATAGTTTGATATTGTGTGTGATTTTGTGAAGTTTAAATTGCGACGGAGCGGAGTGAGCGAGCAAAAATGTTAGCTTTGGCAGGTCCCGTTGCGACTGATTAGATCTTATTATTTAGGTGAGATCACCATTCTTGATAGGGTTGTAAGCCTAATCTCAAAATTAAAGAATGGAAAAGACCTTTTAGTATTATGCTTTATGATAATTGTACTATGAATGCAACTGAGCTTAAAGGTACTATGTCCCATTTGCAGGTCAAAAAATTAAAAGGTTCAATTCCAACGGCATATGAAAGACAATACTTATTTAGAACTTCGCTTAAAACGAAAGGGTTTGAAAATGGCTTGTTGTGGGAAAATAACAACCATTCGTTGTTGAATCGACATAAGTGATTGCAATCACCTAAGTAATAGTCTGATTTTCAGACCCTTGTACCGAATGGTCTTACGTTTCGTGCTGCACAAAGATTCAATCAGTTTAATTTTGACCATAACAAGCTTGTGGGTTAAGGATGTAGACAAAATAATGCTCATGTTCCTGTTACAGCTTGTTATAAAACCTGTTACATTTTATATGTGTTATTACCAAAGAAACAAAGATGTCAGTCAGTCAATCAATAGTGTCTGACAGGGAAGTATAGAAAATAAACGGGTTTCCTTGCATAATTTGAATACTAGGAAATTAGGACACTAGGACTTTTCATATCATGCTGTCTATATGATTGTAATTCATTCGATTTATACATGTTTAAATTGATTCTCATATTTTTGAGATGATTGTTTATATGTTTTCTTTTGCATATTATGTACCTATGATGATTGAAAGAAAATAGTTTAAATGTATGATAAGTGTTTGCATATACACCTATTAAAAAATTATCGACCAATGTCTGTGTTGCCTTGCATATCGAAATCATTAGTAAAATGTGTTTATTTATTTATTTTTTAAAATTTATTTATTTATTTATGCATGTTCACAATTTCACAATTCATTGAAGTTAACATCACATGAAACATTAATATAAGATGACAAATCATTTTCAATTTTACAATACATTTGAATTAACTTCACGTGAAAAAGAATATAACATTATTTTATCAAAGACAAGTTGCAACTTATATACAGTTTGAAGAATGAACACACAAAGGTGATGAAACATAAGCAAAGAGAGCTTGAATCGTTACAACACCTTTCAAATATATAATATATGACAAATAAAATTCCTAAAGTTTTGTAGTGAACTATTTACACTATTTACAAAGTTTTAAAAAAAGAAAGAAAAAAAGAATTTCGTTAAGCCTAGTAACAAAATTATGTTGGATTGAATTAGAACTGATAAATAGAATATAATGTAATCGGCTGTATGAATCCCCTTTCGGAAAATAACATACTTTCAAATTTCAAATATGGATTCCATCGGGCACATCTCGTCGTAACTTAACTACGCGGCGAGATTCGTGCAATGCCGGACCAACATCACTGCAGTGGGATGCGTCTCACCAGCCGTTATCCGGCGATCTGTGTCCGTAGGACACAAGGAAAATGTATTATATTCCCTTTGTCAGGCGCGTACGCAGGGGGGGGGGGGGGGTTGGGCGTTAAACCCTCCGTCCCCCCTTTGGTTTTTGTATGTGTGTATATTTGCGAAACCCCCCTTTTGCGTTTTTGTTTTTGTTTTGTTTTTTAATTTAAAAGAAAAAAAAAATTATGCCAATGGCTAACCTAAAAAAAGTGACCTTACCCCCCCCCCCTCCTACGAAGCAAAAGGTCAATTTTTCAAATTTCGAGACCCAAAAAATATTCAAAATAGTGTCCTCTTAACCCCCCCCCCCCCCTCCCCCTCCCCCCGCTTATTCAGCGGTTGGCTGAGTCGTTGCGAAATTTTCGGCCCGATTTCAAAATGTTAAACCCCCCTCCCCCCTTGAAAAAATCCTGCGTACGCCACTGCCCTTTGTTATGATACATTCAATCTCATATTGATATGTGTATGTTTGTATGTTGCTCAACATTGCACATGCAATATCATTCAAGGTCCTCAAATGCTATATTGAAATAGCGCCACACTGTGCCTAACTCTTCCTACAGTCAAACAGTGAAAACAGGGGACTGATTTGGGGACAGAATTGCTCAAATTCCAGGGCATCCTGGAAACCTGGTATTTCAATTCAGTGCATAAATGAGGCAAAGAGGTAAGTTTCTTACATGAATGATGTGTTTTACGAAATATTGTATGATAGAGGTACAAATAGATGGATTCGTTTTTTATCTTTGTGTAGCAAGTGTAGATTACATGACATCCATAGACCATACATTGTACGCTTCCGATCTTGTATGTCCATAAAATGTATAGGTCATAGCTGAAATAAGGTCAATTTAAAACATAACATGTTTTGTATGCCATAACATTTGAAGATGGTGATAATGTATATGAAATTGTCACGTATAAGAGGTAGATTTATAATAGTTGGCTGGAAATCATAATCTAAATGAATATAAAAGATTCAGGTTTTGTTTTTTGAAGAGTGAAGTGGTACGCATGTCCAGGTGAATGGTAAGGACGCAATATATGTAGGTCACCCCAAGTCAAACTGCATGTATAACTTAAGCACATCGAATCACTTTTAAAATATACAATAGTGTTAATAGCTGTTGGGTATTCCATTTATTAAGATATTTAAAGACAAGAAATGTTACCTAGCTCTCTGAGTCTTGGTTGTAAAAAATGTCAATGTCAAGTGTTTACATATCAAATATTACTGCCTTGAGAGGAGAACCCCTGGTTGCAGGCGCAGATTTGACAAAAGACTTAACTCCGTTTTGTTGACAATCAGCCATGCATGAAGACTCTCGTCTACGGCTGATTGTCAACGAAACGGAGTTAAGTCTTTTGTTAATTTCGTTTAATTGATACGGCAGGCAGCCAGTGAAAACGAATTCGTTTAATAAAATTATGGAAATGCAAGCACTACTTTAAACAAACAGAACTTTGTCATTCCTCGCTCATTTTTCCTAATTGAGGTGTCATATGAAAGGGCAGAAACTCAACTTTCTAGGAATGTGAATTTTTCTTCGAAATTCAGATACCGCCCGCCAAATGTCTTTTTGGTTTCCTTCCTTCAAATTGCTTTTAATCACTCATGCGTGAAATATACATTATCTGAGTAGCATCACATGAAAGAGGAGACTCTAAGCTTTCCAAATATGTATGATTCATTAATTATAGTTGTGATTAAGTTATGATAGAACATCGATACTTCTCGGTTTCATTTTTTCTGGGACGCACTGTATATATACATATACAGTGCGTCCCAGAAAAAGCGAAACCGAGAATCATTTTACTGAGGTATTCTTCAATGTACTATCTTTCAACTGGGCAAGAAAAAAAAAGAAAAAAAAACACAAAAATTACTTATGGCGCACTTTGGTTCCTCCCTGGCCTCATGTGCTGCGTTAGCACAATAGTTTGATATTGTGTGTGATTTTGTGAAGTTTAAATTGCGACGGAGCGGAGTGAGCGAGCAAAAATGTTAGCTTTGGCAGGTCCCGTTGCGACTGATTAGATCTTATTATTTAGGTGAGATCACCATTCTTGATAGGGTTGTAAGCCTAATCTCAAAATTAAAGAATGGAAAAGACCTTTTAGTATTATGCTTTATGATAATTGTACTATGAATGCAACTGAGCTTAAAGGTACTATGTCCCATTTGCAGGTCAAAAAATTAAAAGGTTCAATTCCAACGGCATATGAAAGACAATACTTATTTAGAACTTCGCTTAAAACGAAAGGGTTTGAAAATGGCTTGTTGTGGGAAAATAACAACCATTCGTTGTTGAATCGACATAAGTGATTGCAATCACCTAAGTAATAGTCTGATTTTCAGACCCTTGTACCGAATGGTCTTACGTTTCGTGCTGCACAAAGATTCAATCAGTTTAATTTTGACCATAACAAGCTTGTGGGTTAAGGATGTAGACAAAATAATGCTCATGTTCCTGTTACAGCTTGTTATAAAACCTGTTACATTTTATATGTGTTATTACCAAAGAAACAAAGATGTCAGTCAGTCAATCAATAGTGTCTGACAGGGAAGTATAGAAAATAAACGGGTTTCCTTGCATAATTTGAATACTAGGAAATTAGGACACTAGGACTTTTCATATCATGCTGTCTATATGATTGTAATTCATTCGATTTATACATGTTTAAATTGATTCTCATATTTTTGAGATGATTGTTTATATGTTTTCTTTTGCATATTATGTACCTATGATGATTGAAAGAAAATAGTTTAAATGTATGATAAGTGTTTGCATATACACCTATTAAAAAATTATCGACCAATGTCTGTGTTGCCTTGCATATCGAAATCATTAGTAAAATGTGTTTATTTATTTATTTTTTAAAATTTATTTATTTATTTATGCATGTTCACAATTTCACAATTCATTGAAGTTAACATCACATGAAACATTAATATAAGATGACAAATCATTTTCAATTTTACAATACATTTGAATTAACTTCACGTGAAAAAGAATATAACATTATTTTATCAAAGACAAGTTGCAACTTATATACAGTTTGAAGAATGAACACACAAAGGTGATGAAACATAAGCAAAGAGAGCTTGAATCGTTACAACACCTTTCAAATATATAATATATGACAAATAAAATTCCTAAAGTTTTGTAGTGAACTATTTACACTATTTACAAAGTTTTAAAAAAAGAAAGAAAAAAAGAATTTCGTTAAGCCTAGTAACAAAATTATGTTGGATTGAATTAGAACTGATAAATAGAATATAATGTAATCGGCTGTATGAATCCCCTTTCGGAAAATAACATACTTTCAAATTTCAAATATGGATTCCATCGGGCACATCTCGTCGTAACTTAACTACGCGGCGAGATTCGTGCAATGCCGGACCAACATCACTGCAGTGGGATGCGTCTCACCAGCCGTTATCCGGCGATCTGTGTCCGTAGGACACAAGGAAAATGTATTATATTCCCTTTGTCAGGCGCGTACGCAGGGGGGGGGGGGGGGGGGGGGTTGGGCGTTAAACCCTCCGTCCCCCCTTTGGTTTTTGTATGTGTGTATATTTGCGAAACCCCCCTTTTGCGTTTTTGTTTTTGTTTTGTTTTTTAATTTAAAAGAAAAAAAAAATTATGCCAATGGCTAACCTAAAAAAAGTGACCTTACCCCCCCCCCCCCTCCTACGAAGCAAAAGGTCAATTTTTCAAATTTCGAGACCAAAAAAATATTCAAAATAGTGTCCTCTTAACCCCCCCCCCCCCCCCTCCCCCTCCCCCCGCTTATTCAGCGGTTGGCTGAGTCGTTGCGAAATTTTCGGCCCGATTTCAAAATGTTAAACCCCCCTCCCCCCTTGAAAAAATCCTGCGTACGCCACTGCCCTTTGTTATGATACATTCAATCTCATATTGATATGTGTATGTTTGTATGTTGCTCAACATTGCACATGCAATATCATTCAAGGTCCTCAAATGCTATATTGAAATAGCGCCACACTGTGCCTAACTCTTCCTACAGTCAAACAGTGAAAACAGGGGACTGATTTGGGGACAGAATTGCTCAAATTCCAGGGCATCCTGGAAACCTGGTATTTCAATTCAGTGCATAAATGAGGCAAAGAGGTAAGTTTCTTACATGATTGATGTGTTTTACGAAATATTGTATGATAGAGGTACAAATAGATGGATTCGTTTTTTATCTTTGTGTAACAAGTGTAGATTACATGACATCCATAGACCATACATTGTACGCTTCCGATCTTGTATGTCCATAAAATGTATAGGTCATAGCTGAAATAAGGTCAATTTAAAACATAACATGTTTTGTATGCCATAACATTTGAAGATGGTGATAATGTATATGAAATTATCACGTATAAGAGGTAGATTTATAATAGTTGGCTGGAAATCATAATCTAAATGAATATAAAAGATTCAGGTTTTGTTTTTTGAAGAGTGAAGTGGTACGCATGTCCAGGTGAATGGTAAGGACGCAATATATGTAGGTCACCCCAAGTCAAACTGCATGTATAACTTAAGCACATCGAATCACTTTTAAAATATACAATAGTGTTAATAGCTGTTGGGTATTCCATTTATTAAGATATTTAAAGACAAAAAATGTTACCTAGCTCTCTGAGTCTTGGTTGTAAAAAATGTCAATGTCAAGTGTTTACATATCAAATATTACTGCCTTGAGAGGAGAACCCCTGGTTGCAGGCGCGTACACGGGGGGGGGGGGGGGGTGGGGGAGTGGGTTTTGGGGGTTAACCCCCCCCCTTCAGTTTTTTTTGTGTATTTTGGGGCAAAGATTGGGGCAAAAATTATGCCAATGGCTGACCTAAATAAAAAACGGAGCAAAATGTCAACTTTTCAAATTTCGAGACCCCTCCCTACACCCCTATACACCCCAGCCCCATACAAACCACCCCCACCGCCACCCTCTTCCCCCCACCGCCACCCTTTACCCCCACTCCCATGCCCCACCCCCAACCCCACCCCTCCTTTATGATTTTATTTTTATTTTTATAATTAAAAAAAAAAAAAATTATGCCAATGGCTGACCTAAAGAGGTGACCCCCCCCCCCCCCCCAATGGAGCAAAATGTCAATTTTTCATATTTCGAGAAGCCTCAATTCCCACCCCCCCCCCCTTGAACAAATCATCGTACGCTACTGCCTGCTTGTACCCATGCTTATTAGTAATACTTTAACTAAGTTTATACACTAAGTACAGAAATAGTGTGCTAATGTCTGGATAGATTATAACTGATACTATTATCCACATATATTTATGATGCTTTCATTTGTGTCTTATTGGTAAGGTTTTCATGGAGTGAAATGAACGGAACAACTGATGGAAGAACAAATTGGCAACACTGCCCCCTTTCAGACCTTTGTCTATAGATTCTTTTCTTCGGTCTCAAATGTATTCACATCGAAATTGCATGGTACAAAAGCTACTCATAAAAGCAAGCCTGATTATACCACGTTAAAATAAAAAAAATATCGATCTAGCGATTCCAAACATTCCTACAACCCCTCAGCGTTTGTATTTATGTATCACTTCACGGATTCAGTGCATTTCAAGTGATCATTTTACCAAAACGAGCACATCAAGCAGGATTGTGACAATAACCTCCAAAACACTTATGCTCATACCTTATCTACTGCTTGTTCGTATTCCGTATAAATGTTTTCAATCTATTTGGAAATATGTGTTAATCCGTGCTCCATACAAAGTAATGTAGGCATAAGCAGGTTTCGTTCTTGTTTGGTATACAATTATATCGGCAGTGTAGGCCTAATGAATATAAACTAGTATAGGGCATTCACATCACCTACAAATTAACGTTTAGCTTGGTACCTCAGGTCAAGCACGAAAATGGGGATTCGCGTAGGTAAAAAAAAGGGATTTTGTTTTGACGAAATCGCCACCTTCATCATCCGAAATTACAGTGATTCTATTTTTATGTAATATTAGTTCACTATTTCTTCACAATATTTTCAAACTAATATATGACATGAATTTGTTTAATGGATAAACAGGCTATTCTGCGTAAATATATGATTTTAATATATACATGAAAAAAATAAATGTAAAATAGTGACAGGGCGCACCGTTTTGAAAAGAATGTTTTTATCATTGAAAACTATGAAAACTTTCTACCATTACTACCATACTAACAGTAACAAACATCGTGATTAAAGGTAATACAAAGTATTGGGAAATTTTGAAAAGGGCAGAATAGCGATTCTGCCATGAGGATGTATTATACACTTTAGAGAATTTAGCCCCTATACGATTTCTGCTTTTGAGAAAAATTGAATATTATAATTTTAAAGCTATATCAATATCTTGACCTTGAGAGGGAGCTCTACAACATGAATAGTTTATTATTTACAATTTCATAACTTTAGACTCGATTTCAACCGCGACGATGATTACTTAATATTGAAGGAGCGCACATGCTTCCAATATATAAATTTGAACCAAATTCATGAGCGCATACCAAAACTTTGTATTACCTTCAACCCTGGGGTACTTACCGAGGAGATTCTTCCAGTGAATGAGAAGTTTTTCATAGCGTGCATTTCTTACGTCTGTTAGGGACATTCTGCCCCGGTGGACTGAATGAATCAATACCACACCATCGTATTGAGAGAAATCGTGTCCACTTTCCAATATTCTACTTGTTATGTGTACGTACTTTACGCATACTCCACACTTTTCTTTCAAAACCGATATGAAGTGCTTGTACTCATCGTCTGATCGAGCTAAAGAACAAACTGCAACCGTACATTTTCCAGCCATTGTACTGGTAAAATTACGATGTAAAATGAGGCTGAACCACGTCGCTGCTTCAAATTATATCCTCATATAAATGTTGGCGGTTTTAGGAAAGGGGCGGGTCAAAGCTAAATTCTTTGTATTCAAATTATGACTTTGTAGGCGTGACCTGCAGCAATTTTGAAAGCATAGCGTCATGATTATGCAGTCAGTAATGTGATGTCCGCAATGTTATAAGTTAATGTAACGCTTATAGTATTCACTTCGTCAAAAATTCCTATATATAGGGCCGTGCTTTATCTAAAGAAAGGTTGGACAAGGAGAAGGAACCTTGTTTCCTCATCATTTCATAATCATGGAAAACACTACATTTTGCTGTATGCTTGTCGGATCTGCTGGCGCAGGGAAGTCTTCCTTTATCAACACGTTGATAAAGTACGTCAATACAACTAAGGAGTCAGGGCAGAAGATGAATAGCTACATACCGACTGCAAAGTCACAAGTAATGGGTGGACATACCATGACTAGAGAGCCGATCAAATTGACGGACGACCTGATTATAGTAGACAACCGTGGATGGCACGACTGGAACAACGAAGCTGCCTTAAAAGAGCTATCTGCTCAAATTCGTAAGTACATCTTTTCGGATGTTTGATTGGAGGGGGTATGAAACATATAACTTGGGGTGCGTTTAAGCTCAATTTTGAAGGCAGAATGAGCGATTTGTAACGCTCATCGTAAACGCTCATCGTAATCACAGTTCCACGGTGTACTGTTTATGCTCACTTCTCTGGCTCCTCCAGGCAATTCTCCTTGGGTGGCCTAGCGCCTTGCAGCTGGATTTGCAAACCTGCAGTGCGCATGCTACGTAGACCCACTAGAGGTCAGTGCGTTGACCCCATTTAAACGCGTTTACAAATCGTAAACGCACCTTTTTGTGAGTTTACGATCGGCGATCGTGATCGCCGTTTTTCGGTGATTCTACAAAAGTGAGAAAGGACGCAACCGTGTTTTGAACTAAACACGTACACGATGCCTGATTCTGGCCAGAAAATGTTGAGCATAAACATACCCATAGTGAAAGCACTTCAAAACCAAATTAAATTGTGTTTTACCTTGATACGATCGGTCTCGCAAGGCTGACACTTAAATAAAAATGGCAGGGGTTAATCCACGTAAAAAGTAAAACCTTTACCTTTACTTGTTTATTATTATTATTTTTTAAATTTTCCTTAGATTTGCTCGTATTTAATTGTATTTTCTTTATTTCCGTGCATAACACATTTAGGTCGGTAGCAGCCTCTAAAGCCCCCACCCCCGTACGCCAGTGGGCAGAGTTAGTAGTAAAACCCCAAAGAGATGCAAGCATTTACAAAATCAATACACATTGCGAAAGTATCGCGATGAATTTAATTATGTGCGTATTATATTACTCTATGTTGATTTGACGATATGCCGGTCGTTTTGAAGTCACACAGATCGCTTGAATTCATCTCCGGGGTCTACGGCACCTTGTCCCTAAAATGCTTGTTCATATGGTAGTTCGTAATTACATGCTGCAGTGAATACTGAAATACAATATTTAGTGCAATTTCTGTAATGTTCTTTACAGGCGAGATTTTTTTTCTCTCCACGACAGGTAAAATTTGAATTCGTTTCAATTTGTTTGCGAATTCGTGCATAAAAAACGCAATCAAAAATCAGTAAAAGAAATTAAATACAAATTTACTTATTAACAAATAATTAAACGATTATGACGTTTTCAATAACAGAAACTTTTTTCACTACTTTAGGTATCTTATATACTTTTGTTAAAGTCATGATTAATTTTACCTTGATTTATTCCTAGATGGCAAAAGGTCATTTGATGATGATGTTATTTGGGATGATGATAACGACTCATCTACCGACGACGAATCAGACATACCGCTGGCAATTACTGATAAAGTAGACTGCACAGCGCTCGTCTTAGAGTGAGTGAGATTGTTCCTTTTGTAGACCGTAAGAAAAATTGCTCTTTGATAACCAAGGCTCTCATAATAGCAATATCGTTTTGGGGTGTCGATGAGCACTTTTTTCATGTTTTTCTACTCGTTAGCACCTCTGTTCAAGTGTGGCTGGCAGTACACTTTCCCTATGAAATTGTGCTCCCGTAGGGGATGCTCGTTAACCCACTTTATTGACAAGGGACGCACTGTATATATGTTGATGGGTGTGTGTTAACGCAGCTATACCAACAAACAATTCGTAAGTCCAGTAAAAAAAACAAATATCCACTGTGTTCACTGGCTCTCATCCGGAAAGGCTGCAGGGAGTTCCACATCTGTTCTAAGATATGTTTTAATCACGGTGAAGCTTCGAATTTCATTAATTTAATTTCGCAAACAATTCTTATATCTTGAGACTTGAGGCACTAAGCGACGTTTTATCAGATACCTCCAAATGAAAATATGTACAGATTCGCAGACTTGAACCGACTATAAAGAGGACCATTTTCGTCAAGAAAATGAAAGAGGAAATGTCTGGTGCTGGTTTTAGTTATAACCTTAAATATCCTTATAGTTCTTCGCTGCATTTCTTTATTGCTCAGAATTTACATAACGCAATACACTGAGAAAGAGTTTTGACATCCACTCTTTTTTCTTTTCTTTTATAGCGGAGTTGGAGGAATCGACGCAGTTGAAAACATCACTGAGCTCATCGAGACATGCCGCCAAAATACCAGTACGTACGCCTATATTTACTTGCTATTCATTTTTTTCTCTCGAAGAAGCCTTGTCCTTTGTAACTAATTATGGCCTTTTTTAACTGATATTTTTTTTTTCTTAACATTGATTATGTAATTATCAACAACTGTAGAGACATAACGCATCTTATATTACTATATAATTTTAAAGTATATTTCCTGAAGAAAAAACATGCAGTAGTACATGTTGCCGTTCCCTTTTCTCTCTTCATAATAGAGTTAGGCTTTAAGAACCTGTTAGATTGTTGTCATTTGGCCGTTACTGGGCCAAAAACTCACATTCGGAGGAAATTTATGAGTTTGTAAGTTTCTTGTCCAAAACGTTTCTGAAAATCGATCTTGAAAAGAAAGACATCGACCTTAGCCATAGACACCGAAAAAAAGAACGACCGCAACTGAAGACACCAACAAAAGAGAAGAGCATCATCGTAAAATTCGCTACCTACAAAGTATATCGAAGCTCAAAGGGGGTTAAATCTTCATCAACGAAGATCTGACTGCCCATCGCCAGTCGTTGATGTACTTTTCCCGAAATTGTGATGCAATCATAAGGATGTGGTTTAATGACGGACACATATTTTAGGTTCAGCTCTAAATTCTTGGCTATATTTCTTTCTATCATTTTATTTGTTCTTACGTCTATCTTATTTACACATAGAGCGGCCTCCAGCTGTCGTGATAACCCACAAAGATGCGATATCGGATGAAGAAGTCAAAAAAATGATCTTGTTCCTAGAAAACGAGCAAATCGACCCGGCAAAAATATTCGTCGTTAAGAACGTCACATCGAAGAATGAAAGTCTCGATGATAACACAAGGTCATGTATTTGTGATTTCATCGGAAGTTGTCGGGATGATGGTGAAGCCGGTGCTTCAGCTCACAGAAGAAGGGAGAATGTGGAGGAGAAACGGGAGAAGAAAAAAGTTAGTAGGATGCAAAACGAGATTTCAAAGGGCCAACATGAGCTTAAAAAAGCGGAGATAGCTGAAGCTAAAGCGCGATTAGAAAGTGAAACAGAAACTAAGAAGGAAATGGATAGTTTGAAAGAAGCGGCTTTTAAAAGAGAAATGGAGAATGCTGAAAGATTGCAAGATATGTCAGAAGCGAACCGCAAAAAAATGAACGACCTTAGGCTAAAGAATGAATCAAGTTTGCACGAGCACCATAAAATCGTCTTGAAGGAATTCTATGAAGGTCGATTGAGAAAGGAATGAATATCTCAAGAAAATAAAATCCTGGAAAAACAGTATGAAAATAAGAACCAAAGATTTGTTTTCCTTATTTCCTTATTTTCTGTAGAAAACGCTCGTGGTCGAGCAGTTTCCCTCAAAGTTCTATTCATGAAACTTAAAATAAAAGTAAATCCACTGATTTTCCTAATTTTGGTTCTATGCCTGATCAATACAGTGAAAATATTTCACTCATAGAGGACGATATGAGTTATTAGGAGGGGGCTCTTTTATTGTACATTAACATATTTTGCTTCTTTGATCATCTGGGATATTCGGAACTTTCCTTCGGTGTTTAAAATTTCTTGCGCGTCTCTAGTAATCAATAGGATGATAGCAACAAATGTACACAACCATAGTAAATCACCTTCTTCCCCCTTTTTTCTTCTTCCATTTATCTTTTTCCTCTTCGTATTTTCTTTAATTTGTCTTCCTTTTTAGAATACCTGGTAGATACTTTACCGTATAAACAATGCATTAAAACGCAATTGACCTTTGTCATAATCAACCGTAGTATTGCTAAACCAATATCTATTTTCTTGTTGATTTCTCTATTCTCCAATTTCGGATTCGATTCAGTAAATGAATACTCTATTTTATTCGAAAGATGTTCAATTTGCATAATCAGCCATTTAAGTAAGTTCGTCTTTTTCATTAATGTAGTCTTTCCTCAATGGATATCACTTTGTGAAAATTGTAATATAGGTGTGGCCTACCACCCAAAGGTTTAGATTGTAATCATGAATTGAATGAATATTGTCGATAATAAATTTATGGCGAATATGTTTCTTATTTCCAATTTCAGGGGAGGTATCAAAATGGTATATATGTATCATAACAATAGCAAATAATATAGGATTTTTTTTTAATGGCATGACTCGCCTAAAAAGATAAGAATATCATTTCCATAAACCACTGTACATTGGGGAGTGTATGAAATGATAGGGACTATGAAATTCGTAATTTATGAATAAAGACTTGATGACCTTTATCATTCTCGGGGAAATGAGATTTGAATGATATATCATTTTATTGGTTAAAAATCCTTATTCTGAATGTTCGTTTATAGTACGAAAATCATTAAGGTTTTATAATTTTGAAGATACAATGTAAGGAAAATTAAATAAAATCCTATATTAATATTGGAAATATAAAGCATTCTTATCTGTTTAATATTACGAATTACATTACATTTTTTGGAATTACGATCCTTTGAAATAATGAACCCAATTTGTAATCATCCTGGATAATTAACTTTTTCATGAAATAAATGTTTGGAGTTTAAACCAATTCCCCCCCCCCCCCCCACACACACACACATACACATACTCTAGAATGAAAAATGTGTATTGAATGTAAATTAAGAAATTGAAACGATTTTTCTAATTATATGAAGGTTTTGCATTTCTACAGATGTAGATGTCATACAGTTTGTACAATAATCTTTTGAATATCTAAATTACCAGCTTAATTTTTATTCCTAAGGCTTGTTTAGTTACAACGCGGTTAACCACAGAAAGTACAGGCTTCATTTTTTTTTAATTTTGTGTTAATTCTTTCGTGTAAATGAATGGCAATAAAAATCCTACGCATATGTGTGTTAAGAGATATATAAATGTAAAGCATATTACACTTTTTGTAATCATTAATTAACAACAAAAAACTAAAAAAACAAAAAACAAACAAACAAACAAACACCGTAATGCATTATTATATGAACCAGGCTTTACTGTGAAAGTGCTGGACATTGTAAGATTAAGAGGTTGTAAGACTATTTTACTTCATTTGCTTGATGTTCTATCTTACACTGCATAATCATGTATGCTTCTATTTCTCGTGAATTTTATCTTCAACGTTTTGCATATCACGCTACATATTCTTAATTTGTGTGCTTTGTTCCTTAGCATAATGCGTATCTATGTTAACAGTTTACATTATGTTCTTCTGTTCAACTTCAAGTATTCACAAGTATACTTAACTAGAAAAAGAAAGTGCAACTCTATAATGTGACTTTTTATAATGTTTGAATAAAAAAAAAGTTTTTCTAAAGTAGCCAGTGCTAATTGGAGTCAGTCATTTTTTCTTCTACACTACATTTCCATATTTGTGTTTATCATTTTGACAAATATAATGGAGTAAAAAGAATATACATGAAATCACAAATTTTAAAAACAGAAAGACAAAAAACATTAGACATGTAATTTGGTTCCTTTGTCATTCTTCCGCCTATAAATGTTCATTTTTTTATACGGACAGTATAAATGCCAAGTAATTTTTAAGTAACATCGATGTTTTTGAATTATTATTTCATGAGGCTTTGTAGAATAAATGATAACTAAATCCCAATACTTGCATGGTGTATGGTGTTTTTCCTTAGAATTTGACATTAGTAAAGCGTATGACTAGAATATGTTGAAGGTCCTACTTGCAATTTGAGTTTTCAATCAACTTGGAAAGCAAAACGAGTCAGAGAAGAAAGATTAATATGTAAGTAATAGTGAAAGAGAATAAAGAATGAGACTAGACAGAAATATGACGGAAGAAAGAAATGAGGGAAGGGGGAAAGAAGGAAAAGAAAAACAAAGAGAGAGAGAGAGAACAAAAAGAGAACGAAATAAGAGAGAGATTGCTGTGCGATCAGAGGTGATTGAACTGAAGAAAGGGTGAGCCTCCTATTAAAGTTAGACCAAACTATAAGTAGATGATGGGGGTTAATATTACAAACATTACACTAAACATTTCATGAATAAAGGGGCTTGTTTTCAGAAAAGGTCGGGTAACGAGACCACCAGACCCAACGCGATGACTACAGTGCCGTGCAGGGACTCGAACTGTAAATTATTTGATCCAAAGTCCGATGACGTGTCCAGTAGACCACACCACCTCTAACATTAATAATTAGTATTTATACAGTGTATCAGTACGTCAACTTTGCGAGGGGCATGAAAGGAGCGAATCTGATACAGAATCATAATTTAATTGAATCGATTCGGTTTATTGCACTAAAAAAACATGCAGCTGGAAAGCTGAAATTGAACAATTTACTAAGTCAATGTTCAACACAATAAACGATACAAATATGAATGACTTAAACGTACAACCATCATGCATAATGAAACAAAATTCTCAGATATTACATCGAAATCTATATATATATTACAAATATTAAAAGCATTAACAAATTCTGTGTCATCAAGGTTACAAAGAAAGGAGAAAGAGAAACGGAACTAGAAAGAGGGAGAGAAAAAAGATAAGAAAGAAAGAAAAGTTGATCAGAGAATCTACGAAAGATTGGAGGAGAGGGGTAGAGAAGGACAGAGTAGAAAATGAAAAGTAGAAAGAGACGAGAATGGTACAGTCTTGAGGTATGTTTTTAATCAAATAAGAACCATTACAGGAGAAATTAAGAAATTAATTATATCTTCGTTAATGACAAACGGGGGTGTTGTCCGTGACTACGTCACAATCCACTGACATAATTGCTATTTTAAGTTTTGCAAAATGATAGTGATGTCATATTTGGAACATTCCTAACCCTTTTTTGCAAGCAAACATTTCACCTCCTGTTTTTCTTATGTTTCTCCTGTCAGATTTTGGCCAAAATATTTGAGAAATTAGTAAACAAGAGGCTACTTGATTATTTTGAAAGAAATGATGTCTTGTATAAGCACCAGTATGGTTTTCGTAAACATTATATTACTAAGTTGTCTTTAATTAATTTGGTTATTGATGTGCTTAAATCACTGGATAAGGGCAGTGTAACACTAGGTGTATTCCTAGGTGTATTCCTGTTACTGTATAAGACGTTACTTCAACTGCATATGACCTACGAAATTGAGGTTTGGGGAAGTAATTATAAAATAAACATGAAGTGTTTATTATTAAGGCAAAAGATGGCACTAAGAGTTATAACGTTTAGTCCAATTAGGAGTCATTCACAACCGATATTCCAGGAGCTAAAATGATTGAATGTGTATCAACTCCATAAATTATCTATTTGTGTTTTTATGTATCAATTATTGAATGACAAATTGCCACAGTCTCTAATTCAGTATTGCTGTTTCAGAGAGCACAACTATGAGACTAGACAAAGAGAAAGTAAGAAGTTAAGTGTGCCTAAAGTAAGGACAACGCAAGGTAAATTTTCAATGTCATTCAGAGGCACACGCTATTCGAATGATCTACCCATTTCTGTACGGGAGAAAGCATCAGTGTCTTGCTTTCGTAGAATTTTTATATCACAAATGTTAATAGAATGGTTGTTTATAACTTACAACCAAGGCTCTTGCCTTTTTGTAAATATTTTGTTATATAATTCTTCATCTTTTATTTAGTGTAAAATACCAAAGCTTTGTATATAAGCACAGAACATATTTACCCTAGATGTAGAATAGTTTGTAGCTTAAGTATGCATTCAATAGTTATTCATATTTATTCATTACATTCTCATTTATTGCTGTGATACTTTTGTGTGTTAGTGGTACTAGACACGATTAGCATTAAATGCTATTTTCTGGTCCCATTTATCCTTTCAATGTTAATCATTCACATTTGATTGTTATATTGATGTACTTTTTGTTTTGGATAATAAACTTCAAACTCAAACTCAAACTCAAAATCAGATAAATAAACTTCTTACTAAGGTTGGATTGCCCTTTAAACAATAATCGGTCGTGCCAATGTTTCATCAAGTTTTGACTTTCCAGCCTCCCGGCCTCTCAATAGAGGAAATGATAGTTCACAAAATTGTTATTTCAGAACTGACTTTCAGGATATTGCTTAATGTTTTTCGGGAAATGATCATTAATTTCGCAATTTCCTTCGTCAAAAACATGCCTTTACTCCACTGTTACATAACAGGTCGTTCTGTTTTTCGATGTCTTTGAAAATAAGCTTGCTCTAATCTACACATCTTTGAAATAAATTGGATTTCGCAAAATCCTAAGATATTCAATGTAAACGAATATCCATTGTGTAACACACTTAACTAGCAACCGATAAAGAAACACAAAAATTAGACACATAATTGGAATTTTGATTAGATTTTTCCGCTTTTTCTTTGCCCTGATTGCTCAAATACTGATTGATATTAGTTGCGTTTCTATCATTTTGTGTTTGATTACCTGTGCATAAACATACTGTATAACCAAACATCATCATCGTCATTATCATCATACTTATAAATCGAAGGTAAATCATCCTTTTCAATTCGGAAGTGTAGAGAACATTAATAGTCGGACATTATTCTGAGTCGACTTATTATACACAACCTGCACTGTGGGAAGGGGCGGATAAACATTTGAAGGACATTAAATGAATGGGACAAAAACGACAAGGGCCCTGTCTCATAACAAATGTCATCAATAAAACCCATACAGATATTAGAGAATTGTTTTCACAGCCATCAAATGTTAGGATTTTATTAGCTTATAATAATAATTAATTTGTATTGTTATTGACAACAGGATTTTAATAAAACAAATGCCAGATATAGTTGTAGAGAAGAGGAAATGGGCAGGGGCGATTTGATGCATCCTCGTGCTTATTTATTCGTTTACAATGTAAAATCTGAGATGCATGATCCTACGTATTATGAGTGTCTGTGATATGGTGTAATATTGAAGCCCTAAACAAATTGCGCTTCAAAATGATCATGAAGTGCCTCAAATAAGTACAAAATCTTTAAGTGACCGATATTACCGTGCTTATTTTTCCTCAGTAGACTGTAGTGATATAAACACCGTTAGAAAAAAGGAATTTTGAAATTTCGATTTCCAATCATAAATATCTTGAATATCGAACAGGCGATCGGCTTGTAAAAGTCATGGAATTCCTTACTGACCTAAAGGTTTATAATTATGATTGTAGCTTGAGCTAAATCCAGGATTTTGTTTCAGAATCTGAGGCAATGTTACGTAGTCACTTTAATAAGAGGCCCTACTTCGTGATATAGCGCGTAAAAAAACAAGTAATTTACAGGAATAAGGATGTGACACTGCCCTAATTTACCAAGCCATGCTTTATAAAGTTTAGAAATAGTACCAACTTAAGATAGTTGATATTAATTTCTGAAATTGCTGCATGGCTGTGTGCATGAAAATTAATTGTTTGAATATGGATGTTTTTTATTATGACATGAGGCCCTGTGTATTGGATTTTTAACAATGAAATAAATTCGAGTTTATCACGTTTGGTAATCTTTTTTTCTTTAGTATTCCTAATGTCAATTACAAACATTGCACTTTAACGCAGGAGTGCCAAATACGTCATTGCGCAATACAGCTGCACTTAACAAAAAATAGTTGGGCAAAGATTTGTTGATTCTCAATTTCCTGTTCTTGTTAATGTATGTCGTATCATGTAGGCTATATCCTATCTGTGGAATTTAAACATTAGCACTGTGACCTAGAATTTACTGTCAGACACTATTGAGTGACTTGCTGACATCTTTTGTTTAAATATGGTAATAACATATATACATATAATGAGCTGCAACAGGTACATGAGCATTTGTCTAAATCAATAACCCACTACTTGTAATGGCCAAAATAAAACTGATTGAATGGTTGTGCAGAACAAAACTTACGACCATTTGGTAAAAGGGTCTGAAAATGAGACTATTACTTAAATGATTGCAATCACTTAATTCAATTCGACAACCAATGGTCGTTATTTTCCCACTAAAAGCCATTTTCAAGCCCTTTTGTTTTGAGGGAAGTTCTAATTAGTATTGTCGTTCAAATGCCTTTGGAATTTAACCTTTTCATTTTGTTTGATGCAAATGGGACATAATACCTTTAAAGACCATATCCGAACTGAAAAATGAAATGAATTAATTACATATCAACAGAAAGCGTATAAACCATGGATTACAATTATAAGAATTATGCTTTTTTAGTGTGTGTCAGAGGAGTATCGGCTCTTTAAAAACTCAAACTCTATAAAGCTTTCAAAATGTTTTTTTTTTCTGCTCCAAACTTGTCACCATTCTGCTTCTCTTATTTTTTTCATTCGAGATAAAAATGAATTTCTTACCAAGGTTGCCCTTCAAACAATAATCGAACTTCAAACTTCAAACAATAATCGGTCGTGCTAATGTTTTACAACGTTTTGATATCTAAGCCTCCTCTTTATAGAAGAAATAATAGTTCACCAAAATGTTAACCTAGGACCAACATTTCAAAACTGACTTTCAGGATATTGCTCAATGTTCTTCGGGAAATGATCATTAATGTCGCAACTTCCTTTACCAAAAACATGCCTTTACTCCACTGTTACAGGTGATTTTTTTGTTTCAATGTCATTCGTGGTAATATGCTTGCTTTAATCCACACATCTTTGAAATCATTTGGATTTCGAAAAATCACAAGATATTCAATGCAAACGAATACGCATTGTACAACAGACTTGACTAACAGCCGATAAAGAACCCCCCCCCAAAAAAAAAAACAAAAAAACAAACAAACAAAACAACAACAACAACAACATATAAATGGCATTTTTTATTAGATTTTTCCGCTCTCGTAGCTGATTGCTGACAATCAGATTGATAACGGTTGCATTGCTATCATTTTGTGTGTGACTATCTGTGCATATAAATACTCTATACTCAAACAATAGCATCATCATCATCATCATAATGAATTGAAAGTGAATTATCCTTTTCAATTCTCAAGTGGAGAAAAAGTTAATAATCGGAATTTATTCTGAGTCGACTCATTGTTACATTACCTGCACTTTGCAAAGCGATGGATATACATTTGAAGGACGTGTAACTTTATGAATGGGCCAAAAACGACAAGGGCCCTGTTTCGTAAAACTTGTCATCAATCACAACTCACAAAGATCTATGAGAACTTTTGAAAAGCCAATCAAATGTAATTATTCCATTAGCTTATAACAATATTTATTGTGTACTGTTGTTGACAACAGGATTTTTAATAAAACAAATTTCAGATATAGATGTAAAGAAGAGAAATTGGGCAGGGGACGATACTTAGTGATAAAGTATGTACGAAAAATAAAGCTGCTTTACAAGAATAAGGATGTGAGACTGCCCTATTTTACCGGACCATGTTCTATAAATTTAGAATCAATACCAACTTTAAAATAGTTGATATTAGTTTATGAAATTGCCGCATGCATGGATGTGTGCATGAACAATACTTGTAAGAATGTGGATGTTATTGATTATGAAATAAGGTCGTGCGTATTTTATTGTTAACACAATAATTTTCAGGTAATCATATTTGGTAATCTGTTTTTCTTTATA
The DNA here is from genome assembly GCA_035222895.1 of Strongylocentrotus droebachiensis. Taxonomy (NCBI): domain Eukaryota; kingdom Metazoa; phylum Echinodermata; class Echinoidea; order Camarodonta; family Strongylocentrotidae; genus Strongylocentrotus; species Strongylocentrotus droebachiensis. The sequence goes on along the minus strand of JAVYIG010000037.1, from coordinate 341,519 downwards.
ATTCCTTGCAAACATCGCACTATGAGGCAGGATAGCCAACTTTAACATTGCACAATACAGCACAGCTGCATTGAAGAAAAAAGATGGGGCAACGATTTGTTGTTTCGCAATTTCCTGTTCTTGAACTATTTTTGATCACTCTTATTTCACCTGCCTCTCCTTTGACCTTGTCATGCTAAAAGGCATTACATCATGCCAAGAATATCTTAATATTATATATCTCTTGTTTATTTTCGTAAGGAATATTGTACATCAAAGGGCACGAATACTTAGGGAGTTGGGAACAAATTAGTTGTTTCGCAATTTCCTGTTCTTGTTAAATAAAGTACTTAAAATACATTGCCTTACAAAAACATGATATTCTTATCTATTCTAAAACCCTGCCAATATAAAACACAGATATGATTTTTTTCACACCTTTTTCCATTTAAAGATACTACGTCCCTTTCAGGCGCGTAGGCAGGGGGTGTTTTGGGGGTTAACCCCCCCCCCTCATTTTTTCCTCAAGGAGGGATGAGGGGGGGGGGGCGGGGGTGTTGAAATAAAACATAATGTTCCTTACCCCCCCCCCCCCCACTGAGTGAATTAAGTCGGCGCGATTTTCAAATTTCGGGAGGAAAAAAAAACAAAAAAAGTTAGTGCTCATTACCCACCACCCCCATCACACATTTCAAAACTAACTTTCAGGATATTGCTCAATTTTTTTCGGGAAATGATCATTAATTTCGCAACTTCCTTCATCAAAAAAATGCCTTAACTCTACTGTTACAGGTGTTTTTTTTTTAAATGTCATTTACAATTCTCGTTGAAAATATTCTTGCTCTAATCTACACATAAATGACATTTTAAAATTTGTACAGATGTAATGATTTCATAATTATGAAACATTCGTAATGTACTTTTATTTGGCCGATCTTGGTTTTTTTCTCCTAAGGTATCACCATTCTGGTTCTCTTATTTTTGTTATTCCAGGTTGGTAAACTTCTTACGAAGGGTGGATTGCCCTTTAAACAATAATTAGTCGTGCCAATGTTTTACAATGTATTGATATTCTAGCGTCCTCTTTATAGGAGAAATAATAGTTCACCAGAATGTTACCCTGGGATCACACAAGCGGAACTGACTTTCAGGATACTGCTCAATGTTCTCCGGGAAATGATCATTAATTTCGCAACTTCCTTCATCAAAAACATGCCTTAACTCCACTGTTACAGGTGTCTTTTTTTTTCAATGTCATTTACAATTCTCGTTGAAAATATGCTTGCTCTAAGTCCTAAAATAAAAACTTGTTGTATTGCCGGTTAGGTGCCAGAACATGGGTCGGTCGGTGGGATTTTTTTTTAAAAACTTTTTTTGTCGCCCTCTTTGGGCCGATATTTTTCAATTTGAATGTTTCTTTGTTTTTTTCCCCGCCTTCTTTTGGCCGATATTTCTCATTTTTTAATGCTTTAATACATGTGTTTCAGCGGCATCATTCCATTCATATCTTTTTTAGGATTCTGAATATAGGGCAGAAGACAGGAATAATTTGATATTATGCATTTATATCCCATTTAAACAAACAAAATACTTTTTTTTTAAATTCATTAATAAAAAAAATAATAAAAAACGGTTAAAAAAAAAATAAACAATTAAAATGCTGACCGTAGATTTTCAGATTTTTGGGTCGGTCGCAAAGGGCAATACAATAAGTTTTTATTCAATGCAAACGAATATGCATTGTGCAACACACACATTTGACTCAAAAACAAAGACTTGTTGTTTCGCAATTTCCTGTTCTTAAAACATGTTTAAACACTCTTATTTCCCATGAAAGGCACATCAACATATTAATGCACATACAAGCTGCGAATACACAAACTCAAACACACACACATACACACACACACGCGCACGCGCGCACACACCCACACACACGAGCACACCGGCGGGTCATCTCTTTCTAGAAAATATGGAGGTGAATCTACTCTTGAAAATCCCAAGAGGAACAACACCTTAAACATTTCGACTTTATTAAAACAAATCTAGGGGGAGGGTGTGGGTTGTATTACAGTTACAAGAGTTTCTGCCACACGCATCGGCCGAAAATCGTGAATCTTTTCAGTTATTTTTTTTAATATATTTTTTTTAAGCGTTCAAAAAGAAACACATTTAAACTTAAATTACACAAATTCGAACAATAAATACAATGAATGAAATGTACAAAAGTAATTTAATATAAAATCATATACCATAATGTCATACAATAAACATAATTATACGAATCAAACAAATAAGATAAGAAATAGGCCTATAGAGTAAATATTTGTTCAATGAATTAGGGTATGTTTATGCTCAGTTTTAAAGGCAGAATGAGCGATTTGAAACGCTCATCGTAAACGCTCATCGTAATCGCAGTTCCACGGTGCACTGTTTATGCTAACTTATCTGGCTCCTCCAGGCGATTCTGGCTGGGTGGCCTTGCAGCTGGATTCGCAAACCTGCACTGCGCATGCTACGTATACCCACTAGATGTCAGTGCGTTGACCCCATTTAAACGCGTTTACAAATGATTGTGCGTTTATGCTTCCCCAGAATCGCCGATCGTAAAAGCACCTTTTTGTGAGTTTACGATCGGCGAGTACGATCGCCGTTTTTCGGTGATTCTACAAAAATGAGAAAGGACGCAACCGTGTTTTGAACTAAACGCGTAAAGATGCCTCATTCTGGCCAGAAAAAGCTGAGCATTAACGTACCCTTAGAGACGTAATTTAGAACGTAGGGGCTGGAGATGGCTGGCGGCCTCATAAAAAAAAAGATTTGGCGACATAACTCTCTTGAGAAAACTGAGTGATCAAGTGGGTTCAATGTAAGTGCAGATGTGGGTGTAGAAAGCAGTTGAATAATAAAGAATAAAGTAATCCACTGTTTTATTATACGAATATAAAGATTGGGGAGTGTATGATTGTATTAGTTGCCGCTTAAGTATAGCTTTTAAGGAGTAGATGGTTGAACCAGACTTTATGTTTTGGGGAAAATCATTCCAAATGTCCGGACCAGACTGTCTAATTAATTTGTGTGTTATTGATAATTTGGGATTTTTAAGATGAAAGCTTCAGGATATGCGAGTAGGGTACGAATGAATGAACAGAACTATTAAGCCTTAACATGTTTACAGATGGTAATTGACTATTAATGTACTTAAACATAAAGAATGCTACTTGAATAGTCTTCAAATATTTTTTATAAAAGTTCATAGAATAAAGGATCAGTGTGAGCTAAGAAATGCGAATAAAAAACGTATGGCTTTCTTTTGTAGTTAATAAATATGATTAATTTTAGTCGAACCACAATTTGCCCATACACATATTGCTCCGGTTGTCTCATTTTCGCTCGTTGGACCAAAGCCAGCACAAACGTAGCTAGTTCGACGACACTACCAAACTATAGCCAATCAGCTGTCAATGACGTCATATTGTATGAGGCGGTAAATATATCTTGTGAAATTATCGAACAATTGACTATTTCTAATCGCAAACTAGTTTTATTTGTGTATGGAAATGCAGCTATTGTTATCTTGTCATGCATTCATGTCATCAGAATATGGTAACAAAATACGTCTTACACGATTCAAGGGGTCTATTTTGCGGGAAAATTGTCAATTTCGTAGAATGTTCCACTATGTTACAGGGTATGCCATTGGGTATGTGTGAACCGGGTGTGCGGAAATGGTGTGTCGGGGAGGGGAAGTGAGAGTGTTCGTGTGTGTGTGGTAATTGTATGTGTGTCAGATGGCTAATCATACATCTACAATGAGGGGTAAACTGTCTACATCACAGTCCACAGATAAATGTGTGCCTTGAACGTATAGCAGACGGCAATCGGCGGAGCAGACGACACTTGATAGTGATTTTGTATGTGAGATTGCTTTGCTAAATATAAACTTCAAGAACCTTTTACATATCTTTAAACTATCATTGATATCTGATAATTAAACAGTTAGTAAAATAAACCTACCAAACTACATAATACAATGAAATACTTGACTGAAAGTAGGGGAGTTTAAGTTGGTGCACAATTGCACCCCTCTGTAAATAATCGAATAGTCCATGGTGTGTCATGAATATTCATGTTTTTGCTTACCTCGGCAAAATGTTTGCCTATACTAAATGGAAAAAATACGGTGGGGGGTTGGCTGAAGTGGACATAATTAACCAAGCAGAACTGATCTATGATAATTCATGCTTGTTATCTTTCGTGTGTTTGACCTATAATCTTACAATCGCGTGGTAAATTGCGTCCAAAGTTCAAATTGTTACGACTTTTGATTAAATTACGGTGGGTGAACTTTCAAAAGTCAATGGGACATGAGGGTTCCAATGAAAGAGCTAGTGTCAACGTACGTCGGGTGGATGTGCTTTTCGTTTAAACAAAAAAAGAAGAAGATTTTTTTTGGTAAAAGTCCATATGCAAACACACGGTTGGGCTGCTGGACTCTGACGATAGGGGGCGTTGTCAAATAAGACTAATCGGAGCTATATGATATTACAATATGTTATATACGGGAGAACTAGTGTATTATGTAGAAGGAATACAAGTTGCATGGGGTAGAAGAAACTTCGCTTCGAGATTTTTCCAATGCTCATTCCAAGTCACAGTTTCATTATAAGTACTCCCAAAAACTCGGACTTATTTGTCTTCTCTACTAGCATATCATCGATTTGAATATATATACCGGTTTTTCTGTATTATAAGAATGATGTTTAAAATACATGAAATTAGTCTTTTTCGTATTAAGAGAAAGTTTTGTTTGACTTAAACCAGTTTGATACTTGCTTGTGTTAATTTAACATAGGAACGGATTTTGAAATTTAGGTTTTGTGTAATATAAAACGCAACACCAGTTCAGTTCAGTTCAGTTCAGTTTATTTTATTTTTGCACGGCACCAACTTCAGTCAAAGGCTGTTCTTCTGTAGGACCGTGCGCAATACAAAAAAAATGTACAATTATAAGATAACACATATCATAACATACGAAATAAAAAAACATAAAAAAACAAAAGCATATAAGTATAAAACACAAAAATGAAAATGTACCAACCAAGATACTACCACCCGAACATCCTCTCCCCCCCCCCCCCCCCGTCGGCAATTATTTTATCCAAATAGCGTTTAATTTAGATTTTATAATTACAATATTTCAAAGCTCAAGCAGCAAAATTGCATTTTGATTATTATTTATATTACCCTTGATTTAAATACAAAGAAAGACATATTTGCATAAAGTCTTTCGTCTATGGCTGGTCGTCAACGAAAAGGAGTATGTTGCTACGGCAGGCAGCCAGTGTAAACAAATTCGTTTGATAGAATTATGGAAATGCAAGCAATACTTTAAACAAACAGAACTTTGTTATTCCTATCTCATTTTTACTGACTAAGGGCAGAAAATGTTGCCGTCCGCCAAATGACTTGTTGGGTCCCTCTCTTCAAATTGATTTCACTCATGCGTGACAAATGCATCACATGAGTTGCTTCAAATTAAAGAGGAGGATCTAAGCTTTACAAATATATGTCATTTATTAATTATAATTGTGATTCAGTTATGATAAAAACATCGATAATTCTCGGTTTCGTTTTTTCTGTGAGGAACTGTACAGGGGAATACAATATAAGATTCTTGTCAATTTCGCGTGAAATATTATGTGCGCAGACATACGGCTCCCCTTCATACTCTAGTCAACATTATCAACAGTGATGGAACCACTTTCATTCCAAATAAATATTATGTCATGATAAAGAGGAACCGGTTATATGAGAATAAGTCGGGGGAATCTCTATTAAAGGTAATATAAAGTTTTGGGAAATTTTGAAAATTAAGTGGCAGTGATTCTTTACAATTTTGATATATTTGGATGCCCCTGTGGATGTGTCATAAGCACTAGGAAATTTAGCCCCTAAAATACTTCTGCTTTTGAGAAAAATTGAATTAAAAAAATTACCGGTGCTCCCGGTAAATTTTGATAAATTTCAAATAGCGCCTACGGCCGTACAATGGTAGCTGCGACCATGGAAATCTCAGAATATGTAGCTGGGATATATAATTTCCAAACGGGAATGGCTAATCTGTCGATTTTAGTCAAGAAACATTGTTTATAGCTCAATTAATATCTTGACCTTGAGAGGGAGCTATACAACATAAAGAGTTTATTATTTACAATTTCATAACTTTATATTCGATTTCAACAGCTACAACGACCACTGAATATTGTAGGATCGCATATGCTTCCAATATTTTCAATTGAATCAAATTCATGACCTAATAGCAAAACTTTGTATTACCTTTAAAGCGAAATAATAATGACTTTCAAACAATTATGAGTGCCCCTTCTATCACATAGGGTTCAGAAATATGAAAAATCACAGGTTCCTTTCTTAATTTTAGCCGATGTAGACTAATGAAATGAAGAACTTATTCACTTAAAGAAGATCATCAATACACAACATGCATGATAGTGTTTTCACACACAAAAAAGCGCGTACTTTTATATTTTCCTAATTTTCATGGTTTTTCTCACATAAGAAACATAAGCTTAATTACCATAATATTTTGGTTACAAAATAAACAAAAAGCGTATATGCACAGCTTTATGAATTAATTATTAGTGCCTTTTATCACATAGGGTTCAGAAATATTAACATTTACAGGTTCCTTTCTTTATTTTAGTCGATGTAAAGTTAATGAAATGAAGAACGTATTAGATCATCAATACACAACATGCATGCTAGTGTTTTCACTCCCCAAAAATACAAACTTGTATATATTCCTAATTGTTATCGTCTTCCTCACATAAGAAACATAACCCTAATTTCGAAAATAATATCGCTAGTGATATTCGTTTGTCTCGCAATGTGGTCAATAAGGAATCTAAAAGTTCACGACGTTTCGTGCGCTATCTGCAACACTTCGTCTGGTGATAATAACTACTGTAAGCAAGGGTCTTTTATACTCTACGGGAGGACCGGCGAAGCGGTCCATAATTCGATCGATAATTGGAACAATAACGCACAATGCCTATTGGTCGACGCACACGGTGATCGACCAATCACCAGGCCGCTGGATTCGGCCGCTGGTTCGGCTAATGCACCAGGCCTATTGGCCGACGCATACGGTACTCAACCAATCAACGGGCCGATGGCTCGGACCGTCTGCTGAATGGAATCGACCGGTGTTGGCTGGCAGGACGGCGAGTGTCATGGCGGCGTATCGTCCGCATCCAAAATTCGGGGATATCGATCCCGTTGTCTCTGTTGAAAATTTTAGGATTGAGACGGATATTGATAGCTTCTTTTATCCTCCGTGTATACCAATGCCGTTCCTGGGAAAGGCACTGAACCCCGTCCCAGTCTGGTTGATGCTGGTTATCCCAAGCATGTTCGGCTACGGCTGAGTTGTCAGCCTAATTACCAAAATCTTTTGGTTAAAAACAAACAAAATACGAATCTGCACAGCTTTATGGGTTAATTCAAAAGCATCATAATAATGCATTGCAAAGGGTGTATATCCAATGAAGCCATGCGCCTGTGTTGACTACGCAGGGATGACTGTTTATAGCATGATACAAGGAGATATGAATAAAGGGAGGGAAAAAGATATCGTCATCAGTATCAATTTCTAGTTATCTTTTGCCACACAGTTTATCTTGAATCCACGGGACATATTTGTAATGATTTTTGTAAAGAAATAGAGTTCATAGTTAAACCAATGCAAGCAGGGACAGTTCAGGTACACAATTTGTTTTAATGCCATTTTCTTCCAAAAAATGAAAATGAAACATTTGGGAAGTTCTTATTCATTCGCAAAAATAGGCACTATCTTTTTCGTGCAAGTACTGAAAATTAACATAAAACAATAGCATTTATCGAGTCATGCGGTAAAAAAAATAAAACCGTTCGAGAAACAAGAAAGAAGAAGAATGAAACTAGAAATTGTATCAACATTTGCATAATTTGCAAGACCTCGAATTTTAGGGAAATGTTCTCATTTTCTTTTCATTTGTACATGCACAAACGGTCCGCCCTGTTTAGCTACTCTCTCAACCACTTTGGCAATTTCTTGCGCTTCCATTTCGGCAGCATATTTCATGAGCTTGAGCTCATTTTCTTTCTCAAGCTTTTGTAACGCCGCATAATTCTTTTCTTCCTCCTTTTGCATATTCTGCAAATGCTTTCGCTCATCATTCTTCATAGCCTCCTCAATATCGACCAACGCTTTCTCTTTATTTGTCACTATTTCAAGCCTCATTTTCTCTTGGACGGATTTTACGAGCTCTAATTCTTGCCCAGCTACTTCTAGTGCTTCGGCATGTCGCTTCTTTCTTTCTGCAGCCTTATGCGCATCGACCTTTTTCTTATACTGTACTCGGATCTCGTGCCTCTTTTCTTTCTGACTATGGAAGCTACCGCCGGCTTTACCATCAGCAATGCAGCGATCAAGGAAATCGAGAAGACGTGCTTTTGAGCCAGCCTCAAGACCGTTATCAATATCCGTTTTGTTTTGGATAATGAACACTCTTTCTCTGCCAATCCCATGTTCTTTCTCCAGCTGAGACTTTATCTTCTCAATCTGATCCTTAGTCATCTTATCTTTATGAGTGACAACGACCGATGGCTTGCGACCTGATTGATAACACAAACAACAACGAAAAATAAACAAAAACTTAATGCCAGTTTGATACAAATAAGTAGCTTTGTTTTTAATCAAAACATATATTTCTTGTAAATATTCTTTTCGACAACGGGTAAATTACGATAGGACAAATACAGTCACATCACAACTTTCATTTTCGGGGGCAGCTGGTCGGCTTCATATATATATTCTTTTGGTATTTGTCTATTTATTCATTTATTTACTTATTTATTTAGTCATTCATTCAGTTACTTATTTATTTAGTCATTCATTCATTATGAATTCAATTATCTATCAATGTATCCAATTATTTGCTTTATCTTTGTGGTTGTTGGATTTCATGGCGTTTTCCATCGTCGTCGGATGATTTTTGTTTAATTATATTTTATTTATTGAGCAGGGTATTCCCACTAAGAGGGAGCTGTAAACAAATTATAACATAAACAATACTTTTAGATGATAATATATAACACAGACATGAAAGGAAACGAAACACAACCCCCAAAAAGGGCATCTACATATGATACAAGACAACAAAAGAAAAATACATAAAACAGAGTTAAATGATTTACATGGTTACAAGTAACTTAAATCAAGTTACTGGTAATGTAGAACATTACTAGTAATTATCTAGTTGGGGGTAACAGAAAGTATTAACCTACCAAACTTACCCGTAATACAGTTACATTCAAATTTGTCTAGGCCTACGACATAATCAAGTTCATAGACAAGTTGAACATGTAATCATTGATTCATTCTCAGACTGTTCGCATCTTTTTTTCCCAAAAATATTTGAGAAAATACATGTAATCTTACCAGTCTCCTTATTACACGTCTTGACCAGATTCTGCATGCCTTTGAGTGCGAGGCTTTCTTCACCACTTTAGCGAGAGAAAGAGAAAGAAGGGGAAGATAGATAAAGAGAGAGAGATATGTATATATATAATGAGAGAGAGAGAGAAGGATAGATAGAGAGAGAGAGAGAGAGAGAGTGGAAGAAGGAAAGGGGTACGACAAGAAAACAAAGTTTACCTTCTACAATTATTAATTATTAATTAAAGAGCTTCTAAAATATTGTTTCATACATGGATGACCATCATACATCATATTCATTATCATTTTGTTCTGCTCCTCGAAAATGGATGGTAAATTTTAATTACCGCTCGCATAGCAGATAGATGGGTCTTGAACATGATGAAGTAATTGAAGTCACCATTCTTAAGTTATGAAAATATCGACTTGAAAACTGAGGATTCAAAATGAGCTAGCGAGAAACATTGAAATATTGCCCACGTTGTCTACAAATCCAACAAAATGATATAAAATGTAGCTAATATGCTTAAAAAGCGTTGAGTACATAATTCATTAGCTCGGCAATTCACATTTCATGACGCTGTTTAAACATTTATTCGTTGATTTCATACAGTAATACATTATGTCATACATTACATTCAATACATGTCTTAAGAAATTAAATTCTGCATTTCTGAGACATCCCTTTTAAAAAACGACTTTCAATAGCCTTAGGGGTTGAAACTTCATTTCAAAACCGATTTCACAATAAAATATTCTCACGTATAAGTGCCCGTTTTTTATCGATTCTTTTTCGTGACAAGTGCATATATTTTGTAATCCTTTTGGATTAAAAAGACAAGATCACTCAAGATTGGTAAAAATCTGTGTCAAAGACGAAATATGCATGGCGTAAGAAACAGGGATTTATTGTAGTTATTAAAGCGATACTGAACTAATGAACTTTCTGCCCTTGCGTATACTGTTCAGAGCCATCTATTTACAGAGCTTGGCCAACTTGGTTTCACTTGGTCACAACATGGCGTATATTATTTTGTTTTGTGCTTGCCCATCAAAGCAGTAATCGCCATATTGTGTCCAACTCGAACCGAGTTGGCCAGACTTTGTGTATAGATGGCTCTGATACTGTTTATTGCACAGCGCCATCTCATAGTCAACTTGGCAACAGTGCGTAACCCAATACCTAATTCCAACTTCGCAGACAGAGGAATCAAGGAATATGGCTTTAAAAGCAAATTAAACACAAATAGATGAAGCTTGTGGGGGAGACTCACTTGATAACGATGGTTACACAGCTTATTTTCTCGGCAATAACTAGAGGAATTTCCAGGATGTCTTCTTCCTCTTCTCCATGTTCCCAATCTACATCATCAACGAAGGCCCGTCGAGCGTCTGGAAGAAAAATAATTATTCAGATATATCAAACTGATCTTAATTCTTAAAAAAAATATGACAATCGACCAGGCTTTTAAAAAACACACAATAAAGGGACTGTTTGCAAATGGTTGGTTTAATTCCATTCAAATGATGCATCATCATAACATTTGTAATTGTTATAATGTTTATTGCCTTCATTATCATCATTGTTATCATCATTACTAAACCAATTCTCAGTAATATTATACCTTTATTTAAAAATTATTATTGTTATTAGTATTGTCAGTAAAAGTAGGCCTAGCAGTAGTAGTTGTAGTCGTATCAATATTACTAAAAGTATTATTATAATCATAATTATTTATCTTTATCATTATTATCATGATCATTAACATTTTCATTATCATTATCATTACTATTATCATCATTAATATCATCACAATCATCATTACTACTACTACTACTACTGCTACTGCTCCTACTACTAATACTTACGTTTACTGTCATCATAATAATCATGGTCATCATCATCATCATTACTCTTACTGTCACTATCATCATCACTACGATAAGCAATATTACTTGAACCTTACTTATTTGAGCGACTAGCTCTTTCAGAGCCACCTCTTTCTCCCAGTCGTGCCACCCACGATTATCCACAATGGTCAGAGCATCGGTCAATTCCACCTGCTCCCGCATAAGGGTGTGCCCACCCATCATTTCCGAAGGGGCAGTGGGGATGTACCTGCTGATACCCTTCTGCCTAGAATCCTTGTCGTAGTCGATGATGTTGATCATGGAGTTGATTAAGGACGACTTTCCAGCTCCGGGAGCTCCGACAAACATGACTGTGGTTTTACTTTCCTGGTGGCAGATAGCATCCACCCGGCTACGGGCATCTTCGAATTGAGTTGCCATTTTCATCAATCCTTGCTCACAAATGATCTTCGTCGAGTATACTATGTTATATTTAAATGAATCATGCGACTGTATTTATATACAGAGAACATATGGAATATGATTACGCAATAAAACTGCTAGAACTTTCTACGAATTACAAATTTCATCATCACTGTCTCGTGATCTGCTTTATTGCATATTCCTGCCCATTTTAGGAAAGTCAACACGCCTACTTTCTGTTTCACTTCCTCTCTTTTGGGATATATAAACGTGTTGCAGCGACTTTAGAGCAGTTACATTAAAGGTGGACTGTTAAAAAAAAATGGACAACCCGATTTCATTGGTTGTATGTTCTATGTCTTCGTCCCGAAGCGAGTATGAAGAATTCATTTCAAACTTGGAAAATCATGGCAATGTTAAGGTAGCCTTTGTTTGTATTGCAACTGATGCTGTAAGAGAAAGTCGTGTATTCTGTCAGTATGATGCGGTGATCTTGATTCATTCAATTGCCAGGGGAAGATTGTCCATTACTGATGTGCAGGATGCCCAGTATGACGAGTTCCTTCCACGCCTTAGCAAAGAATTCGGTAAGTACATCCTCGTCGAAAGAAGGGGGTATTGGTGAACGAAGAATTTGGGAGGAAAATATATATTTTTTTAAATCGTCGAAATTGATGATTTTTTGGTAAATTGAAGGGTAAACATGTACTTTCATCACTGTCTCGAAAAAAGTAAACGGTGTCGGTAATTTGTATATCTTATCAAAAATATCAAATCAAAGGGACCTTTATTGAGCTCTTTTGTTTGATACTACAGTACATTTACCAAAATCGCATACGTATTTTGGGAGATGTAGTATTTTTCTCTCTCTTTTTTGGTGCTAGTGAGCCGCATGTTCCGTGGAATTGCCCACATATTTAGAAGTCGATATTGATGCCATAGTGGTGTAAGATTTTCTTCGAAATGATTATGCTACTCACATAAAGATAATGTTTTTATGTATCGCATTTCCAAATATATGTTTAAATGCGCTGTACAATTATCTACACATGTACTAAATGAATGCAAGTATGGAATTTGTAGCTGACTAATGTGAATTTCACCCCGATGTCAAACTAATCATGACAAGTAATATACGATTTTTTTTCTTCAATTTAGGGATTACCTTACTAATAATCCCGTTGCTAAGTAATCTTAGAAGTTTAGAACATATTCTAAATGCATGCAGGACCTGGTTCTGTTTTCTTACCTTTCTTCATTTCCCTTCATAGCTGTCACCACTCGATGGAAAGGGGACACGTACTGTTGCTAAAATGGAATATAAATGGTTAACAATAATTAGTTCTATTTATTTCATTGCCCATTCTCGTTTTATTTAGGTCCTTCTCGTATCGGAGTCTTGGTGCATGGCCTATCGGATCCTGAAGCTTCAATAGGGAGTTTTACCAACAGGCAGCCAACCACCTTGCGATGCTCCTCGTGGGTAAAGCTCTGCAAGAGTCTTCATGATGAGGATGTGACATCCATGGTGAACCTCTTCTTGGCTAAGGTGCAGGAGAGTCCTAAACCAGCTGCAGGGTGGCCAAAGCTCCCAGCCAAGACTGAAGAAAGTCTTCAAGAGAGCCAAAGACATCCTCAGGTTGAACACATCACAGCCACAAAGGTGACTTACAGCGGGGACAGATGGAGTCTTGATATGCCTAGTATTGACTTCATCATGTGTGCTCAAGCGTGTACTCGGGATTCTCTTTTGCAGACGCTAAGGACAGAGGCGATGCAAAATATGATCCACTGTTTATGCTTTGAACAAACACAAGGTAAATTGGCTAAATTTCCTCTTTTGTGCAAGTCTAGAGGTGTTGTAGTCGAGTGGTTCAAACGCTTGACTTGAAATGCAAATAGCGTTGGTTCAATCCCCGATACATCAATAATTTCATTTGACAAGGCATCAAACTACATTTTCCTCCCATACCCTGGAGAGAAATGGGGATCTGATAGGATGACGAAATTCTTTGCGTTAGTAATTGCCATAATGGCCTCACGGTGACCATATGGTAGGAATACTTCCCAGGGAGTGGAGATGATGCACATTGTGCCTGAATGAATCCGATGACCCGGGAAATACTATTTTTACAGCGCTACGAGACGGTATTTCGTATTTAATGCTATTTAAGTCCAGATTATTATTATTATCGATGGGTGGTATTCCGGTAGCGCGTACTAAGTTAGCGCGTGCTAAGTTAAGTCCACACTTTTATGGAGTGCCTGTTGCCAACTCATTTACCCTGTACAGATTATTTTAATCCTTCAATGAAAAGTGTCCAAAAAATTAATTTTGCATTGAAATGGGAAGAACAAGATAATTTGAGTATGACCTGAATTTCAACAAAGTCTTTGGTAGATTATCTTTGTCATGAATATTGAAGGAGGAAGATGAAACCTAGCATTCCATAGACTCTGTGAACTAAAATTCTAGTTTAGTCTGGACCTGGTCTCAGCTTAACTTATGAGAATACCACCCATTATCATTTTCATTATCTTTAGAATTTAGCTTCAGAATATGAAGAACCAATCATACACGATTGTAGAGTGAAGCGCGCCGGGGGTGGAGAGGGGGGGGGGGGGGGGTTCAAGTGTAACATTACAATGTACGTCATGTATGATGGAGGGGGGAGGGGAGGGTTGTCCGGACATTTAACAACCACAAAGCTCTCTGTTTTTGCTTCGGACTTAACGAACAATATTCATCAAATAGCACCAACCATCATCAATATTTTTCCTTTATAATATTGTCCAACGTGAATGTTAGAATAGTTTGTAAACTTGTGCCTCCACACATCTTCAAATTGCTGTCTTACATCCTGTCCGGATACACAACGTGTCTGGACTCACTCCAAGAAACCCGGCCACTATTACTAACATTAATTTCATTGTATTTAAATCCAAAGATGGATGGCAGCATATTACCAGCGACAATTCAGGAACCGACCCTTCGAGAACCGACCCCGAGTACGATTCTTCAGCCTGCATGCGTTCTGCCATCTTCATTTACAGGTAATACGTCATCACTTCTTGATGGAAACAATTTTTAACTTATGAGCGTATCTCACTCCTTTTGTTAAAGTTCTTTTATAATGCTGTATTTTTGTCCAATGTCTGTTTTTAAAAGCCCTGCCTCTACCAATAATTTAGTTTTGTCCTGGGCTCTTATGTCTCCTTTGTTGTGCAAGTTTAATCAATAAAGTGATGATTTGAAATATATATATTTTCTTTACTTCCCTCCATTACAGCGCGTAGCCGAAATGTTTCTGATAAAATTAAGCCCTATTTAAGTATGGTATATCTTTATTTTTAGTATTATCATTGTTATTATCATTATTAGTAGTAGTATTATCACTATTTTTGTTATGAATTATGCTATCATTATTGTTATTATTAATATTATTATCTTAGTTATTATTATCATTATTGTCATTAACATTGATATCAATATTACAATAAAATAATGATAATAATAAATATAATTATTATTTTTATTGATTAATATTATTATTATTTATCTAAACTGAATTATTCCGTGTCATTTGTTGGGTCTGCTGTCGGTCTGCTGTTAGCCTCGTTAGTGGGACTGGAATATGATACATGTTGACTATGATTGAGCGATTCTCAGGACATCTTAAGCTCACCGCAATGTAAAAGTTCCTCCTTTGATCCGAGTTTTCGAAAGGAAAATGCAATTATATTAAAAATGGGAATATAAACTCACATCGTCTTCCTGATTTAGGTTATAAAGAATGATACAAATACTAACAACCGGAATTTAAGAGCATTTGACTCCTCGTTATTTTAGAAATGTTAAAGTTAGTTCACAAACTAGTCTAAATATACTCATACTACTTTCTTGGTTTGAAGACTATTTGCGTAATAGACATCAATATGTTATGTTTAAATCTACAACATCTAATATTTCCACCATAGAATGCGGAGTACCACAAGGCTCCATATTAGGTCCCCTACTGTTTTTAGTATATATGAATGATATTGTTAATGCATCACCACTCCTAACATATGTTCTGTTCGCAGACGATACCAACGTATTTTATTCGCATAAAGACTTAAACATTCTCATTACAACCCTCAATTTAGAACTAAATAAATTATCATCTTGGTTCAAATCCAATAAACTCTCTTTAAATATTAATAAGACTAATTGTATTTATTTCAAAAACATACACTCTAAACATGTACTTCATTATGATATTTTTATAGATAACATGCCCATAATTCAAAAAGAAGTTACAAAATTCTTAGGTGTAATGATTGATTCAAACCTAACTTGGAATAGTCATATTAACAACATTTGCATGCTAGTCTCGAGAAGCATAGGCATTTTATATAAATTAAAATATTATCTATCACAAAAGTCACTATTTATGCTTTACAATTCCTTCATTTTGTCATACATATCTTATTGTAACATAGTTTGGGGCAATTGTAGTAAGATGAAAATTATGTTAATATATCGTCTCCAAAAGAAAGCACTTCGTCTTTGTACACATTCACATTATTTAGCCCATACTGATCCAATATTTAGTAAACTAAAAACATTAAAAATCGCTGACATTCACAGTTTTCAAACTGCAATCTTTATGTATAAATGTTGGATAAATACTATACCTTTGGCATTTCGAAATATTTTTGTTTACAATAGTGATATACATTCTTATCCCACACGACACTCATCCGATTTCCACTTAACAAACCCCAAAATTATTATGGCCTATAAATCGATAAGACATCATGGTCCAGACATTTGGAATGCTTTACCTGACAATATTAAACACTCTGCAACTCTTTATTCATTCAAAGCATCGATGAAAAAATATTTAATATCTACATATTCAAAAACATCATAAGGGTCTCAGAGGTTTTGATTGTTTATTTAAATTAATTTTAGATGACCAGTTCATTAACAATACGAATCGAACACTTACTTCACCTGCACACACCCACTTGCACACACTTGCACATTTTTCTTCTTTTTTCTTTTTTCTTAATTTCTTTCCACTTTTTATTCAGATATTTTCTGAACAAAATCTTTATATGTGACTCTCTATTCCCCTACATTCTCCTAAAAACAGCGCCATGTACCCCCCCCCCTTCCCGGCTGCTATCGCCTCAAGCTTCTTAGCTTATGATAGTTGGCCTCTGCATTTATCTTGACTATTGTTTACCTCCATACTTTCAAGCTTTCAATTATGTATTTTTTTTTTTAAATATTTTATTTTGTGTGTATTAAGTTGTCACTCTTGATATAAATCAATTATATTATATACTATTATTGTTATTTGAATGTTTTGTATTTGATTTATCAATAAATGCAGAAACATCTGCTAAAAAAAAAAAAAAAAAAAAAAATATGTTGCCATCAATAATTTGAATGTATTAATTGTCCTCTTTATTTTTCATGTTTATCACACAGGGACAAGATCCCAACAGAATTTAATGACGACACTTTAGAAGAGCTGAAAGACATCGTGAATGGTTAGTATAACACTTATAATTACTTTCTATAAACATGTTCATGTACTTTTTGTACATTTTAGTATTATTAGTTTAGTATTAACTCAAAGGTTACTAGAATTTTAAACTTGAGAGAAAATAGCTACGGCTAAGGATTTACCCGAACCCCCCTGAGGAGTGGATGAAATCATATTATTGAATAACAAGATTTTGTTTCCAACTCTTACCAACGGACATTAGTTTATCTTGCATGAAAAAATGATTCCTTTGAATATAACTCAAAAAAGTAAAGACATGTCCCAAATACCCATTCACTACTGGTTTAAAATCAAATAGCGTTTATAGTCCTATTATTTGTATTCTTTTTATCATCATTCTATTATTTTAATTGTTATTGTAATTATAATTGTTGTTTTCGGTATATAACATCATTATTATTACCATTATTATTATCTTTGTTGTTCTTATTCAAGTTGTTGTTGTACTACTACCACTTCTTCTGTAAATTGCGTTTGAAGGTACTGGTTTCTGAGGGTACTGGTTCCACAAAATTTCAAGTGTATGACTCTTTCTTGTTCCTTTTTTTTTTATCAGAAAAAGCTCAAACGGAGCCAGTTTTGGTTGCTGTGCAAGGGGCGGTTGATGATGTATGCCTGAACGAAATACTGGATATATCCTCATCCTGCGCAGACGGGGAAGTTCACATAGTGTGCATTCTTCCCCGAGTCCAAGGGCAATCTTCCGAAAGGCATCACCCCAAGACTGAAACGCTTTCGGTAAAAGATAAGATGGAACTGGAACTCAAACAAGTTGTTGCTTTGAAGGAACAGTTTAGATCAGGAATTAGAGAATTAGAAGAGGAAATGTTTGAATGTCGTAGTAGAATCAGAGTGTTGAAAGGCAATATTACGCAACTCGAGAAGGAAAAGTCTCAACTTAGTTCAGCCAAAGAGGATGAACGAACAACACTGCAGGCTATCAAGAAGGAAGTATATGAAGCAACAGAGAAGATTAAAGAGCAGGAAAAGGCCTTCCAAATACATCTGGACCAAATTAAAGAAGAGCTTGAAAAACTTGCTGAAACGATTGCTAGTCAAGAGGCACAAATTTCTGAAGTTCAGGAAAAATACAATACTGAATGCAAAAAGCTAGAAGAGCAGAAAGATATTGGTCAGTACAGGGAGGAATATGGGACGTTGGGACCTCAAATACTTACAGCGAGTGAGGCTGCCACAATGGACAAGGGTTTTACATCAGGAATAGATGAACCAACACCTATTTCGAATATGAGGGACAATGTTAGCGATGAAGACAATCGCTCGAGTTGGCATTGTCTTTTAGATTTGATTGCTTTATACAATACAATACTCTAGTCATTCATAAAGCGCTCTTACAAACTACCTGTTGTTAAACAGCGCTTAATTGACATAACATTTATCAAAGAAGCTATCGTTGGTCATGGTCAAAGAGGAGAGTGTTGAGAAATGGTCGGAAGACATCCAGCGAAGGTGATGTACGAATAAGTCGTGGAAGTTCATTCCAGATTCGAGGAGCACATACCTGAAAAGCAATGTCGCCAGCTTTGGTATATGTTCGAGGAACGTGTAGCAGGGTGCTGTCAGTAGAAGAGCGAAGGCCAGGACGAGCAGATTGGTAGGGTACGATGAGAGAGTCGAGATACACTGGAGCTTTGTTTTTATTATTAATACATTGATAAATTAACGGGTAATTCAACCTTTGTAAAAAATACATTTGTATGAAAGAAAGTTATTTGACAAACACAAGTTTGAAACTCAAGTATAAAGTTTGAATTAAATCAGACCAATATAAGAGAGCTTTGAATGCATGAAGTATAAAATCTGTAAATCTATCCAAATCTCAAATTGGCAATTTGTTTACCGGATTGTGACGTATGAGGACATCTCTCCCATTTTTCATGTACAAACACGTGATAAATTCTGTTTTTCTCATAAGTACCTTCTCTCTTGGGGCACTATTCAAGACATTTTATGGATAGCGTATTACCATAGTTTCTCTGAAAGAGAAAAGACCCTCATGAGTAATAATATGAATAAAATCATATAGTTCCTTTGAGTATTGAAACGTTGAGTATAATTCCATTCAAAAGTATATATCTTATTTTGGGGGTCTGATTTCATTGAAAATCCTACTGTTCTGCTTCTCTGATTTCTTTAAGAGGTTTGTCATTTAATAATATTTTTTTTTAATGCGTTTCCACAATGTTAGCGGCTCATCAGCTGTCAAGCCATCATATTTTAAATTAAGTTATTTATAACTGCAAACATTTGTTAAACCTGCAAGGTCACTGACAGGTGGTTATCTTATCAAATCGGCTCTCAATTAACATTAGAAAAAGGGGATCATGGGGGACCATCAGGCACCGATAAGCATTGTTTGTGATATATAGGGCGCAAGTAGCTATAGGTAGTGCAGTGAGGATTTAATTGAAATTGTCCGTGCATTATTTGCATCTTGCCAAGGACAAACTGCACTTTTCCTGCATTTGTGTTGGATGAAATATAAACAGATTTCAGTTTTTACTAATGGTTGCACTTTAATTAATGAAGATACTATGCACATGTACGAATTAAATTTATTTAGATTGGCGGTATTTATTTCATCAATATATGGATTCAATATACATCTTATAATTAAAATGAAAAAAACAATAACTAAGGTTTGAAAAGAAACGATTACAATAAGTTATCTCCATCCGAAACTTTTATGAAGATAATAATAATAATAATAATAATAATAGTGGGTTCTTGTAAAGCGCTCATGTCTTTAAAACTTGACACTCCTGGGACCCGTTTCACAAAGCCTTTTTTCAATTACAATGACAATCTGCTGATACCCAATCAGAAGCAAGGATTTCAGTAACTAATAACAAAAACTGTTATTTGTCACTGATGGAAAATTTTGTGAAATGGGGACCCTGGTGCTCCACAGATATTACCTCCATTTCAGCATGGCCAGCATTATGGCGCTCTAGCATTTCAAGTAATTATTTCATGCCAAGTACCCATTTTGGTGGTGGTGGTGGTTAATTTACCTGACTGCTAAGAAAGCTTAAATGCTTGTAAGTAAGCAACAAGACGGCCGACGGCTTTAGGTCCTCTTCGAGAGACCTGGTAATGAGGATTAATGCCTTACCAAAGGGCACGAGCGCATCGCCTTGGTTTCGAACCCGGGTCACCGGATTATGAGACCATTGCTCTACCGACTGAGCTATCGCGCCTCCTCACTTGAGTTGAGAGTGGCAAATGTAGATCTATATATATGTCTTGCCAAAGGACCCGAACCCGAACAATGTGTTTAACATTCTAGGGAAGTATCCAGTAGACCCAACACCTCTACATTATACTATATTAACCCTCTTAAGAATGACACCAGAAGGCACCAGAAAGTAAAATTCAGAGTTTACACAGTTTGTCTTATTAACAATCAACAGAGATGGTTGCAAAATGAGCTAAAACAAATTAAACCAATATATACTGTTATACTAATATGCCATGCTCCCAACTTTACATACTGCAAACAAAATATTGCAAATAAAATGCTGTAAAATCAAGGAATATAATATTAGTACTGTATACATGTATATGTCACTCAGCCTCTATCCAATACAATAAAAATGAAACAGTGCTAGTCAAACAGTCTTCCTGTGCCCCATTTGTTGTATTCAAGCTGACTATTGTTGTGGAATCTTATATTGGTTATATTTTTTTGTACATTTGTGTGAACTAAACGTAACTTTATGTGTACCGTGAAAAAGACACCTTTATTTTGAAACAAGACATGACTCTAACGATAGAACTATTAACCCTTTAGTGATGGAAATTTAAATATGTTTTTTCATACATTAAACAAATTCCAATCTGAGTCAATTTTACCAGACTATCAATACAAG
Source organism: Strongylocentrotus droebachiensis (assembly GCA_035222895.1). NCBI lineage: Eukaryota > Metazoa > Echinodermata > Echinoidea > Camarodonta > Strongylocentrotidae > Strongylocentrotus > Strongylocentrotus droebachiensis. Next base: position 320,313 of record JAVYIG010000037.1, on the reverse strand, counting down.
AAGATTTTACTAACTAAAGGTAGCTTATGCTATGGTCACATAACCCAACAGTAGCCTGCTCGGCGGCCGAGCGGCGAGTTTTTAACAAATTCTGCCCGGCGGCTGCCCGGCCACTGAGCGGCGGCCGCCCAGGCACCGCTCGTTTTTAGGGCATCGCTCGGTCGCCGCTGAAGTTTTAGCGCGGAGTTAAAATTTGCTCACTTTTCACTCGCCGCCCAAAATACGATCGGTGCCTGGGCGGTCGCCGCCCGGGCACCGACCTAATTGCTGGGCGATGCCTAAATCCCAGCAGCGACCGAGCAGGCTACTGATCGGTCGGTCGCTGCTCTGATTTGTGACCATAGCTTTAGCTAAATGTAATGGCACTAAAAACCGCGCCTGGAACACAAGATTGGGTACAATAACCATTTCATATATTACCGAGCATCCGCATTTTAAAACAAGATTTTGTTTACTTGCATACCAAATGAAAATCTGAACATACATATACATTCTTCATTGTAAAACAAGTAGAATCGGAACACCAGGGTAAATAGAAACGACATTTGATATTTGTTAATAATAATTTGTTATCCCCCAATACAAGAGTAGACATTTTACCGTTAAATTTGTCCCCGTTATGTTTTATGTGACCTGAGTATTCATTTATTTGTGACGAGCTTTACTGAAAATAAATAAACATCATGTAAACTTGTTCATTAATAAAGGAAATGGAAAGAATAAATATTGTCTAAATAAACTTACACTTTATTAACCCCAGTGTTCCTACCCATCCTGTGTTTAATATTGCATGACAAAATATGGACAGAACAAAATATACAAATAATACAAAACAGCCTTACAGAGCACAAACATTTGCAGAATCAATTCCAAGGCCTATAGTGTCCAGTAATATGCATGGACACTACATGGAAAGTGCTGTTATTGTAACACATTGGCAATGCTGTATATGGTGATAACAATTACGATAAGACATTTGAGAATTTTTTTTTTTTTAATCTCTCAATGCAGAATATATATCTTTAGGATCTTCGGTTAGCAGGTTAATCAGGGTAACAAGACTGTTACTCCTTTTTTATTGTGACCTGCCAGTGCACACAAATGCAGCATCAAAATATTTGTGCTTCTCTGACCGTAATTAAATGCCTAAAACCCCTGAGGTTCGGGGGGCTCCGCCCCCTGAACCCCCAACACCAATTTACGCTCGCTACCCTCTACCTGATCGTAAATACTTTAGCCACCCACTTTGATAAACGTTCCGCGGGGGCTGTGTATATAATACATACGCATACAACACTGATCTTTATTTTGTCGTTAACGTGACATACTTCTCCCCTTGCAAACGATCGGACAAAGAAAGCAAGGTCATTATAAGGGATTAAGCGACAAATATTTGTTGAATAAGCACTGTTATTCACCAGAATCTTAATTGTAAAAACAACTTCTACGAATCTCAGCCATGCTTACTGAGTTGAGACGTTCCATTCAATTTATAATACTCATTCAAGAATACACTTCTCCTAATCTGAAAGTGATATTTCAGCACAGTGGCAGAATTGCATGGCTGAGATTTGTAAAAAATCATTTTTACAAAGAAGATTCTGGTGAAAAGCATTGCTCTTTGCATCAATTTGGATCACAATGGTTATTTGCCGGGTTAATTATTTGTCGCATGATCCTTTTATTAAACAACCTTGTTTTCTTTTGTTTTTGCATGGGGAGAATAAGCTTTGTCACGTTAAGAAATCAAAAAGATCAGTTGTATTATGCGTAGATACATAATGAATACAGAACAAAATGTTGATTATCAGAATGTCATTTTGAAATACCTCTATAAAAATACCCGATCTAACTGTGACGATACCACATTGTCTTTAGCCCGTATCAGTATAAGTATGAGCCAATATAAAGATATTGTTCTTTATTCAGTTCAGTATAATGCTTTTCCTCAAAAATAGTTTCGCTATGTTTTTATGATTGAGACATTAAGAAATGGTTTCAAATGTACATTACACAAACCATTAACCATTGCATAATGATGGTGGTTCTCTCTTTCTCTCTCTCTCTATAATCATGCATTATCAAGTACATAGAAAGCAGCAACACATAACTACTTGGGATAGGTGAAAATGGGAGTTAAACAGAAAGTCATGTAAAAATGGCGCTTCGATCACTCCCCCCCCCCCCTCCGCTGATTCGCTGTTTGCCGGCTGGCAAATTCGCCGCTAAACATTTTCTCAAGATTTGCTCCTCCCCCCCCCCCCCCCTCTTGCCGCCGGCTGGATCCGCCCCTGAAACACAGTACCATCAAAGATGGTTCCATATGTCAGCTCGCCCGCCCCCTCCACTTTTTCACGAACCCCAAAAGTGCCCCCTTTAACTTTGTAAGAAGTGCCCCTTTTTACATGGTAAAAGTGCCCCTTTAACTTTAAAAAGTACCCCTATTCCATTATAAAAAATGCCCCTCCCCCTTTTCACCTTTGGGTTTAATATTTACAATTGCATCAGTTTACACTCGATTTCAACCGTGACAACGATCATTGAATATTGTAAAATCGCATATGATTTCCAATATGTTCATTTGAACCAAATTCATGACCCCATACCAACACTTTGTAATACCTTTAATACTGGAGTTAAACTTTTTTCAATGGATGATTGAGTTTGAAGCGCACTCCTGGTCAAAAATGGTAAAAGAATCCATCTGGATGAAAAGAAGTAATCCTCCACTGAATAGGGACGCTTTAGGGACGCTCTAGTGATCTCGAGGCAGCAGATTGCAAGAATCTGAGTAAATAATAAATAAAAAAGTCCACGGAAGGGGTTATTAGAAGCTTAAACTACACTCTCTGTAATTTTACACAACAAAAGGTTGTATTGGGAACCACTTTTTATCTTTACGGATGGGGCGCAGGGGAAGAGCCTTTGCCTAGAGTCTAGGGAGCGGAGACCCAGGAAATTTGTTAATACAAAATATATAAAAAGTCGTCAAGAGTGATAGAATTTTAATTCCCTCCTTGAAAGTCACGTAGCTCCTTTCATTTCATTCTAGAAATAACTTTTCTTTCTCTCTTAAAGGTACTATGTCCCATTTGCAGGCAAAACGAAAAATGAAATGGTTAAATTCCAACGGCATTTGAAAGACAATACTAATTCAGAACTTCCCTCAAAACGAAAGGGCTAGAAAATGGCTTTTAGTGGGAAAATAACGACCATTAGTTGTCGAATCAACTTAAGTGTTTGCAATCACCTAAGTAATAGTCTGGTTTTCAGACCTTTTTTTACCGAATGGTCGTACGTTTTGTGCTGCACAAAGATTCAATCAGTTTAATTTTGACCTTTACAAGAAGTGGATTATTGATGTTCGTGTACCTGCTACAGCTCAGTCAGTCAGTCACTCAATTTGTAATTTGAATACTAGGATGCTGATAATGTTTAAATTTCACAGATAGGACACACATCACATATTCATAATTCCTGCAAAGTCCTACTGAATATGATATTGGTTGCAAAAGTATCGTTAAGTCTATATATTTGAGTTGAGTTTATTTTATTTATACACAGTAAAAGCCCGAATCAATTCGCAGACTGGTTTCAATCAGGGCCATGTCGATAAAAAAAACCCCACATTATCATGACATATAAACAAAAGTAATATAACACTGACAAATTTACAACCATAACACGAAAATATATAGGAAATAAACTAAAAAACTTTAGTTAATTAAAACTATATTGGTAGGCCCAAAATAATTTAAGAACATATTTAGGTATTTATGTTAAATAATAAATAATCAAACTTTTAAACAAAAAACAAAAGAAAACACACATTATGTAAAATGAATAATAATTATGAAATTAAGACAAATGCGTATTCCATATTGTGTAGAAATAAAATGAAGTATGGAATAATAATAAATACTTAAGAGCATATGAATATGGATCAGTTAAATACTACATATATAATTGTTTTTGTTTTTAAAGAGACAGAAACTGATATCGTATTGCAAGGGTCATATTACACACAATTAGACATTTAAAACAAAAAGGGTTTCATATTGCGTAGGAGTAATATAACATAAATAAGAATGATAAATAGGTTAAAATTATGAAAATATGAATACAAATATAAAGCCTTAAAAACAAACAAAAACAAAACTCACTTAAACTAATAATATAGCCCCTCCCCACACACTTATTTCGTATTACGTCAGCTTTGCCTTAAAAATATGTAACGATTGAGCACCTTGTACATCATGTGGCAAGTTATTCCATGTTAAGGCCCCTCTCTATTTAAAAGATCTTTTCATAGTCTCAATCTTTGGTCTTATTGTTTTCACATTATACAGACTTGAACGTGTATTGTATGTATGGTCAGCAAATATAAACCTTTTTACTAAATACTCAGGAGCTTGTTTTGAGACAATCCTATACATCATAATTGCTACATTATTTGTTCTATTATTGTCAAGTGTATTCCAATTCAGTCTTGTCAAATGTTCATCTGATGAGGAATACCAAGAGGACCTATTAATTATTCGTGCTTCTCTATTCTGAATTTTTTGTAATTTGTTTTTCTGAGTACTTCCACATCCGCCCCATACTACATCACAATAATTTAAGTGAGACAATACAAGTGAATTATAAACCAATTTCATTTCATATTCATTAACTATATTTCTTATAGATTTAAGCATATATAATCCGTTACTTGCTTTTTTATGAATAGTATTAATATGTTCTTGCCATGATAACCTTTCATCTAAAATTACCCCAAGGTTTCTACACTTACTAACTCAAGTTAAAAAAGTATTATCTATAGTAATGTTTAAATCATTTTCTTTAACTTTATCCAGACGTTGTTTCGTACCGAATAAAATGTATTCAGTTTTCTTTATATTAAAATTTAGTTTGTTTTGTATCAACCACTTTTTAACATATTCTAGATCTTCATTTATCTTCTCACTCAATTCTATAGTATCATTTGCCGAACAAAATATATCCGTATCATCAGCATACATGCTTACTTTATAGTGGGTGAGGCAACGTGGCAAATCATTAACATGTAATATAAAAAGCAGGGGTCCTAAAATGGATCCTTGGGGAATTCCACATGCAACTGGCAAAAAATCTGACATTATATCGTTAACAGATGTAGATTGTACTCGACCATGTAAATAGTTCGAAAACCATAGCTGTGATGGTTTATCCAACCCGTACATACATAATTTTCTCAATAGTAACACATAGTCAACGGTATCAAAAGCCTTTTTTTAGATCTAGCATTAACGCACATACAATTTGACCTTCATCTATGCTTGTTAACCAGTCATCTGTTACATTTAGTAGAGCAGTAGCTGTAAAGTGATTGGGTCGAAATCCTGACTGGTAAATGCTCAACAATGTATTGGCATTTAAGTAATCATAAATTTGATTGAAGACCATTCTCTCTAAAACTTTTGATAGTATGGGTAAAATCGAAATAGGTCTATAGTTACACAATTCCTTAAACATTCCTTTGTGAATTGCAACAATTCGGGCTTTTTTCCACATATTAGGCACAATTCCTGTATGCAAAGACGAGGTAATTATAGACGTCAGAGGCTGCACAATGTACGGGGTGGCCCTTCTAATCAGCTTAACTGGAATCATGTCACACCCCATTGCCTTTTTCAACGATAGGCTATTTAGTACCTTTAAAACGGCGTTTGAATCCACTTGTCTAAACTGAAAAGAATGGTGTGCCTGTGTTACTAAAGCCTCGTTAACACAATTATTTGCAGAAGGAATGTGTTTTGGCAAGAGATGGTCCCGCGCTGAAAAAGTACTCATTTAGTTTTTGAGCAATAGATTTTGAGTCGAGTATATCTCCTTCCTCATTTTTTTGTATACATGTTATGCTATTACCTGACTTTTTACGTAGTAATAATTTATTCAACGCTGCCCATGTTCCTTTCACGTCATGACATGAGTTTTCAATTTGATAATGAAAAGTTTCTTTTTTACTTTGCTTAATTTTTGAAGATACATAATTTTTCATCTTTTTATAATCTAACCATTCTTCGGTAGCTTTGATTTTTTTGACATGACGTTCCTTTTCCTTGCGTTCTGTAACATTGTTTTCATTTTCAGCACTTTCTTTCTCTTCATTTTCTTTCAGAGTTCTTTCAATAGCTTTCTGTTTCATTGTGTCTCTTTCACGCATCAAGTTCAATATACCAAACGGTTTAACTCATGTTTCTTCTTCACTATTCTGTAGGTGTGTAATCGCTATGGTACTTTGTGTTTATAGCGCTCCTTAATGGTCGATATTATTATTATCAAATAAATCAATTCAAATTTTCAATTTAACCTAATTCATTTCCATATAAAACATTCATAATTATAACATTGATATTTACAGATTAGTAAAAAGCATACAAATCACATAAATAAGGTATCAATCTATCTCTACCCTATCCCTCCTCTTTAGACCATCTGCACTTCTATAGGTGTAAAGTGTTATAGGTTTAAAAAAAAATATAATGTCGCAAGGGACCAGCTTAGTAAAGAGCATACAAATAACATAACGAAAGATAAACATAAAATACATACAAATAACATAACGAAAGATAAACATAAAATACATACAAATAACATAACGAAAGATAAACATAAAATACATACAAATAACATAACGTAAGATAAACATAAAATACATACACGAATGGGGAACCAAGAAGAAAGAACAATTAAGTCTTATGTGGTGCTGGTCCTTTGCGACATAATACAGAATTTTAACCTAAAACACTTAACACCTTACACCTAACAACTAACACCTAAAATCTAACACCTAATTGCACACATATATAAAACTAATAAAAAACGTAATTGTTTGTATCTCTTTTTAAATGTATGCAGGTTTAAAACGTAAATTTCTTTTTGGACAGTCTTTCCATTGTGTGAATTTCCTTTCAGCTCGCACGAGGGGGTTTCTTGTCTCTTTACTATTCTGACGGGTAACATGAGGAAAAAGGTGAAGACATCGACTATGGCAAGGAGCTTGAACGAGGCGTCATATGAAGAAAATGTGTCAGCCGTTAATCCTGTATTTGAGACACATATAATATGGCACTATGAACATGACGGACAAAATATACAGTTCCCATTCTACCCTCAACAATTGCTGTGCTAGACAAAGGAAAATACCTTCACTGCTATAATGTAAAAATGTGTATATGCATGTGACACCTGTTCAACACATTTTTACATAATAGCAGTGAAGGAATGTTCCTTTGTCTAGCACAGCAATTGTTGAGGGTAGAATGGGAACTGTATATTTTGTCCTCTTTCTTTGTCCGTCATGTTAATAGTGTGGGGATCGGAGAGGGTTGTGAATTATTACAGAGAAGATATACTCGTGTTTCTCATCAAAATATAACTTTAAGCTTTTTTTCTTCTTCAAGATTCAATCTTTAATTTCCATATAATATTACGGGATAGTGTTTTTCCCTTGGTGTTACATGAAACACAACCAAATAAAACAGTACAAACTTAACGTCCAAAATGAGACGCCAACTCGCCAAAGGAGGTCGAAGACGTGCAGAGTCTTCTTTCATGATTGTGGATAACATAATATACAATGTATTTAGACTCATTTTTCTTCGACCAATTTTGACAAATATTGTTTTAAAATGAATGGAAGGGCTTGGTCATGACAACATTATTATAGAGGGCCTTCTCCATATCATTACTGACCTTAATTTACAAAGTTTAGACTATTTTGTTTTAATCTTTCTCCCATCTTTCTCGAACTATTTAAAGTCACATTGTGTTTCCCTATGTAAGGCAACATTCTGTAACGGTTTACTTCAAAGGCGCCGGGGAGGGGGGGGGGCGGCGTTACTAAATGGATGAACGTTACTAAATGGATGAAATGTGAATACTATCTTATTTTGTCCGCCTTTCTCCCCCCCTCCCCCCACCCCCATCTCTTTCTCTCTATTTCGCTTTCTCCTTTTCCCCTCCCCCTTTTCGAAATTTGGTGGAGGGAGGGAGGGGTATTAGCACCGTGAGGTATAGGTAGAGATAAACCGAATTATTATTAGTGAAAGTAAAACGGAATAGGAATACCTGCTATGAATCCACTAAAGTACACTGCTGAACCAGCAACGACTTCCAGGAAAGCCAAAGACATCGCCAGGTGATCAGGAGAGACCCTCGCCTTGATCACCAAGTGGCCCAGGGTACCTCTTCCGGCGAAACTAACCGATGAACAAAACGATGATATCAACATGACAATCAGGTTCGGAATATACACATCAGTCACCATGACAACTGTATTCATGATGCTCAAGATTAGAACCAGGTCAATGGGACGGATCAGCCTATGTGTGAGAAAACCCACAGAGAATCTTGCAGAGATGCTTCCAACGGCAGCACAGAATGTCAAAAGAATGATGTTATGGCTAGAAAGTCCTCTCTGGAGGGCGTGTGGAACAAGGAATGAGAGCCAGCCACTGTACACAAACACCATCGAAGTATGTGATAGGAAGATGAAAAGAGATATTGGGTCCCAATATATCATGGTACTGCGAAACCACTTCAGGAGAATCTGCCTTCCATCGGCTATGCTTCGGGGAAGATTACTGAGAGGAGAGTGTGTCGACTTGTCGAAAGGGATATCAGATTCATTTTCGGACTCTTCAACCGAGGGAGCTAAGAGCTTGTCTCGCTCATTGTCTTGCAATCCTTCTCCATCTTTCGAAGGAATATCCTTCGAGGGCATCTGAATGGTCATCAGGCAAGGGATCTCATGAAGCATGAGACCTGCCAGAATCAGAAGAACTCCCCTCCATCCGTAAGCAGTCAGCAGCTCTTCAGCCATGAAAGGGTAGAGCACCATTCCCAGAGCGTGTCCGCAAGATGCAAGGCTGTAGAAGATGTTGAAGTTGTCACCTGCAAGTCGACTCAATGCCACAAGGCAAGGCATTCGGACCATGCTGTGCCCCAATCCTGTGACGGGAACAAGCAAAGAGGAATCAAATTCATGCGGGTTCTTCAAGCCTTCCAATAGGGACTTTTAGATTCTGCACGACGAGAACGTGGACTGCCCTTTTAAGGCAATGTGACGTCACTACCAGTGCCTTAATAGGACGTCACATTGTCTTAAAAGGGCAGTCCATGTTCACCTCGTGCAGAATCTAAAAGTCCCTAATCTTCAGAGACCTACTTCAAACCCTCGGTTTAATTTTGTTCTTCAATATGCCATTTTCGTAATTGTAATAAAATTCAATACATATGCATCTTTTGTATAAAGTGCCTTGTTTCTAGTTCTTTCATTCACCTGTTACGGGTAATAATTGTATTTCAATAGTCATAATGCAAATTGCATACATTGAATATTGTAAGGGCAAGTTGTAATGTTTGTCCAACCTAGCAACAACATATTTGCACGTCTAAACATTCGTAGCTTCCTCCGTAACATGGACAAAATCAACTTATATTTTACTGAGTAATGAAGTTCAAAAGTTCATATTCCTGCACTGAATGAAACTTTTTAGACGAATCGGTTTTTAACAGTAAACTCAGTATTGGTAATTTTGACCTTCTTCGTAAAGATTAAAAAAACCGGACATGACGGTGGAGTGTCTGTGTTTATTCCTATTTTTGTTTTTAATTTAAAAAAGACAATTATGTTGTATCGAATTCCTAAGAAGTAATACCGCTTATGATTCAACCGAAATTCTCTATTAACCCAATAATATTTCTTAATTGGTATCGATCATCGAATAGCAAAATAAAAGAAAGTTATCAACATGTACTCTTTGAATGTAATACAATAAAGGAAGTCTGGGGGAAATGTGCAGATAGACTTAGTTTACCAATTCTGAAGAAATTATCCTGGAAAGAAATTCAAATAGGAATAAATGACACCTTTTAAAACAGAGCAATTATTGAACCACATTTTGATTTGGATTAAATATATATTGTTCGTTCTATGTTGGTGTGTGTTTTGTATACTGTTGTACTTGTTATGTGTTTAAATGTTGTGTGTGGCGGGGGGTAGTAGGTGTTTTCTAGCTCTTTCTCTTTTTATATATATAATTTTGTTTGTCTCTAAAGGAAATTTAAGTGGAAAAGAAATAATTTGAGATTTATAATCAAACTGGTCGAGAAAATAGTACAAACTTTATTTTTTATTTTTTATTTTTTGTTGGTGAAAATATAATTTTGTTTATGTGAATATTTTTCATCTGTAAATGTGTAAGTTTTAGTTGGAACCTTGTATGTCAATGTAAAAGCTCATTTTGCAAATTTATTAAGACCTATGTTAAAATTACTTTGTTAGTTTGTATACAATGGTATAAATTATGTGCAACCTTTCTTTATGAGGGAAATGAAACCTATTACAAAAAAAATAATAATAACTTACCAGAAATGGTAAATCCGACTTGTAATAGAGCCTTCGTGGTGGTAAACGATGTAAGAATGATGCAGCACGGGCTCATCACAACACCAAGTAGCATGAAGAGACGGGGATGAGGACATCTGTTATACAGTGCTATGACGATGGGGCCTATAGCATACAAACATGACATGAGGGTTTGTGAGAACACCAGGGTCCTCACTATGAACATGAAGGACAAAGAAAGAGGACAAAATATACAGTTCCTAAGGTAGACAAAGGAACATCCCTTCACTGCTATTATGTAAAAATGTGTAGAACAGGTGAATATGCATGTGACACCTGTTATACACATTTTTTACATAATAGCAGTGAAGGGATGTTCCTTTGTCTACCTGAGGAACTGTATATGTTGTCCTCTTTCTTTGTCCGTCATATTCATAGTGTGTTTCATAAAAACTTGTTATCAATAACAAGTTACAATAAACTGTTATAAGCTACTGAAAGCGTGTCATTTGATTTGATTATGGATTGTCCTATCTAACATATTATAGTATTAATGACTGCTTTGAGAGAAATAGTTGTTTTTATACGCTCAAGGGAAGGTTAGAATTGTGCTATTACCCGAGGCGTGCCGAGGGGAATAGCCCAATTGTAACCTTCCCGAGAGCGTATAAAAACAATTATTTCTCGAATATTAAAGCAGTCATTAATACTTTTATATGCCGAAAAAAAAATAGACTAAAAAATAAAAAATAAAAAATACTTTTTTTTTTGGTCGAAGATGAGATTCGAACTCTTGCGTACAAAAGGTGATGTATCTAAAGTCAGCGCCTCAGACCTCTCGGCCATCGCGCGCTATTAACATGCTTGGCAGTTTTGTACGATATATACATTAAAATGGATTAAAACCGGCTTCGCGTGTGATGAATGCTTCGCAAAAGCTCCATATACGGACTCTTCTTTTACTTTTGCAATGCATATTGGCACGAACTTAGATCAAGATCTATCGGCAGATGTTGTTTTTTTGTTTTTGGAAGTTTATTTTCGTCTTCATGTCAACAATGCAAGATAAAATTGTCGGTAAGATCGATCGAGATTCAATTGTATTGAAATTACCGACCAATTATTCGCACACATACGGTATCCTCCATCGCTCAAACCATTTTTAACATGTAAACCTATGGGGTAACCATGGAGACTGACCTATTTTTTTTAATAACCATGGTTATTAAAAATATTAAATGTTTTAAGCATGGTTACCGGGAATTTTACAGGACCAGTTGAAGTTTATGAATGCAATTTCGACCAATCAGATGGCTGGATTACTTAAGTGAGGTATATAATATATAATATATGCAATTCGCATTCTGACTATTGAAATACAAGTATTCTTAACAGGTGAATGAAATACTTTGTATTGAGGCACTCCCCAAAGACGTAAGCATAACATTTGGTTACATTTTGACAATTTGCATATTCTGTGCTCATGCATGACGCCGCTGCCCTTAGATACAACGCACTTAAGATGACAAAGACCTATATCTGCCATTTCCGATTTTCGTATGGTAATTTACACGTTCATTTAATCATGGACCTATAAGGGAGTTTACAGATACAATCTGCGCCTGGGCAGATAAAGGTCATTTGTACAAAAATGGTAAAACCCACAGAGATGAATACTGGATATGCGCTCATGAAAGTTACGTAACATTATTCATTTATGCACCAACGGTACATTCTAAGATACGCAGGTGGAATGTATTCTTTTCAAGAGGGCAAACAAAAGGTATTCATGAAGCACATCTAGGACTTTGGCAGTTATTATTCTAAGATGCTCAAAGTGGAACTTCTCCATGTGTAAAAGATCTGTGGATATTTGGGGTCATTTGTACCATGTACGTGCTATCTGTAAACTCCCTTATTACGGATGGACATTCAAGGTGATTCTTTCTTTGATCCAATGATAGTCACCGCATTCTGATTATGTGCATCTTAATGAAAACATTCAGCTGTTTTAACAATAACGACTGCGAAAGCATTTTCGGGCATTGACAAAGGAGCAGTTTCACTCTCTTGAGTTTTGTTTGGATGGTGTGCTCTGTTAGAGTATGTCTTCAATAAAAAACATCCCCAATTGGGAGCAGCAAAGTTGAAAAGCAGACGATTTTGGTGATATGAAATTTATTATTACTGATTAGCACACTTTTGCACGCACCAATGACCTCATAAAACAATTAGAAGGCCATGATCTTTATAAGCCCTGTGCGTTGTAATTCTGGAATATTATGAGGAAATTAGGGAAAACGGGATTTTAAATCACAAACAATCCAAACAAAACCTATCTGGTAATATCAACATGTTTTTCAAAAATAGAACACAGTACACGGAACAACAATTTCCAATTATTAACCAGAACTGCAAATCGATTTCCCATGATTTAAGCGATTTATTATCTTCTGCGCATGTAGATTAACATGTTTAAAATCACTGTCTTGATTCTGTCCCGGCTTATTGGCGGTGACCATCATGAGATCAAAGTGAAGAAACATGTACGGAATGTTATTGAGACGACATTGACGGAGACAATTACAATGAATTCGTTAAGAAAACGATGAATGTCCATTCGTAATAGGTCCACGATTTAATGCATACATGTACGTCTTTGTTGAATGCCTCGTTACGAACTATTTAATTCACCTGTTACGAATAATAATTGTAGGTTCCTACAATCTTAAAGACGCACAATCCCCGTTTTCCAGAGGGCGTTCAAAATACGTACGCGCTGGCGGACGGTGCTAGCTGCCTATTGACACCAACAGAATACGGCTCCTACGCAGACGGCATGTTTCGAATGCCCGAACAATGCCGATTATCGCATACATGTGCCGAAGTAATACCTATCGCAGTTCGGCTCTAAGATTCGGCTGCTGTTTCCACCCACTTTTGTGACGTCACGATCGGCAACGATCAGCTGGCGTGGCAAAGGCAGGCCGTACTACATCTGTATGCAAATTAGAAGTCGATCTTCGGAAGCAAGATGGCGATGACTAGAGCAGCGATAACAACACTGGATGGATTGTGCGCCTTTAATAGTCGGAATGCAAATTACATGCATTAGGCCTAGGCAACGTAATCTTTGCAGTTTGACATCTGAATATTTAAGTGGTAGCATCAGGGTTCTCTGGAAGGGGGAGGGGCACATCCTTCCTAACATGCCCATTGTCGATCTTCTCCCCCGCCTAAAAAAAAAAATCGGAGTGGGGGCCACCGGGGCATGTGCCCATGCCGGTGCATCTTTGTCCTGTATTGAGGAACCTGAAGAATACAGTCTAACCTATCTACGGGGTCACCTGTCTATAGTAATGTTTTTTGTCTCCCATTGTGTTGTAAAACCTGTCTAGAGAGGCCACCATATAGCGTACAGTTGCCGCTTTCTCAGTTTCAATTGGTTGCCTCAATAGGTTAAAGGTATAGACAAGTTTTGGAAACGCCCCCTCTCAAAAAATGAAATGGAAGCTCTTATTACCAATCATGTGAAAAAAGATGTTTTGCCTAATACGTGGTGATATAAATCTTGCCGGGAAACCGCCTACTAATTAATATACATGTATTTGGTAAATCATTATATATATCCGGACTGGATAGCCGGACTGGATAGATTTCGCGTAGTCACACATACATCTTTATGTGTACAGTGCTTGTAATTACCAAGACTGGGCCAAATTTCTTATAATTGTGTTGATTCCAAGACCTTGCAGTACACACCAATACTTATAATGCTAGATGATCAACTTTTTCTGATCGATTCAACAACGTTTCTTTCACAATGCAATCGCATGTCCAGAACTGGTCTATACCTTTAACCGGTAATAGATTGGCATAATTTCGAAAAAGGTCCATTAACTCATAGCCTGCCATAAGGCTGCATGCACGCTATCGTTATAGCGCTTTGTACATGTATGCGAGATAGCTATCGCTTGAGTGCCATGTGCGTGCAATGCAGCATTCGTAATAGCAGTTATTGTTCATGCTCATTGGACTGTGCTGTGTATTTTGCACTGGCTATTCATAGAACCATCGCGTTAATCAGATTATCTCCAAAACAACCTGGCACGGGGGATTTGGGGCTTGGCACAATGGGGATTAGCCCTGTGGCATGTTAAGAGTTAATGTCAGAGACTTACTTGCTATACTACCGACAGAGAGTAAAAGTCCAAGGGCGATTCCAAAGTCAGTGGAATCCATCTGGAGATCTCTGGAAACATCTTGGAATAGTACACCCATGGCCTTGACAAGACCAACCTTAGCCATGCAATCCATGAACAGTACCAGAAACACCGGGAAACAAGGGGATCCCAGGAATTTGCTAGGACTCTTCATTGCACTGGTTATGCGGTTGGCTTCCGTTGATATTCAAGTAGACCTACTTCACAGCACTAGGACCAGGACTGTATAGATGCCTTGATGTATCTAAATAGGTCTTCTTCTTTTTAAACCACCAAATGACCAGTTTTGAGTTCGCGCATGTCCCTTAATGACCCCTAAATGTCAACAGATATTTCAAACGTCGAGTTAAAGGGTCAACTCTATTATCTTAGAGTGACATCACTCCCGATATGCACTCCAGTTAAAATTCCATGAGGAGTATCTTGGAGAATCACTTGCCAAGTATACCACGTACTAGTACTAGGTAGTCCACGAATAGAATTGATTTCCTCGAAAGGGTAATTCTATATATGTATCATGGAATGCAACGCTGGTGCACACATGAAGAACCGTATCTCCTTAGGTGCCAGAGTTTTGACGAGTATGCCTTGGGGCCTTTCACAGTGTTTCTACGAAAACTTGTCTAGACGAACACTTTATTCAATGAAAATCACTGAATCCCTTTTTAGGGTTTCATTTCGTGCAGCCATCCATGGCTAAGCTAAGGCGCACAAGGGGCCCGTTGCATAATACTGAGTCATCACCAAAAAGTCGGACAATTATGATGGGTTCTAAGACGTAGGCTATGTATGTTCCGGCGACATACGCTCCGCGGTTAATTATTCCTCCAGTAACTAAAGTCCTAACTTCAACCCTTGTCTCTGATTAAACACTATACTCAACCTTAAAGGCATCGTTTATGCCCGCGTCACACTGTCCCGAAGTTGACATAAGATGGACACACGATGAAGGAAATTTGAACCTCGCACGAAGATGGCCCCGAACTTGGTCAAAAGCCAACCAACAGCCGAAGCAAGTACGATGCCTACAGAAGGTCACACGATGTTACCCGAACCACACACGAAGGCAACACGAAGATGTGAATTTGTAATAAGAAGTGTACCCGCAGGTCACTTGAAGGCCACGCGATGGCTACACGACGTCGTATAAAGAGTACGATGCGTTCCAACTAGGTCACGAAGGCGTTACGTGACCTCCCGATGATATCATACAAGATAATTGTATAAACCCTCGACCGACGGTGGAAAATTCAGTTGCTGATCGGAGGTTAATGATGCTCAGAGAAGGGGCGTCGGAGCGACTTTCAAAGTGGGGGACGGATCCAACAAAAAAGGGCACTTTCTGGACAAAAAGGGGTACTTCCCTGCAAGACGAAAATCCAATTGAAACCAATTGAACACCAATTGAAATTTCAATTGGTTTCAATTGGTTTCAATTGGTTCCAATTGGTCTCAATAGGTTTTAACAGGTTTCAATGGGACTTCAGATGTTTTCAATTGGTCCAGATTGGCCCCATTGGACAAATTGGCCCCATTGGCCTAGGCCCCATTAGACTTTAATGGGTCCCCAATTGGTTTCAATTGGTCCGGATTGGCCCCATTGGACAAATTGGTCCCATTGGCCTAGGCCCCATTAGACTTAAATGGGTCCCCAATTGGTTTCAATTGGTCCGGATTGGCCCCATTGGACAAATTGGACCCATTGGCCCCATTGGCCTAGGCCCCATTAGACTTTAATGGGTCCCCAATTGGTTTCAATTGGACCAATTGGCCTTAATTTGGACTTCAATTGGTCCCATTGAAACCCATTGAAACCAACAAATCTAGGCATCTCATGAATATTCATTATCACTTTACACGTGTCACATTAAAATAAATTTATCATGATTTGTTAAGCAAATTATGACAATGCACATCAATTTTGTGATTTCTTTATTCCTTCAGCAATTATTAACCAATAGATTATTTTGTCTGATCATGTTACAATTACATTTTAGCAATAGATATCTTGATTATATGATTACTAACCAAGAAACAATATACATATTTAGTATATATATTTGTACGAGCCAATGTCACTGTAAATGTAACTCTTGAATTCACTTCAAATGATCTTTGTGATGAAGTTAATGCAAATGAGATTGGAATATACCTAATTGGTGGACAGTTGCCAATATCGATTATGAAGTATCAATAATTTATCACTGGTTCTTCTAACTGGATCGATTTACCAATTGAATCCCCATTGAATGCCCCTATTGAATCCCAATTCAATACCAATTGGCAATTTGGAGTACATGGAAAGTGAAACAATGGGTAACCATTGAAACCAATTGGCAATTGGTCCCCATTGGTTTCAATGGGGACCAATTGCCATTTGGTTTCAATTGTTTCACTTTCCACTTACTCCAAATTGGATTCAATGGGGACATTCAATGGGGATTCAATTGGATTTTCGTCTTGGGTTATGAGAATGATAGCGAATCCCCTCTCTTCACAGAACAGAAGTCATATCCAAGCCACTCTACTTCAAACTTCGCTCATCTTCAGCTACCTGCCCCATCCTGTTTGGCCAGCCGAAGATACACAACAGTGGCGGATCCTTGAGAAAAAAATCATGTAAAATCACGTGATTTTTACCTTTTTGGGGGGTTGGGCCCCCCCCCCCCCCTGGCGCTCAAGGGGGACCAAAAAAAAAAAAAAAATGTGCTCACTACCCCCCCCCCCCCCCCACCCCACTGAGCGACTTTTCGGTCGGCGCGATTTTCAAATTTTCGGGAGCAAAAAAAAAAAAAAAAAAAAATTGTGCTCACTACCCCCCCACTGAGCGACTTTTCGGCCGGCGCGATTTTCCAATTTTCGGGAGCAAACAAAAATGAAGAAAGTTGGGCCCCCTCCCCTAAGAAATCCTGGATCCGCGCCTGATACACAAACCTACCATTCCACTTCGCCCCATCATTTCAACCCGAGAATCGCCTTGCTATGACACAGCCAAACACCTGACATCGATTCACCAACCACTCGTAGGACAATTACAGCACCACATCAATAACTCCAAGCATTTCGTCGACATCCTCTCCAAGACCACCAAACACGATACAGACATGATGGTCAGTTTCGATGTTGAATCTCTCTTCACCAATGTTCCTGTCACCGAATCCTGCCGAATCGTCAAAGAACGCCTCGAAACTGACGACACACTTCCCCGACAGAACTCCCCTGACACCAGATGAAATTTATGACCTCATGTACTTCTGCCTCAACTCAACTTCCTTCAAATGGCGAGACAATTACTACCAGCAACTTCAAGGCGCAGCCATGGGATCGCCTCTTTCACCGGTTATAGCCAACATCTTCATGGAGCACTTCGAAACAACGGCACTCCAGACTCTCTCACAACGCCCTTCTCTCTGGCTCCGATATCTGAATGTGGTAGTAAAATCAGCGTGTTGAAAGGCAATATTACGAAATTCGAGGAGGAAAAGTCTCAACTCTGACCGTTAATGTATCAATGTAGTAATACCATAGAAATATATACTACTAACACTATCTCTATGAGTGATACTGATAAAAACAAAGCTCCAGTGTATCTCAACTCTCTCATCGGTACCCTACCAATCTGCTCGTCCTGGCCTTCGCTCTTGTACTGACATGATGACATCGGCCGTTCCTGGAAAATACACCACAGCTGGCGACAATACTTTCCAGGCATTTACTCTTCGAATCTGGAATGAGCTTCCACGTTTGAATCGTTTATCACCAATCGTTTATCACTGGATATCTACCAAAAATGTCTCAAAACTCTCCTCTTTGACCATGATCATCGATAGATTCTTTGATAGTTTTTATGTAAAGCGCTGCAAACAGTTTGTAAGAGCGCTTGATACAGCAATGACTTTATTATATTGTATTGAATTGTAATGAAGAATCAAGTCACAAACACAACAATACCAACTCCTGCTATTGTCTTTATCGCTAACATTGTTCATCATATTCCAATCTGGTGTTGATTCATACATTCCCGTTGTAAAACCCTTGACTTGAGAGAGTTGAGATACACTGGAGCTTTGTTTTTATCAGTATTACTACATTGATACATTAACGGGCAATACAACCTTTGTAAAAATGTCATTTGTATGAAAACACAATTTAGAGAAACACAATGAGTACAGTTTGAATTAATCTGACCGATATAATAAGAGAGCTCTGAATACTTGAAGTATAAAATCAGTAAATCTATCCGAATCTCAAATTGGCAATTTGTTTACTGGATTGTGACGTATGAGGACATCTTTCCCATTTTTAATGTACAAAAATGTCATAAAATCTGTTTTTCTCATAAGTATCTTCTCCCTTGGGCATTACATAAGACATTTTATGGATAGCGTATTATTTACCATAGTTTCTCTGAAAAAGAGGGACCCTCATGAGTAATAATACGAAAAAAATAATTTAGTTCCTTTGTGTACTATTGAAAGGTTTAGTGATTATAATTACATTCAAAAATATATATCTTATTTCCTTTTTTATCTGATTTCATTGAAAATCCCACCGTACGTTCTGCTTCTCTGATTTATTCAAGAGGTTTGCCATTTAATAATGATTTTGTTTAATGTTAGCGGTTCATCAGCTGTCAAGCCATCATATTTTCAATTAAGTATTTATGACAGCAAATATATGTTCAACCTGCAAGGTCACTGACAGGTGGTTATCTCATCAAATCGGCTCTCAATTAACATTAGAAAAAGGGGATCATGGGGGACCATCAGGCACCGATTACGCATTGTTTGCTATATAGAGGGCGTAAGTAGCTGTATGTAGTGCAGTGAGGATTTAATTGAAATTGTCCGTGGATTATTTGCATCTTGCCACTTTTCCCTGCATTTGTGTTGGATGACATATAAACAGCTTTCAACTATTACTAATTTTTGCACTTTAATAAAGTTACAATGCACATGAACGAATTAAGTTTATTTAGATTGGCGGTATTTATTTCATCAATATATGGATTCAATATACATCTTAGAATTAAAATGAAAAAAAAAAAATAACTGAGGTTTGAAGGGAAACGATTACAATAAATGATCTCCATCCAAAATTGTTATGAAGATAATAATAATAGTGGGTTCTTGTAAAGCGCTAATGTCTGTTAAACTTGACACTCCTGACAATGACAATGACAATCTGCTGATACCCAATCAAAAGCAAGGATTTCAGTAGCCAATAACACAAACTGTTATTTAATTGTCACTGATGACAAGTTTTGTGAAATGGAGACCTGGTGCTCCACAAGTATTACCTCCACTTTAGCATGGCCGTCATTATGGTGCTCTAGCATTTCAAGGAATTAATTCATGCCAGGTACCCATTTACCTCACTTTATTTGAGAGTGGCAAACGTAGATATATCCATGTCTTGCCAAAGGACATTAGTTTTACTGCAGGACTCGATCCCGAACAATCTGTTCATTAGTCTGGCGAAGTATCCACTAGACCCAACACCTCTGCAACATACTACATTAAAGATAAAGACCAGTTATGGTCATGCGATTGCATTGTAAAAGAAACGTTGTGGAATCGATCAGAAAAGGTTGATCATCTAGCATATAAATATTGGTGTGTACTGCAAGGTTCTGGAATCATCAAAATGATAAGAAATTTGGCCCAGTCTTTGTAAAGTTACAAGCACTGTACACAGAAAGATGTATATGGGACAACGCACACGTGCATGACACGTGCGTTATCTCTCACAGGCCAATAGATAAACTAATTTACCAAAATATATCAATTAGTAGGCGGTTTCCGGGCAATTTTTTTATCATCATTTATTAGTCAAAACATATTCTTTCACATGATTGGTAATAAGAGCTTCCATTTCATTTTTTTGAAATTGGGGCGTTTCCAATACTGGTCTTTACCTTTAACCCTCTTTAGAATGATACATCCTCAGGCATCACAAGTAAAATTCAGTTATTACAAAGTTTGTCTTATTAACAATCAACATAGACGATTGCAAAATGAGCTAAATGATAAAGCGAATATATACTGTTAATATGCCATGCTCCCACCTTTACATACTGTACAAAAAATATTGCAAATAAAATGCTGCAAAATCAATCAAGGAATATAATACTAGTACTGTATACATGTATATGTCAGTCAGCCTCTATACAAAACAATAAAAATGAAACAGTGCTAATCAAACAGTCATCTTGTGTCCAATTGTTTTGTATTCAAGCCAACTATTGTTGTTGAATATTTATATATTGATTATCTTGTATTCAGTACATTTGTGTGAACTAAACGTAACTTTATGTGTCCCGTGAAAAAGACACCTTTATTTTGAAAACAAGACATGACTCTAATGATAGAACTATTTACCATTTAGTGATGGAGATTTAAACATGTTTGTTCATACATTAAAAAAATGCCATTCTGAGTCAATTTTACCAGACTATCAATACAAGAAGATTTTACTAACTAAAGGCAACTTAACGAAATGTAATCCATCTTATAAAGAGTTGTGATAGATTCAAAATCAATTGCTAGTTAGCAGTATCCTATCTCTTATGAACATAATTGCGGTAGATATCAATCGCAAGTAAGTTGCGATTAACATCAACTGCTTATAGGACAGGTCCCAGACATGTCCTTCATGCCATTATATTTCTCTAAGCTACGTAACATATTCATCACATTTTTAAACTGCAATCCCATGAGAAAAGACCAATTTACCATTATCCCACTGGTGGAGCCGTACAGTAGAATGACATTATCTTTATTTCCACCAGCATTTATTGTTGTTTCTCAAGATTTGGTACAATAACCATTTCATGTATAACTAAGCAACAGCATTTTAAAACAAGATGTTGTTATCTTGCATACCAAACAAAAATCTGAACATAAATATATAAATTTTTCATAATGTAAAACAAGTAGGAAAGGAACACCAGGGTGAATAGGAACAACATTTGATATTTGTTAATAATAATTTGTTATCCCCCAATACAAGAGTAGACATTTTACCGTTAAATTTGTCCCCGTTGTGTTTCATGTGACCCGAGTATTCATTTATTTGTGACGAGCTTTACTGAAATAATTAAACATCATGTCAACTTGTTCATGAGTAAAGGAAATGGAAAGAATCTGAACGATTCCAAAGAATAAATATTGTCTTAATAAACTTACACTGTATTAACCCCAGTGTTCCTACCCACCCTGTGTTTAATATTGCATGACAAAAGATGGACAGAACAAAATATACAAATAATACAAAATAGCCTTACAGAGCACAAACATTTGCAGAATCAATTCCAATGCCTACAGTGTCCAGTAATATGCATGGACACTACATGGAAAGTACTATTATTGTAACACATTGGCAATGCTGTATGTGGTGATAACAATTAGGATAACACATTTGAGATTTCAACTTTGTTATCTCAAAACAGAATATATATCTGGAGGATCTTCGGTTAGCAAGTTAATCAGGGTAACAAGACTGTGACTCCTTTTTTTGGGTCCCGAAAATTTGGCCGACCAATAGAATATTAAGACAAATAACTACCGTTGGTGAAGGTGATAGGACAAACTATCACTTCAGAGGCGATCTGGATGTAGCTACCTTTCCGAAAGATAGCTACATCCAGATCGCCTCGGAAGTGACAGTTTGCCATCGCCTGAAACCAAAAGGCGATTATTTGCTTTATTTTCCACATCGGAAAAATTTCACTTCTTTCGTCATTTTAGAGCAACAACTCATCAATTAACACTAGCAAACGGTGTACGATACGTACAGTGCATGCAGTATGTTGGTGTGACCATATAGTTTGCGCGTGACCAAAATTCGCGCGTGACCAAAGTGCGCGTACTAACACTAAAAGCACTTAAAGAGGAGAACAATACGCAGCGTATACAATTAAAGTGCGTTGCACTGTGTAGATAGTAGTACTATCTACACAGTGTAACAAACTTTTTGCTTCTCCCAGCAATGATGGGCGAACTATCTTTCATCACGTGATTTACTTTCGACCAATCGTAGAGCAAGATTCTTAGTATGTGGAATATAAATACTATTATCTAGATCTATTAGGAATAAATCATTGTCAAAATCATTCCATAAATTGAGGGAAAAATAATTATTCCACCATTATGACCAACAGTGTATATTAATTCGGCAAATGGCACTACATAAAGGTAATTTACTACCGCAGTTTAAAACCCACTATAATGAGAAAAATACTGGATAATTTTGTATATGGAATTTAAAGGTGGCAGTATTAATTTAAAGAAGAGGCTATTCATGGCCACTGTTGATCATTTTTTAGTGTTATTCGAAATTATAAGCACATTATGTTGACCTTTTGACCTTTTAGTAACTATTCATCTGTGATAGTTTTTAAGAGGCTCTTTTTCCAAGACTTAATAAATTGTCACTTAAAATGAATATCTTTCTACTTTATTTGAATAATTACTGCGTTTAGCATTTAATAAAATAAATATTTAATAAAAGGATCATGCGACAAATAACCCGGCAAATAACCATTGTGATCCAAATTGATGCAAATATTCTGTTTTAATAAGCACTGCTATTCACCAGAATCTTCTTTGTAAAAGCAACTTCTACGAATATCAGCCATGCTAACTGAGTTGAGACGTTCCATTCAATTTAAATTACTCTTCAAGAATACACTTCTCCTAATCTGAAAGTGATACTTCAGCACAGTGGCAGATTGCATGGCTGAGATTTGTAAAAGTCATTTTTTACAAAGAAGATTCTGGTGAAAAGCATTGCTTATTAAAACAGAATATTTGCATCAATTTGGATCACAATGGTTATTTGCCGGGTTATTTGTCGCATGATCCTTTTATTAAATAACCTTGTTTTCTGTTTGTTTGCATGGAGAGAATAAGCTTTGTCACGTTAAGAAATCATGAAGATCAGTTGTATTATGCGTAGATACATATGAATACAGAACAAAATGTTGATTATCAGAATGTCATTTTGAAATACCACTATAAAAATATCCGATCTTACCACATTGTCTTTAGCCGTTATCAGTATTAGTATCAGCAAATATAAAGTTATTATTCTTTATTCAGTTCAGTATAATGCTTTTCCTCAAAAAAAGTTCCGCTATTTTGTTATGGTTGAGACGTTAAAAAATGGTTTCAAATGTACATTACACAAACCATTAACCATTGCATAATGATGTTTTTTTTTCCTCTCTCTCTATAATCATGCATTATAAAGTACATAAAAAGCAGCAACACAAAACTTAAGGTTATCTGAGATAAGTGAAAATTGGAGTTAAACAGAAAGTCATGTAAAAATGGCGCTTCGATCCCTCCCCCCCCCCCCACACACACCGGATGAGTCGGCGCAAAATTCCTCCCCCGCCCCCCAAAAAAAGGAAAAAAAATGGACCCCCAAAACATATATATGTGCTCTTACTCCCCCCCCCCCCCCCCCCCCGCTGATTCGCCGTTTGCCGGCTGGCTGATTCGCAGCTAAATATTTTCTCAAGATTTGCTCCCCCCTCCTGCCCTCTGCTGGATCCGCCCCTGAAACACAGTACCATCAAAGATGGTTCCATATGTCAGCCCGCCCAATGTCAGCTCGCCCCCTCCACTTTTTCACGAACCCCAACAGTGCCCCCTTTAACTTTGTAAGAAGTGCCCCTTTTTACATGGAAAAAGTGCCCCTTTAACTTTGAAAAGTGCCCCTATTCCATTAACCAAAAAATGCCCCCTCCCCCTTTTTACCTTTGGGTTTAATATTTACAATTGCATCAGTTTACACTCGATTTCAACCGTGACAACGATCATTGAATATTGTAAACTCGCATATGCTCCAATATGTTCATTTGAACCAAATATCCATGACCCCATACCAACACTTTGTAATTCCTTCAATACTAGAGTTAACATTTTTCAATAGACGATTAAGTTTGAAGCGCACTCCTGGTCAAAAATGGTAAAATAATCTATCTGGATAAAAAGAAGTAATCCTCCAATGAGGACGCTTGCTATACATTGACAGGGTTACTAAACAAAAAAAAAACACACAGCCAGGCAGAAATAATCTTTTTAGATTGGTCAGCCTTAAAATCCAACAACAACAACAAGCTCACTTCATTGACAAGAGACGATTGCTATCCATTGACAGGGTTACCTTTTTTCGCTCTAGTGATCTCGAGGCAGCAGATTGCAAGAACTCGAGTAAATAATAAATAAAAAGTCCATGGAAGTGGTTATTAGAAGCCTAAACTACACTCTCTGTAATTTTACACAACAAAAGGTTGTTTTACATTACTAGATCACACCACATTACTAGATCACACCACATTACATTACTAGATCACACTGTCAGACACTATTAGAAGCTTAAACTACACTCTCTGTAATTTTACACAACGAAAGGTTATATTGGGAACCACTTTTATCTTTACGGATTGGTGCAGGGGAAGAGCCTTTGCCTGGAGTGTAGGGAGCGGAGACCCAGGAATTTAATATTAAAAAAAATAATCAATCAATTAATTCCCTTCTTGAAAGTCACGTGGCTCCTTTCATCTCATTCTAGAAATAACTTCTCTTTCTCTCTTAAAGGTACTATGTCCCATTTGCAGGCCAAATAAAAAATGAAAAGGTTAAATTCCAACGGCATTTGAAAGATAATACTAATTCAGAACTTCCCTCAAAACGAAAGGGCTAGCAAATGGCCTTTAGTGGGAGTATAACGACCATTAGTTGTCGAATCAACTCAAGTGATTGCAATCACCTAAGTAATAGTCTGATTTCCAGACCTTTTTACCAAATGGTCGTACGTTTTGTGCTGCACGAAGATTCAATCAGTTTAATTTTGGCCTTTACAAGTAGTGGATTATTGATGTTCGTGTACTTGCTACATTTCAGTCAGTCAGTCACTCAATTTGTAATTTGAATACTATGATGCTGAAAATGTTTAAATTTCACAGATAGGACACACATGACATATTCATAATTCCTGCAAAGTCCTACTGAATATTATGTTGGTTGCAAAAGGGACATAGTATCGTTAAGTCTATATATATTTCATGTTTCTTTTTCACTATTCATGTAGGTGTGTAAGCGCTATGGTACTTTGTGTTCATAGCGCTCCTTAATGGTCGATATTATTATTATTATCAAATAAATCAATTCAATTTTTCAATCTAATCTAATCCATTTTCATATAAAACATACATAATTATAACATTGATTTTTACAGATAAGTAAAGAGCATACAAATAACATAACGAAAGATAAACATAAAATACATATACGAATGGAGAACCAGCAAGAAAGAACAATTAAGTATCATGTGGTGCTGGTCCCTTGCGACATAATAAAGAATTTTTACCTATAACACTTAACACCTTACACCTAACACATATAACACCTAAAATCTAACAACTAATTGCACATATATATAAAACGAATAAAATACTATTCACAAAAACGTAATTGTTTGTATCTCTTTTTAAATGTATGCAGGTTTAAAACGTGAACTTATTTTGTGACAGTCTTTCCTTCGTGTGAATTTCCTTTCAGCTCGCACGAGGAGGTTTCTTGTCTCTTTACTATTCTGACGGGTAACATGAGGAAAAAGGTGAAGACATCGACCATGGCAAGGAGCTTGAATGAGGCGTCATATGAAGAAAACGTGTCAGCCGTTAATCCTGTATTGGAGACACATATAATAGGGACTTTTAGATTCTGCACGAGAACGTGACTGCCCTTTTAAGGCAATGTGACGTCCTGTTAAGGCACTGGCAGTGACGTCACATTGCCTTAAAAGGGCAGTCCGCGTTCTCGTCGTGCAGAATCTAAGAGTCCCTACTATGGGGATCGGAGAGGGTTGTGAATTATTACAGAGACGATATACTCGTGTTTCTCATCAAAATATAACTTTAAGCATTTTTCTTCTTCAAGATTCAATCTTTAATTTCCATATGTATTATACGGGAGAGTGTTTTTCCCTTGATGTTAATACATGAAACACAAACAAATAAAACAGTACAAACTTAACGTCCAAAATGAGACGCCAACTCGCCAAAGGAGGTCGAAGACGTGCAGAGTCCTCTTTCATGATATATTTTGGATAACATAATATACAGTGTATTTAGACTCATTTTTCATGGCGCGAATGAGATGTTTCTTCGACCAATTTTGACAAATTTTGGTTTAAAATGAATGGAAGGGATTGGTCATGACAACGTTACCATAGAGGACCTTCTTCATATCCTTACTGACCTCAATTTCCAAATTTTAGACTATTTTGTTTTAATTTTTCTCCCATTTTTCTCGAACTATTTAAAGTCACATTGTGTTTCCCTATGTAAGCCAACATTCTGTAACGGTTTACTCAAAGGCACCGGGGGGAGGGGGTCGGCGTTACTAAATGGATGAAATGTTAATACTATCTTATTTTGTCCGCCTTTCTCCCCCCCCCCCCCCACCCCGCCCCCATCTCTCTCTCTCTCTCTCTCTTTCCCTTTCTCCTTTTCCCCTCCCTTTTGTCGAAATTTGGTGGGGGTGGAGGGTAGGGAGGGTTATTGGCACCGGCCGTGAGGTATAGGTAGAGATAAACCGAATCATTATTAGTGAAAGTAAAACAGAATAGGATACCTGCTATGAATCCGCTAAAGTACACTGCTGAACCAGCAACGACTTCCAGGAAAGCCAAAGACATCGCCAGGTGTTCAGCAGAGACCCTTGCCTTGATCACCAAGTGCCCCAGGGTACCTCTTCCTGCAAAACTAACCGATGAACAAAACGATGCTATCAACATGACAATCAGGTTCGGAATATACACATCAGTCACCATGACAACTGTATTCATGATGCTCAAGATTAAAACCATGTCAATGGGACGGATCAGCCTATGGGTGAGAAAACCCACAGAGAATCTTGCAGAGATGCTTCCAACGGCAGCACAGAATGTCAAAAGAATGATGTTATGGCTAGAAAGTCCTCTCTGGAGGGCGTGTGGAACAAGGAATGAGAGCCATCCACTGTACACAAACACCATCGAAGTATGTGATAGGAAGATGAAAAGAGATATTGGGTCCCAATATATCATGGTACTGCGAAACCACTTCAGGAGAATCTGCCTTCCATCGGCTATGCTTCGGGAAAGATTACTGAGAGGTGAGTGTGTCGACTTGTCGAAAGGGATATCAGATTCATTTTCGGACTCTTCAACCAAGGGAGCTAAGAGCATGTCTCGCTCACTGTCTTGCAATCCTAACTCTCCATCTGCCGAACTAATATCCTTCGAGGGCATCTGAATGGTCATCAGGCAAGGGATCTCATGAAACATGAGACCTGCCAGAATCAGAAGAACTCCCCTCCATCCGTAAGCAGTCAGCAGCTCTTCTGCCAAGAAAGGGTAGAGCACCATTCCCAGAGCGTGTCCGCAAGATGCAAGGCTGTAGAAGATGTTGAAGTTGTCACCTGCAAGTCGACTCAATGCCACAAGGCAAGGAATTCGGACCATGCTGTGCCCCAATCCTGTGACGGGAACAAGCAAAGAGGAATCAAATTCATGCGGGTTCTTCAAGCCTTCCAATAGGGACTTTTAGATTCTGCACGACGAGAACGTGGACTGCCCTTTTAAGGCAATGTGACGTCACTGTCAGTGCCTTAATAGGACGTCACATTGTCTTAAAAGGGCAGTCCATGTTCACCTCGTGCAGAATCTAAAAGTCCCTAATCTTCATAGACCTACTTCAAACCCTCGGTTTAATTTTGTTTTCAATATGCCATTTTCGTAATTGTAATAAAAATTCAATACATATGCATCTTTTGTATAAAGTGCCTTGTTTCTAGTTCTTTCATTCACCTGTTACGGGTAATAATTGTATTTCAATAGTCATAATGCAAATTGCATACATTGAATATTGTAAGGGCAAGTTGTAATGTTTGTCCAACCTAGCAACAACATATTTGCACGTCTAAACATTCGTAGCTTCCTCCGTAACATGGACAAAATCAACTTATATTTTACTGAGTAATGAAATTCAAAAGTTCATATTCCTGCACTGAATGAAACTTTTTATACGAATCGGTTTTTAACAGTAAACTCAGTATTGGTAATTTTGACCTTCTTCGTAAAGATTAAAAAAACCGGACATGACGGTGGAGTGTCTGTGTTTATTCCTATTTTTGTTTTTAATTTAAAAAAGACAATTATGTTGTATCGAATTCCTAAGAAGTAATAGCGCTTATGATTCAACCGAAATTCTCTATTAACCCAATAATATTTCTTAATTGGTATCGATCATCGAATAGCAAAATAAAAGAAAGTTATCAACATGTACTCTTTGAATGTAATACAATAAAGGAAGTCTGGGGGAAATGTGCAGATAGACTTAGTTTACCAATTCTGAAGAAATTATCCTGGAAAGAAATTCAAATAGGAATAAATGACACCTTTTAAAACAGAGCAATTATTGAACCACATTTTGATTTGGATTAAATATATATTGTTCGTTCTATGTTGGTGTGTGTTTTGTATACTGTTGTACTTGTTATGTGTTTAAATGTTGTGTGTGGCGGGGGGTAGTAGGTGTTTTCTAGCTCTTTCTCTTTTTATATATATAATTTTGTTTGTCTCTAAAGGAAATTTAAGTGGAAAAGAAATAATTTGAGATTTATAATCAAACTGGTCGAGAAAATAGTACAAACTTTATTTTTTATTTTTTATTTTTTGTTGGTGAAAATATAATTTTGTTTATGTGAATATTTTTCATCTGTAAATGTGTAAGTTTTAGTTGGAACCTTGTATGTCAATGTAAAAGCTCATTTTGCAAATTTATTAAGACCTATGTTAAAATTACTTTGTTAGTTTGTATACAATGGTATAAATTATGTGCAACTTTTCTTTATGAGGGAAATGAAACCTATTACAAAAAAAATAATAATAACTTACCAGAAATGGTAAATCCGACTTGTAATAGAGCCTTCGTGGTGGTAAACGATGTAAGAATGATGCAGCACGGGCTCATCACAACACCAAGTAGCATGAAGAGACGGGGATGAGGACATCTGTTATACAGTGCTATGACGATGGGGCCTATAGCATACAAACATGACATGAGGGTTTGTGAGAACACCAGGGTCCTCACTATGAACATGAAGGACAAAGAAAGAGGACAAAATATACAGTTCCTAAGGTAGACAAAGGAACATCCTTCACTGCTATTATGTAAAAATGTGTAGAACAGGTGAATATGCATGTGACACCTGTTATACACATTTTTTACATAATAGCAGTGAAGGGATGTTCCTTTGTCTACCTGAGGAACTGTATATGTTGTCCTCTTTCTTTGTCCGTCATATTCATAGTGTGTTTCATAAAAACTTGTTATCAATAACAAGTTACAATAAACTGTTATAAGCTACTGAAAGCGTGTCATTTGATTTGATTATGGATTGTCCTATCTAACATATTATAGTATTAATGACTGCTTTGAGAGAAATAGTTGTTTTTATACGCTCAAGGGAAGGTTAGAATTGTGCTATTACATATTAAATGTTTTAAGCATGGTTACCGGGAATTTTAGAGGAACAGTTGAAGTTTATGAATGCAATTTCGACCAATCAGATGGCTGGATTACTTAAGTGAGGTATATAATATATAATATATGCAATTCGCATTCTGACTATTGAAATACAAGTATTCTTAACAGGTGAATGAAATACTTTGTATTGAGGCACTCCCCAAAGACGTAAGCATAACACTTGGTTACATTTTGACAATTTGCATATTCTGTGCTCATGCATGACGCCGCTGCCCTTAGATACAACGCACTTAAGATGACAAAGACCTATATCTGCCATTTCCGATTTTCGTATGGTAATTTACACGTTCATTTAATCATGGACCTATAAGGGAGTTTACAGATACAATCTGCGCATGGGCAGATAAAGGTCATTTGTACAAAAATGGTAAAACCCACAGAGATGAATACTGGATATGCGCTCATGAAAGTTATGTAACATTATTCATTTATGCACCAACGGTACATTCTAAGATACGCAGGTGGAATTTATTCTTTTCAAGAGGGCAAACAAAAGGTATTCATGAATCACATCTAGGACTTTGGCAGTTATTATTCTAAGATGCTCAAAGTGGAACTTCTCCATGTGTAAAAGATCTGTGGATATTTGGGGTCATTTGTACCATGTACGTGCTATCTGTAAACTCCCTTATTACGGATGGACATTCAAGGTGATTCTTTCTTTGATCCAATGATAGTCACCGCCTTCTGATTAGTGCATCTTAATGAAAACATTCAGCTGTTTTAACAATAACGACTGCGAAAGCATTTTCGGGCATTGACAAAGGAGCAGTTTCACTCTCTTGAGTTTTGTTTGGATGGTGTGCTCTGTTAGAGTATGTCTTCAATAAAAAACATCCCCAATTGGGAGCAGCAAAGTTGAAAAGCAGACGATTTTGGTGATATGAAATTTATTATTACTGATTAGCACACTTTTGCACGCACCAATGACCTCATAAAACAATTAGTAGGCCATGATCTTTATAAGCCCTGTGCGTTGCAATTCTGGAATATTATGAGGAAATTAGGGAAAACGGGATTTTAAATCACAAACAATCCAAACAAAACCTATCTGGTAATATCAACATGTTTTTCAAAAATAGAACACAGTACACGGAACAACAATTTCCAATTATTAACCAGAACTGCAAATCGATTTCCCATGATTTAAGCGATTTATTATCTTCTGCGCATGTAGATTAACATGTTTAAAATCACTGTCTTGATTCTGTCCCGGCTTATTGGCGGTGACCATCATGAGATCAAAGTGAAGAAACATGTACGGAATGTTATTGAGACGACATTGACGGAGACAATTACAATGAATTCGTTAAGAAAACGATGAATGTCCATTCGTAATAGGTCCACGATTTAATGCATACATGTACGTCTTTGTTGAATGCCTCGTTACGAACTATTTAATTCACCTGTTACGAATAATAATTGTAGGTTCCTACAATCTTAAAGACGCACAATCCCCATTTTCCAGAGGGCGTTCAAAATACGTACGCGCTGGCGGACGGTGCTAGCTGCCTATTGACACCAACAGAATACGGCTCCTACGCAGACGGCATGTTTCGAATGCCCGAACAATGCCGATTATCGCATACATGTGCCGAAGTAATACCTATCGCAGTTCGGCTCTAAGATTCGGCTGCTGTTTCCACCCACTTTTGTGACGTCACGATCGGCAACGATCAGCTGGCGTGGCAAAGGCAGGCCGTACTACATCTGTATGCAAATTAGAAGTCGATCTTCGGAAGCAAGATGGCGATGACTAGAGCAGCGATAACAACACTGGATGGATTGTGCGCCTTTAATAGTCGGAATGCAAATTACATGCATTAGGCCTAGGCAACGTAATCTTTGCAGTTTGACATCTGAATATTTAAGTGGTAGCATCAGGGTTCTCTGGAAGGGGGAGGGGCACATCCTAACATGCCCATTGTCGATCTTCTCCCCCGCCTAAAAAAAAAAATCGGAGTGGGGGCCACCGGGGCATGTGCCCATGCCGGTGCATCTTTGTCCTGTATTGAGGAACCTGAAGAATACAGTCTAACCTATCTACGGGGTCACCTGTCTATAGTAATGTTTTTTGTCTCCCATTGTGTTGTAAATCTGTCTAGAGAGGCCACCATATAGCGTACAGTTGCCGCTTTCTCAGTTTCAATTGGTTGCCTCAATAGGTTAAAGGTATAGACAAGTTTTGGAAACGCCCCCTCTCAAAAAATGAAATGGAAGCTCTTATTACCAATCATGTGAAAAAAGATGTTTTGCCTAATACGTGGTGATATAAATCTTGCCGGGAAACCGCCTACTAATTAATATACATGTATTTGGTAAATCATTATATATATCCGGACTGGATAGCCGGACTGGATAGATATCGCGTAGTCACACATACATCTTTATGTGTACAGTGCTTGTAATTACCAAGACTGGGCCAAATTTCTTATAATTGTGTTGATTCCAAGACCTTGCAGTACACACCAATACTTATAATGCTAGATGATCAACTTTTTCTGATCGATTCAACAACGTTTCTTTCACAATGCAATCGCATGTCCAGAACTGGTCTATACCTTTAACCGGTAATAGATTGGCATAATTTCGAAAATGGTCCATTAAACTCATAGCCTGCCATAAGGCTGCATGCACGCTATCGTTATAGCGCTTTGTACATGTATGCGAGAGAGCTATCGCTTGAGTGCCATGCATGTGCGTGCAATGCAGCATTCGTAATAGCAGTTATTGTTCATGCTCATTGGACTGTGCTGTGTATTTTGCACTGGCTATTCATAGAACCATCGCGTTAATCAGATTATCTCCAAAACAACCTGGCACGGGGGATTTGGGGTTTGGCACGATGGGGATTAGCCCTGTGGCATGTTAAGAGTTAATGTCAGAGACTTACTTGCTATACTACCGACGGAGAGTAAAAGTCCAAGGGCGATTCCAAAGTCAGTGGAATCCATCTGGAGATCTCTGGAAACATCTTGGAATAGTACACCCATGGCCTTGACAAGACCAACCTTAGCCATGCAATCCATGAACAGTACCAGAAACACCGGGAAACAAGGGGATCCCAGGAATTTGCTAGGACTCTTCATTGCACTGGTTATGCGGTTGGCTTCCGTTGATATTCAAGTAGACCTACTTCACAGCACTAGGACCAGGACTGTATAGATGCCTTGATGTATCTAAATAGGTCTTCTTCTTTTTAAACCACCAAATGACCAGTTTTGAGTTCGCGCATGTCCCTTAATGACCCCTAAATGTCAACAGATAATTCAAAGGTCGAGTTAAAGGGTCAACTCTATTATCTTAGAGTGACATCACTCCCGATATGCACTCCAGTTAAAATTCCATGAGGAGTATCTTGGAGAATCACTTGCCAAGTATACCACGTACTAGTACTAGGTAGTCGACGAATAGAATTGATTTCCTTGAAAGGGTAATTCTATATATGTATCATGGAATGCAACGCTGGTGCACTCATGAAGAACCGTATCTCCTTAGGTGCCAGAGTTTTGACGAGTATGCCTTGGGGCCTTTCACAGTGTTTCTACGAAAACTTGTCTAGACGAACACTTTATTCAATGAAAATCACTGAATCCCTTTTTAGGGTTTCATTTCGTGCAGCCATCCATGGCTAAGCTAAGGCGCACAAGGGGCCCGTTGCATAATACTGAGTCATCACCAAAAAGTCGGACAATTATGATGGGTTCTAAGACGTAGGCTATGTATGTTCCGGCGACATACGCTCCGCGGTTAATTATTCCTCCAGTAACTAAAGTCCTAACTTCAACCCTTGTCTCTGATTAAACACTATACTCAACCTTAAAGGCATCGTTTATGCCCGCGTCACACTGTCCCGAAGTTGACATAAGATGGACACACGATGAAGGAAATTTGAACCTCGCACGAAGATGGCCCCGAACTTGATCAAAAGCCAACCAACAGCCGAAGCAAGTACGATGCCTACAGAAGGTCACACGATGTTACCCGAACCACACACGAAGGCAACACGAAGATGTGAATTTGTAAAAAGAAGTGTACCCGCAGGTCACTTGAAGGCCACGCGATGGCTACACGACGTCGTATAAAGAGTACGATGCGTTCCAACTAGGTCACGAAGGCGTTACGTGACCTCCCGATGATATCATACAAGATAATTGTATAAACCCTCGACCGACGGTGGAAAATTCAGTTGCTGATCGGAGGTTAATGATTCTCAGAGAAGGGGC
The DNA here is from genome assembly GCA_035222895.1 of Strongylocentrotus droebachiensis. Classification (NCBI taxonomy): domain Eukaryota; kingdom Metazoa; phylum Echinodermata; class Echinoidea; order Camarodonta; family Strongylocentrotidae; genus Strongylocentrotus; species Strongylocentrotus droebachiensis. The sequence goes on along the minus strand of JAVYIG010000037.1, from coordinate 285,867 downwards.
GTCGGAGCGACTTTCAAAGTGGGGGACGGATCCAACAAAAAAGGGCACTTTCTGGACAAAAAGGGGTACTTATGAGAATGATAGCGAATCCCCTCTCTTCACAGAACAGAAGTCATATCCAAGCCACTCTACTTCAAACTTCGCTCATCTTCAGCTACCTGCCCCATCCTGTTTGGCCAGCCGAAGATACACAACAGTGGCGGATCCAGGGGGGGGGGGGCCCGGCCCCCCCCCCCCTTGAGAAAAAAATCATGTAAAATCACGTGATTTTTACCTTTTTGGGGGGTTGGGCCCCCCCCCCCCCCCCTGGCGCTCAAGGGGGACCCAAAAAAAAAAAAAAAATGTGCTCACTACCCCCCTCCCCCCCCCCCCCCCCCCCACTGAGCGACTTTTCGGTCGGCGCGATTTTCAATTTTCGGGAGCAAAAAAAAATGAAGAAAGTTGGGCCCCCTCCCCTAAGAAATCCTGGATCCGCGCCTGATACACAAACCTACCATTCCACTTCGCCCCATCATTTCAACCCGAGAATCGCCTTGCTATGACACAGCCAAACACCTGACATCGATTCACCAACCACTCGTAGGACAATTACAGCACCACATCAATAACTCCAAGCATTTCGTCGACATCCTCTCCAAGACCACCAAACACGATACAGACATTATGGTCAGTTTCGATGTTGAATCTCTCTTCACCAATGTTCCTGTCACCGAATCCTGCCGAATCGTCAAAGAACGCCTCGAAACTGACAACACACTTCCCCGACAGAACTCCCCTGACACCAGATGAAATTTATGACCTCATGTACTTCTGCCTCAACTCAACTTCCTTCAAATGGCGAGACAATTACTACCAGCAACTTCAAGGCGCAGCCATGGGATCGCCTCTTTCACCGGTTATAGCCAACATCTTCATGGAGCACTTCGAAACAACGGCACTCCAGACTCTCTCACAACGCCCTTCTCTCTGGCTCCGATATCTGAATGTGGTAGTAAAATCAGCGTGTTGAAAGGCAATATTACGAAATTCGAGGAGGAAAAGTCTCAACTCTGACCGTTAATGTATCAATGTAGTAATACCATAGAAATATATACTACTAACACTATCTCTATGAGTAATACTGATAAAAACAAAGCTCCAGTGTATCTCAACTCTCTCATCGGTACCCTACCAATCTGCTCGTCCTGGCCTTCGCTCTTGTACTGACATGATGACATCGGCCGTTCCTGGAAAATACACCACAGCTGGCGACAATACTTTCCAGGCATTTACTCTTCGAATCTGGAATGAGCTTCCACGTTTGAATCGTTTATCACCTCCGCTGGATATCTACCAAAAATGTCTCAAAACTCTCCTCTTTGACCATGATCATCGATAGATTCTTTGATAGTTTTTATGTAAAGCGCTGCAAACAGTTTGTAAGAGCGCTTGATACAGCAATGACTTTATTATATTGTATTGAATTGTAATGAAGAATCAAGTCACAAACACAACAATACCAACTCCTGCTATTGTCTTTATCGCTAACATTGTTCATCATATTCCAATCTGGTGTTGATTCATACATTCCCGTTGTAAAACCCTTGACTTGAGAGAGTTGAGATACACTGGAGCTTTGTTTTTATCAGTATTACTACATTGATACATTAACGGGCAATACAACCTTTGTAAAAATGTCATTTGTATGAAAGAAACAATTTAGAGAAACACAATGAGTACAGTTTGAATTAATCTGACCGATATAATAAGAGAGCTCTGAATACTTGAAGTATAAAATCAGTAAATCTATCCGAATCTCAAATTGGCAATTTGTTTACTGGATTGTGACGTATGAGGACATCTTTCCCATTTTTAATGTACAAAAATGTCATAAAATCTGTTTTTCTCATAAGTATCTTCTCCCTTGGGCATTACTTAAGACATTTTATGGATAGCGTATTATTTACCATAGTTTCTCTGAAAAAGAGGGACCCTCATGAGTAATAATACGAATAAAATAATTTAGTTCCTTTGTGTACTATTGAAAGGTTTAGTGATTATAATTACATTCAAAAATATATATCTTATTTCCTTTTTTATCTGATTTCATTGAAAATCCCACCGTACGTTCTGCTTCTCTGATTTATTCAAGAGGTTTGCCATTTAATAATGATTTTGTTTAATGTTAGCGGTTCATCAGCTGTCAAGCCATCATAGTTTCAATTAAGTATTTATGACAGCAAATATATGTTCAACCTGCAAGGTCACTGACAGGTGGTTATCTCATCAAATCGGCTCTCAATTAACATTAGAAAAAGGGGATCATGGGGGACCATCAGGCACCGATTACGCATTGTTTGCTATATAGAGGGCGTAAGTAGCTGTATGTAGTGCAGTGAGGATTTAATTGAAATTGTCCGTGGATTATTTGCATCTTGCCACTTTTCCCTGCATTTGTGTTGGATGACATATAAACAGCTTTCAACTATTACTAATTTTTGCACTTTAATAAAGTTACAATGCACATGAACGAATTAAGTTTATTTAGATTGGCGGTATTTATTTCATCAATATATGGATTCAATATACATCTTAGAATTAAAATGAAAAAAAAAAAAAAACTGAGGTTTGAAGGGAAACGATTACAATAAATGATCTCCATCCAAAATTGTTATGAAGATAATAATAATAGTGGGTTCTTGTAAAGCGCTAATGTCTGTTAAACTTGACACTCCTGACAATGACAATGACAATCTGCTGATACCCAATCAAAAGCAAGGATTTCAGTAGCCAATAACACAAACTGTTATTTAATTGTCACTGATGACAAGTTTTGTGAAATGGAGACCTGGTGCTCCACAAGTATTACCTCCACTTTAGCATGGCCGTCATTATGGTGCTCTAGCATTTCAAGGAATTAATTCATGCCAGGTACCCATTTACCTCACTTTATTTGAGAGTGGCAAACGTAGATATATCCATGTCTTGCCAAAGGACATTAGTTTTACTGCAGGACTCGATCCCGAACAATCTGTTCATTAGTCTGGCGAAGTATCCACTAGACCCAACACCTCTGCAACATACTACATTAAAGATAAAGACCAGTTATGGTCATGCGATTGCATTGTAAAAGAAACGTTGTGGAATCGATCAGAAAAGGTTGATCATCTAGCATATAAGTATTGGTGTGTACTGCAAGGTTCTGGAATCATCAAAATGATAAGAAATTTGGCCCAGTCTTCGTAAAGTTACAAGCACTGTACACAGAAAGATGTATATGGGACAACGCACACGTGCATGACACGTGCGTTATCTCTCACAGGCCAATAGATAAACTAATTTACCAAAATATATCAATTAGTAGGCGGTTTCCGGGCAATTTTTTTATCATCATTTATTAGTCAAAACATATTCTTTCACATGATTGGTAATAAGAGCTTCCATTTCATTTTTTTGAAATTGGGGCGTTTCCAATACTGGTCTTTACCTTTAACCCTCTTTAGAATGATACATCCTCAGGCATCACAAGTAAAATTCAGTTATTACAAAGTTTGTCTTATTAACAATCAACATAGACGATTGCAAAATGAGCTAAATGATAAAGCGAATATATACTGTTAATATGCCATGCTCCCACCTTTACATACTGTACAAAAATATTGCAAATAAAATGCTGCAAAATCAATCAAGGAATATAATACTAGTACTGTATACATGTATATGTCAGTCAGCCTCTATACAAAACAATAAAAATGAAACAGTGCTAATCAAACAGTCATCTTGTGTCCAATTGTTTTGTATTCAAGCCAACTATTGTTGTTGAATATTTATATATTGATTATCTTGTATTCAGTACATTTGTGTGAACTAAACGTAACTTTATGTGTCCCGTGAAAAAGACACCTTTATTTTGAAAACAAGACATGACTCTAATGATAGAACTATTTACCATTTAGTGATGGAGATTTAAACATGTTTGTTCATACATTAAAAAAATGCCATTCTGAGTCAATTTTACCAGACTATCAATACAAGAAGATTTTACTAACTAAAGGCAACTTAACGAAATGTAATCCATCTTATAAAGAGTTGTGATAGATTCAAAATCAATTGCTAGTTAGCAGTCTCCTATCTCTTATGAACATAATTGCGGTAGATATCAATCGCAAGTAAGTTGCGATTAACATCAACTGCTTATAGGACAGGTCCCTGACATGTCCTTCATGCCATTATATTTCTCTAAGCTACGTAACATATTCATCACATTTTAAAACTGCGATCCCATGAGAAAAGACCAATTTATCATTATCCCACTGGTGGAGCCGTACAGTAGAATGACATTATCTTTATTTCCACCAGCATTTATTGTTGTTTCTCAAGATAGGATACAATAACCATTTCATGTATAACTAAGCAACAGCATTTTAAAACTAGAATTTCTTATCTTGCATACCAAATAAAAATCTGATCATGAATATATAAATTGTTCATAATGTAAAACAAGTAGGAAAGGAACACCAGGGTAAATAGAAACAACATTTGATATTTGTTAATAATAATTTGTTATCCCCCAATACAAGAGTAGACATTTTACCGTTAAATTTGTCCCCGTTGTGTTTCATGTGACCCGAGTATTCATTTATTTGTGACGAGCTTTACTGAAATAATTAAACATCATGTAAACTTGTTCATTTATAAAGGAAATGGAAAGAATCTGAACGATTCCAAAGAATAAATATTGTCTTAATAAACTTACACTTTATTAACCCGTGTTCCTACCCACCCTGTGTTATTGCATGACAATAGATGAACAGAACAAAATATACAAAAATAATACGAAAATAAACAAATAATACACAATTATTCTTTATCAGATAGAATTTCATGATATTACACCGATTGATGTGCCTCTGCAAAACTAATTCGACCTGCAAAAAAATTCAAAAAGTTGAAACACGCAACCCTTCTATCGCTTTCTACACACAGCTAAGTGTTTTATGCTTGACATTGCGACCCCTGTTCTTCCTAATTTCATTAAGAGCACAAACATTTGCCTCACTCATATAGTCATCTCTAAAGAGCACATGGCTGAATCAATTTCAATGCCTACAGTGTCCAGTAATAATATGCATGGACACTACATGGAAAGTACTGTTATTGTAACACATTGGCAATGCTGTATATGGGGATAACAATAAGAATAATACATTTGAGAATTAAACTTTTGATCTCAATACAGAATATATATCTCTAGGATCTTCGGTAAGCAAGTTAATCTCCTGAAAGCAATAGCTGTCAATGTAACCTCTGGGACCCGTTTCACAAAGCCTTGTTTTAATGACAAATGACAAAATCAGTGACAAATCTGTTGACAACCAATCAAAAGCAAGGATTTCAGTAGATTATAAAAAGAACTGTCATTTGTTACTGATGACAAGTTTTGTGTAACGCCCCCCCCCCTGGTCTTTGATAAAATGCGAACAGGTCACAGTTTTAATGTCCTCTTGCTGACCATTCCAAGTTGGAGGATAACAAACTTCCGGGCAATCACTAAAACGCTGAGTTTAATCGCAAATCGTAAAACAGTAAAACATATTTTCTGGCATTTTTTAACACTGTTATGACCCTGTGACCTTTGACCTTAAACCTCATACACCCACAATCTAAGAAGTACATCCTTGCCTACTCATTCATACTTCAACTTAAAGTTTGGTTAGAATTGTTTAAATACTTTTTAAGTTATCACTGTAACATTAAAATTAATAATTGTCATTTACAATTTTTTATGACCCTGTGAACTTTGACCTTTGATCTCATACACCCTAAAGCTAATCCCGTCATCCTTGCATGCTTATTCAAACTTGATACAAGTTTGGTTAATCTTGAGTTATCACAGTAATGAAAAGTGGGAATGACAGACGCACAGGTGTCAGACAACCAGAAAATAAAATGTATTTGGCACTACCTTTAGTGGTAGAGGCATAGTGAAACACAATACCCAAATAAGGGTTCTTGTTTGCTTGCAAATCAAGTGGCAATTTAAAAAAAAAATTACATCAAACGTTTATAAACAAGAAAGTCTTAGTCTTGATCTGTTTTCGACTACATGCGGGTATTCTTTGTTAAAAATATTGCCTCATGATATTTCTTCTGTAAGAGAAAAGCAAGTTTAAATATTCTCTAAAAGTAAAAGTGTCTTTTAAGTTAAATACTCTAGCTTGTAGTACTGGGTTGCATGCGCTCATTTTTGATATATTTTGTATTATTCATACTTCTTAAAATCCACCCATAGAATGCCAGGTAAATTTCGAGATTGGGTTAAGTCATACTAGATATACAAAATAATATATAAAGGCAATTGGTCTCTTGAGTCAAAACTAACTCAAATAGTTTTGATTAAGGACAGAAACTGTCTTTAAATCTTTGCTGATAGACGGTGTAGTGTAGCAAAAGGTACACAAAATAAGAGCTCTGCAAGTTAATTTAAATTGTTGGATATGATGATGATATAATAATACCAAGATCCTTGTCTTGTCACTCAATGGCAGCATGACAGTAGGGATACTACAAACAGAACTCTCACATAAGGTCTATCTCTTAATCAGTAAAAATCCATTCGTTTATATCTATGTCTAAAATATATGGTATTATACCTTCCTTGTAATCCTATTAACATAAAATGAATAGACTTATTTGATTATCTGAATATAAATTTCAATCATTTATTTGAATTCTTATTAGCCATGAAGTGCATCTGACTGGCTTTCTATATCAAAGGATAAATGGAATATACAGTAGTGTTTGTAAACTAACAGAAAAAGGTGGGTGTCTCACTTTTTTACTCTGACATAAACAGATCAAATCGCACTGGCAAGAGAATCCCACTAATTCATTGTACATTTGTTGCCTGTTTAGGAGTTGTTACAATATTTATGAGTTAAATGGAAAAAGAAGGCAACCAAAACTTTTGACTAGTCTCTCAGTATATTCTCTACACTTCTATGTACATTTGTTTTGATACATCATGGATATGATAAAAATATATATCTTCTACCCTAACAAATCAAGTACCTGGTTACATGTTTGTATAGCCCTTGGAATTGGAATGCATACCTCATTAATGCAATCGCTTTAATATTACCCTCTTTTTGTATAATAATGCTTTTACAAATTAATCAATGCCCATAAAATCTATATATTATACAATTCCTCTCTCTAAAAAAGAATGAACAAATATATTTATCTCTTTATTTTCTTCTGTCAGTTGTCGGCAGTACCTGTGGAAGTGTACGTTTGTCCTTTAGGCCTCTCTAAAACTAAATTTAATCATCTCCATCTTTTTTTGTTCTCTCTGTGAAGTAGGTGTTTCCATAGGTACCCATGTATGCACCCCAACCCTGCTGGTGGTAGGGTAAGATTTTGGCACACCGCGCCCCTGGGTTGGTCCTTTGCGCCTCCTTCAGACCGCAGTCACATGAGAGGCGGAGCCGGTAGACTGTCATCTCCCCCGCATCCAGGTTGAACGGGTAGATGTTGAGAGGGTCTGTAGGCGCATCGGTCGGGGGTGCGGGAACAGAAGCAGCTGTAATATATAACAAAATACACTTAGAATTTATACCAAATCCACACATTTGTTATCGTTGGGAGGGGTAGCAACACGATTTTGAAAGTATGAGGGGGAAGTTCAAAATTGAAAAATGGGGATTCCAAGAAAAGTGACTTGTTCTACTAGCTCTTTGTTTCTCCTGTAGTTGGGAATTAGGTTGGAACAATGTATTCTTTCTGGTCTCTTTTCATTATAAATTGGAGAAAAGTAGCCTTGAGAAATAAAAATTAAAAAAAAAGCGCAAGAAATGATAATTTTTTTTCTTTTTCAAAGACATTTGTACAGGAGCTGACTGCCCCTGAATGTGCTACTTTACAAATAGGTCCATTTTAGCATCATAAGCATAAAGACAAATACATTGTCTCTCTATATATGCTTACCTGTTTATTAAAATCAACTGTAGATCTGTATAGTTACTTAAAAGGATTTAAAATGGTCTTAAGGAATTGGCACTCTGTACATTCTACATTAAAACTAGATGGAACTTCAACTGCGCGCAGCCGAAATGATGCCTCCGTCATAGAGCAATTTTACAAACCAAAACAGAAGAAATTTTTCAAATTCAAGTTCAATTGTAATCCATTAATGGGTTCTCAGAATATCGTGATTACAAGCAATTTCTCATGTACATATATGACCCTTTGATCTTTGACCTCATGACCCTAAAATCTACTCAGTTCATTGGCTCTGCAAGATGTCCAGAGTTAAATAGTAATCAATCTGTCAGTTCTAATGAGAATGCGTTCACAAGCTATTTTTGCATACATAATGAGCCCATGACCTTTGACCTATGACCTCATGACCCAAGAATCGACTCAGTTCATTGGCTCTGCAAGATACATACATGATCTAAGTTTGGCAGGAATCCATCAATCTGTTCTAATGATAATGCGATCACAAGCTGTTTTTGCATACATAATGAGCCGCATGAACTTTGACCTTGACCTCATGACCCCAAAATCTAATCAGTTCATCGGCTCTGCAAGTAACATACATGACCTAAGTTTGGCAGGAATCCATCAATCGGTTCTTTAGATAACGCGATCACAAGCTATTTTTGCATACATAATGAGCCCTGTGACCTTTGACCTCGTGACCCCAAAATCTAATCAGTTCATCGGCTCTGTAAGATACATACATGACCAAAGTTTGGCAGGAATCCATCAATCGGTTCTTCAGATAACGCGATCACGAGCTGTTTTTGCATACATAATGAGCCCTGGGACCTTTGACCTTTGACCTCGTGACCCCAAAATCTAATCAGTTCACCGGCTCTGTAAGATACATACATGACCAAAGTTTGGCAGGAATCCATCAATCGGTTCTTCAGATAACGCGATCACGAGAACGGGACGTACGGACGTACGTACGTACGTACGTACGTACGTACGTACGGACGGACGGACAACCCGAAAACATAATGCCTCCGGCTACTTCGTAACGGAGGCATAAAAAAGAAATGAGGATAAATATTTGTGATGAATTTGGATTAGTCTACCTAGGTCTTACCTAACTTCCTACAATGTTCTGATCCCAGATGATCGTAAGCATCATGGTCAAGTCCGTAATACTCATCTGCACAAGAAACAAAAACACATTACGAAAAGCTCTCGTTAAAACTATACCCCACCCCACTTTTGTTTCTCTCGTTGACAGAGCCTCTATACCCCACCACTATAACCCAGGCACCTATGTAAATCAGGTGGGGTATCATGACCCCGCTTTTGTATCTCTGGTTAAAAATTGGACAAAGCCCTGCAGCTCTTCGTGAGAGATGGCAGCTGTACTCATCATCTTACGTACAAAAGTCTTACTGGGGCTCTGCCTGAAAGGAAATGGGAAGTAGGAAATATATATTTTACTTGTTTTAAGATATTTTCATGTCCAAAAGTCACTTATCATTTAGATGAAGACCACAATGACAGTTCGAACGAAGCAAAATGACCCAGAATTGGTGATATAACAACAATTTTAATTGTGAAAATTAGCACTCTTTCTCCCTTCCTCTCTCCCTCCCGCTCTATCACCCCGTCAAGGTCGACAGGTGGATTACATTGTATAGTGCTAGTGTTTACTTTAGGCTTAGCTCTAGAACGAGTGAAAGTCAAATGGGGGTTTCAATTTTAAACAAAGAGTTTTCATCATTTTCCATTCAAAATAAGACCTAGAAAACATGTGTGGGTACATTGACTAGTCTATTCCCTGTTTGATTTGTAATTATTGAGAGTGTATTTGAACTTGAAATATCTATTTATAGAAGTAATATTTGATGCTCACATTTTTATTACACTATAATAGAGTACCGAAGCTGTGACGTCATAAAAATCTATTTTTAGAATTTTTCAATTTTTTTCTTCATTTTCTGAAAGAGCTAATGGTTAGGAGCCAGGGCATATAACACTGAGTTCCTATAGGGAATATATTTATTCAGATGGTCATATCTCAGCCAATACTTAACATATTCAATTGTCTTTCGACATTCAGACATTATTTTTGATGCTCTTTTGGAAAATGAAGAAACAATTGAGAAATTCTAAAAATACATTTTTGATGACGTCACACTTCACCACTCTATACATTATGAAAATGTTGCTATCATTGAGTGCTTGGTTTTATTGCAATTGCCCAATTACGCCTATACTCAGACAAAAGCACTACAAGTTGATTGATACTCTAGCCATACAAATGTAAACTTACTGCTTGGATCCATTCTCTGTCTCTCATTATCCATCCAATCGTCAAGGCATTTTTGCTCTTTAGCTGTGATGACCTGAATAAGTAAAGAAAAAAAGAAACATGTCACTAACATGCCATGCACAATAGATTGCCAAACATGTTATTAAACCAAAAATTGTGATTGGAAATGATCCAAGGATTTTCATCTGGACTATTGGTTTACAATCGCATTGATACCACAAATTCAGCCACTACCACTTCTTCTATTTAAACAACTACAAGCACCTCCTAATTTCATCAACTACAATTTAATTTCCTCTACTTAATACTATTGATATTATTCATCCAAACGATGCAAGGATAATTCCATAACCATCTTTCTTATTAAGACTAGAATATTTCACAACTACTTCTGCCATGAAGACTATTGCCAGCATTTTTCTGTGTTGTTTATACGCCATTTACGTGTTTCATACATGTAGCATGTGCCTTTTTTCTTGGAGGCGTGGGTAGTCACACTTAAACAATTATGTAAATCTGTGCTTTGATCCTTCAAGAAAACTTTGCATAACATTCAACAAAGAATGTATGTACACAAATATAGGGTTGAAGTGAAAATTTGTAAGCAGCTCACCCTGTTGGGTTTAGGATAGAACCAATATGTTGCAAAGATGACATCGATGCTATTAGGGTTGCTGGGTAGGTCATCCAGGACTGGACTAAGAGGTGGAGCCAGGGTTCCTGTGGAGATGAGTCTCTGGATACCTCCTGCATCATGGAGCCCAGCATGACGTCGTGATCTCAGGTGCTGCTCATCCTTGATACCTCCTGCATCATGGAGCCCAGCATGACGTCGTGATCTCAGGTGCTGCTCATCCTTGATACCTCCTGCATCATGGAGCCCAGCATGACGTCGTGATCTCAGGTGCTGCTCATCCTTGATACCTCCTGCATCATGGAGCCCAGCATGACGTCGTGATCTCAGGTGCTGCTCATCCTTGATACCTCCTGCATCATGGAGCCCAGCATGACGTCGTGATCTCAGGTGCTGCTCATCCTTGATACCTCCTGCATCATGGAGCCCAGCATGACGTCGTGATCTCAGGTGCTGCTCATCCTTGATACCTCCTGCATCATGGAGCCCAGCATGACGTCGTGATCTCAGGTGCTGCTTCTCCTTGAACCTGCTTGACCTTGCATCTAAGAACCTGGCATTGCGCTTGGACAGTAAGCTCTTGGTCTTTCCTCCGCTCTTCCCTTCACTATCCAGTCCAAGGAGGTCTATGATAATGTCCTCAATCTCGTCCTCTGAAAGGCCATCAAGGCCATCGAAGGGATTTTCATCACCCATTTCTCCTCCCGATTTCTTTTCCTTTGGAGATCCAAACCAAGAATCCGGGAGTCCAAGATCCTTGAGCTTCCCTGCAATATCTCCAGTCAGCAAGGAATCATCATCTGGAGGTAAGGTAGTGGCCATTGTAGCTTCATTCGCTCTAAGTTCTGGTGAGCTCCTACCTTCACTTTTCTTAGTACTTAGTTCATAGTTGGTCTCTTTGTTTGAAGGATCCCTTTGGTCTGGTAATCCGTCTTCCTCATCACCAGGAGAATCACCTTCATCCTGGAGATTGTCTGATAAAGCTGACAATCGAGCCATCAGTTTATCATATTCACTCTGGAAATCAAGTGTAGGTGTCTCGGTGTGTGGAAGTGTAGGTGTCTCGGTGTGTGGAGATGGAGTTGTGAGCTTGGAAGTCTGAATGGGATGAAAGTAATAGGGAGGTAATGATGCGGTTATTAAGGGAGCTCTGTTGTGATTTGCTGAGGCAAAAGTTGGTTATTCCATCTATATATTTTTCACTTGTATCTTAATTACGGTACCATAGCTTCTATTTAGTATTCTGAGTTGTTCTTGATCTTCCCACAGCTTTAAACTTCTTCTTCAACTTTGTGTATATTTTTACTGGTATTTGTGATGAAGATTACCATCAAGGTTTTCTGTTTTCACAGTAACATCATTACACTTGACAACTAATGTGTCTGTACATTTGACAGAATATCTTAAAAGATTCTATGTTTTATTTGTAATTATATTTGTCTCCAGACTAACCTAGCCAATATTCAAAATATCAAGAGTGCTCCAGATTCGTGATGATGTTCTTGTTTTGCAATGAGATTTGTCTACAGGTTACATAGCGATCATTTTACTACTGCAGATGCTGTGAGCACACCAGATTCAGGATTTATAATTTTGTTGAAAAATGGACTTCTTGCAAAGAAAATTTCGGTTGTAATTTGCAAAAAGCAAATATTTCCAGACAGTTTCAGGTCTTACGGTAAAGCTATGAATATGTCCCATTACATTTAAGTCATTTGTTGTTCTGGGCCCTGTCTTACAAAGAGTTGATATTAATCGCAAACTTATTTGCGATTGATATCAATTGCAATTATGTACATACAAGATAGGAGATTGCAAAGTTGCGATTGATTAAGAGGACTTGCCATTGATTTGGATCAATCACAATTTTTTGTAAGACAGGGCCCTGATTCAAACAAGTTTCTTGCTTTTAACATTTGTGAAAGTAATGTTATGCAAAGATTTTTGTTTCAAACCATTCTAGTGATTTATGTTGCTACTTTTGCAAATAGATTTCTTATGTTTAAAGGTCTATCACTTACGATCTGTTAACGTATCATATTCTTATTAAAAGTTTCTGGTTTACTATGCACTACATACTCATCACCTTATATCTAAATGATTCAATCATTTGTACAAATGTCGTGCTTGAAAAGTTTCTGGCTTTACAGTAAGCTATTTAAAGGTATAGACCAGTTTTGAAAACGCCCCCCTCTCAAAAAATGAAATGGAAGCTCTTATTACCAATCATATGAAAGAATATGTTTTGACTAATACGTGATCATACAGATTTTGCAGAGAAACCACCTACTAATTGATACATTTGTTAAATTATTATATCTATATATTTGGACCTGATAGATACAATGCACGTGTCGCGCACGTGTCGGGCTAGTCCCATATACATCTTTCTGTGAACAGTGCTTGTAGCTTTATCAAGACTGGGCCAAATTTATTATCATTTTGATGATTCCAGAACCTTGCAGTACACACCAATACTTATATGCTAAATGATCAACCTTTTCTGATCGATATTCCACAACGAAAAAATGTAGACCTACATTTGTTGTTCTTGTAATATAAACTTACCTGATGTTGTTTCTTTGTTGTGGATGGTTCTACCGCTGCTTGCTCGTTGTTTTCTCTCTGCTCGTTGTTTTCTTTCTTTTCCTTGTCCTCTTTCTGTTTGTTGTGCTCTTTCTGTGCGTTGAGTACAATATTTATTACTTCAGGGTATTTGTCCAGGTACTCCATGGCCATATGAGTAGCATTGACTTCATATCTGTGCTCATCTGCAAAGCGGTCAGCTGTATCAGGGTAAGCACAAACAGAAACTGTTGATAATATTTGATAATGCTTGAAATGTTGCAGGCATATATCCCTTTGCAGACCTAAACAAAAAACTAGTATGAATAGAATGCATTGATTAAATGGTAAGTAACTAAAATATTTAATAGTTTTTATTCCAATCAACTTAGAAGACAAAAAATGCATTCTCTTATTAGTAGTAGTAGTAGTACATGTAGTAGAAGTAGTAGTAGTAGAAGTAGTAATGAGTAGTAGAAGTAGTAGTAGTAGAGGTGGTAGAATGAACATTAGTAGAAGTAGTAGTAGTAGTAGTATTAGTAGAAGTGTAAGTGTAGTAGTAGTAGTAGAAGTGATAGTAGTATAAGTAGTAGTGGTAGTAGTAGTAGAATTAGTAGTAGTGGTAGTAGTAGAAGTAGTATTAGTGGTGGTAGTAGTAGAAGTAGTAGTAGTGGTGGTAGTGGTAGAAGTAGTAGTAGTGGTAGAAGTAGAAGTAGTAGTAGTGGTGATGGTAGTGGTAGTTGTAGAAGTAGTAGTAGTGGTGGTGGTAGTGGTAGTGGTAGTAGGGGTGGTAGTAGGGGTGATGGTAGTGGTAGTAGTAGTAGTGGTGGTAGTAGTGGTGGTAGTAGTAGTAGTAGTAGTAGTAGTAGTAGTAGTAGTATTAGTAGTAGTAGTAGTGGTAGTATTAGATTCAAAATCCTTCTCCTCACATGGAAGGCTGTAAACGGATTAGCACCAAACTATTTACAAAACCTTGTTATGCCTTATACACCAGCTCGTAGTCTAAGATCATCACACCAGCATCTTCTTAAGATCCCAAAGACACAAGTAGCCTGTGGTGAAAGGGCTTTTTCATTTGCAGCAACTTGTCTTTGGAATAATTTACCATTTAATTTGAGAATCATAACTTCCTTAGAGACCTTTAAATCCAAGCTGAAATTTTATCTTTTTTTAACAATACCTGTACTTGGCACTATGACACTCATCCAAACTTTCTCATTCTTTCTATTTTTCTTGTGCGCCTCGGAATAGCATTGTCTAGATAGACGGCGCTATACAAATACCTATTATTATTATTATTAATAATAGTATATCACATATATTACCTGAAGTATAGATAATCTGCCCAGGAGCATCCATGTGCTGATTCAGTACGGTTGCCGTCGTCACAAATCCTGTATTGAACCTCTCCTGACAGAAATTGGTTCGACTCAGGGATTTTTTGCCTTCATCTTTAACAGAAACATTGCCCATAAAGGAAACAATGACATGAAAGAGGGAGACAGATTGAAGTAAAAGTTAGTAGGAGAAAAGACTCTTTTTTATAAATATACAGAGAAAGAGAGACAATTAAAGAGATATTGAAGGTAATACAAAGTTTTGGGAAATTTTGAAAATTGGGTGGATAGTGAATCTTTACAATTTTGATATATTTGGATGCCCCTGTGGAAGTATTATAAGCACTAAAAAATTAGCCCCTAAAACACTTCTGTTTTCAAGAAAAAGTTAATATAAAGATTTACCGGTGCTCCCGGTAAATGTTATTTCAAATAGCGCCTATGGCCGTACAATGGTAGCTGCGACCATGGCAATCTCAGAATATGTAGTTGTCATATATGATTTCGAAACGGGAATACCTAATCGGTCGATTTTAGTCAAGAAACATTGTTTCATAGCTAAATTAATATCTTGACCTTGAGAGGGAGCTATACAACATAAAGAGTTTATTATTTATAATTTCATAACTTCAGACTCCATTTCAACCGCGACATCGATCAATTGATATTGTAGGAACGCATATGCTTCCAATATGTTCATTTGAACCAAATTCATGACCCCATACCAAAACTTTGTATAACCTTTAACAATAGAAAATGGTGCAAACAAAAATAAAGAAAACAATATAGAGATGAAGAGATTCATTCCTTAATTCATGGAGTTCCTAATCAAGGATATCATGGACACTTATTCTTTAAAAATAGTATCTTTTCATACATGTACACCATGAATGTCACTGTTTATCTTATTATGTAAGAAAAAAATACATGTGTCATGTACAAGTAAGAAGAACAACAACTTGCTATCTGCCTGTCTCTCTTGTGTTAACCATTTGATTATTATTTTTTATTTTCAAAATACAATACATCAATTGTTGTAACAATTCACATGCAAAACACGGCAGTTATCATAGTTTTCAAAGATAAGTTTCTATCATTTTATCATCTATATATCATACATGAGTTATTTTCATTTAACTGCAATGTTTCCCATCACTAAAAGGACAATTTTAAATGTAGGTATCAAAAGAAAACAAATAAACAAATGAATACAATATATGGTTACCTTCTTCTTCACTGAAATGAAATGCCTCCGTCTCTTGCTCATGCCCTTCACAACCTAGTCTCCAGTAGAAGTATGCATCGTTGCCATATCCCTCAGTACTTACAGTCAAGGGAGAAGTGGTTGTAGAACCTGAGCTAATGATATTTTTCTGCAGAAGAGGTTGTCCATTCCTTCCATCCAAGATATTAACCTTTTTTTTCAACAAATAAAAGTTCATTGAAAAATTATTAGTTATGATGTTGAAAAATTAAATACCACTACGAAGTAACAAAATATTTTGCTCATATTAAAAAAGAAAGAAAATCATTGAATCTGATACTACTCATGAAACATGACCTAAATGTTTTACTTATTTTTACATGTACTGAGAGGGGCCTTGCAGGGGCCATTCACAATGATCAATCCACAGCTCCTGCAAAAAGCACTTATTTACAAAACATGTAGTCAGGTCAAGACATCCATGCATATATAAGGAGTACAATGGGTAAAAGGTAGAGTGGCAGACACTGTCATTTACTGCACTGTTTCTTGGCGGAATGTCATGATTTCTTTCACAAAAGAAAGAGGAATTGCAACTATATCTATATAATTTTAATTCACACTAACATTCAAGTAAGATTACTCCATAGATACATGTATGAGGGGCTTGTTTTGGACAAACATTCACTGTGGCATGAACAGGAATAAAAGAACGGCCAAAATCAAGATAAATATTAAAATAATTTAAAAATACATTTTAACTTTGATCAACCTTGAAGCAACTCCAATATGCAAAAATACACCCTGTGGACTTGTATTTGAACTATGGTACCTCCCGATTGGATTAACATAACATAACATCTATGGCATAAACATTCATGCCGCGATAAACAGCAGCACCTGGGGAACGTTAGCCAGCCCGCTGCATCTGGGCTAGCAAACCACATTGTCTACATTTTCAGGGGTGATAGTGAGCACTAAAAAACAATTTTTTTTTTTGTTTTCCCCTCAACCACGCCCCCCTTGAGAAAAAAAAAAGAAGAGGATTCGCGGGGAAAAAAAGGCATCTAACAACATTCCCCCCTTTCGAGTAAGAAAATTGGGAACAAATTGGAAAAATTGGAAAAATTGGGGAAAAAAAGAGGGCAAAATAGGGAAGAATAGAGAAAATAAGGGGGGAATCGGGAAAATCAGGATAAAATAGGGAAACAAAATAAATAAAATAAATAAAAAAAAATCTGGATTTTTTTTTTTTTTTTTTTTTTTAATTGGAAGAAGAAAAAAAATCGGGAAAAATAAAAAAAATCGGGAAACCGATTTAAATCGGGTTTTTATCAGGCCTGCATTTTAGAGGCGTTTCCACAGGGTTAAAGAGTGAGAGGTTTCTTTATCCCTTGCAGAAATATTGCCAAATCTGTCTTGAGATCCAGTTAACATTACTATCCGTACATACGTCCCTTTCAGATCATAAACACACAGGCTGAGGACTAACTGTTCAGACTTACATTTTGTGGCTCTCAAATTTGCTAAACACTGACTGGGCATGCAACAGTAGTGTGGTGACCCAAAATTATTACTTCAGTTTTAACTTGGTTACCTCCGTCTCATTTGGCTGTGAAAAGTCATGCATTTTTCTTGTCACTTGTGGCCCCCCAAAAGGTGACACAATGAACCATTAAAACATCGGCCATAGCAAAAAAGAGAATAATCTTAGGGTGTTTCACAATTCTGGATGTTCTTAGCAATGTCAGGGAAACTGTGGCTTTCATGTAGGTATAGGTTCGCTTCTTTTAAAACTGACATTCCTTTCTTTACTTTACACACCAAACTTGCTGCAGTGGGCTTCAGTCTTGAGGCACTAGCATGTAATATCTGAAAAACTCTTCCGGCACTATAACCTCCCTATAAAGCATGTTTTAGACTGATAACCCAACATTTCTACACTAAAATGTGAGTTTTAGACCCCCCAAAATTTGACATTTCTATTTACCTGTACGTAGTAGTAGAGAGGGTAGCCAGGGCCATAGTTGTAGACGACCATGAAATCAGGAATATCATCATCGTTGTAAAAACCTGCAGCTGGAGTACTGAAGGAATCAACGATAGAAAGAGGTACAGTTAGTGATAGGTACGTTGTTCAACACACAATAACATCATCACCATGCATTGTAGAAACGTGCAGCTGGAGTACTACACAAATCGATAGAGGTACAGTTAGTGTGTAATTATTTTGTTTACAGAAGTGGACCAATCAGATAAGATTATTTACGTCTTGGGACTGAACTTTAAAATCACCATCCTTCAGGTGGGACTCGGTTTCGAACTGGAGTCGTCTGAGCCAGTTTGTAGACAAAGCCGACCGTACAGAGAGCTGACCAAGTGAACATGCCGCTAGACCAACTCACATCTAATGACAGGTATGTTACACAACAGGATTCAAGATTCAAGATTTATTTATTTCTTTCCACTTGCATAAAAAAAAAATCATTCAGGAACAGTATCAACAGGTTCATTGTCAACTAGCATAAATTCATTAAAAATAAAACAGTTATAAAGACTTTAACAAATGTGGGGTCTGTAAAAAGCACAGCTTGTAAAAACACAGATCGCCTGTGGGCAATGTCTTACAGTACAGTGTAGTTGAATTCCAACTTCACCCTAGTTTACGGGCACATACGCAAACCCATGTCAGTTATAAATAGAATGTCTAAATTGTAAGAGTATGTACATTGCATGGTCCACCACATTGCAATGGAGCTGTGACTATAGCTGCTTGATGATGATGCATGCAGTCACTGACTGACTTTAGCCTAGACTCAAGGCTTTATTAACATTATTTAGCCTCTCCTTGACGAGTCCAGTCTCAGTTTTCTTACATGATATACAACCTTGAAGTATGTCAGGGTGAGCTTTACATATGTACAAATGTAACTGTCCAGAGTGAGGCATTTGTGTTGTGCTGTTTTGTGTTGTATTGTCCTGTGTTGTCCTGTGTTGTACCATGTTCTGTATACATCCATTTACTTTATTGGTATGTTATTACTGTATGCGATGTCGTTGAGTTTTATTTTAAATTATAAAAAAGACCCCCCCCAAAAAAAAGGCTTTATTAACATTGTGTTTAAGTGTCAAAATAGAGTCTGTTCCTGCAGAAGAAGTTTTACCCTTGACCAAACACTAAACCCTGAAAACTATTTAAACCCTGATTCAACCCCAAAACCTATCCTACAGTCAAATTGCAACCCTAAACCCTACCCTCACTATGAACATGACGGACAAAGAAAGAGGACAAAATATATAGTAAATATGCATGTGACACCTGTTCTACACATTTTTACATAATAGCAGTGAAGGGATGTTCCTTTGTCTACCACATCAATTGTTGAGGGTAGAATGAGGAACTGTATATTTTGTCCTGTTTCTTTGTCCGTCATGTTCATAGTGCCTAATGAAACAAAGCACAGATCAAATGTTGGGCCAGACCAATTGAATGATGGATACTGACTGGAAAAGAAGGTTGCCTACATCATGGCTCCATTTTATAGCCAGGGGAGTATTGGAGTGTCTGGGCTCTTGAGCATGTGGGCTGGTCGATATGAGTGCCATAAAAATATCCAATCTCATAATTCTCTTTTAACCTGTGTTATACCTATAGGATTCTAGCTAGCCCCTACTATACCTGTTGAAATAATGACCAGAGCAAATGTGAGATGAATCTCTTTTGCATGTAGTGCCACGTACAATCTGTTAGATTTAACAATTCATTTTAAAGACTTTTATGCAAGAAACCACTTCTCTCGATCTCTTTATAATGCAAAATTTATTCTAAGACCATACATATCTGTCGAGCCAAAATGCAGGCCCCCCCCCCCCCTTTACGCGCCTGGTGTATTCAATTGTCAAGCCTTATTGGCTTTTACAGATGCACCATTTTACATTTGTAGTATAGTATAAACTTTTATATTTTCTTTATATATTGAATGTTAAAATGTCCATATATATTTAATTTTGATAGTGTTATCCATTATCTCTCTATATATTGTCATGGTGATGGAATATTAGATGTTAATTCAATTCAATATACTCATGTTTTTAACCGTTAAACCTAACCCTAACCCAACTCTATACCTGACAAAATATAGCACATTTAATGGTGCCAGGGCAAGTGTTGGAAACCCACTTTTTGCATGTTTTACATAACTGTATGATTCAAAACATAACTCTAACCGTAACTCTATACATGATGACATAAAGCACAATGCAAATCAGATAAACAGTGTAATGCACCTCTCAGTGTGCCCATCAGTGTCTTTGTGCATTTCATTGTGTCTTGATTTTAAATCTGTGTGCACCATGCTTTCACAAATTCTAGCCATGCATTATGACTTTTTAATAGGAATTTTTTGCACATTAGGCATGGTAGGAAAGGGTGAAGTACATTTGACCATGCAATTAGATTGCCTATACCCCGTTTTAGAATTTTAGAAAAATGCATGGTATAAGGACAGAGCTGCCCACTAGTACGGATTTCCCGGTACGGAAATTAACGATCAGTACGGCATGTTGTCTCAAATTAATATGATTTATCGTAGCGAGTGCTGTGAAGTATGACAGCCATCAAACACACACTGAGAAAGATGGAAAAGTATCAAGTATTCTCTTAAAAGAAGCCATCTTACATGGAAAACTGTGTTGTGATGACCTGAAAATCAATATTTAACAACTTTGTGTGAGTAAAATTTCAGATAATCATGCGCCCATGCGTCCGTGCAGTGTTGGTGCGCCGTTTTTTTTAGGTTCATAGCGGCGCATAGGAAATTACTGATTTATACCCCAAATTACTGATTTTGAGCCTTGTGATTACTGATTTTCTGTTCTGGAGGTTGGCAGCTCTGGATAATACCGCATCGTATGTGAACGAACCTGTATGATTCTGAAGAAGGCAAGGTGTAGTTCCACAGCTGTTCATAGCTCTGACCATTAAACGCAACAATGGTTGAGTTAAACATGGACATAACGATGTCCTTGACCCCATCTCCGGTCAGATCAACAAGTACAGGGGGCGTCATCACACCCTTGTAAGGGTCAGTATAGATGACCTTCACCTGGGGAGGGATGAGAAAACACAAAGGGGTCATAGCAGGATGAAACATCCCGAGAGCCTATAGAAACAGCAATGCCTCTCATAGTAGTCAATAAATATCTTTGCTTTATAATGTTCATTATGCAAAACTCTTATCACTTATCTTTGGTCTATTCATCACAATTTTCTAATCTGTAATTGGGGTATGAAATAATAAGACTCAAAGATGGGAATTTTAAACCAAAATTTTTACAAAAATATGCCCTCCAAAATTATTTTTTAAAGGAAATCATTATATAAAACACTTTGGTCCTATTGATATACCTATGAAATTATTGGGTATTTGGAGCTCCCTCATTCGATAAAAGATTTGGCATGGTTGCACAGATATTTCTGGAGTTACCACATATTTTATGATTTTCGGCTAGTGAACATTTTCCATCAAATTTCCCAGATCTACCAGCAAGAGATGAGCCTTTATTTTTGTGCATCTATTGCATGCTTTTGAACCCCAAAATAAAAATGTTAAACTTTGAGTAGTGCACTGTTGCAGTGCCATGTGAACCTACAATATTGTTTAAATCTTAAAACTTTAACTTTAACTTTAAAACTTAAAACTACGATGGCAGTGCAAAGTAATCATAGTAATCATTCATAGTCTACCTGACTCATGTTGCAAATAATGATATCTTCTAGGGGTAAAGCCCAAAGGGAACCTCCAACTGTCTCTCCTCCCGTTCCAAAGAGAACCATCGCTTTCCCACCACGCTGGTAGTAAATCTACATAAGAACAATCATATGGTAACATTTCTGAAAACATCAGTAGCGATAGTAGTAGTAGTAGTGATAGTAGTAGTAGCAGCAGTAGTTGTAGTAGTAGTAGTGATAGTAGTAGTAGCAGTAGTTGTAGTGTTATTGATAGAAGTAGTAACAGTAGTAGTAGAAGTAGTAACAGTAGTAGTAGTAGTAGTAGTAGTAGTAGCAGTAGTAGTGATAATAATATTAGCAATACAGAGCTACCAAGTATCACGCATTAGGCGTGACATCATGCATTTTGAGGGTCTGAAAATGCTCTTACGCACGACGCGCGCGCTAGATTTTGAAAAAACGCTATACCTTATACGTGTGTTATACCCTCGCACGCGCGCTCGCGTGCCGAATCATGAAAATGTCACGCATTGCCGATCATTGAACTTGGCGTCTCTTGCAATAGTGATAGTAGTAGTAGCCATGCCTACAATAGTTCAGGTACACGGTAGCATTGGCTAGCGAACTGGCCAGAAAACCACTCACAAAATTCAAGGAGCTTAGTTTACTATATTCATATCAATACAGGCCTGCTGAAGTACATATTGACCTTGGTATAAAGATTACACTGTACAAGGGTATTGAGAGTAACACATGTAGCAATATGAAAACCATATAACTATATCATAACTAATGAATTTAATCTCTCCTCTAAATGCAACTTGACCAAATATTGTATTGCAAAGCTGATGATTGGTTAGAACAAAACCCTTTTAAGAATCAGGGTACCAATGTAATGTGAATGTCTAATGAGAACGTAATATTGTGCAAAACCAAACAATTAAGTAGAGCTTATTGCGATGGTGCACTGAGGATTGTCTGGCTGTCAAGCAAACACTTAATATATATCTCAAATGGACTGTTTCTTTATATCATACCCAACACTCTTTTTCATGAGTACGCCCTTTCTGCTAAACAATAATCTGGGCTCTGCTCTAAATTTGAGGGAGGGGCTCTGATTTTAACTTTTTAGAGTCCGTATGCATGTAAAATCTTGACATTTTGGGGGTCCGGACCTCAATGTCACTATGAACATGACGGCCAAAGAAAGCGGTCAAAATATACAGTTCCTCAGGTAAACAAAGGAACATCCCTTCACTGCTATTATGTAAAAAGGTGAATATGCATGTGACACCTGTTCTACACAATTTTACATAATAACAGTGAAGGGATGTTCCTTTGTCTACCTGAGAACTGTATATTTTGTCCGCTTTCTTTGTCAGTCATGTTTATAGTGTGTGGCACGCCTACATGTCCTGGGCTTTCCAGCCCCGCGATAATTCTTCAAACAGCGTTTCTATCTACGATTTTCATCCTCTTGTGTGAAGAGGGTATTGAACTTTTTAACCCTTACTGTCCTGGGGGGGGGCCTGGGAGGCCCCCCCCCCCCCCCATCGACATTTTTGGAGACTGCGCCGCAACCACTTGGAATTTTGAATTGTCATTTCATGACTTTTTTTCCTTAACTCATAGCCTGCCATGAGGCTGCGTGCACGCTATTGTTACGCTGCTTCTTGCATGCTAGCAAACATTCGTAATAGCAGTTATTGTTCATGCCCATTGGACTGTGCCTAGTGTTTTGCACGCACTATTGTTAGTACCATCGCGTTAATCCGATTATCTTGTTATAAATATGGCACTGGGGGGATTAGCCCTGTGGCAGGATAAGAGTTAAAGGTAATAAAAAGTTTTGGGATTTTTTTTTAATTGGCTGGATAGTGATTCATTACAATTTTGATATTTTTGGATGACCCTGTGGATGTATTATAAGCACAAGAAAATTTAGCCCCTAAAACACTTCTGCTTTTGAGAAAAATTGAATATAAAAATTTACCGGTACTCCCGGTAAATTGTTATAAATTTCAAATAGCGCTTACGGCCATACAATGGTAGCTGCAACCATGAAAATCTCAGAATATGTAGTTGTGATATGTAATTGCCAAACGGAAATAGCCAATCGGTCGATTTTAGTCAAGAATATTGTTTTATGGCTTAATCAATATTTTGACATTGAGAGGGAGCTATACAACATAAAGAGTTCATTATTTACAACTTCATA
Source organism: Strongylocentrotus droebachiensis (assembly GCA_035222895.1). NCBI lineage: Eukaryota > Metazoa > Echinodermata > Echinoidea > Camarodonta > Strongylocentrotidae > Strongylocentrotus > Strongylocentrotus droebachiensis. The sequence continues at coordinate 261,896 of JAVYIG010000037.1, read as the reverse complement.
ACTTTAGACTCGATTTCAACCGCGACAACGATCACCGAATATTGTAGGATCTCATATGCTTCCAATATGTTCATTTGAACCAAATTCATGACCCCATACCAAAACTTTGTATTACCTTTAAGTCTTACTCACATTTTGATACCATTTTCGTCAAAATCAAATATACCTGTAAGGTGTTACATAACAATTAGTATGCGCATGTCATCAAAATATGCTACAATTTATGCAAATTTATGCAAATTAACCTATGAATTTTCAAATATCATAAAAATAATGTAACCTCATGAATTTGAGATAAAGGAAACATTTATTCAATACATTTTCAACATTCTTCACAAGTCTACAGACAAATATTTAGAGTTTTCTGTAAAATGCATAAAATTAGCATTTTGCATAATTAATTAGGCTATAACGACAACAATTTGCATATTAGGAAAAATCTAATTATACCATCTTGTCCCTTACGTAAATATCTACAAACATGCAAAATTTCACGTTCATCGGACTTTCGACGGCCGAGATCATAGGGGGGGGGGGGGGGGGGGCCTCCCAGGCCCCCCCACCCCAGTCACGTGGTGCTCAAAATAGCCCAGTACAGTAAGGGTTAAACCTGTGGTGAATAGCCCCGCCATATTTCTTCAAACAGCGTTTCTTTCTACAATTTTTCATCTGCTTGTGTGAAGAGGGTATTGAACTAACCTGTGGTGAATAGTATGATTCCATCCTGTCGGGTACTTCACACATACTGATTACGCTACCTTCAAACAGCTTTTCTTTCTACGACTTTCATCTGCTTGTGTGAAGAGGGTATTGAACTAACCTGTGGTGAATAGTATGATTCCATCATGTCGGGTACTTCACACCTACTGATTACGCTACCTTCAAATCCGCTCAGTATCATCAGATTTCCACTGTGCTTCACCTCTGCACCTGCGTGTATGGAAAAACAAACAAGTTCAAATTAAATGGCTTGAAGTTACACATCACTCTATCTTAAAGCCACACTACACTACTTATAGCTACTTGCGCCCTCTTTATAACAAACAATGCATAATTGGTGACCATTGGTCCCCCATGATCCTCTTGATCTTTTGTTAATTGAGAGCTGATTTGATGAGATAACCACCTGTCCAGTGACCTTGCAGTGTGGGCTAATAATCACTCCTGTTCACTAGTATTGATGGGCTTTAAAGGAGAATAAAAGTAAAACAAAATTGATTTCAGTCATTTGAAATCACTAAGAAAATCTCAGATCTTGTACATCATTTTAAAAGCCTGTCTGCACTAGTTTGGCCAGGGGAATTAGACCTCCCTGCAAGGTAACTGACAGGTGGTTATCTCATCAAATCAGCTCTCAATTAAAATTTTAAAAAAGGGATCATGGGGGACCCAAAGGCACCGATTAGGCATTGTTTGCTATATAGAGGGTGCAAGTAGCATTAAGTAGTGCAGTGGGGCTTTAATAAATCAAATATTAAAAGAACATTTCATCCTGATCCTACTAGAAGCGGGCTGCCGCCATCCTATTAGTCATCACCTGAGATCGTGACCTAAATGCTTTATGTATGTATGGTTGGTGGATTGTTTGTTTTGCCTGACTGTTAAGAAAGCATGTGTATGCTTGTAGGTAAGTACACAGGGGACAGACGGCTTTAAAGCCCCACTGCACTACTTAATGCTACTTGCAACCTCTATATAGCAAACAATGCCTAATCGGTGCCTTTGGGTCCCCCATGATCCCCTTTTTCTTATGTTGATTGAGAGCTGATTTGATGAGATAACCACCTGTCAGTGACCTTGCAGGGAGGTATAGTGAATCGCAAGGGCGTGCAGCAAATTTAAGGTCATGCGCACATTCACTGAGCACTGTGTTATAAGATATCAAATTTGGAACTGTATTCCACTTTACTTTGTAGTTTCGCCGGGTCATATCTGAACAAAGCTTAAAGAGAAGGTTGAGTTCTGGGAAGAGGTGCAATAATTTGTGAGCGTTCTCATTCTTATTACCGGTATGCAAGTATGGAAGAACATCAGATAAGACATGTTCTCTACAAAAGCATGGCTCTTCAAATGCCTTCATATTCTAAATATGTCATGTAACATCGTAAAAATCCGGGTAGGATTTTTACACCACGTGTTCGTGTAGTCCCATATACATCTTTCTGTGTACAGTGTTTGTAAATTTACCAAGACTTGGCCCAATTTCTTATCATTTTGATGATTCCAGAACCTTGCAATACACACAAATTCTTATATGCTAGATGATCAACCTTTTCTGGTCGATTTCACATCGTTTCTTTTACAATGCAATCGCATGACCAGAACTCAACTTCATCTTTTAAAGATAAAGTTGAGTTCTGGTCATGCGATTGCATTGTGAAAGAAACGTTGTGGAATTGATCAGAAAAGGTTGACGAGGCCTCAAAATAAAAACTTGTTGTATTGCCCTTTGGGTGCCAAAACATGGGTCGGTCAGTTTTTTTTTAACTTTTTTTTGGTCGCCCTCTTCGGGCCGATATTTTTCAGATTTAAATGTTTTTGTTGTTTTGTTCGTTTTTTTTCCGGCCTCTTTTGGCTATTATTTCTCAGTTTTTAATGCTTTAATACATGTGTTTCAGCGTCATGATTCCATTTATATATATCCCATTTAAACAAACAAAATACATATTGTTTTATTCACTAATTTAAAAAAAAAATCTAAAAAACTTTTTTTAAATGCCGACCGTAGATTTTCAGATTTTTGGGTCAGTCACAAAGGGCAATACAACAAGTTTTTATTTTAGGCCTCATCTAGCAAATAAGTATTGGTGTGTACTACAAGGTTCTGGAATCATCAAAATGATAAGAAATTTGGCCAAGTCTTAATAAATTAAGTTACAAACACTGTACACAGAAAAATGTATATATGGGACTACACAAACATGTGGCATAAAAAACAGTCCCAATTTGTATGATGTTACATGCCATATTTAGAATATTAAGGCATTTGAAGAGCATGCTTTTCAGAGAACATTTTTAATTTGATGTCTTTTCACACTTGCATTTATAATACAATGATAATGCTCTAAAATTATTTTTCACCTTTTCCCAGAACTCAACCTTCTCTTTAAGGATAATTAATATTTTACCTGGTTTTCTGATAGGGTCACCCCCCAGGACATTGAGCAGGTCTCTCACACCGTCGTTGTCGACATCATGGATGAACTGGGCCGTGTAGAAGTTGCTGAGAGCTTCGTCTGATTCCTGTTCGTGATACTTCCACAGCAGTATCCCGCTAGCTCCATCAACCAATTCCATCACCTGGTACACAAGAAAACCATTCATGAAAGAGAAGTGTGATTTCAGGAAAAAGTGAATTTTTTGTTTGAGCTTTCAATTAAATTCAGTTCAATTCCATTATTTCGTTTAACCATTTGCCTATTTGCTCTACCTCAAAGTGCTAACCCGTATCCCACAAGATCAGTTTCAATGCATCAATTGTACCTTGCCAAACCCAGAACCGATTTAAAAAAACAGACCTTTTCGTACACAACAGCAAAGTTATTCAACTCACTACCCATACTTACCAAATGTTCCGCCTCACTACCCATTTTAAAACGAAATGTCAGTGAAATTCAAGTGAGTTGATTTTGCGATCGCTCACATTAAGTATTCCTACCACCCTCTCTCTCTCTTTTGTTTACTCTCTCTCCTCTTCCATTTTCATCTAATTTCCTATTTGTATGAAATGTTTTAAAGCTTGTTTATATTATTATTTTTGTAATTTATTGTATATTTTGTGTATTTGTATATGTGTATTGTAAGATATTTGAAATGTGATTTGTTTGTTACAGCAGGGCTCCCTTGTAAAGCAGGCCTTGCGGCTTGAATGGGACCACCCTGCTTTTTATAAAGAAGACATGAATAAATAAATAAATAAAATGGAACTGGGTTGCTACTGTATTAAGCCTATGGGAATTAATGAATTCAGTAGTCAATCGGTTAAAAGACATTTGTGGCAACAACGAAAATGAATACAAAAGCTATATCAATGAATATCTTTGGAATCCAGGTCAAAGCTGCTTTAGTGACCCTTAGTTACCACCTGCATAGAAAGACTACCTGTCTATAGAGACCATATACATGTACTTTGTATTCCTTGAAAAACGTTATTCATTGAAACCTCTTCTTAACGAATATGTACTTAACACTTTGGAGACGACGGGCTTCTACAGAAGCCGAGCGAGTTGTTAAGTCTGTGACGACGGGCTTCTACAGAAGCCGAGATGTATCCCTAATTTATTGACAAAGTTTTCCAGCTTATTATTAGCTATTATGTGCTAAAGTTCTTTGAAGTATTATTTATATATATTCATTCATCTCATCTATTAAAAAAATAATAAAGTTACGTGGAAAAAAATCGAGAAAAAGGTGATATTATTTCAACTTCACCCTAAGTTATTGTTCGGATCAAAATAACCGGACAGCTGGAGACGGACGCGTACGTGCGCGTCCGTTCTACATTCTCGCCTTGATTCAAGGCTTTGGATTATTGGTTTTGTTGGTGAAGATGATTACATGGTGATTTTCAATTGGTGATTGGATGATTTTCGCTGGTCAATATGAGTGGGCGTTTTTTTCCCACATTTCGATAGATGTATTGTAGTTATTCATATAATAATATTATTAGGCCTATAGTATTTCTATTCATGAAGACCTATTCCTTTTAAATTAAATTTGCGATTCGCCGTGTTTCACTTGGCCACAAATAACCGACCTTACTCTAAACTGTGTAAGTATAAAAGTATGCATTGATAAAAGGAGTTGGTAATTCTTCTCCCCTATAATTACCAGTGCCTTTTCATTTCATCAACTTGACCAATTTAGCGAATCATTCATGTATGGACCTCCTCTTTTATGACACGCTTATCTCAGCTTATCTCAGGACCCTACCCTTAGAGGAACAAACGAATGTAAAGAAGTATATATCTACCCTGGAAGATTACTGTTTTGAAAGAAGAGGATGTAGGATAATTGGCCGAGCTTTAGCAGAAGACAATCATTGTCATTGACAATAGGGAAATGAATGGAGGTATCGAGCGATCTGCGCGTGCGGAGGTGCTTGCGCATTTTGTATTGTGAGTGTATTGAAAAGGAAAGACGTGAAGCTTCAGCAAAATAAGACGGCAATTTCCCTCAAAAATAACAGACCTTATTTTTCGTATTGAAGAACAAAACTTATATTTTCATTTTTACATTTACTAAAAATCATGAAAATGACTGAATGAGGCGCAATGGTAGGCGAAAGTAGAAAGCACCGCCAAATTTTCCATTACTGGCGATGTAACCGAAATCGCTCCGTCACAGGGGAAACAATCGCTGTGCGCGGGCTCGCTCTCAAAGGGTTAAAGACCACATGCCTTTACAGACTACCATTCTTGTCTTTCTTCAGTGGTCTTTATATACAGGTCTCACTGTAGGAAACAGCTAGACAACATACAGTGTAAATGGTGACAGAAGTTAATTGTACAGAGCTGTTACAAAAAAAACACAAAGTCCCAAATTCACTAAGGAGGTTTGTCGGCAAACCAAGGTTTTTGTGCGTCATATGACGCTTTTTTACAAACCAGGTTTGTAAAAACCGCGTCAAAACGCGTCATATGACGTACACAAATCTGGTTTGTCGACAAATCTTCCTTTGTGAATTTGGGCAAAAGAGTTTTGTTAACATATATGGCAGAAAACGAAGCTCAAGTTTATGAAACATGATAATTTATGAATTGCAGTCCCCAGTGATCCCATACTTTAATGTGAGTATGAGAAGAAGGACAATTCTAACCACCTAAAGCATTAGAACTGTATCATAAATCAAACCCTGCTTAACCTTGCCAAAAGGTAAGCGAGAGAGAGAGACAGAGACACAGAGAGAGGGACGGAGAGAGAGAGAGAGAGAGAGAGAGGGTGAGAGAGAGGGAGAAAGAGAGAGAGGAGGGGGGAGAGAGAGAGAGAGGGGGAGAGGAGAGAGAGAGGGGGAGAGGAGAGAGAGAGAGAGGAGAGAGAGAGAGAGGGAGAGAGATAGAGGGAGAGAGAGAGAGGTAGAGAGGGAGAGAGATAGAGGGATAGAGAGAGGAAGAGAGGGATAGAGAGGTAGAGGGAGAGAGAGAGAGAGAGAGAGAGAGGAAGAGAGACAGAAAGAGAAAGATAGAAAGATCAAAAGGGGAAAAATCATAGGAATTCTCTTAACCCATTGCCTATAGGTGCAGAAGGCAGGTGGTTCTTGGTTTAATTCCCTACATGTAGGGCAATGGGACAATTCAGTATTGTAGGGGTTAAATACTAAACCCATCTTCCATATATTGAATGCAATACATACATGAACATAGACACCTGCTTATGTATGGCATCTTTTGTACTACATGTGTACAGTGTATATATGTACAGTTTATATGTACAGTGTATATATCTACATGAATAACATACTATATACCATGCTAATTAATAGCTCAGCCAATCTGACGATTACAAACTGACCAATCTATCTCGGCTATATACTCAAGGCAAAGTAGCACTACATGTATGTTTGTGATGTTGGCTGTCTGTTATCATATATCTCGTCATTGTCGCTGACATGTAATAGAAGCGCCGAGCTGCAAATCACTGAAGCCTTTAACGTTTTCAAAAGCTTCCAAAATCTGATCCCGAACAATAGAACAGCCCACAAAGCCATCAGCAGCTATAGCTAGGCCTCAATGGATGGGGGATATTAAAGGCCACTGCTCAATAAAGGAACCAGCCAAGCTTGACTTGAGTCTTACACAAAACTTTTAAACCTCTATTGAAAACGATTCTTGCCACTCTGTATTGATAAATCACAGGTTGTGCTGTTAATACATACAGTAGCACAACCACTACTGATGTATACAATAGCACATTCCATCAGGTCTAGCATTTATCCTGCAAAAATCACGTACAGCATGTACACTGTACTTGCACCCTTGCCTACTGGAACTGGGTTGCTACTGTATTAAGCCTATGGGGATTAATGAACTCAGTAGTCAATCGGTTAAATTCAAGAATAACATTTGGAGAGGAAGAAGTACTGCATGTACATATAACAGCCTTCATATGAAATCCTAATCTTGAGTTTTGGTAAAACTTCCCATTGAAAGAAACTCGCTTTGATTCTGAACTGTTTATCCTGTGAAAAAAAGGGTTGCATAATGTTCAGACCAAAAAACGTAAACACACGTCTCAAAGGGATGTCGTCGAATTTGCCTTATGATCGTTTCATTACATTAAAATTCAAATAAACAAAATGATACAAGTCCGCTGACATCCAATTTTAATGCATGTAAATTTTAAAACACACGTCTCAAAAGGATGTCGTTGAACTTGCATTTATGATGGTTTTGTTACATTAAAATGCAAATAAACAAAATTATGTAGTTTTATTGGTATTTACATGTAGGTATGCAGTTTGCATCATCTTCTTTTCTCATTGGAAACAATGTGTTTTGACATGCTGATTTTTTCAAGCATTTTTTCAGTCAACAGACTCCGCCAAATAAAATTTATTGCCCTGTTGTGAATCTCATCGTTGAACTCACATGAATTTTGAAGGACATATACAAAAAAAATGCACAGATTTTCTGAAATCAAATAATTCATTTACTTGTTAATTATTATGCATAGTAAATAAATAATAAAACATAATAATAACAACATTTATAATGCGCACATATCCACCCCAAGAGATGCTCAAGGCGCCTAAAAAGTTATATACATTAAACATAAGAAAGTACATGAGAAGTTACAGAGAACAGAAATATTTGATTTCAGAAATTCTGAGGAATTTTCTGTCATGAGATTATCTTACCTCAATCATGTACCAACTGGACCTGGTATTATGAGGATTAATGCCTTACCAAAGGGCACTAGCGCATCGCCTTGGTTTCAAACCCGGGTCACCGGGGCAGCGTTTCATAAGTACAAGTTCAGCGACATCCCATTGAAATGCGTGTTAAACTTAATACATTTCAATGGGATGTCGCTGAACTTGTAGTTATGACGGTTTCGTGAGACGCAGCCCGGATTATGAGACCACTGCTCTACCGACTGAGCTATAGTTTCTATGAGAACTTACCCCAGCTCTGCCTGCTATGGCACAGTCGTTGACCCCATCCCCGGTCAGGTCACCATTGCAGTTAACGGCGAAGACTTCCATACTGGTATAGTGCCTCCAGAGCTCCTGACCAGTGATGCCATCCAGCGCCAGGACTCCTCCAAAACAGGGTGTTGACCCGTTGAAGTAAATGGAACATAGTAGGTACTCATCAGCAAAATATGAACCGACATCTGCAGAAAATCAGTTGATTTTAAAGGTAAATATCAGTTCTGGTCATGCGATTGCATAGTGAAAGAAACGTTGTGGAATTGATCAGAAAAGGTTGTTCATCTAGCATATAATGTAAGTATTGGTGTGTACTGCAAGGTTCTGGAATCATCAAAATGATAAGAAATTTGGCCCAGTCTTGGTAAAGTTACAAGCACTGTACACAGAAAGATGTATATGGGACTACGTGACACATGCGCGACATCTATCCGGTTCAGATAGATATAATAATTTACCAAATATATCAATTAGTAGGCGGTTTCATGGCAAAATGTGTATCATCACGTATTAGTCAAAACATATTCTTTCACATGATTGGTAATAAGAGCTTCCATTTCATTCTTTGAGAGGGGGGCATTTCCAAAACTGGTCTTTACCTTTAAAGGTGATTGTAATGTTTAACAGCTCTAAATTGTTTTTGTACAGGTTTGAGAATCAGCGATGGGTTATTATTTACCCTTAACTGTCATTATGCATGAAATATCAGTCATGAAATGTGTTTGAAAATGCTACAAAATAGGCTCAGATTGCACCAGAGTGCATTAAGAACCTTATGCAGCCCTCGGGAAAGCCCTGGAGCCTAGCAACAAAGAACCCCCGTGCTTCGCATACATCACTTCATTACTCCTTCCTTCTTTCAATTTGTTTTAAAAAAAATTCTGGACCACCCTGGTAACGGCTAAGAAAGTATGCAGGTACCGGTATGTAAGTAAGCGAGGATACCATAGCTCTAAATTCCTATCCAAGGGACATGGCAAATGATACTCTCCATACCAGGACCTGATCACATCTAAATACATGGTAGAGTCCCCTTGAAATAGATAGAACACATCAGGTACAGATAACCAAAAAGTGAATTGGCATCAGCAGACAAGCAAAGGTTGTTATTGTGATTGGTGATGTTATTTTACCTGACTGCTGACAGAGGAAAGCAGCCATATCCAATAAAATCATCATATCTAACCATGTAATTTTGCTTCCATAACATTTCTGACCATTTTTGTCAATACAGTAACAGTTTTTTTTAAAGCTGACAGGAATTGTTAAAGGAGGAATTTAATTGTGTTCATGAAGCTTTACCTGTTGCAAATCCTATGATCGCATCAAGCACACTATCTTGGTTGACATCCAAGAGTCTGATGCCTGACTCTATCTGTAGCTGTGGAATGTTCTGGATCCAGACATCCTGGACAGTGTACTTGGTACAAGGTAGTACTGTTCTTCGAGGCTCTTCCTGCGGGTTAGCAGCGGCATCAGCTTTGGATGGTTCATCTTGACTAGCAACAGTGGGAGTCTTTGGAGGTTCTTTCAAGTTGGAAGACACAGTGGGTTTTTCTGAGGGTTTAATCGGCATGCCAATCCCGAAAGGCCTACCCATGGCAAAGTTCCCGAGTGAGGCAATGGCAGATAGATGACTTGTTTCTTTGTCATCACTGGTCCGGTGTTTGGCCGCATCCTTCAAGATCCTCATCAAAACTAAGGCAAATATAACAATCACCATAATGATCATGACAACATAGAAAGCCTGGAGGCAATCCTTCTTCCTCTTGAAGTACCATACTGGCTTCCTTTTTGGTAGTTTTGTGTCTGGCGTGTTCGTCTTCACCGGGGCGGGGCGTGTGGGTATTCTGCGAGCAAACTTCCTTGGGGACATCAAAGGTCGACTTAGGTCAATGTATTCATCTTCACTGGAACTGGGGTCGTCCAGGTAGACGTCAAAGTATCGTTGGTTTCCCATACCGAGGGCTGTCATGGGCGCTGTCATAGTCCAGAGAGGAAATCAGTTATGGAAAAGATCTAGAGACTGTCATTGTGGCTTGAAGGGTTGTTAGGCTCCTGCAAGAAAGACTGAAATGAATCGCATTGTCAATGAAAGTATACAACATTACAACTATTACACATCAGTGAGGGCAGTAACAGTTACCCACACGATGTACCTTTCAAACAGTCGAACAAGCCCGAGGTGAAAGTTTGGACTGTTTTGAAGGTACCGAGTTTGGGTAATTATACTAATGCCAAACAAAATGATGTGTATTAATTGTTTTATAAGATGATGTTTTATTTGTTTAATAAAATGATGTTTTATAACATGATGTTGATAATGACTGGTCATTACCATTGGATAAATACGTGTTAGGCAAAATAAATGCCTGGTCACATATATACGCTTTCAAACAATCATATGATTAGGAAACATGTCATCATCTACTGGACTGTAGGGACTGAATAAACTAATTAAGAGGGTACGTGTTCTTGGTCTCAAGTGATGAGAGCTTCAACAAAGCAAGATTGTCAGCTAAAAATGGATTGTAAATGTCATGTGATCAGGGATAGTGATAGGCCTACTGTGATAGTAATTCAATGGAAGGTATTGTATAGAAATACACTTTGATGCAAACAATAAAATGAATATATCTCAAAATTATACCCCGGTTCATTGATCAATCCTAACTCATTATCATAATAATCTAACATATCTTCAGATAATCTCATAACAACTCTCAGAGACAATTCCATCACTAAAGTATCATCACCTCCATCACCATCACCATAGCAACACAATTTAATGGCCATCTGTCATCTTCACCAAATTATAATTATCCAAAAATAGCTGGTTCAATGTGATCACCCACTGACACAGTCACAAAATGGCTTTTGAAAATGCATTTTTCATCCATTTGCATATATACCAGCACAAACCTATTTATATGCATTTAAACACACATCAAATGCAAGTACGTTCCATTCTCATCTAATCGCATTCCATTGCTCTCCCGTCTTGCATGGAACCACATCGCACGAAAGTAGCCTCACATGCACGCACGTACAGTGTACACCATCTGTGTGCACACACACACTCGTCAGTCTGCAAGAATCTTCAACTGTGAAGGAGGTAGACTTAACCCAAAGAAGAAGAAGAAGAAGAAGTCATAGCGATGACGATGTGTACAAACTCACAGATACTTTCGTACACAGTCATCCCCTTCGCTCTCTCACGGATCGAGAAGGGTTATTCCGCTGCGCTGTATATACAACATAATCAAATACATTTCCCCATGGCGAGGACATTTAACAATGTTTCATGTCATAAATCAAATATTCATTGAAATATAAACGTATCTTATAATTAAAATCAATAAATAAATACCTGTTTGTTTTCACTTGCCGTATCAGTCAACAAGTTGCTGCGGATTGGTATTATGCATGTAAATGCTGTGCAAAAGTGCCGTGCGTCTTAGCTTCACATGACGTGTGTGTTCGCGTCTCTCCTATCCATCGTACGTGTGCCACACTTGTGTGTGTTGTAGTAGTGGGGATGGCGCCATACGAGATTGCAGAGTAGCGTCACTGGGGATGCGATAAGAGGAACTTTGATCTTTTGCGATTGAATTAATACGAACTATATATTGGAACCAACGAACAGGTGCGAAGTGGTATTATCTTTCTTATCTTCCACTTTACTGTCTATCATTTAAGAATAGATATATTTATATTGAGGTGACCATTATATAGAAAATAAAATGGTGTGATATAAGTTCCATTTTTATTTTATCAAATGGAAAAAGATATTATTTGTAGAGGCCACTCAGCCAGTGATCCTCTTTTTCTTAGGTTAATTGAGAACTGAGTTGATGAGATAACCACCTGTTCAGTGACCTTGCAATTCCTCTCTATCTTTCCTGCTCTTTCTTTTTCTTCACTATATCTCTCGGTCTCTTATCCTCTCTTTCTCCTTTTCTCACTTCCTTCCTTCTCTCTTCCTCCTCCCTTCCCCTCTCTCTCTCTCTCTCTCTTTCCTTTTAAACCTCTTTTCTCTACATCTTTTCTTTCTCTCTTCCTCACTTTTTGTTGGTTAAAAGTTGGGTATTTTCTTTTTATCCAACACTGGGTAAATCATGCACAATCTTTAATTTACCCAACAGTTGGTTGAACACATAATCGCCCTCATGTTGGGTAAAAATTGGGCGATTTTTTGCCCAATATTTTTTAGAGTGTAAGTGACTGCTGTAACAGTGATCATTTATATTAGCACCACTGCAGCTAGTTGTATAATTATGCTTTCCATCTAGTTAGGAGCTCAAAAGAACTTTATTAGTTCAAACATTTCTGTATAGTCTCATTTACTGATATTAGCGCTTAGAGACTTCGGTGGTAAGCGCTTAATTATAAGTAACGTTTTTATTATTATTATTATTATAACTCTTCTCTTTTCATGTCCATGTTCCGCTTCCCTTGCATTCTCTCTTCCACTATTACTCGCTTATTGATCTTTCCACTAAGACTTTATCTGCTTTCATAACGTTAAACAAAATATATATTTGTACTATAAAAGTATAAGTACCCCTTTTTTAATTTAGGTATTAGGACACTGAACCGTCAACATATTCTAATCATACGCTATACTAGTGGCAAATTATAAGACAATTTTTAAAGAAACATCAACATAACGATTATTAAACACCATACACCATGCAAGAGTTTTGATTTATTTATCATTTATTCTACAAGGTTTTATGGAAGAATATTTACAAACCAACAATCTTACTTAAAATTACTTTACAATGATACGGCCCTTTTAAAAAGTACACACTTTGAAATTCTTAACCAAAATTAGAGTTTAACGATATCTACATTCTTTTCCCTTTTTGAAAGTATGGATGAAAGTCTATTAATTTTGATAACACTAAAGCTATTTGAATAATTTTACGTTTGAGAGAGCACTGGCTAATTGAGAAAAAGTGGTTTGCTCTAAAATGTTTTCGCATCGGATTGGATGAAAGTGCAAGTCGGGCAGATATTACATCTTTTTGGTTTACTATATCTTTAATAATTGATTTGAACAATAACTGACTCTAATATACCCCACTTGCATATCTAGAAATTGACAAAAGAGAGGGGCGGGGTCCTCCCAAGACAGGTGTTCAATACTTTTATCTAGACACCTCCATTCACGTACTCTCATAGCAAGTTTCCCTGAGGTTTACCTTGCTATTCAAGAATAAGCTATCCTGTAATACAACGACGCCTCATCATCAGCTCCGTCATTGCAGGTGATTGATTTCATTCACATTTTTGCGTTGATTGTGTTGAAATTATCGAATTTACTTGCCTTATTTTGTCAATGTTTAATTCATCTTTAAAAGTCGCAAGACCCAAGAATAAGTAAATGTAAAGGTACCCATGTTAAGGTGTTACATGGTGAGTCAGAAATTCAGGAAAGGAAATATATTTATTGAAAACATGATGCTTCGTTTTTCTTATTTTTTAAAATAATTAATCATGGATGTGAGAGATATCGATATGCATTACACTGTACGTTTTCCACATGCTCCAGACAACAATGCACAGTGAACATCCGAATGACAATGGGACCACATTGCATGGCTAAAGTTTTTGCCTGTCTGTTATTAAATTGGTAATTGTATGTACATCCGTTGTACTCTATTACATTTTGTCAAATTTATAAACACAAAGATGGAAATCTAGTGTAGAAAAAAATTACTGGCCTTATAGCCAGTGCTGACTAATGTGTAAAACACTGTTAATACTTTAATATCATCTGACTGAAAAGATCCTCACTCATGATTGTGTAATAAGAAATCAAACCATGCAGATATTATGAAATTATGATTTGGAATCATATTTTAAAAGTGTGTATATTTTTATACAGAGATTTTACACAATGTAATTTATACTATTTGTTTTGTTACTCTTAAATCTATCATAACATGTTACCATTGCTCATTTTTTTCATCACAAACATGATCATATCCTTATTTTCTTACGATATAAGCAAAGCATGCAATAACTGATTAACAACAAATAGATTGCTTCAACAAATTTAGGTAAAGGAATAATTTTCATTGATCAATCGTTTACAGTAGCACATTCTATAAATAAATAGGAACTACGATCTTCCCAAAAGTGTTTCCTGTGAAATTTATTATCATTCCTTTTTAGTATTATGTTATATCCATAATAACATAGACTACATAGACACGGAATGCATAAAATAACCACATATTTAGTGGAATACACCTGTTACACTATTGTAAATTAAATTTCAATATAAAATTACAACATTTATGTTACTTATAACACAGAGCTGCTGGAGTTGAACGGAAGTACATAAGGTACACTGTTAACATATATTAGCACTATGCTAATGAACAAAAAAAAAGCAAACGCACACATAAAGAATATGTAACGTGATATACGAAAAATGAGATCATTGCCTATATTAGCTATCAGTTGAAGATAAAATGTACAAGAAATAGAAGTAAACATGGTTATGCAGTGTAAGATAGAAAATCAAGCAAGTGAAATGCAACGGTCTTACAATCTCTGAATCTTACAATGTCCAGTACGTTCCCAGTATAAAAGTCTCGTTCAGATTATAATGCGTTAAACTTTGGCGGCGTTATTAAATGATTACAGAAAATGTAATACGCTTTAATTTACATGTACACTGACGCTCATAAAGTTGGAATATTTTTGTTTTACCCAAATTTATGGAATTATTTTAAAAATAATTTAAAAATAATAGATCTAGATGATAGTATATATTCTTAGATTTTATTGAATAATAATTTGACAATGTGTATTTTGCGTGACTGCTAAAGCATGTGTATGCTACTATGCTTTTCAACTAGGGGACGTACACCCTTAAGTCATAAATGCCAGTAATGAGGATCAATGCCCCACAAAAGGGCACTAATATATATAGCACATCGACACGGTTTTGATCCTGGGGCCTCACAGTTACGAGGCCATTGCTTTCTCCTGAACCTCGATTGTACGCAGCGGGGGCTAGGGTAGGGGGCAGTTTCCATAAATAAAAAAAAATAAAAAAAAATGCAATAAATTTTCTATAATTTATTGCATTTTACCCCGGTCTCCAACATAAAAAATCCTTTGTGTGCCCATGCCTTGAGCCATAATGCATGGCCGTCCAGTGGATTGTTTAATGTTGGGGACCGGGGTAAAATGCAATAAATTATTGAAAATTTATTGCATTTTTAATTTTTTTTTTATTTATGGAAACTGCCCCCTACCCTAGCCCCCGCTGCGTACAGTTATGGTTCAGTGACCAAGCAATGGCCTCGTAACTGTGAGGCCCCAGGATCAAAACCGTGTCGATGTGCTATATATATTAGTGCCCTTTTGTGGGGCATTGATCCTCATTACTGGCATTTATGACTTAAGGGCGTTGGTCCCCTAGTTGATAAGCATAGTAGCATACACATGCCTTAGCAGTCACGCAAAACACACATTGTCAAATTATTATTCAATAACATCTGAGAATGTATACTATTATCTAGATCTATTATTTTTAAATTATTTTTAAAATAATTCCATAAATTTGGGTAAAACAAAAATATTCCAACTCTATGAGCGACAGTGTATGTATCTTTTAACACACAGCTCAGTGGATACGCGCATGATCTTTATTGAGTGCCATTGGCAATCACTTAGTTTTCGGGGGTTTACCGCGTTGTATCCGAACGAACCTTAAAATAAAAATCCGTCTAATAATTCAGATTATCGTATAAACTATATAATATCTACATCTGTAGAAATGCAAAACCTTCATATAAGGTCATATACTTAGATTTTTTCTTTCTATTTCTTTATTTAAATTCAATACAAATTTCTCATACCGAAGTGGTGTAAGTGCGTGTGTTTTGGGGCGGGGGGGGGGGGGGGGGATTTGGTCCAAAAGTCCGAACAGTTATCTAATGAAAAAGTTCATTATTTACGATAATTGAAAATTTGGATTATTTTTCCCAAGGATCGTAATTCCAAAAAATGGATTCCTAACTTTAAAGAAATAAGAATTCTTTATGATTCCGATGATGATAAAGGATTTGATTCCGTATTTACAAAGCGACGAAGTTATAAAACCTAATTGATTTTCATAATAATAAACATTCAAAATTAGGAATTTTAACTAATGAAATATCGATATCATTTAAATCTCATTTTCCACCGAGAATGCTAAAGGTCATCAAGTCTTTATTCATAAACTATGGATATTATACTCCCTTGAGTCAATTTAAACACTGTCCAATGCACATTGTTTTATGGAAAATTATATATATTTCTATCCTTTCACACGAATAATGCCAGGATTTTTTTTTTTTCCCTTGAAACATTTTTTGCTTTTTGTACGATTCAAATATACCATTTCAACACCTCCACAGAAATTAAAAAAACATTTCAGCCATACATTTCTCATCGACAATATCTGTTAAATTCATTGAAAAGCTAAATTTGTTGGTGGTAGGCCACCCTTATATTATATTATAGCATACTTTCCACAAAGTAATATATATTAAGTACAGACTAGATTGATAAAAAGAAGAATTTAAATTCAGGCTGATTATGCAACTGAAATATAATACAGAATACAATTAAGTAATCGAATCCGAAATTGGAGTACACAGTAATTACCCAGTTTATACATATTGAATTAGAAAAATTACGGATGAAAATGATAATGTGGGCGTACGCTTAAGTGCCTACAAGATATCTTAAAAAATGAAGAAAATTACAGAAAATTAAAGAAAATATGAAGAGGAAAAAGAAAAGAAAAAATGGGAGAAGATGGTGATTTTATACGGTTTAGTACATTGATACTACCATCCTATTGATTACTACTAGATACGTCCAAGAGATTTTAAACACCGAAGGAAAGGTCCGAATAACCCATTATAATCAAGAAAACAAGATATGTTAGTGAACAAAAAAAGAGCCCACCCCCTCAAAATAACTCATATCATTCTCTATTGGTTAAATATCTGCACTGCCATTATACATAGAACCAAAATTATGAAAATCAGTAGAGTCACTTTCATTTTTAATTTCGTGAACCGAACTTTGAGTGATCCTACAAACCCAAACAGCTTACCCACAAGCGTTTTCTTCAGAAAATAAGGGGCGAAAATATTGTAACGTATGATTCTTACTTTAATATTGTTTTTTCCAATATTTCGTTTCTTCAGATATTCATTTAGGATTAAATTTTTTTAAGTAACCTACATAAAATTCATTGCAGGCCTTTTTGTTATTCTCATGAAAATCTTTCTCATTCTTTAGCTTTAGCTCGTTCATTTTTATAATGTTTGCTTCTGACATATCTTGCAATCTTTCAGCATTCTCTATTTCTCTTTTCAAAGCCGCTTCTTTCATACTATCCATTTCCTTCTTAGTTTCTGTTTCACTTTCTAATCGCGCTTTAGCTTCAGTTATCTCCGCTTGTTTAAGCTCATGTTGGCCCTTTAAAATCTCCTTTTGATTCCTAAGAATTTTTTTCTTCTCCCGTTTCTCCTCCACATTCTCCCTCCTTCTATGAGCTGAAGCACCGGCTTCACCATCATCCCGACAGCTTCGAATGAAATCACGGATGCTTGACCTTGTCTCATCGTCGAGACTTCCATCCTTAGATGTGACGTTCTTAACGACGAATATTTTTGCCGGGTCGATTCTCTCGTTTTCTAGGAACACGATCATTTTTTTGACTTCTCCATCCGATATCGCATCTTTGTGGGTTATCACGACAGATGGTGGCCGCTCTGTGTATAAATCAATAGATGTCAACAATAATAACATGATAGAAAGAAACATAACAAGAAACTTCGGAGATTAAAGCGCTTGCTTTGTTTATTAATGATGATGAATTAAGCCAATATGAATGACGATGGTTGTCCGTATTAATTATCAGTATCTGGTGTAATTTTACATGACTTATCCATACATTTATTCTATAATGAGGATTCCAATGTGATTCGTATTGGACCTTACCTGTTACATATGTTGCTTTAAATTTCAACAACTAGACGAAGTCTAAGAAAAAATATTTTTCTAGAAATAAATAATTGGTAAAAGAAGAAATGTGAAAAGAGTATAAGATTATAAAGAGTATACGATTATCTAAAAACGTATATTTAAAATATGTATAAAATGGTCGTTTATTTGATTATTTGAATTTGAATTGAATTGAATTTATTCATTCACCACCATTGAAAACATTGAAACAAAAGATAAATGTACAATGACAATGTCAATATAACATAAATGCATGATATGAATTATAAACAATACATGTTCTACAGCGATATACATGTACATTATAACAAAGATAAAGCAAACTTTGCTTTAAGAGTAAAACAATAAATGACTAATTACAATGAGTTTGTGATCGATGGTAAAATAGAGTAAAAAATAGCACATGTGCTAGTCGAGTCTGACTCTCGTTATCTAAAGCCTAAAATAAAGTTTATTTAAAAATACATGATGGGTTTCCAAATCTTATAAATAAGATTTGTGTATAATATTAAAATGAGACTGGTTACTATATACAACTATATAGTTACGAGGTTATGATTAGTGGTTTTCACTTAAGAGTAATTTTGTAAGTTTTTTACGAAAAGAGGTTAAACTGGGGTTAAACAATAATATTTACAACGGCAGACATAATATTTCCCATATTGCTCCGGTTGTCTTATTTTCACTCGCTGGACTATTGCCAGCCCAAAAGTAGCTAGTTCGACGTCTATAATGTTCTACTATGTTGCAGGATGTATATGCCATTGGGTATGATGTGTGAACCGGGTGTGCGGAAATGGTGTGTTGGGGAGGGGAAGTGAGAGTGTTCATGTGTGTGATAATTGTATGTGTGTCAACAATTAAAGACTAATAAATGACAGATGGCTTATCATAAATCTACAATGACGAGTAAACTGTCTACATCACAGTCCAAAGATAAATGTGCCTTAAACGTATATAGCAGACGGCAATCGGCGGATCAGACGACACTTGATAGTGATTTTGAATGTGAGATTGCTTTGCTAAATATAAAATACAAGAACCTTTTCCTTATCTTTAAACTATCATTGATATCTGATAATTAAACAGTTAGTAAAATGAACCTACCAAACAACATAATACAATGAAATACTTGACTGAGTGTAGGTGAGTTTGATGTGGTGCATAATTGCACCCCTCTGTAAATAATCGAATAGTCCATGGCGCATTCATGAATATTCATGTTTTTGCTTACCTCGGCAAAATATTTGCCTACACTAAATGCAAAAATTACGGTGGGGGGGGGGGGGGTGGGGGTGGCTGAAATGGACATAATGAACCCATCAGAACTGATCTATGATAATTCATGCTTGTTATCCTTCGTGTGCTTTGCCTATAACCTTACAATCGCGTGGCAAATTGCGTCCAAAGTTCGACTGGTTGTACTTATGTTATATAGGCAATAGCGAGCTGACGACCTATTTTGATCAAATTACGGTGGGTGAACTTTCAAAAGTCAATGGGACATGAGGGTTCCAATGAAAGAGCTAGTGTCAACTTACGTCGGGGTGGATGTGCTTTTCGTTTAAACAAAAAATGAATTGTTAACGTTTTTTGGTAAAAGTCCAGAGGCTAACATGTTAGGCTGCTGGACTCTGGCAATAGGGGGCGTTGTCCAATGAGACTAAACGGAGCTATATGCATTTGGTTTACAATAAAATGGACGCCATTTGCTACCATTTTCCTATTTTGAAGAACGATACGTATTCGGGTAATTTTCAATCAGTGTTGTAGTCAAGATCAACCCTCTAGTCCAAGTTATTGACCCACAAGACCAATGCTTTGACCCCCAAGGCCAAAACAAAGGCTAAGGCTTGAAACTTCAAGCCAAAGGCCAAGGCATATATCAAAACAAGGTGAATGTGGCTGCGTCTCTAAAATGCTCCCGCCTGTACGTATGGTATATTTTCATCGATCAACACATTGACACACTTCCTCAGCACAATCTGTGAGGTTATTGAAGCTTCGGTCAACAACCAACCCAAAAGCCACCTACTAACTACTCTCATGCAGACAGTTTGGCTTCAGACTGGATCATAATACAGCTGGCCTGATCATCCTAGCTCAGCATAATAATTTGATCAAACGAGTTCGTTTTCACTGGCTACCTGCCGTAGCAACATGGGTGTCGATCCCGGGGGGGATGGGGGGATATATCCCCCCAATATTTCAGGTGGGGGGGGGGGATGGCCTGTACAATCACCCCCCCCCCCCAATAATTCACCATCAACAACAAAAAATGAAGAGAAAAATTAATGATGAGAGCCCGATGAGAGTAGTTAATGGTTCTTACTCGCAAGATGACCATCAATATACACATTTTGCTATATCATTGTCATAATACATACATATATACGAAGTAAATAAGACAACCGTATATGAGACAAGAATAAATTGAATTCTCGCTCATACGGCTTCATCAGGAATTGATGAATTTATTCAATTTGTTCAATCAACAGCATCATAGAAATGCAGTGCGCCAAATGCAAAGACGCAGCGTCAAAAAGCAACGAGCTAAATGTTAAGCGCGAAGCGCAAAAGTAGCAATCTGCAATGCACATCAGACAATCCTGGACAGTGTAAACATAAATGAACTCTGTGACGATTTCGTGATGAGATCGGAGACAAGGATGAAGATTTTCGGACATTAGTATGACTTATAAAATAGTTATGTTGTTATGTTGTTTCCGTTCACCCTTTTTAAAATTCACGTCATTGTATCTTTATTTTTTTCACTCATTTTATTTCCTGATATTTCCTAAAACATTTTTCATTTTTGGAGAAAGATTATTATGTCACAACTTATTTTTGTTTCATTAAAAAGCTGATGCAGGCCTATGTCACTGGCGTACTGGTGGGGGGGGGGGGGGGGGGCTGGGGGGAGGGGGGCGCTAGCCCCCCCCCCCCCCCCGCCAAAAAAAAAAAAAATCTAACCATCACTTATTTTCAATTTCATACAAGCTAGCCCCCCCCCCCCCCGCCAAAAAAAAAAAAAATCTAACCATGACTTATTTTCAATTTCATACAAGTGATTTATAAATGTTCGTGATATCACATGATTTTCGAAAGAAATCTCGTTTCTCCATTTCTGTTGCAAACTGACACATTCCCAAATAGCCAGGAAGAGCATATATTTTTTATAGTCACTGATGGGCGTAATTAGTGGCCGTTAACACTAACGATAGTATACAATTCCTTTCGAGAAGCTATTGCGACAAGCACTGCCGGGAGATAACATGCTACTCACCACTCGGGCTGTGCATGCAAAGATTTGCGAACGAACGTTCCATACGTACATCATGTGGGGATATTGAATTCAAACAAGGATTAATATAGAGAACAGTACAATGAATCGTCTTCTTTCTCTAATAATTTAGTGAAAAGAGCAAAGCTTCCGCGCTTTGCGCGAAAGGGGGGAAACTGAATTCAGATGTGGATTAAGAGTAATAATCAAATGAAAAGTCAAAGTACACGATACAACGAATCGTCTTCTTTTATAATTTAATGAAACGTCAAAGCGTGGGATGGGCGAAAATGAATACAGACAAGGATTAAGAGTAATAATTTATTGAAACGTCAAAGCTTCCGCGCTTCGCGCGGTAGGGGGGAAACTGAACTCATGAAGGACACGATACAACAAATCGTCTTCTTTCTCTAATAATGTAATCAAATGTGAAAACTTCCGCGCTTCGCGCAGGAATGGGCGACAATGAATTCAGACAAGGATTAAGGGTCGAGAATGGTACATCGAATCGTCTTCTTTCTTTAATAATCTAATGAAACGTCAGAGCTTCCGCGCTACGCGCGGAGGAAGGGGAACTTGATTCAAACAAGGATTAAGAGTTAAAAATGGTACATCGAATCGTCTTTTTTCTTTAATACTCTGATGAAACGTCAGAGCTTCCGCGCTATGCGCGGAGGAAGAGGAACTTGATTCAAACAAGGATTAAGAGTCGAGAACGGTCCAACGAATCGTCTTCTTTCTCTAATAATTTAGTGAAACGTCAAAGCTTCCGCGCTTCGCGGGTGAGGGGGGGGGGGGATTCCCCCTCCCTGCACCCAACCCCCCCCCCTAGGGACCGCGCTTCGCACGCTTCGCGTGCTTACTACCGCCCCCCCCCCCCTAACATGAAATCCTGGCTATACGCGCTTGGGAGGGGTGCAACTTGCCATACGATTGATCCATTGCCGAAAATATTTTGGCACCTATCACCCCCCCCCCCCCCCAACCACGGCTACAAATCGACACCCTTGCGTAGCAACAAACATAGTTGACAAAAGACGTCTTTCGTCTTCTTTGTGCATGGCTGATCGTCAACAAAACGGAGTTACGTCTTTTGTCAACTCTGTTCGTTGCTACGGCAGGCAGCCAGAGAAAACGAACTCGTTTGATCAAATTATGGAAATGCAAGCCTTACTTTAAACAAACATAACTGTGTTATTCCTCGCTCATTTTTCCTGAATGAGGTATCATTTGAAAGGGCAGAAATTGAACTTTCTGGAAATGTGATTTGTCGACCCAGAGATGTGCCTAAGCGCTTTACAGATATATTACCCCGGTCATCGGATTCAGGTTTACCCGCACTCAATGCATGCATATTTTCCACTCCCTGGGAAGCATTCCTGCCAGTCGCCATTTTACAAGCGCCCACTTGCTCGTCCAACCACATGAACTTTTGCGTCCTACCAGATACCCATTTAACACCTGGGTGGAGAGTAGCACGTGCAGGTATGATATTAGTGCCGTGTCAGGATTCAAACCCTCGACCTTCGCATGTCCAGTCAAGCGCCTTAAACTAATTGATCATGACACTCACATTGACCAATTAGAAATACATAAATAATAAAGTACTTAGATTTGTGCAAACGAAGTTATTTCTTCCTTGTGGAAAACGACAATAAAATTTTTAAGCAAAATTGCATTCATTTATATTAAAGATGGCTAGGGCAAGAAAACTATTGCAAACTAGTCAAACCTACTCCTTTTAACATCTACTCCAATTGTATGGTGTCTGATATCTTGGTAGAAAATAAAATGATACATTATTAAATATGATACAGATGAGTCAAAATGGTCGTAATGTAATTTGTTAACAGATGTTTGCGACAAATCTGGCTGAACAAATAATCATTCGTCCTTCATTAAACCACGTCCTTAAAATCACATCACACTCTTCAGGAAATATCTACTGAAAACATTTATTTCTTACATTTTATTTGTTGATTTAATAATTTGTTTGATTGAATTTATTTACCAACAGCAATACAGTGAATCATTTCATACCATGTGTTTACATGTACAAGAAGAGAAACATTTTGTTTGTTAAAAGGGGCCAAGTAATAGCACATGCGCTAGTCGAGCCTAACCCCTTCAAAAGCTAAAACAAAGTATGTTGGTACATATCAGTTTAGAAAACGTTACGAAACAAAAGTAATGAATTTACAATTACAATCGATACTTTAAAAAATAAGAATACTTAACAATATCTTACAATGTACAAACTTGATATTTCATTCATGATTTGTTACAGTTCCAAAACCTATTTCTAGACCTTATTGATCTGACGTTATTTAATAGGTAATCTCTTTCAAAATTCACGTCCACAAAAGACAATGAAACTTGACCTTGTGTCGTTCTAAATTTTGGAAGACGTAATTGTCCACCATCTTTTATCTTGTGGAATAGCTATGCTCTATAATGTCACAGTACTCTATCAAAATATGAGGCAAATTATCATTGACAGGATCAAACATGAAAGTACAAATTGATAAATCATGTAAATTATACACATTTAGGATTCGCAATATTTTAAATAATGGAGCTTTAGGAGTTCTCTATTCACTAAATGTTATAACACGAACTGCCATTTTCTACGAATACATTATACTTATTAGGCTAGTCTTATATGTGCTTCCCACACTTCTTTTTTCCTTAACAAATGCGTGGTTGTATATATACTTTATATAATAATATCAGAGTACGGCTATGAACAAAATGTCACAATCTGAATAGCATCCCAACTTTCTTTCTAATACACTGATTTACAAAACGAATATTGGTATATATAAGGTAATATAAGGTGGGTATTGTCTTTATAGTTGCTAACGATATTTATGTAATCAATGTGAAGAAAAAAAATCCGATTCCAGAGAGTCATTAAGTAGAAGTCGGAAAAAAAAAAGAATAACAAGTAAATGTTGGCCTACGTACTGGTATTTTGGCGGCATGTCTCGATGAGCTCAGTCATGTTTTCAACTGCGTCGATTCCTCCAACTCCGCTATAAAGGAATAGATAGATACATAAGAGTGGATGTCAAAACGCTTTCTTAGTATATTGCGTTATGTAAATTTATTCAATGTAACACTGATGATATTGGAGAAAATATAAAAAGCAGTGAAGAACCAAAAGGATATTCAAGGTTATAGCTAAGAACCACACCACATATTTCCTCTTTTATTTCCTTCACCAAAATCATCCTCTAACTGGAATTAAGTCTTCGTATCATTACATATTTCCATTTCGAGGCACCTGGTAGAACATCGTTGTGTGTCTCGAGTTATAGAAAATGTTTGCGAAATTGAATTACTGAGATTTAAAAAAAAAAGTTATCTTACAATGGATCTGGAACCCCCTGCAGTTGCACCGAGTGAGAGTCGGGAAACACAGTGGGATTGATTTTACAGGACTTACCCTCCCATGCCATAAGTATTGCAACATGATGAAATTCGTTAAATTTGTGGTTAAATTTGTGTAGATGGGAACATTGATAACGCCAAATATCAAGATATTCTGGACGCCCACTTGTTTCCATCCATTGCTAACATCTTTGGCAACGCGCAACACCCGTTCGTCTTCCAGGATGACAACGCACCGGCACACAGGGCAGCCAGGATGGACCAATGGTATGACGAAACTGGCGTCAACAGGGTGCAGTGGCCGGCGCAATCACCAGATGCTAACCCGATAGAGAATCTGTGGGATGACATCAAGAGAGCCAACACCAAAGACCGACCAACCACGAGGGAAGGTTTGGTCCGCTCTATCTTCAGGGCCTGGGGCAGCATCACCCAAGAAAGATTGCAAGGACTCTACGCGACGATGCCAAGAAGGATGCGCGCCATCATTAGAAGGCGAGGATATCCAACAAAATACTAGAGACTCGTGAATCTTACATGAAAAATGACTATTGATATATCAATAAAATGTGCCTGATAGTATGATAAAAAATGATGCACTACATATTCATTAAAACTCATTTTCATGTAATTATTTGTCTCCTGTGTAATGTGTGTGTCTATGTTGCAATACTTTTGGCACGGGAGGGTATATGTACGAATTGTTTGTGGTATAGTTGCGTTAACACATACCCATCCATATTTATTTACATATCTATAAATATATTCATAGCAGAAAATATATCAAACCACAACGCAAGATGGAATACACAAGAAGCACTGTGGATTGAACTTCAAAAGCGCTTTCGGTTCATTTTCATCATATCAAGTGAGAGTTACATGGTTTTACAAGGCTATATGACCATAAGTACATGGCTGCACTATATTCAAATAAGGACAAGGATTATTAAGCTGTCCTATAAAGTTTTTTCCTGGGATATCCACTTTACTTTCGAATCATATGCACTAACTTAGGAACACAGACGGCTCCAACATGGAAATGGTGTTTACCTATATTTTGTTTGCGGATTGTTGAGTAAAGTCTAATGCTGAAAACGATGCCACCAACTGATTTTGAAAATTGGTGCCCAAGTGCTAAACTGTTATGTTTTAGGGGCACATCAGTGTTTTTAAGCATTGAGAAAAAATATTTTGGCTCAAAACGTTCGTTGGTGAAAAAACCCCATTATGAGCAATACAGTGAAATATTGTATAGGTACAGAAGACCACAGGGGCCTAGGAGTTGTTTTTAACCTGTTGACTACTGAATTATCTTACTCCAATAGGCTTAACACAGGGACCACTAGGTTCCCCTAAGCAATGGTTTAAAAGGGCCGAAAGGACAAACGACACTTAGAATGAATCTACATAGTCAAGATAGTTGCTTCAAACTATTTTTGATGGTAATATGATCACATTAACATTTCTATTTCGGTAACAAACTGATACATTGTGGGTATGAGGCTCTTATAGCCAAATATGTTTCAGGTACCCATCATCTAATGTAAGGGTCCAAATATTTAAAAAAGTAATTCAAGAGCATCACATTATAAATTAGGAAATGTAAGGGGGTCTCAGCTGTTAATATCAGTTCACTCCTCGTGAAGCAATCATTGGGCACATTGATTGCAAAATAACAGATCTCATAAACATTACTTAAATGAAACTATTTCTCAAACAGTGTTGTTGGGTGTAAGGAGTAACAAGGCTCACATAAGTTCCATTTCCAGTATTTTTGTAATAGTACGTCGCATTGGTCTGTTTCTCTTTTCTACGTATCTTGCAATCCTATTTGGAGAATGTGAAATGTACTCGCTATTGCAATGTTCTCATGCATAATATCAAAGAATATTTTAAGTATTTAGAATAGTTTAACTAGACAGATACAATTAATTGGCACCTAATTAGCGCCAAATTAAAGAGTCAATTATGAATCACGAATGAACCATTCAAAACTAATAATAATGAAGTAAAAGCTCCTTCGACCCTTTCCGTCGTTAATTAGTCTTGTTACTCTTAGTGGGGGCTGCTAGGGCTAAATACGGGTTGTTTGGTGCAGATTCTTCTAAAAGCACCCAATGTTGCTTAGAGGTAGCTTATTATACAAATAATACACAGCAGTGAAGGCATTAGTAAGAATTACCCACACAAGGTATCTTGCCCGAACAAAATAATGTGTATTATTTGTTTTTATTAGATTACGTGTTATTTGTTTTATAACATAATGATGACGATTTATAACTTTATTTTACTAATGACCGGTCATTAGAATTGGATAATGACCGGTCATTATCCAAATTACGTGTTAGACAAAATAAATGCCTAGTCACGTGTAAGCTTTTAACAAATCATTTGCTCAGGATCCACGTCATCATATATATATATATTTTTTTTTTCTAAAATGAATTTATTGATAAATATATGCTTTTGAACAGATCAAACAATCATACACAATCAATTGAAATATCTTTGTGGTTTGAAAAAAAAAAATCAGGATTATTTGCATGCCAGAGGGTTAGTACAGAGGGTTGTTTTAACATCTATTTTAGGATTATGTATGGAAACATAATACAACCTAGGTAAAATGACATACATATAACTGTATTGAATAACTACTGAGAAAGAAGTAGAATTACAACTCACGTCAAATAAGTAATTGAGAAGTATACCCTCACAATTAATGCACTTATAACGTCAGGTCACAAACATAGCATCAATATTTATACCACTAAATAATTATTGTTGAAGCCATGTGCACCCTTGTCCACCATGTTTTAACTTCGTAGAATCAAAATTGACAAATTGATAAACAGAACTGACAGACTTAATGGTAATGTATGGCTTGTGTGTATGTGCGTATGTGTGCGTGTATGTGTGAGTTGTTTGTGCGCTGTTTGTGTGCATGCGAAGGTTAACTAATGTATGTCAGTATGTTTAAGTGTTAACCATTGATATAACCATAAAAATAGTTTTATCCCGACATAACATCCCCAAAAAGAGTAGAAAATCTAAGTATGCATATCATAGCAATTGCCGGATGGCAGCCATATTGGATTTGATCATTGTTACAGCCCAAAAGAGACCTCACATCAATGACAGAACATCATAATCAGAATTGCTGACCCTGAAAACCCTATGTTTCTATAAACTTTTTACTTTTCTATCTCTTTTTCCTCTGAAACTACACTTTACCTTTAACTCAGATGGTGGCCATTTTGGAATTGACCAATATGACCAGTCAGACAGTCCCAAGGAGACCTCAAATCGATGAGAGAACATCATAATCAGATTCTCTGACCCCGAAAACCCTATAAATATATAAACTTGTATCATACTAGCCCATTTCCTTTCGTAACTACACTTGAACTGTAACTCAGATGGCGGCCATTTTTGAATTTTACCAATATGACCAGTATGACAACCCCAGGGAGACCTCAACTCGATGAAAGAACATCATAATCAGATTATATGACCCTAAAAACCCGATAAATATGAAGCCGTTATGATACTAGCCCATTTCCTTTCGTATCTACACTTGACCTGTAACTCAGATGGCGGCCATTTCGGATTCGACCGATATGACCGGTAAGACAGCCCCAAGGAGACCTGAAATCGATGGAAGAACATTATAATCAGATTCTCTGACCTCCCAAACCCCATAAATATGTCAACCATTATCATACTAGCCCTTTTCCTTTCGGAACTACGCTTGACCTTTAACTCAGATGGCGGCCATTTTTGGATTTGTCCAATATGGCGGTCTCAAAGGGCCCCCTTCTTGGCGACCGGCAGAAATCGTAATAGTACGGTGTAACCTATCTCTGGGCCAAATTTGGTGCTTTTAGAAGAATCTGTACCAACGTACCCCATACAGCCCCCACTATCTTTGATTGTCAGAATCGACTGGGAGTACGTGTAATTATAGAGCAATTTAGGAAAATATGTATTTCGTACACAGATGTATGCAAAAATATGTATGGACCCACATGTGACTACGAAATGTTATGTGACCTCCCAAAGGATTGTCCAATTTTCAATCTTGGGCTCAAAAGTTGCGAGACACTTGAAAAGAAAAGGTCACGAAAAGGCTAGTCGCGATCTGAAGCAGGTTTGCGGCAGTGGTGGATTCTGTACAGTGCGGGTCAAAAAGAGTGGGATTAATACTATCTGAGGATTTACGTCATATCATTATATAGAACCAATATAATAATCACGCCCATCTTCACACGTTGAATAGTGGAAAAACCCAAATACCCGATAATATAGACATCTGGTTGGGAACCCTTTGTTGCTTGAAGGTTAGGAATCTTTTGTGCATGATTATGGAAAGAAACAAACAGCCAAAAAAAAAAAAAAAACTAAAATCACATTTTTCATAGTTGCTTAAAAAAGTGATTACACATAATTGTTCATGTCGACATTTCAATTAAAATTTCTACTCGACATTGCACTTTTATAACAAAAGGTAAGTTCGTATGCATTATCAAAGTCCTTTTTCATTCAGGCTTTCATAGAAAGAGTAATAGATTCGTACGAAGTGATCTCAAAATGACTATATGATATTTTTAAAGAAACTACACCAGAGAAAAAAACATGCAAAACACTGGCAGATATTCAGTCTCAAATATTTAAACACGATAAAAGTTGTTCTAAATCTTTTCATCATCAGTAGTGATCTGTCAGTATGTCAGGTTCAGTGACCCAAACAAAATTCTACATTAAGTGTCTCTCCAAGTTACTCGGTCTTGAGCCATCTGCTTCAGCGATTCATACCCTGTTACTCCACATTCTGCGATTTAATCATCTAGAAAGCCTTTACGAGGTTTCTTGTTAAGTTTCAAGACATATCAGATCAATACAAAGCAATGTAAGACACGATGGGCAGAGTTATAGAATAATTCAGAAAAAAGTTTTTTTGAAAAACAATTATGCAAAATGTCAATTTTTGTTCCATTTTCCCCCACCTTCGACTACTAATTGTTGTTGCACCTTCCAAATGATTGTTCAATTTTGCAAATTTGGTCTCAAAAGTTGGGAGACACTTGAAAGGAAAAGGTCACGAAAAGGCTAGTCGCAATCTGAAGCAGGTTTGCTGCAGTGGTTAATTTTATACAGTGCGGGGGGGGGGGGCAAAATGGCCCTCAGTCAGAATAGGATTATAGAATATCTGAGGGTTTGCGTCATAGCATCATATGAAACCAATATAACTATCACGCCCATCTTCACACGTTGAATAGTGGAAAAACCCAGAACACTATAATATAGACATCTGGTTGGGAACCCTTTGTTGCTTGAAGGTTAGGAATCCTTTATGCGTGTTCATGGGAAGAAATTCATAACAAAAGAATACAAATAATACAAAACAAATCACATCTGTTTGTTATCGTCGCTTACAAAAGTGAGTACACATATTTGTTCATGTCGAAATTTCAATGAAAATTTCTCCTCATTGCACTTTCATTATACAAAAAAAAAAAAAGTTAAAATGCATTATGAATTTATGTCCAATGTAAGTTTTTCCTAAATCATGTATCCTTTATTCATTCTTAAATTGGAACTGGTAAAGAGTCCCTCAATCATCATCAAGCACATTCTTCGTTAAGTAATCACAATCAAGACGATTATTTAAAATCATCAAATTGCCGCCCTAAAAACTTCCTCTTTTATGATAATCAAAGAGGAACAAGGTTATTGGAAGACGGTCAAAGTAGAAGAAGCTATTAACTAATACTAATCAGTCATGAAGGTTTCATTCATGAGTTATTCCAGAGTCATGAATGACTCACTAATTAGGTGATTTTTTATTATCCTTGTCCAGATATTTTACGTCGTACTTTATAATACAATGGCAAATTGAGTGTTTTATACATCTGAATGGTAGCTGCACATTGAATAGAGTACATAATTGAAATGATATCACTATTACAGTACTGAATGATACTAGTTTAAACATATTTGTGGCTTACACCCAGTAAATAAGATCGATTGATCGATCTGTAATTGAAAAACAAACAAGTCAGAAAAAATCTTGGAACCAGCGGGACTTGAGCCTGCCATCTACTGCTTGCCGGGCAGCGACTCTACCACCAGACCATCACTGGTTCAGGGCACAGTCACGATGAATAGAAACAAATACCCAAGCTCTCCTGATTCATTCTGACTTATTAATATTCATTAGTCCGCCATAGGACAATAACTTTTATAAATGTAATGCTTCCTGGGAGAAATTTCAATAGTTTAAACATATTTGTGGCTTACACCCAGTAAATAAGATCGATTGATCGATCTGTGATTGAAAAACAAGTCGCTGCCCGGCAAGCAGTAGATGGCAGGTTCAAGTCCCGCTGGTTCCAAGATTTTTTCTGACTTGTTTTTCGATTACAGATCGATCAATCGATCTTATTTACTGGGTGTAAGCCACAGATATGTTTAAATTATTGAAATTTTCTCCCAGGAAGCATTACATTTATACAAGTTATTGTCCTATGGCGCACTAATGAATATTAGTAAGTCAGAATGAATCAGGAGAGCTTGGGTATTTGTTTCTATTCATCGTGACTGTGCCATGGACCAGTGATGGTCTGGTGGTAGAGTCGCTGCCCGGCAAGCAGTAGATGGCAGGCTCAAGTCCCGCTGGTTCCAAGATTTTTTCTGACTTGTTTTTCAATTACAGATCGATCAATCGATCTTATTTACTGGGTGTAAGCCACAAATATGTTTAAACTATTGATTTTTTTCCCAGGAAGCATTACATTTATAAAATGAATGATACTCCTTAGCAAATCATAATGAACTGCCTTTTCACCACACCCAATTATTTAAGAGCGAGTTCCATTCTAAGAATAAACGTATGAGTATACATGCCTTAGGGGAAAGTTTACATTAAATAACAGTTCATATCGCCTCTTGTTTCGCCTTAATTATGGCTGGGCGGTGGTACATAAAAGGCTACACTTGGGACTGCTTTACAAAGCTTGTCACATTCACCAGAGAGGTGTTTTCAAACGGTTTATGCCGAAAGGGTGGGTAGCGTCGCGTCGCGTTGACTTGAACGCGACCATTCGTCCAAAGCCCCTCCCTGGTTGTGCCGAAAGGGTGCGTTGGGAGTGTCGCGTTGACTGGACGAATGGTCGCGTTCAAGTCAACGCGACGCTAGTCACCCTTTCGGTATACGCCTTTTCAAACTTTGAATTTAGAATTCAAAGTTTCTCCTGGAAAGCTGGATTTTCAAAATTAGGTAGGTTATACGTATTTCTTAATAAGTATTGATCAATAAAACAAGCAATATTGTTAATGAACACTGAAGCATTCAAGCAATACATTGAACATTTCGGTTGGCCTATATTTACGATTGAATCAAGATAATAGACCTGAAAAAGAAGGTTGAGTTCTGGGGAGAGGTGACAAATAATTTGTGAGCGTTTTCACTATTATCATGCGAATGTGGAAGAAATATCAGAGAAACAATGATCCCTGAAAAGCATGGCGCTTCATATGCCTTCATACTGAGAGGAAACAGCTTAACAATGAGGACCACATTTTTAATGCCACATGTATGTGTAGTCCCACATACATCTTTCTGTGCACAGTGCTTGTTACGTTACTAAGACTGGGCCAAATTTAGAATCATTTTGAGGACCCCAGAATCTTGCAGTTAGCACACAATACTTATATACTACATGATCAACTTTTTCTGAGCGATTCCACACCGTTTGTTTCACAATTCAATTGCACGACATGAACTCGACTTTAGCTTCAGGTAAGAGGTAAAGCTTTGTTTTATCAATTAAACAATTTCATGAAACATAGCGACCTGTCTTGAACTGCATGTTTAAAACAAGCTTCAAACAGCAGCGCATCAAGAACACTAGATGGAAGAGACGTGAAAAATTACTTGTTTAACGAATCGATTGTAACTCTCATTCGTGAAAACTGAACAATTTCTATGCATCTTCTGGAGTGCATTGCATTTTGAATGTCAAAATTCAAAATATATAAAATAGAAATTCAGCACAAACAAGACAATAATCTGGACTGTTATATGTGTGTACGTGTGCGCGCGAAAGTGTGTATGTATGTGTGGGAGGAGAGGGTTGTACGCCTGCTGATGGTTCAAATCAATTGATCGTTATGAGAGTAACTGCATTTGGATGCTCAATTCTAGGCTGATATTTTTTGCGAAAACCAGGTTTCTCATTTCCCCCGTACTCACTCAAGCGTAAAATACTTCCAAACATTTAGTATCGTTCGATTAAATATGCCGTTACCCATAATTGTATAAGAACAAAATCATGCGGATGTCAATTTGGATGAGAACAGTATAGACAGAAGGGAAACTATAGAATGGGAGCTGATGCGAGTTAAAAAGGGACAAGGTGGGACGGTTGTAGGAAGAGAATATCATAACAATTAATGATAAAGGTATTGAACAAGAGCATGCATGCATTATAGACGATAGTCTACATAAACCTATTTACTATTACATTAGTTAAACAGAAATCCTCAGTTGACTGTAAGAATAAACGTTTTACGATAAAATGAGACAGGAAGGCATCACTTCAAACATTTTTGTTTATGCATTGTTCCTACTATGTATTATATCTTGATGAAACCCACTGAATTGACAACAGACTTAACTCCATTTCGTTGACAATCAGCCACGCATGAAGTCTTTCATCTACGGCTGATTGTCAACGAAACGGAGTTAAGTCTGTTGTCAACTCTGTTTGCTGCTACGGCAGGCAGCCAGCGAATCAACGAATTCATTTGATAAAATTATGGAAATGCAAGCACTACTTTAAACAAACAGAACTTTCTTATTTCTTGCTCATTTTTCCTGATTGATGTGTCATATAAAAGGGCAGAAACTCAACTTTCTAGAAATGTGATTTCTCCTTGAAATTCAGATACCGTCCGCTAAATGACTTTTTTGGTTTCCTCTCTTTAAAATCATTTTAATCACTCATGCGTAATATATGCACTATATGAGTAGCATCAAATGAAAGAGGAGGATCTAAGCTTTCCAAATATGTGTCATTGATTAATTATAGATGTTACTAAGTTATGATAAAACATCGATAATTCTCGGTTTTGTTTTTTTCTTGGACGCACTGTAAATGTATTAAATTGCGTGTGAAGAATCACCTGTAAAATTTCAATTCATTTTTATTTGGACGAATACAATTGAATTTAAATTAAAATGCAGGGCATACAATCTTTTTTAACTCTTCCCGCGGGGAAGAAATAATTCTACAATCACGTTCCGGGGTCATAGAGTTAAAATAAATACATAAGCATACAGGGCTGATGTCTCTTGTCGGAATAATACTACCGGATTTCTCAATTGTGCGAGCGAACGAGCAAAGTTACAAAGTATTTATTCTTACATTCTCTTTCAGGAGGTGTAAATTTGGTTATCAAATATTTGACTGTAACAAAATGCAAAAAGTAAGAAGATACCATCTCACAGACTAGAAATGAGATGGTGGATGCTGGAAGCTGGCCAATACTAAAATCTCGGTGGTTGAAGAAGGGTTTCAACACCCCCTACCCCCTCTGGCTTCATAAGTTTATGCACACGTACACAAATGGACCATTTTAGGGGCCGCAGCTAGGGATCGATTTCAGAATACACCGTTTTCGTTTCTGAAACCTTCTCATGAATAGTCTTTTTTGTTCTTTTGTTATGTTTTCTAATCCGATGTATTAGGTTATGGTATCGTACAATCATGATTTTGCTTTCATACAGTTATATTGAATTACGTAATCATTTATAGCAAGGAATACAACATTTTTTCAACTTGATATTTGTAATTGTAAACTACATGTGTGCTCAATTTTCAACATGAGTTTCCCTGAAGAATGTTTGAAAAGAACACCTAGAAATCTTGATATTCCAAATTTTGTCTATAAAGAATGTCGTTTATAACGATTATATTTAAAATCAAATCACACCATATCGAAAGGAAGCACCAAAAAAAAAAAAAGGCGGAATTAAGTTAGCAATATGATTAAACAGGCAACCAAGCAATATTCCCGAACAAAAAAGGTATAACAGCTGGAGGGAACATTAACAAGAATTCAAACATTGATTTTTGTGCAATGGGTCGTGTAAATAAAAAGTGTTATATTGACTTTTCTGAAATATAATGGTCAAGTCTTTCACGGTACTACCCAAATAGCTGGTATTAACAAACAAAATTTATTAATATAAGTCTAAATTGAAATTAAATTCTTTTGATCAGGGCAACAATTTAATTTGTTTCCAATATTTACAGATATATCAAAGTTGGTGTTTGTTTAAGCCAATCAGATTTAAAAGGAGCATACATTCATCTAATTCGAAGAATTTTTGCAATTCAGGTTATAATGATATGATAAAGAAATCTACAATACATATTTAATAACTAATCGAAAATTATAGTTGGGTACTAGGGCTTAGCTGGCAACTATCTTAGAAAGGTTTTTTCTTTATAAATATGGGCCCTTATGAATACCCTATATATAGAGAAATAGGCACCTTTTTGATTAATTGGGCTAACGAGCATCCTCTACGTGAGCACTATTTTATATGTAAAGGGTACTGCTGGGCAAAACCGCACAGAGGTGCTCACCTGAAGAAGAAAAAACACCCATGGACACCCCAAAACGATTTTCCTATTGTGAGACCCTCGGGAACTTCTATTGGTTATCAAGAATAATTTTTCTTACAGTGTACAAATAGTATAATCTCACTTACTTTAAGACGAGAGTTGTGCAGTCTACTTTATCCGTAAGTGCCAGCGGTATCTCTGATTCGTCGTCGGTAGATGAGCTGCTATCATCATCCCATTTAACATCATCGTCAAGTGATCTTTTGCCATCTAGTAATTAATCAAAGGTACAATGTATGATGACTTAAGAAACACTAGCTAAGATGCCAAATACCACTTTTCACTTGTTTTGTACTTCCAATTTATAAAATAACATAGAAACCTACAATCAAAGTATCCTGACCGAATAGACCTTAATTTCTCTGTAACAGGAAACACACTTATCGATTTAAAAAACAATTAAAGTTGTTTTATTGGTCTTATCAAGGCACATTTTTTTTCAGTCACGTATACATACTATATAAATATATTTAATATATATACAATTTGTTGGGAACATACTGAACATAGTAATTTATGAAATGTCAACATACAGTATATATAATCAAAAACCTTGTTTCTTTATGTTTAAAGGGATAGTTGAGTTCTGTTTTCAGACCGCAAATGTCTTCAAAGTGTATGGTTATTGCTCTTATTCTTATCTATGACATTTCTAGTGCCCTTTTAGAACCCAAACTGTGTGAAATTTAGCCAATACGATCATACCAATTCGGCTCCACTTTCAACAAAATACGATGACCGTTTATTAACTATTTAATTAAAAATAACAATGCATGGGCCGGCTGGTTGTGCGTAATAATATAACTAACACGAAAATGCAAAGATCGGCATTGGCTAAAATACGACGTAAAAAGGCGCTATTTCGTTTTTTCAACGGCTTTTTCAAATTATCTAATATTTGTGGTGGTACACAGTTATTAGAAATCGTTATAATTATGGATATTTCAGCCGTCTCTGAACCGATTTTGATCAAACAAATTGTATGTTCTTTCAAATTTGACACTCAGTTTTTCATTATCTTACAAACAAAATATTTTGTGTAGCGCCCTATGCAACAGAACTCAACTATCCCTTTAAGTTTTACTCGGTACATTGAAAATCACATGTGCATAACAAGAATCGCAGGTCATTCAACTTAAAATAACAATAATAAGCTCGGACAATCATTTTCTTATGTACAGGAAAACAGATCGGAGAGACAAGACACCAACAAAACAAACAACACCAACAAAACCAACCGAAAAGGGGGAAAAGAAGACAAGATTCCGGAAAACAACAACAAAACAAAGAAACACAAATTAGATAACGAAAGAGGCACCGTTTAGGTTGGTCTTGGCTGGCACCCTCCCTCTGTTTGGAGGACCATATGCATAGATTTGTCTCTTTAAAAAAATAAATTTACCCCTCTGATGATCTTTTTTGACTTCCTTTTAGCGATTTCCTATTCGATTGATTTGTACATGGTTATATAGTGAATAACACAAATTTGTATTTGGGTAAAGTGTTTTTGTACTTAATAATACAAATAAAAATAATAGTGGCTACTTGTATAGCGCACAGGTCCTTCTTTCGGTGCTCTTTGCGCCTAGAGAAAAATACATATAACAAACATAAGAAAGACAAAACAAAAAACGAAATTAGAAATTCTCTTAGACATAGTAAATTAGAATATTGCAATAATGACAACGAAAATACAAGTTTTCAATTGTGATTTGAATGTTTCTGACTGTTGACAACTTCCGAATTTTGGTGGTTATGTGGTGCATGGTCACAATGTTTTAGAAGGAGTACAAGGAATTGAGTTATCATTCCTAAAGGGTATGATCAGATGCCTTCTGTTTGACAAGCATTGTGCTTTTTATTTAGGTGTCCTTTCATCCATTATTTTTGTCAATTTGTGTATTGTTGACTGTTATATGTGTTCTTATATTGTTGGATGATAAATTAATAAAGTTGAAATTGAATTGAATTATTCGCCTGTACGCGACCATGCAAATACCACGATTGCAAAATGCGAATGATTAGAAGGCATTGACGAGGGTGTCAATGCAATAAGATTTCACAACGCGGATGAGTACAAAGCATTGGTCTCCTGCTAGCTACAAAGCAATACAAATAAAGAAATGGAAAAACGATGACCTTTTGCATGGTCAGGGACATATCATTAAGCATGTTAAGTATGAACCAAAAAATCTTTGACAGTTTAATGTGTTGGGAATTACTTCGTTTCGATTTCTACTAATGCGCCTTTTCTCATGCATCGGTCGTTTAATCAAAATTGCAGAAAATGATAGTTTACGTTTCATACCCCTTCCACCTAACCTCCAAAGAGATTTACTTACGAATTTGAGCAGATAGCTCTTTCAAAGCAGCTTTGTTGTTCCAGTCATGCCATCCACGGTTGTCTACTATAATCAGGTCGTCTGTCAATTTGACCGGCTCTCGTGTCATGGTATGTCCTCCCATTGCGTGTGACTTTGCCGTCGGTATGTAGCTATTACAATTCTGCCCTGACTCCTTAGTTGTATTGACGTACTTTATCAACGTGTTGATAAAGGACGACTTCCCTGCGCCAGCAGATCCGACAAGCATACAGCAAATTGTGTTTTCCATGATTATGAGATGATGAGGAAACAAGATTCCTTCTCCTTGTCCAATCCTTTCTTTAGTTAAAGCACAGCCCTATATAAAGAAATTCTTGACGAAGTGAATACTATAAGCGTCACACGAACTTATAACATTGCGAACATCAGAATACTGACTCAATAATCATAACGCTATGCTTTCAAAATTGTTGCAGGTCACGCCTACGAAGTCATAATTTGCATACAAATACTATCGCTTTGACCCGCCCCTTTCTTAAGACCGCCCACATATATTTGATGATATATTATAGCAGCAACGTGGTTGAGCCTCATTTTAAATCGTAATATTACCAGGACAATGGCTGGAAAAAATACGGTTGCAGTTTGTTCTTTAGCTCGATCCGACGTTAAGTATGAGCACTTCATATCGGTTTTGAAAGAACAGTGCGGAGTATGCGTAAATTACGTAAATATATCAAGTAGAATATTGGAAAATGGACACGATTTCTCTCAATACGATGGCGTGATATTGATTCATTCAATCTTCCATGGCAGAATGTCCCTAGCAGACGTAAGAGATGCACGGTATGAAAAACTTCTCTCTCACTGGAAGAATCTCCTCGGTAAGTACCCCAAGATTACTCACGATGTTTTTGTGTATGGTAGACATGGTAGTAGGTTTTCATAAACTTTCTGACTTGGCTTAATTAGACGGGGGAGGCAGGGAAGGGGTCCTAGATCCAGAACAAAGATATTGTTGTATTTATCTTCATCGCTATAAGTTGACTTCATGAACCCAGTAGATAATATGATATGATAATGATTATATATGATTATCAAATTATGTAGACCAAATGAAGAATTTAAATAAAAAATGTATTAGCACTGCTATTAATTGCAGCAAAGTTATACGATTTCAAAAGATCTGTGTCAAAATCCACGGAACTTTTTAACCAGAAAGTGCCACTTCTGTTTGTGCAAGCCCACTTTGAAAGATGTTCCGCCAACATTCGGACCACTTTTTCAAGAATGTGTATGGGAAACCTACCAGGGAGATCAAGTTAATTCCACAGAAATGTCACCGTTTTATGAAGTGTGGAACGATATGAGTTAGAGTGCGAAATTCATAATAATGTGTTTATGTGCTGGAAAAGAGTATTGATTGGCCATTGGTAGAGTGCGGATGCGAGGGGAGGGGTGAGGCTGAGCAGTACAATGTAGTATTACAGTATAGTTTGTTTAGTATTTTATTCCATCAATTTCTTTTTATCATTATTCCAAATTCATTTCTTGTAGGTAGAAGGTAATGCCATTTGAGCTTCCGGGTTACTTCAAAACTAGTAATGACCAGTTTCACCAAAAACAGCCTATGAGATTCAAATAAGCACAAAATGTAGTAAATATGCAAATTAAATTGGGAAATTTATTACACATTATACTGTATAATTACGTGTATGTTCATGTGCTTGGAAGGAAAGTGAGTGGCTGGGTAGGATACATGTAGATGGTTTCAAAGAGAAACAGTACAATCCAGTAATTCATATACAGTTTGAGTATATACATGTTTTTATTTTAATGAAATGCGTGTATGCATTTAAATGTACAGTGGTGTAATAGTAATACCATAATAAAGCTACATCTGATTCTTTTATTTCTTTTCTTCAAACGCTGCATTTTTCATCAAAATAAAACCATGTCCGAAATGAAGAGTGAGGCAAAAGATCGAACAGTTAGAATAACACTGGCTAAGTAAGGAAAATAAGTGAAGAGTAGACGATGAGGCCAGCATGCATTGTTATGTTATGGGACATCGTCTGTTTATACTGATATGGTCCCTTGCGTGACGTCACAAATCCCTGTAGTAATTGGAGAGCTCTTCAAGCACGAAAGTGGGGCTATATTTTACCGAGTTAAAATTGATAATAATCATTACTTTGAATGTTTCTAAACGGAAAATTTCGATAACCTCGTTCGATTTAACTTTCCCTTTAAACGAAATAAATGAAAATCAATATTTAAAATCAATGAATGTCTACTTTAAAGGTATTATAAAGTTTTGGTATTTTTTGAAAATTGGCTGGATAGTGATTCTTTACAATGTTGATATATTTCGATGCCCCTATGGATATATTATAAGCACTAAAGAAATTGGCCCTTAAAACACTTCTGCTTTCGAGAAAAATTGAATATACAAATTTACCGGTGCTCCCGGTAAATTTTGATAAATTTCAAATAGCGCCTACGGCCATACGATGGCAGCTGCGACCATGAAATTCTCAGAATATGCAGTTGTGATATATATATATATTCCTAATGGTAATAGCAAATTGGTCTATTTTAGTCAAATAACATTGTTTGATAGCCAAATCAATATATTGACCTTGAGAGGGCGCTATACAACATAAACAGTTTATTAATTACAATTTCATCATTTTAGACTCGATTTCAACCGCGACAACGATCACTGAATATTGTAGGATCGCATATGCTTCCAATATGTTCATTTGAACCAAATTCATGACCTCATACCAAAACTTTGTATTACCTTTAAGAATGTCGTGGTTTTAATAACATTATTTCCTGGAGGTAGCAGGGAGAGCACTTCACGATTTAAGTAGGATAATCAACAATATTAATGATATCAAAATAATCTAGAAATTAAAGCTCAATATTTGAATTGGACAAAAACAGTAAGTAATGAAATGTTAAAACATCTTTGTATTTAAACAGCTCAATATATTCAAATTTAAAATTAAAGGTAATACCAAGTTTTGGTTTGGGGTCATGAATTTGGTTCAAATGAACAAAGGCCTATTGGATGCATATGCAATCCTACAATATTCAGTGATCGTTGTCGCGGTTGAAATCGAGTCTTAAGTTATGAAATTGTACATAATTAACTCTTTATGTTGTATAGCTCCCTCTCAAGTTCAAGATGTTAATTAAGCTCTAAAACAATGTTTTTCGACTGAAATCGACCAATTACCTATTCCCGTTTGGAAATTATACATCACTACATATTCTGAGATTTTCATGGTCGCAGCTACTATTGTACGACCGTATGCGCCATTTGAAATTTATCAAAATTTACCGGGAGCACCGATACATTTTTATTTTCAATTTTTCTCGAAAACGGAAGTGTTTTAGGAGCTAAATTTGCTAGTGCTTATAATACATCCACAGGGGCATCCAGATATTTCAAAATTGTACAGAATCAATATCCACCCAATTTTCAAAATTTCCCGAAACTTTGTATTACCTTTAAGACTTAGTTTGGTAAGTGATTAGTTGAAAATGTATTTCTTTCATTAACCGTCAATCGGTTTTTAAGTACACTCGTACCACATCTTTAATCTGCAAATGTGCTAACACATGGTAAACCTACAATAGCTATATATATATATATATATATATATATAACGCTGATTGACGTATCTAAACGTATCACCTCATTTCCGCGTGCCCAGCCTAAGACTTCAGACTTGTATTGTGAATATACAGAAGTAAATAATGTTCTGGCTGTGTCCGGTGAATAATTGCCACGAGTATGATTAGGAATATATTAAAATTCACATATTTTACATTACAGATATTATTTAAACATATTTGTGGCTTACACCCAGTAAATAAGATCGATCTGTATTGAAAAACAAGTCAGAAAAAAATCTTGGAACCATCGGGACTTGAACCTGCATTTACTGCTTGCCGGGCAGCGACTCTACCACCAAGCCACAAATATGTTTAAATAATTGAAATTTCTACCAGGAAGCATTACATTAAAAAATAATTACAGACATAACACTTCAATAATTCAAATATCGCCGTGTTATGACAAACAATGAAATTTAAAGATTTCTGGAAAAAACGTGAATAATTGTCGTGAGCATGATTAGGAATATATTAGCACTTACATTTACATTCGACGATTTCGACGAGAAGACAATCTTACTCAATGTTTTAAGTCAACGACCTCTATCAATTAATTGATTCATTGGGAGGAGGGAGTGAGAGGTAGGGGGTATAGGGCTGGAAACTAACGTTAATTGACCAGTAGACACTTTTCGCAAATTGCGGACTGTGATCGCCGATCTAGGATACATATCCCACCGGAAGAATGCGCTAGATGTGTTTGCTAGACTACTATCGCCAGGCGAGATTTGTCTAACAGACATGATTTCACGCAGACACACCCCACCGCGAAGCTGGCATTGCGTACAAGCACTTGTAAAAATATTTATTCGTATACAAACAAAATAGGACATGTTTTTTTCGTATATTTGCAGCAAACTTGTTTTTCACACAGTGTTTGGTACATGGGACAAAACCATCTGTTGATAAGAAGGATTTTTTCACAAACATTACACCGATATTTAGTGAACAACGGGATATTTTTTCTGACAAAATAGGCACAGTTCAATCAGTAGTACATTTAGGTTGTAACATGCAATGTGTATAAGTTTTAAACGATCGATTCACAGATTG
Organism: Strongylocentrotus droebachiensis; assembly: GCA_035222895.1. NCBI lineage: Eukaryota > Metazoa > Echinodermata > Echinoidea > Camarodonta > Strongylocentrotidae > Strongylocentrotus > Strongylocentrotus droebachiensis. The sequence continues at coordinate 219,263 of JAVYIG010000037.1, read as the reverse complement.
TTTCCATTCATTTCTGCAGGTAGAGATCGTGTTGCGGTCATTGTCACTGGGGCAAAGAGAACCAATGACCTCGAGAAACGTTTCAAGGAAAAACAACCCACTGTAATTGAGTGTTCAGCCCGTGTCCTGTTCTGTGAAGCTGGAGATCCTATGAATGATGCCCATGTGGTCAGCACAATGAAGTCCTTCGTTGAAATTTTGCCAGACCAACCTAAAGTTCGTAAAAGGCAGGCAAAACCCTCCAAGGCGACCACAGAACTTAGTGAAGATAGCAGCAACAAAGAGACTATGACAATTCATGCTAAGATAGTGAAATTTGCAGGAATCGATGTGAAAAACGGCAAAGACAAAATCCATGTGGAAGTCATCATTTGCGCTGAGGGGTCCACAAGGAAAACTCTTTTGAAGACCTTAAGCGAAGATGATTTGAAAGATGAGGCAGATTTTCTAATTTTCCAGGAGAACGTAGGTGAGTTAAAATACAGCATGTACACATTTTTTAAAAACAGCTGGAAGAGCTTTACCGAAACCCCTACATGAACCATGTCTAAAATCCTAATCAGAGTTGTTGGTACACCCTGGCCATTAATATGGGTAAGATGTATATCCTCACACCCCTGTTACACAAACAGGTGATTTGAGGTATCAGGTTAATTACACTCTAGGCAATCACCCCTTCACAATTAACGGAAAAATTACGCCCCCGAGGACAATTACCCCCGGATAATCCCCACATAGACAACCACCCCCGAGGACAATCACTCCCAGATAATTCACCCCTAGGACTACTACTTCCTAAGGACCACATTTGATGTGTGTTTAGACATTCATGTACAGTGCGTCCAAGAAAAAACAAAACCGAGAATTATCGATGTTCTATCATATCGTTATCACAATTATAATTAATGAATGATACATATTATTGGTAAAGCTTAGATCTTCCTCTTTCATTTGATGCAACTCATACGATACACATTTCACGCATGAGTAATTAAAATCAATTTGAAGAGAGGGAACCAGAAAGTTATTTGGCGGACGGTATCTGAATTTCAAAGAAAAAAGCACAAATCTAGAAAGTTTAGCTTTTGACCTTTCATATGACACCTCAATCAGGAAAAATGAGCAAGGAATAACAAACTTCTGTTTGTTTAAAGTGATGCTTGCATTTCCATAATTTGATCATTAAAACGAATTCGTTTTCACTGGCTGCCTGCCCTAGCAAAAAACGAAATTGACAAAAGACAATTCCGTTTCTTTAAAGATCAGCCATAGACGAAACGGAGTTAAGTCTCTTGTCAATCATGATTGTTGCTACGGCAGGCAGCCAGTGAAAACGAACTTTTAAAATCAAATTATGGAGTTTGTATTGCATTTACACTAGATAATTGTGATAAAAGGGAACTTCATAAAATGCATAGCCTTTATTATTTTTGTTGTTGATACAGTGTCATACATAGTCAGGTATAGAAGTATAATAATCGAAAGGGACAAAAAAAAAAAGCAATTATCAATTATAGAAAAGCATACATACAAAAACAATGAAATTATATGGATGGTGGATGCAAAAAAATATAGAAATAGGAAGAGAAGGTAAAGAATAGGAGTCAGACGTACAATGGGAGATAGCATAGGAAGTTTTAGAACGGAATGTGTATAGCGCCATTTTTTGTAAAGAGTTAATTTATGGCTGATGGGAGTTCTCGGCGGGATACCTGAAACATGAATATGCCGAAATTTGAAACTGTTAAAAAGTTGTCTGTCAATAATTAAAGGGAAATACCAGTTTTGGAAACGCCCCCTCCTCAAAAAATGAAATGGAAGCTGTTATTGACAATCATGTGAAAGAATATGTTTTGATTAATACGTGATGATACAAATCTTGCCTAGAAGCTAGCCGCCTACTTATTGATATATTTGGTAAATTAGTATATCTATTTGGACCTGTGCTTGTAACTTTACCAAGACTGGGCCAATTTCTTATCATTCTGATGATTCCAGAACCTTGCAGTACACACCAATACTTATATGCTAGATGGTCAACCTTTTTTGATCGATTCCACAACGTTTCTTTCACAATGCAATCGCATGACCAGAACTGATCGTTATCTTTAATGATCGACAGACAACTTTTTAACATTTTCAAATCTCGCCATATTCATGTTTCAGTTATCGCGCCGAGAACTCCCATCAGCGATACATTTAAGGGTCAGTATGTTAGTAATAGTTAGCATTATGTATCCCTCTGAGTACACGTTTCTTTAAAAGAATTGTTAGTATTTTAGAAGAAAAGAAGAAAAAAAAGGGAAAGCTGCAAATATGTTGATGAAATAAAAAATAGGCACATCGTTGGATCGGTGTATTGAGCGCTATATAAAAAAACGGATTATTATTATTATTTATTAAAGCAGTTATTAAAGTCTGTTCGTAACTCTTTCTCCTTCTAATTGTATGGGGCACGGAAGAGTCACCATAAAGATCTAGTGTCTGAATATACAGAAAACACAAAAGCGTTGTTCAATATTGTGAAGAGTTTGTTAAACATGTCAAATAAACAACCCGTTATACCTGGTAACGTTGATTCAAAATCATTCATCGACAACTTGGGCAAATTTTTCTTGGATAAAGTTCAGAAAATTTATAACGATATAGAATTTAAAACTTAGAAAATGCAATAATTTTTCAATAATTCATTGCATTTTGCCCCGACCCCCAACATAAACAAAATCTTCTATGTGGGCATGCCTTGAACCGTAATGCATGGCCCTCAGAGGAATTTTTCCTGTTGGGGACTGGGGGAAATGCAATGAATTATTGAAAAGTTATTGCATTTTCTTTGTTTTTTTGTTTTTGTGAGGGCGTCGACGTACCCTAGCGCCCGCTGCGCACAGTCATGATTCATTGGCTAAGCAATGGCCTCGTTATTGTGAGCCACCAGGATAAAAACCGTGTCGATGTGCTATATTAGTGTCCTTGTATGAGGTATTAATCCCCATTACTCTCAGTTATGACTTAAGGACTTAGGTCCCCTAGTTGATTAGCATAGTAGCACACACATGCTTTAGCAGTCACGCAAAACAAACACTCCCCAATTGTCATTCAATAAAATCTGAGAATGTATACTATTATCTAGATCTATTAGGAATAAATCATTGTGAAAATCATTCAATAAATTGGGGTTAAAAATAATTATTCCACCATTATGACCAACAGTGTATAATTCTTGTTCAAAACAAACGGGATAGTTTTCTGCGCCTACTACGTTCCAATTCACTGACCACGATACAATTTGTTGAGATTCGCAGAGACTTAGTGATCTTATATTTAACCATTCATACCTTCATTATTATCAGTCCAATTCGTTTCAAATTTTGCCATTCTGTTTATCTTAATTTACTGCTTTTATACGAATGAACTTATAACAAGGGTTGGATTCCCTTTTAAAACCCCGTCATGATCTGTTATTTCATGTAATAATGAGAACTAATCGGTCGCAATGTGACCTCAAAAATATTTAAATTTTTGCTTCGCTTGCTAGCTCATGAACACACAGCAGCAAAGGGTCAATAAGTCGATAAACAATGAACGTTTGAGAAGATTACTCGCATCGGTTAAACGGGATGATTTCATATTGCAGTACCTTTGAGTTCAACCAAATAGGTTACACTAGAAGTTTTACAAAAATGTTTACAGTATAACAATTTCCAATGGGGTATTTAAATACTCCTCTGAGTATAACCTCTGGATTAAAAAAAAATAGTTTTTGAATAAGATTAATGTAAGAAATTACCCCCTGGGGTGGGGGGGGGGAGGGGGGGGGGGGGGGTTCATGCACTCATTTAAGATCGATAACTGTTTTTTAAATATTTTGTTATACAAAGACAATTTTCAAAGACTTTTACTTGTTAATGGGAAGTGCTAAATATATCTGATGTGTCAGGTTTTGCTTTAAAGTAGGCTTAACGTTTTAGAAATGGAGAAAATAATTTGACATCGAATCCTAAATTTATTTGTTGAGATGAGTGCGTGGGGGAATAATGGAATGTTATTTTTGTCGACATAATACCTGCGTTTGGGCCACTGTGAGATTAATTATTGTTTGATAAGAAGACAGTAAGTATAATGATGAGGAGAATGGGAGAGAGTGTGATACACACACTATTTATCCCCAATCAAAATCCACTTCCCTCAAAGACGCAGCAACCTGAGATTATGCATAGTCGAGGATAGGAAGTCAAACGCGAATAGATGATAGTTGATATATTTAATCATTTTGATTTGATGAGTCAACCAAACAATATTCAAAAGTAACACACTCCCTCCCCTCATGTGCATATATGAATAAATATTCGCTGCTACATGCTCCACACCTGTTGAAACTTTTTGTGTGATGAAATGGTGTTGAATATTGTCTATATTTTGAGACATTTTTCCTTTCCACATTTAACTAATTTTCATTTTAAAGAATGGATATTAACTGCTACACTTTAAAAGAAAACGAAACTGGTTTATTTGTGTCTTCTCCCTCTTCACACAAAGAACAACAGCAGCAGCAACAATAATAACGAAACTGTTAGACAACGATATTTATTTCAATATTGACAACAGAGGGCGCTCAACTAGAATCAGTGTATCGCACTGAGAGCCTAAGCTTTGGATAGCATGCGTTCCCAGTGATGGAAGTGAAGAAGCGTGCCTTGAAGAAAAGACTTATGTCCATTACGGCTCTCCCACACTTTGAGGTTTTATTCGTTCCATTGAGGGAGAGTAACAAAAAGAAAAAACAATTATGCAAACATATATTTAAATCTTTTTAAAATTTTGTTTCATTTACTATTTTTCTCGTCACTGTTTCTTTAGCAACATCCTCTTTAAAGTGAGACGCTTCAAATACATATATTGACATGATTCTGAAAATTTACTAACTTACACAATCATGGCTTGGGAAAAGAAGCCACTTAATTGAGTTGCAGCTGTCAAGTTTTTCCCAGATGAAACCCCCAATGCTGGTATATTACTTTTAATTAATATTTAAATATGCCTACTGCTTGTACATCTACCAACATTTGGAACTATCGAGCGAGATTAAGAATTGCAGATACTGAATTACTAGCAAAACGTAGTATAGCTGTTTAATGTGTCTACTAAATCGCTGAGGTATCGCAAGCGCAATGTAGTATTGGAATGTATATTGCTACAAGCGGCAGTGGACTAGTGGGTATTACAAATATACTGGCACTCTTTTTGGTTTCTTTTTGCCCCCCGGATATGTAAAAATATAGCGCAGACCGTTATTTTCGCTCAGTGAGGGGGGGGGGGGGGGGGGGGGTTGTAGTGTGAGCACTTAGTAAAAAAAAAAAAAAAAAAAAAAGTGGATCCGCGCCTGGAGTGGTTAGACCCTGTTCAGCTTTTGGCCCATTGACTATAAATACGGTTAATACCTGTGAGGATTGCCATTTACGGTACATGTACACTGTAGATGTACATGTGCAGTGTCCTTTCCACTCAAAAAGCATGATAACATAGGTTAATTTGTTTAAAGCCCCACTGCACTACTTGTAGCTACTTGCTCTCTTTATATAGAAAACTATGCCTGAACGGTGCCCGTTGGTCCCCCATGATCCTCTTTTTCTTATGTTAATTGAGAGCTGAGTTGATGGGATAACCACCTGTCAGTGACCACGCTTATCCCTCTAATCCCTCCTGGCCAAACTAGTACAGAGGGGCTTTATTGTTAAATCAAGCCAAAAAAAAGTTTCAATGGACAGATTTTGTATGTGTAAAATAATGATTTAAAGGTAGTTTTCATAAGAACAAGCTGGTGCCGTCGGATAGATGCGAACCCCATAACTCGTGTTTGGCAGCTCGGAGATCGATTCTTTAGATAACCACGCATATAAAATGTAAAGCTATCCTGAATGGAATATAAACCTCAAAAAAATAATTCAAGCGCCCTTTCGATGTGGTGAATTAAAGGTTAAATCTGCCAAAAAAGCAACCGATACTTTTTTTTGCTCAAATTGATAGAAAAACGTTTGTTTTGGATACAGCGTTGTAAATTCAAGGTATTTCCCATCTTCGCATGATTTGAAATTTCAAATAATCTACCCGATGTACTTCAGGAATGTTGGCCAGATTGTTGCCATTCCATTTCAACTTGTTCCAGGCAGGCTTTTGGGGAACAGAAAAGCGAATAAGCGTTGAATGCATTACTCTGATCGTCGCTTGTGAACTTGTCATTGTCAGGCGGACGCCCTACTGACTGAGCAAACACACCGGTAGTAGTATTATTATTATTAGTAGTAGTAGCAGTAGTAGTAGCAGTAGTATTACAAGTAGTATTAGAAGTATTATTATTATTAGTAGTAGTAGCAGTAGTAGTAGTAGTAGTAGTAGTAGTAGTAGTAGTAGTAGTAGTAGTATTTTTTTTAGGAGCGAAGGGGGCGAATTTGATTGACAGCGAAAGAGGTGGCGTTTATTTTGTGAGGCTACACTTGTTATTATAAAAGTCCTGTGTTATACATGAATAACGAATGGCGTATCTCGGTCGGAGCGTGTCACCCTCCTCGACACGTGTCGATGTTTTAGTTTATTCTAATAGATTTTCTAACTTTGGTGATTTTGAATGATGATAATGAATTTCGAGTATTGCCTATTTTGGGGTTTTCATGTAATGGTATGCATAAGTATTTCCTCCCATCATTTTAAGTTAATTTTTAAGTGTATTTGTACCAGATGAAATTTATATTATTATTATAAACATGCAACGCTACTTGCTCATTCCAAATACAAATTATAAAAGTCTGACGGAGATTTATATTCAGTCGTTGAATTTACCTTTTGATATATTTTAGATGGCTGGGAGCTACTTGGAGCGAGGTCCATTACCAGTTTCGATCCATCGTCGGAGTTGATACACTGTGCCGTTTTCATCTACAGGTAATTAAACTGTCATTATTTAGTTTACCTATCATTTCATATCATTTATTTATTTAACCACGGTAATGCGAATTAAAGTAAAAACAAAAGCCAGCTAGCAAATCAAAATCATATGAAACAAAATCTTCAAATCAAACACAAAGTAAAACACGATAGGCATTAGTAACCTTCAACAACTAATTAAACAAAATACTTTATTTACAAAAAATACAAATTAATAATAACAAATACAAGTAAATAATTTATATATAATTTTAACTCTCCTCCCAACGGTAAGCATCGCCCCCACCGGACTAATAGATCACGTAGATAGAAAACACGATGTCTTTTATTTAAGATAAATATATTCGTGATTGTTTTTACTTCCTCTAAAAGTGTATTCTAGTACTAGACTTTAAAGTGCTGAGAAATCATGGATCGAGTTTCTGGTACCAAACATACGGGATACTGAAGCATGAATATGCCGAGATTTGAAAAGTATAAATCTGTAACTTTTATAAGTTTGTCTGAGTACACGTTTATGTTAAAGAAGTATTCTATTAATATATGTGGTGTTTGAATTACCCCAAGGAAGAATTCCATAATATAAGTACGGCAGTATTAGGGTTGAGTAAAGAAATAATAGTATTTCGTAAGGGAATTTCAGTCTATTGAAGTTTATAACACAAATATTTCGTGAAACAAATCGACAGAACATATCGATGTTTGTTTTTCCACGATATTCTGTTGTCAATGTCTACTCCAAGAAATTGTATAGATTGAACACAGTCAAGGGCTGCTCCATGTATGAACGATTGACTCGAAATCGAGTCAATAGTATTGCTTAATAACATGCAATTGCTTTTGACAATATTCAAGCAGACTTTCAGCTTGTTTCCACAGAAAAAAAGTGGAACACGGATTATCTTTTCCGGAATTGAAATACCGTGTCGCGGTAAAAGTGGATCAAAATTTGACATTTGTACTATGTTGAGCTTATAATCGAGGTGACTTAATATTCAAGGATTGGATTGATTATAAAGTGACTTGTACTCAAACAAACTTGGAAGGAACTTTAATTCCCTCCCATTTTGAAACACTTATTCATGAAAAAAAAAGGATGTAGATACATTTATAAAATTCTTTTTGGAGAAACCAGTTGTTTGTCTCTAATAAGTTCAAAGTGGTAACGATATTTGAATTACAATTTACCAACTGTATTGATACAAACATATAAGGTTTTGATATTTCGTTTCACACCACTTATTATTCTAAAATACTTTCAGTATAACATTTTGAATAGCATTTTGTTTTTTTAAATAAACAATTATTTAGGATGAAAATTGTAACCAATGAAAAATGTTCATTTTGTAAAAAAGAAAACAAAGATATAGTACATTTCTTTTATGAATGTGAGATTAGAAGAAAGATCTGGAATGAAACCTCAAACTGGATTTATGAGAGAACTCAAATTAGAATTTTGTTCACTTTACAAAATATAATTTTTGGCTTTGAAGATAAAAGAAACGATGCCCTTAATTGCATTGTTATAATAATTTAACAACAGATGTTTATTTGTTAACTGAATAGTATGCTTCCGCTTTTTGATATGTTGAAAAAGAAAGTTCTACAATGTTATAAAGATGATAAATATATTGTACGTCTATCTGGAATGGAAAGACATTTTGCTGCAAAGTGGCAGTTGCTACAACTCTTGTTTGTATAGAAAGATTATTTTGAATGTGTTTAAGTATGCACATATATGTAATTCGTTTATTTGTGTGAAGATTATTAATAAATAGCCTGTGGAAGGCTCAAGAATTGAACAAAAACAAATTTAGCAAAATTTATATGTGGTTTACATTTCTATATTTCAAGATATTTGCATCATAAGTTTTTGAAACAGTTATTAATGCCTGCCTGTGAAATAAAATATTAAACAACTGCCTATTCAAGATCATTAACAACATAGTGAAAAACCGAATTCCTGTTTTTTCGGTTACCACACTAAAACGTCTTTACTTCTCTCGAAAGTTCTTTTTGCAGAGCATGCTTTTTTATGATCTCAGATATAGAAAGTGATTTTTCTGGACAAGTGTTTCTTATCAGCAACACCGTTAATGCAATTGGCAACATAACATAGCTCGTTAAATTATTACGAAATTCCTTACGCCTTCACCTGTCATTTGCTTTGCCGACCGACATGGAACCAACTCATCAATGAAAGGAAATAAATCAATTCAAATAAAAATAAAAAATCATCATTGTCATCATATCTGAGTAAAGTCCGCATTTTTCACCTGGCTTTTGCGCCATGGCACTCCCTCCCTCCACTCCTTCCTTTATCAAGCATCCTCATTATTTTAGACAAACGTTACTGGTTTCTTTCCACTACAGTTTATTACAGGTCTAACCTTTCCGTTAGCTCATGTGTGTTCCTTCTATTACCTCTATGGCTCTGAATAGAAAAATTCATCTGTATATCTGTTAAAGTAATTATGATTATTCCCATGTTCTTGTATGTATATATGTTTTTATACGGAAAATAAAACCGAACCGATCCAAACCAAACCTAGCCAAGACAGTTTCACACAACACATCTTCTATATCATGGGTTTTTCTATTTTCCTTAAGACACCTTCTTCAACTATCTGCACATTCCAAGTTTCTTAACCATATCCAATCGTTGTCTAACTCAGGCCTTATGGATCTTGCCTTTTATAAGACCAGCTTACCCAACAAAATATATGTTGTTGTATATGATTGCCCCGTCCGATGTTAGCTACAATGGCTTCTTCATATTTTTTGCAACATGTTAACCCTTAATACAACAAACAGTGTTCATGGGTTTTTAACAGAACGCTAAAGACAATAATTATTCAAACAAATAAAGCAATGAGGGTTTGGATCATTTAAATTAGTAATGTGCTAAAGCCATGCAGGATTAATAATAATTAAGTGCCAGGAATATCAACGTGCCGAACATGAGCGCCATACAAAGCTCCACTATTAAAAAAAAAAATTATATCACCTTGTTCATTTCCATATTCGTGGTATCATTTACAGGAATGAAGTTCCACAAGATTTCACAGATGGCAACTTCAAAGAATTCGAAGAGATTGTAAACGGTGCGTATCATTATTCCCCCATTATTACTACTACCTGATTAAACCCTAATGATAATATTCATAGAAACTGTGTTAGCTAGATATCTTTATCATATTTCTATCATCTGACGCAGTACCTAATTTACAGAAGAAAATCCAAGTAACCCATAGTGAGCTAAATATCCCATTAAAAAACTTCTATTTGAATATCCAATTTCCCTCGAAACATAATTTTTCGATCACTGGTTTAAACAAATCCCTACTATACAAATTATGTCTCTTGCAGTTGCCGATTATTTCTCTTTCTTTTGTTCTCTAAATGGAGAAAAACAGAAGAGTTGTTTTGTTGTTAACCAAGAAACATCTTCAAACCTAAGCCATTTATGAAAAATCGAAATAGATGTTCATCTATTTCAAACAATCTATCTAGGTAATTGGGTTGTTATTTTTACATTGATATAGGTTTGTCTAGAAAATAAAATAAATCAGAGAGACTTTCAATGTCAAATCATTCATGAGGGGTTTAAACTCACTCATTTCAAATTGTGCTGACTTTGGTATACATGGGTTTTGATGCGCTAACCTATTACCGGATACTTAAAGACCCTGTTGGAACTGAACAATGACAACGATGAATTATATATCAACGGAAAGCTTATGAGCCACTACGACTATGTGCTCCAGTAGCTTACAAACTTGTTGAGGAATATGGGCCGGTAATGACCAGTCTTGGGTTTGTCTCCCTCCTTAAAGACATGAAAGATGTTGGCCCTTTCCTGTTTGGATTGATTGAACGAATATATGAGCGATAACAGCACTTTCTTCTCGATATAACTTCACGATAATGATAGAAGGAATGTTGTAAGGACCCTTTAATTAACAGGGTTAACGATTCTTTACGAGATTCTCAACCCCGCTGATGTGAATTTTGATGTCCTGCATCAGGGAGTATTGAGTTGGAAGGATGGTAAGGAGAGGGAGGTCATTAGGTTCTTTAGTGAAGACAGAGTGACAAATTACACTGTTACCCATGGATCCTTCCTTTCTTAATGTGGATAAAAAGCATCCAACAAATTGTGTATGTGACTACACCTCCATTTAGCATGAAAGTCTTGTCCAATGTTTATTATCATATTTTAAATATGACTGAATTCTGTTATAAACATATAGTAGTGGAACAAGCCCATAAATCCCCACACCCCTTTCAGAAGATTTTTGGAGAGACCTTTCCCAGGGTAGGAAACCTCTATTCTAATAACTGACGGGGTTAAAAACATAACATTTCATATTTAATATCTGTATTTCACACATAATCCAAATTTATGCCAATTTGAAAAGGGTAAAGTTCAAAGGTGTGTGTAGTGACATGGACTGAACTTGGGGATTTCCTTCTTCCTTTTTCTTAAAATTATGTTGACTTTGCATCACAATGAATATGACTCTACGAATTAGCGTTAACCCCCACGTTCAAATTTCATTTGTTAAAGGTTTACACCTCATTGCACATTACTCGATAACTTCTCCCCTGCAGGTACCAGTCAAAGATGCAATACTACCAGGTCAATTACTTTAAAACATTATTCTTTTCATGTTCAGAACGGACAAGCCCTACAGACATAGAGGTTAGCGGGAAGGCCGATGAATCTTGTCTTCAGCAGCTGCTAAAGGTTTTCCTAGAGTGCATAACCAATGAGCTTATTGTTACGGTAACTCCGGGGAATGTCCAAATGGCAAGTCCACTCTCGGGTAATCAAACTCAGAGGGAAAGGGAGCACCAGTACGAGGCAACGCTGAAGAAAGAAGCAAGAGGTCGCATCCAAAAACTTAATGGAGATATACGTACACTTAAACAAGAGCTCAGTTGTAAGGAAAATGAACTAGCCGCATGTAAAGATAATATCAGTGAAAAACTGTGGGAACAAAACAATATCCAGAGTGAAGTTGATGACAAAAAGATGAAGTTGCAGTTATTAACAGAAGACATAACAAAAGCGCAGCAACAACTAGAAGAATCAAGTAAAGAATGTCATACCATGGAAAAGGAATTAAGGAAGGTAACATCGGAACTAAATCAAACAAATAAGAACAGATCGCAAGTGTCAACAGGATTACAGGAGGCAGAAAAGAGAGTAAATCAATCAGAGAAGAAAATAGAGGAAATGAAACAAGAATTAGAAGCCTGTACAATTGCATTATGTAATGCAGGACAGGAACTGAATCAAACAAAGAACAAAATAGAGGAAATATTTAAAGAACTACAGTCCTTTGCAATTGAACCAATGGAGACAGAAATGGAAGTAAGTGAAACAGAGAACAAAATAGAGGAAACATTAACAGAATCACAAGCGAATGTACCAATGGAAGTAAGTCAAACGAAAGAGGAAGAGTTAACAAAATGTGAAGTCTGTGCAACTGTACGATTGAAGGCAGAAATGGAAGTTAATCAAACAAAGAAGAAAGTAGAGGAATTGTTAAAAGAATCACAAGCCTTCACAAATGCATTAAGAAAGACAGAAGAGGAACTCAATCGAACGAAGACGAAAACAGAGGAAGTGTTAACAGAATTTCACACCTTTGCAAATGAATTAAAGAATGCAAAAAAGCAACACCAACAAAAAAAGGTGTGTCAAATATCATAAGGAAAAGGTTGTACCTTGTAGGAAAGGGCGCGTCCTTATGAACAAGACAAAGGGTTCCGCTGTAGAAGTGGACTCTGAGGCGACCATAAAGGAAAGGACGTTGACAAACGTAGATATGCCAGATGTCGGAAAACACTCTTAAACATGGCTTAACTTTTAAATACCTTGAAGAAAATATAAATATCCCAAATTTCTAGTATATATCCATTATTTCATTTGTGGTTAAATATTTGAAAGCACAGCTCAAATGAAATATAATGGCATGGCCCATCTCAATCTACGATATAATTATTATATAGTAGAAATCAGAAAGAATAAAAATTGTATACCTAGCAATTGATATAAGATTAAGTTATTAATGTAGATGAATGCGACTTGTATTTTTAAGGTAGGCCAATTGTAGCCAACTTCTTTGATACCATGCTAATGCGTTGATCATGGTGATATTCCATGGTTGACTGCACATATATAAATATAAGTGTGTGGGGGGGGGGGCACCACGAAGGGAGTTTTGAAAAACTTACCTCCAAAATGTAGCTCTACTTACTACTGGCAAACAGCTATCCCAATGAAACATTAACTTTTGTCTCTTTAATCCTTTCATGCATATACCTTGATAGTTCGAAAGATTTCACCACCGTTTTAGCTCACTTCCTCGTATATCAATATATCCATTGTGTCTTGAGACTGCACTGTAGACATTGTAGAAACCCAGTATTTGACAAGCAATGCCCTGGAAGTATGGGTGACAGGGTAGAGACAAGGCTTAGACGCTTAACGCCCGCCCCGGCTAGTAACAAAAATATATATTGCATGACTGGTACAGCTGTAGAGCTTAAACTTTAAAAAAATCGGTCGTAACGCTCGCCCTGCATTGTTTTCTTCTTTCTTGTCTTGTAATATTTAAAAAAATTGTATTTTATTTCCAGGAAATCAAAGTAGAAAACAATAAAGCGGAGTACAATAATAAATACAAACAAGAAAAGAAAAAAAAACATCAACTAATGCCTTTGGATTACCTAAATAAATCTATTTTCTGTAGAAAGCTCTGCCTTTTAGCTGATGGGGACGGGGGTTCTCCTTTTCAAAGAAGGGAATTCATGAATTTTATAAAGTGAAATCTAGCGCATTATGAAAATACTAAATAAATGTCAGTGTTCATAATGATTAATTTAAACAGGGGCGGTGAAGAATCTTATTAAGGGAGGAAAACTATAAAAACAAATACATGTATACCCATCTGGGACATAAGTATACCTCTACATATGTGTATTTAACTCAGTGAGCCGCGACCTAATTTTAGAGATATTTCTGGCCCAGGAGACAAGAGTAATTATAACCCTAGACACTGCAATTGAATGGGTAAAAATTCCATTTTGGTCTAAAATCATTCGGCCGAACATTATTTCGTCCACCAGCATATCGTACTATAACCATTGTGTATAATTATTATTTTGTCCAATAATCACTGCGTCCAGTGACAATTAGTCGTTAATAATTTTTTTCAATAACCAGATTGCCTAATATTCATTTTGTCCATTACCATTTTCTCTAATTGCTACTTATTTGAATAAACATGAAGTCCAATATTCATTCGTTGTACTAATTGCAGACAGTTTTCTGAACTGCTATTGATGCAGATTGATGACGTTTCAAAATTACTGTTATACTACCAATCATTTAAAAAGAATATATCTTAATAAGTTGAACAGCCTGATTTTACCAAGGGTAGTAGTGCACTGATCTGAATTTATAGCTTTATTTATTACCGGGTGGGAGAAAATAATTAAATCAAATTCATTTAAAAATTCATCGCCATATCAATACTTTATCAAAGGTAAAAGTCGTACGAATATTAATGTAGACTAAGAAAGAGAAGCTAACAAAAACAGGTGTAATATAAAGGGTGTAGGCGCTCCCTGAAAAGAAAAAATGTTGCATACAAAATAACAGTTGCACAACGTTATGTAACACATTCATCCTGCAAACACACGTACACACAAACTCACGAAAGTTGCGTTTTCAGGATTCGCAATAAACACGTATATAAATGTCAAGAAATGTATAAACCCATAGGCCCGAATTCTCAAAGCAAGGTTTGAGCTCAGACCAAGGTTTGAGCTCAAACCTCCTTTTGTTTCGCCAAACCTCCTTTTGTTCTTTACAAACCAGGTTTGTAAAAAACGCGTAAAACGCGTCGTATGACGCACATAAACCTCGGTTTGTCGACAAACCTCCTTTGTGAATTCGGGCCATAATGTTTACAGCAATCTTGGTCTGCTTATATTTGATTAGTACATGTATAGTTAGGTCTGTGTTGGCCTGCTTCTTCTTCTTGTCTTTGCACAACTATCGTTTACAAGCAGCAATAATATTTGTATATAGTACAACTTCAATGTAGATGATGAAATTTATATTAAGAAAACTTATATCCATGATTATGTAATGATCCATATGCTTTATAGAAGAAGAAAAAATGTTTCCTTTGTTTCACTAACTATACTTATTAATGTATTTGTTTGATTAACGGAATATGTGATATTACTTATATTAATTACAAGTAACATGATTTTCTGTGTTATACGCCATAATATGTTGTGAAACCCATGTAAACACGCCATTTGGCTTATAGGCAAAAGAAGCAGGCGCAATGGTATCTTTATAATAATATTATCTTTACTGCGTTGTCATATTTGTTGTTTATGTTATTGTTGTTTACATCATAATTCGGGTTAATTATGATTCCTTCTGGATATTGTATCCATCTTATTCTTACCAGATTTATGCGTACATATATATATATATATATACATGGTGTTTAGAAAGAACATTAATCTTTCTAAGTCATTCAATTTTCTCTATCCTCAGAGTGACAATAGAAACTTGCAGTTCTCCTTCATTGTAATTATTATCGTTCAAGATATGTTCACTCTTATTAATTCTGAAGTTCTTCATGATCTGTTTGTGTTAGTTTGTATCAACTGAAGTACTTAGTTTGTATTTTGTATTATAATAAATTTAGCATATCGTAATGATCAAAATAAATATGTTTTAAAAGTCATATTGTCTGTTTTTGGATGGGTAGTGTTGTGAATAAATATCATGTTGTTGCATGTGGTATGTTATGTCATTCGGTCATTTGATCTCCTCTACAGACTTATGTCGTGCATCTAAATGAATATAATATATAATGATGTCATAATGTATAATTTAACAGGTTTTCTGCAAGAATTATTTTGAGATATGTGTACTATAATTGATGGAAGTATTCATGGCACTTATCTATAATGAAGGTAGGTTTATAGTACAAAAAGCTGGATATCTAAATATGAATGATATATTAAAAATGTTAACGGTATACATAACGTTATTGATGCCATATAACTCAGCATCATACATTCTTTTAGGGTGTGAAGCATTCTATAACTTTGATTCATTTTAGATATGATATTACGACGTGAATAAATACATTTAAATTAAAGCACAATTATATTTCTGTACGTAAATTTTTAAAGCGTGAATGAAAATTAATTCCCACCGCAAATATTAGAGAATACCAGTAACTTCTGCGCCGGTTTTGTTATTTATACATGTTGAAGATTGGATAAAGATATATGCGATTGAATGACTACTACATTACCATGTAGGGGCCTACATGTATAGGTGAACATTCATATACGTTGACAGGGACTCAGAAAATACACTTGCAAGCTAATAGACTGCTCAACCAACCCAAATAAAAGGGCAATAGATAAAGGAATATAAATGAATTGTTTACAATGTATTAATTCTTGAAAGAATATATGAATTAAAAGTAATTTTCTGTATTATTTACCCCCCCCCCGGAAATGGTTACATAGCATATGCCTATCAGGTTCTAGACGTGTCCGATATTGACAATAAAAAGAAATACATGAATTGGTCTACATTTTTATTGAATTTGAAGAGGACAAAATAAATAAACAATATGCATGTTGATTACACGAATTTGATTTGCCATTTAAAAATTTGAACGCGCAAGATCACATTTCCGCAAATGCCGATTATTTTGAGTGAATGTAAGTACATGTGCTAGACAGTATGAATGTGAATTTCCGATACGCAAAATTGAATGACCGTAGTACAAATTTGACCTACAGTCACCGCCACAAATAGTCCTTGCACTTAAACTAATGATTGTTTATGAAATTGGTAAAACGGTGATTTCCTGAAAAAATGGCATGAATCTCCCACTAATTGCACCATAACATTTTTGCAAATGTTATAGTTTCATAAACATGCACTTAAAAAATCCAACTGGTGGACAATGTTGGAAAGAAAATAAAATTAATGATATTGATTCCGATATTACATAAGCTTCAACAATAACCAACACAGACGACCTGTGATGAATACCAACAAAAATTATGTTTCAAAATATAGTAGCGATGTAACATGCAATCGATTGGGAGAAATCTGATTTATTAGCATAATATAAATAAAGAGAGAAAGATAGAGAGTTAGTGACAGAAGGGATAACGAGAGGGAGAGAGAGAAATATGGAGATAGAAAGACAGAGAGAATCAGAAGGTGAGAGAGAGAGAGAGAGAGAGAGAGGGAGAGAGAAAGAAAGAAAAAAGCACATGGGGCAAACTTAGTGTAGTTAGAATAAATGTTATTGTAGTACATGTACCAGGATTACCTGGCAATAGTTAACAACATTTATAAATGTATATATATATATATATATATATATATATGAAATAAGATTGAACAGAGTAAAAGATCTTCTGTCATTTGGTGACGGAGCGTAAAACATTATGTGACTAATCATTTTATTTAAACGAAAAGTTTCAATGTAAACAAAATAATAAGCATTTCTTATCCCCCTTAACGATTTTGAAAAGAAAAACGATGGTTTCTAAATATTATAATAAAATGAATAACAACTATGAACAAAATAGGAACCAGAGAGAGAAGGAAATGAAGAATGACAGAGGTAGAGTAATTTTAAGAGAGGAAAAGTGGATGGAAAGATGAAATAGAGAAAGAATATACGCGATCTATTATACATTGTCATAAAAATGCTTATTCGTCAGAGAGCGAACTTTATATATTCATTTGAACCTTTCGGTGATTTCTTTTTTCTCCAATGCCGCATCATGCTAATTTTTTCAACAAGTAAACACTTCTTACGTTTAATGATTACATGAAAAGGGGACACTTATCGAAGGGGATAAGACACTTATTATAAAAGAAAAGGAGCACGTGTCAAAGTACAAAGGATAATTATAGGAGTTGAAAATTAAGTCATTTTTCCACCTGAAAAGAGACACTGACCAGTGATGAAAAAGAGGCGTTTGCGAAAATGGAAAATAGGCATTTGTTGACGGAAAAGCGGTAACCATCCAATTTTGATAGGGGCATTTATAAGAGGTGAAAAGGGGATAGGTCCCTTATTAGAAAGGAAAAGGGGCACGTATCATTATGAAAAGGGGAATTGTCAGAGGTGAAAAGGGGCACTGACCAGATTGTTGAATGAAAAGTGAGAACCGTTCAGATTTTAAAAGGGGCAGTTATTAGAAGGGGAAGGAGCTCTTTCTTTTTTAATGGGGACACTTATCATAAGGAAAAGGGGCACTTATTAGAAAGGGAAAGGGGTAGTTATGAGAAGGGGAAGGAGCTCTCTCTTTTTAATGGGGGCACTTATCATAAGGAAAAGGGACACTTATTAGAAAATAAAAGGGGCACATGTTAAAATGAAGTGTGTGCTCATCCGAGTTTAAAAAAGGGGTAGTTATTACAAGCAGAAGGGGTACTTATTACAAAGGAAAAAATGGGCAGTTGTCAAATTAAAAGGAGCACCTCTCAGTTCTGAATAGGGCAATTATCAGAGGTGAAGGGGGCACTTATCACAAGTGAAAAGGGGCACTTCTCGTACCTGAAAAGAGGCACTTACTAGAGATTAAAAAGGGCACTTATTCAAGATAATTTCAAGATTCATGAGAATGGAACATGGACACTTATTGCACAGGAAAATGGGAACATGTCGAAGGAAAAGGGGCACGTGTCAAAAATAAAAAGGGCACTCGTCAGAGGTGAAAAGGGGGAAGGGGTACTTTTACTAAGTAATAGGGGCACTTGTCAAAGTAAAAGGGGCACTTTTCCTATGTACAAAGGGGCACTTTTGGGGTATCTGAAAACGTAGGGGGGCACTGTGCTGCCCCCCCCTTGCCTCCTCCCCCGAGGTGGGCGCCTCTGATAACAAGACTATAAAAACCCATGCTGAAAACATTAACAAACATATCAAATGATTCAACATTATGCATCATCAAATGCGTCAGCAAATTTGTCAAAGTAAGAGCATTTTGGTAAGAAATGTATCGATTGGACAAAATGATTCGTAGGGCACGTTTTTGGACTCTCTCAATATCCATTGCTTGTTGCTGGGTGAGAGAACTATGCCACACTGGACATGCGTATTACAGCACAGGTCTGATGAAACCGGTAAACACAGTTATCATGTCTTCAGGAGGGAAAGAAAATGGCTTTAAGGATCGCAACATAAAGAGGCGGCGGTTTGCACAAGAAACAATGGCCTCTATGTGTGTACTGAATGACACCTTAACGGTGACACACGTGCTTGGGATTAGCTTTACGTAGTTGTCTTCACACCAATCTTCCATACATGACAATGCATGACGCAATGTTTCATTTTGGTCACATGCTTTTTGTGAGCTGGCAATGGACATATCATCAACATATTTCCAGCGTTTCGCCGTTTGATTCCGCATGAGATCATTGGTCAACATCGATTAAATACTGAACACAAACCATGACATTAATTTATTCTGACCAAAGATTTAATATTGGAAAGACTTCCTTGCTTTTCTATATTTATTTGTTGTGTCCAGTTGAACTTACAGATTGAATAACTGGATACAAACTATGATAGTAATCACTTCTAACCAAAGATTTAATATTGTAAAGACTTCCTTGTTTTTATATATTTATTTGTTGTGTCCAGTTGAACTTACAGATTGAATAACTGGATACAAACTATGACAGTAATCGCTTCTAACCAAAGATTAAATATTGGAAAGCCTGCCTTGCTTTTTGTATTTGTCTCTTTATACACCTGTGTAACTATTTCAACCTAACAAAGCAATAGATGAACAATATGGAATAGACACATCAAGCAAGTAATTATTCTTTTGGAGGGGCACCACTCACGCAGACCATAAATAAGAGCCTGTAAGCAGACAATTAACTCTAAAGGGTTGTTTTAACATCTATTTTAGTATTATATATGGAAACATAATAAAACCCAGGTAAAATGGCATACATAGAACTGTATTAAATAACTACTGAGAAAGAAGTAGAATTACAACTCATGTCAAATAAGTAATTGAGAAATATACCCTCACAATTAAAGCACTTATAACGTTCGGTCATAAACATGGCATCAATATTTATACCACTAAATATTGATTGTTGAAGCCATGTGCACCATTGTCCACCATGTTTTAACTTCGTAGAATCAAAATTGACAAATTGATTAACAGAACTGACAGACTTAATGGTAATGTATGGCTTGTGTGTATGTGCGTATGTGTGCGTGTATGTGTGAATTGTTTGTGCGCTGTTTGTGTGTATGTGAGGGTTAACTAATGTATGTCAGTATGACATAACCATAACATTAGTTTTATCCTGACATTACATCCCACAAAAGAGTAGAAAATTTAAGGATGCACATCATGGTATTTGCCTGATGGCAGCCATATTGGATTTTACCATTGTAACAGCCCAAAAGAGACCTCACATCAATGACAGAACATCATAATCACAATTGCTGACCCAAAAACCTTATGTTTCTATAAACTTTTTACTTTTCTATCTCTTTTTCCTCTGAAACTACACTTTACCTTTAACTCAGATGGCGGCCATTTTGGAATTGACCAATATGACCAGTAAGACAGTCCCAAGGAGATCTCAAATCGATGAGAGAACATCATAATCAGTTTCTATGACCCTAAAAACCCGATAAATATTAAACTGTTATGATACTAGCCCATTTCCTTTCGTATCAACACTTGACCTGTAACTCAGATGGCGGCCATTTTGGATTTGACCGATATGACCGTTAAGACAGCCCCAAGGAGACCTGAAATCGATGGGAAAACATTATAATCAGATTCTCTGACCTCCCAAACCCCATAAATATATCAACCATTATCATACTAGCCCTTTTCCTTTCGGAACTACGCTTGACCTTTAACTCAGATGGCGGCCATTTTGGATTTGCCCAATATGGCGGTCTCAAAGGGCCCCCTTCTCGGCGTCCGGCAGAAATCGTAATAGTATGGTGTAACCTATCTCTGGGCCAAATTTGGTGCTTTTAGAAGAATCTGCACCAACGTACCCCATACAGCCCCCACTTTCTTTGATTGTCAGAATCGATTGGGAGTACGTGTAATTATAGAGCAATATTTAGGAAAATATGTATTTCGTACACAGATGTATGCAAACATATGTATGGACCCACATGTGACTACGAAATGTTATGTGACCTCCCAAAGGATTGTCCAATTTTCAATCTTGGGCTCAAAAGTTGCGAGACATTTGAAAGGAAAAGGTCACGAAAAGGCTAGTCGCGATCTGAAGCAGGTTTGAGGCAGTGGTGGATTCTGTACAGTACGGGTCAAAAAGAGTGGGATTAATACTATCTGAGGGTTTGCGTCATATCATCATATAGAACCAATATAATAATCATGCCAATCTACACACGTTGAATAGTGTAAAAATCCAAATACCCCATAATATAGACATCTGGTTGGGAACCCTTTGTTCCTTGAAGGTTAGGAATCCTTTATGCGTGTTCATGGGAAGAAACTCATAACAAAAAAATACAAATAATACAAAGAATTTCACATCTGTTTGTTTTTGTCGCTTACAAAAGTGAGTACACATATTTGTTCATGTCGAAATTTCAATGAAAATTTGTCCTCCTCATTGCACTTTCATTATACCAAAAACACAAGTTTAAATGCATTCTGAATTTATGTCCAATGTAAGTTTTTCCTAAATCATGTATCCTTTATTCCTTCTTAGAATGGAACTGGTAAAGAGTCCTTTAGTCATTATCAAGTACATTCTTCGTTAACTAATCACAAGCAAGACGATTATTTAAAATCATCAAATTGCCGACCTAAAAACTTCCTCTTTTATGATGATCAAAGAGGAGCAAGGTTATTCGAAGACGGACAAAGTAGAATGAGCTATTAACTAATACTCATCAGTCAAGAAGGATTCATTCGTGAGTTATTCCAGAGTCATGAATGACTCCCTAATTAGATGATTTTTAATTATCCTTGTCCAGAAAGACTACTATAACTACTATATTACGTCGTAGTTCAGAATACAATGGCAAATTAAGTGTTTATACATCTGAATGCTAGCTGCACATTGAGTAGAGTACACAATTGAAATGATATCACTATTACAGTACTGAATGATACTAGTTTAAATTCTACCACCAGACCAACACTGGTCCATGGCACAGTCACGATAAATAGAAACAAATATCTTAGCTCTTCTCATTCTTTCTGACGTATTAATATTCATTAGTCCGCCATAGGACAGTAACTTTTATAAATGTAATGCTTCCTGGGAGAAATTTCAATAGTTTAAACATATTTGTGGCTTACACCCAGTAAATAAGATCGATTGATCGATCTGTAATTGAAAAACAAGTCAGAAAAAATCTTGGAACCAGCGGGACTTCAACTTGCCATCTACTGCTTGCCGGGCAGCGACTCTGACTTAGTAAATTAGAATATTGCAATAATGACTACGAAAAAAACATAAGTTTTCAGTTGTGATTTGAATGATTTTGTTGACGACTTGCGAATTTTTGGTGGTTATCTGGTGCATGGTCACAATGTTTTAGAAGGAGTACAAGGAATTGAGTTATCATTCCTATATATGGTATGATCAGATGCCTTCTGTTTGACAAGCATTGTGCTGTTTATTAAGGTAACCTTTCATCCATTATTTTTGTCAAGTTGTGTATTGATGACTGTTATAAAAATGTGTTTTTATATTGTTGGATGATAAAAAATAAATCAAATGGAAATTGAATTAAATTATTCGCCTGTATGCGACCATGCAAATTGCGAATGATTAGAAGGCATTGACGAGGGTGTCAATGCAATAAGATTTCAGAACGCGGATGAGAACAAAGCCTTGGTCGCCTGCTAACTACAAAGCAATACAAAAAAAGAAATGGACGAACGATGACCTTTTGCATGGCCAGGGACATATCATTAAGCATGTTAAGTATGAACCAAAATATCTTTGACAGTTTAATGTGTTGAAATTTACTTCGTTTCGATGTAGTGAGCATTATTTTTTTCTTCATTTTTGCTCCCAGGAATTCGAAAATTGCGCAGGCCGTTTTTCGCTCAGGGGGGGGGGGGGGGGGGGGGTAGTGTGAGCACGTACAACAAATTATATTAAAACAAAAAGCCAGGAGGGGGGGGGGGCGTCACCCCCCCCCCGCCCCCCCCCCCCCCCCCCCCCCCCGTGGATCCGCGTCTGGTCTACTATAATCAGGTCGTTCGTCAATTTGACCGGCTCTCGCATCATTGTATGTCCACCCAATCCATTGCTTGTGAATTTGCGGTAGGTGTGTAGCTTTTCAGCGTGATCTGCCCTAATTTCTTAGTTGTATTGACGTATTTTATCAACGTGTTGATAAAAGACGACTTCTCTGCGCCAGCAGATCCGACAAGCATACAGCTAATTGTGTTTTCCATGATTGTGAGATGATGTGGAAACAAGCAAGATTCCTACTCCTTCACTCCTTGTCCTATCCTTTCTTTACTTAAAGCACGGCCCTTTATATAGGAATTCTTGACAAAGGGAATACTATAAGCGTTACATATACTAATAAAATTGGGAACACCAGAATACTGACTGCATAATCATAACGCTATGCTTTCAAATGTACTGCTGGGCACACCTACGAAGTCATAATATGCATACAAAGAATATTGCTTTCACCCGCCCCATTCCTAAGACCGCCCACATCAATTTCACGATAAAATGTAGCAGCAGTTGAGCCTCATTGTACATCGTGATTTTACCCGGACAATGGCTGGAAAATTAACGGTTGCAGTTTGTTATTTAGCTCGATCCGACGCTGAGTATAAACACTTTATATCGGTTTTGAAAGAACAATGTGGAGTATGCGTAAAGTACGTACATATAACAAGTAGAATATTGGAAAATGGATACGATTTCTCTCAATATGATGGTGTGATATTGATTCATTCAGTTTACTGGGGCAGAATATCCTTAACAGACATAAGAAATGCACGCTATCAAAACCTTCTCCCTCACTGGAAGAAGATCCTCGGTAAGTACCCCAGGATTAATCACGATGTTTTTTTTAGCAAGGTAGTCATGGAAGTAGGTTTTCATAGACTTTACGACACAGACCTAATGTGACGGGAGAGGCGGTGAAGGTGTCCTAGGGATCTAAGTTATTTAAGATTAAAGGAAACAAGAAGAAATATATTGTTGTATTTACATTCATCGATATAGGTTGACTTCATGAACCCAGTAAATATAAACCCAGATAATATGATATGATATAATAACAATTTATTGTAACAATTTCTTTTGGTAATAATAATCATAATAATAATAATAATAATATTCCACTTTTATAAAGCGCTTATAAAGCGCTAAGCGCTTTACAAATATATCATTACTCTGGTCATCGGATTCAGGCTTGCCCGCACACAATCTATGCACATTCTTCACTCCCTGTGGAGCATTCCAGCCAGCCGTTATTTTACAGACGCTCACAATGCTGAGCAAACTACATTAACTTTCGCATCCTACCGGGCACCGATTTTAACTGCTGGGTGGAGAGTGGCAAATGTAGATTAACGTCATGCCAAAGGACGTTATTGCCGGGCTGGGATTTGAACCCCGTACCTTGTAATCTGCAGTCGGTTGACTTATCCACTTGACCACACCACTTCTACTTTTTCTCTAGTGAATGACTTTAGTGGCCCTACCGTACAACACTTTCCAATAAGTTAAACAGTCAACATCTTGGAGGCCATCTTAGATTCCTGAATGAGAAATAAAACTGATGACATTATTTTGATGAGAATTAAAGATCAACGTTAATTCAAAAGAAAAAGTGTGAAAAAACGAGAAAACGTACTTTTCAAAACGGTGCGTCCTGTCACCATTTTACTTTATTTTGTCATTTATTTATTCAAATCACATGTCTGCCGAGTTTACCCTGTTTAGCTAAGAAACAAATAATGTTGTTTCTTCTTTCCATCAATTAGTAGGAAATTTTGTCAGATTCTATTTATTTTCACATATTTTTGCTATGGATCTGTTTGAAAATATCGTGAAGAACTAATTTGACAGGTGATCAAAACATCAGTAAAAAAAAATGGTTTCACTCGCGCATCCGGAATGATTAACATTTACAAATATATTTTCAATTAATATTGCAGTATTGACTGCTACACGAGCTTGAAATGTTATCAAATTAGGTAGACCAAATGAAGAATTTAGATTAAGAAATGTATTAGCACTGCTATTAATTGCAGCAAAGTTATACGATTTCAAAAGATCTACTACTATTTAAAGAAGGTGCACGGGGTACCTACAAGGGAGTTCCAGTTGGGCCCTAATTCTACAGAAATGTTACCGTTTTATCAAGTATGGAACGGTAATGATTTGGAGTGACAATTTCATACTAATGTGTTTTTGTGCTGGAAAGAGTATTGTTGGGGTGAAGTGGTCTTGCGGTGTCTTAGGTGGGGCAGTACAATTCAGTATTACAGTATAGTTTGTTTGGTATTATATTCCATCAATTTCTTTGCAAGATTGTCATGGTCCTTATCATTATTCCATATTCATTTTCTGTAGGTAGCAGGTAGTGTCATTCAAGCTTCGGGTTAGATATGTCAAAACTTGTAATGACCCGTTGCACAAAAACCCATAACATATTGGAACAGACAGTGAAAAAGTAATAATATACATGATATGGAGTAGCAATATTGTATTGAAACAGCCCATGTGATACAAATTAGCACATAATGTAGTAAATAAGCGAATTAAATTGAGAAATTTATTACACATTTACTGTATAATACTTGTGTGTTCATGTGCTTGGAAAAGCTTGTGGGTTGTTGGGTAGGATAAATGTAGATGGTTTCAATTGGGAGCAGCACAATCATGTATTTCATCTTTTAGTGTATTTCGCATATCTTACATTTTGTTTTAAGGATGTCATGGTTTTATGACATTATTTCCTGTAGGTAGCAAGTAGAGCACCTCACGATTCAAGTAAGATAATAAACAATATTAATGACATCTAACTCAGAAATTAAAGCTCAATATTTGAATTGGACCAAAAACAGTAAGTAATGAAATGATAAAACATCATTGTATTGAAACAGCCTATTGTATTCAAATTTAAAATTAAGACTTAATTTGGTAAGTGACTAGTTTGGAATGTCTTTCTTTCATTAACCGTCAATCGTTTAGGGTAAACCACGGTTTTGAAGTACACTCGTACCGCATCCTTAATATGCACAACTTCTAACACATGGTAAACCTACAATAGCTATATATGTATATATATATGTATATATATATATATATATATAGCGCTGATTGACGTATCTGGACGTACCACCTCATTTCCGCGTGCCCAGTCTAAGAATTCAGAAATGTATTGTGAATATACATACTGATGTTAATAATGTTATGGCTGTGTCGGTTGAATAATTGCCATGAGTATGATTGGGAATACATTGCAGACATTACAGACATTACAATTCAAATATCGCCGTGTTATGACAAGCAATGAAATGTAAAGATTTCAGAAAAATAACGTGACTAATTGTCGAGAGCATGATTAGGAATATATTAGCTCTTACATTTACATTCGACGATTTCGACGAGAAGACAATCTTACTCAATGTTTTAAGTCGATGACCTCTATCGATTTATTGATTCATTAGGAGGGGAGGGGGTGAGAGGTAGGGGGTATAGGGTTGGAAACAAATTGTAAGTTTCATAATATTCTGTAGAATTTGATTAGTATGATTTGGTCCTTTATGTTATCAAAATGTTATGCCCCCAAAACAAATATAAAGATATCTAACAAAATAACGTTAATTGACCAGTAGACACTTTTCGCAAATTGCGGACTGTGCTCGCCGATCTAGGAGACATATCTCACCGGAAGAATGCGCTAGATGTGTTTGCTAGACTACTATCGCCAGGCGAGATTTGTCTAACAGACAGGATTTCACGCAGGCACACTTCACCGCGACACAGGCTGATTTCGAGCGCTACCATTGCGTACAAGCACTTGTGATAATATTTATTCGTATAAACAAAAATAGGACACGATTTTTCGTATATTTGCAGCACACTTTTTCACACAGGTTTGGTAAATGGGACAAAACCATCTGTTGATAAGAAGTACTTTTTCACAAACATTACACCCTATATTTAGTGAATGACGGGATATTTGTTCTCACAAATTAGGCACAGTTCAATCAGTAGTTCATTTAGGTTGTAACATGCAATGTGTATAAGTTTTAAATGATCGATTCACAGATTGTTTCCATTCATTTATGCAGGTAGAGATCGCGTTGCGGTCATTATCACTGGTGTGAAGAGAACCAATGACCTCGAGGAACATTTCAAGGAGAAACAACCCACTGTTAGTGAGTGTTCAGTCCATGTCCTGTTCTGTGAAGCTGGAGATCCTATGAATGATGGCCATGTGGCCGACACAATGAAGTCCTTCGTTGGACTTTTGCCAGACCGACCTAAAGTTCGTAAAGTGCAGGTAGAACCCTCCAAGGCGACCACAGAACTTAGTGAAGATAACAGCAACAAAGAGACTATGACAATTCAAGCTAAAAAAGAGAAATGTGCAGGAATCGATGTGAAAAACGGCGAAGACAAGGTCCATGTTGAACTCATCATTTGCGCTGAGGGGTCCACAAAGAAAACCCTTTTGAAGACCCTAAGCGAAGATGATTTGAAAGATGAGGTAGATTTTCTAATTTTGCAGGAGAAAGTAGGTGAGTATAACTACAGCATGTATGTTGTAACTACAGCATGTACACAATTATTTAAAACATCTGGAAGAGCTTTACCAAAACCCTATACATTAGAATCCTAATCAGAAATTGTTGGTACACCCTGGCCATTGATATGGGTAAGATGTATGTCCTTACACCCAAGTATCAGGATAATTACACTCTAGGCAATCACCTCCTCAAAATTACCCCGGGAAAATCCCCCCAAGGACAATTTCCCCCGGAAATCCCCCATAGGACTAGTACCCCCTTAGGACCCCTATTACATACAAATATTGTGTGTTCGGAAATTCAGGATGACCTATATAGGGATAGTATGATCCTGTTTTAACTTTGTAACCTGGTAATGAGAGTATAGCCTGCTGTTGTTAGTTTCGTGCAATTGTTTATGTCATTCTTAACTTAGGTAACTGCGTCCATATTGTGTATCAGGTGATCTCGAGGCACCTAACAATAGTATGTTCTTGAGTACCCATTTATTTTACCTTGAGCGCTCTAAAACTACCTGATATCACTTTTTAGCGATCCTATCTCTTCCCATATTTTGTATATGATCTTAGTTTCAGTTAAATTTCTTTAATTTCACGTTTAAAAAATACATTAAAAATATATTCATGAACAATAAAGACATCTTCACAGTATAAGTTTGTATTGCATTTACACTAGATAATTTCAAAATTACATGTGAAAAAAGAGAACTTCATAAAATACATAGCTTGTATTATAATTGTTTTGATACAGCGTCATACATAGTCAGGTAGAAGTATAATAATTGAATTTGAAAAAGATAAAAAAGCAATTATCAATCATAGCAAAGTATACATACAAAAACATTGAAATAATATGGATGATGGATGTAAGAAAATAGAGAAATAGAAAGAGAAGGTAAAGAATAGGAGTCAGACGTAGAATGGGAGATAGCAGAGGAAGTTTCAGAATGGAATGTTCAAGGTCGGGAGTCACAGTCGGGAAAATAGAATAGTAGCGCATTACACGTACACATTCAATAATAAAAATCTAAAATGTTTTTGGAGCTGCAACAATTTTTAAGCTGTTTGAGATTCGGATCAATGTTCAAGTTCAAGTTCAGTTTATTCAATTCCAATAAAATATACAAAACAGAATACAAGCATGACAGAATAAGAGTATAAGTCGATCAATAATACAAAATAAGGTAAAATTATAAAACTATAAAGTGATATATCAGATAACAACATAAGATTATTGGAATTGGGTGGCCATAAAAAACCATGTGGATTTGTCGAGACGACCACCCTTGATGAAGATAAAATACGTTTCATTGAACATTCAATATAATATTAAAAAAAAATAAAAGATAATAAAGTACTATAAGGGAATAAACAATTATGAAAATATGACATAATTTATTTAAAAAATACATAACCGCACAAACCCACCACAGGACAATACAAGGCAATAAAATCAACAATTTAAAATTTCACACACTTGTGATTAAGTACGATTTGAGTTTTCTTTTAAAGGTATTCATTGAGTTAAGTGATTTTATTTCTAGTGGCAGATTATTCCAGATAACAAGAGCATGATGTCTAAAAGAGAATAGTGAGTAATTTTTATTAACAGTCCATAGATGATATTTATTTCTGCTTCTTGTATTATGGTCATGAACAGTTGTATTAGAAGTGAGCATTGATGATGTTGTTCGAGTGGTTTGGTCCTGTGTATGATATTGTTTTTGGGGCGAGAATCGTCCTGGTTAGAGGAAGATGATAGTTTGCACGTGTTGCATCTCGTGTTTAGTATGTGAGTATAGCGCCCTTTTTTGTAAAGAGTTAATTTATGGATGGGAGTTCTCGGCGGGATAACTGAAACATGAATATGCCGAGATTTGAAACTGTTACAAAGGTGTCTGCCAATGATAAAGGGTCCGTATGTGAGCAATAGTTAGCATTATCTATCCCTCTGAGTACACGTTTCTTTTAAATAAGTATTATATTAATATATGCAGTGTTTGGATTAGAGGAAAGCAGAACAAAAAGAATGTTGCACTTGTACAAATTGGAAAGAAACCGGACAATTATTTTTTAGAAAGTTACGAATTGTCTAAAATCTTAATCACTATAGGTATGGGCACTTCAAAATGGCTACATCGGTAATGTCTCTGTGAGATAGTCGTGGAAAACTTTCCCAAATGACTAACATTTCAATTTTTCCGAAAATGTATGAAGCGGAGGGTCTTTTTTCTTTAAATGACCTAATAATATGATATCCTTAATAGAATATTTTGAGCAGTGCCCTAAGGAAGAAGGCACTTAGGAGAACAAACATGAATCAATTATATTTTTTGTTCAAAAAAACGGAATAGTTTTCTGCGCCTACTACGTTCCCATTCCACTAACCAAATTACAATTTGTTGAGATTTGCAGAGACATAGTGATCTTATATTTAAACATGCATACCTTCATTATTTTAAGTCCAATTCATTTCAATTTTTTGCCATTCTGTTTATCTTAATTTACAGCTTTTATACAAATGAACTTATTACAAGGGTTGGATTCCCTTTAACCCGTTGACTACTGAATGATCTTATTCCCATTGCCTTAACACAGGGACCACCAGGTTCCAGTAAGCAATGGGTTAAAACCCCATCATGATCGGTTATTTCATGTAATAATGAGGACTAATCGGTCGCAATGTGACCTCAAAAATATTTACATTTTTGCTTCGCTCGCTAGCTAATGATTGTTCAAAGAATCAAACACAGCAGCCAAGTTTCAATAGTTCGATAAACAAAGAACGTTTGAGAAGATTACTCGCATCGCTAAAACGGGATGATTTCATATTGCAGTACCTTTGAGTTCAACCAAATAGGTTACACTAGAATTTTTACCAGAATGTTTTCAGCATAACAATTCCCCATAGGGTATAGGGTATGTAAATAACCTCTGAGTATAATATCTGGATTTAACAAATTAGTTATTGAATAAGACTAAGGTAAGAAAATTACCCATTAGGGGGTTTCATGCACTCATTTAAGATCGATAACGGTTTTCTAAATATTTTGTTATACAAAGACAATTTTCAAAGACTTTTACTTTTTAATGGGAAGTGCTAAATATTTCTGATGTGTCAGGTTTTGCTTCAAAGTAAGCTTAAAGTTTTAGAAATGGAGAAAATAATGTGACATCGATTCCTAAATTTATTTGTTGAGATGAATGCGTGGGGGAATAATGATATATTTTTTTAATGACACTTTAAAGGAAAACGAAACTTCTTTCTTTGTGTCTTCTTCCTCTTCACACAAAGAACAACAGCAGCAGCAATAATAATAACGAAAAAGTTAGACAACGATATTTATTTAAATATTGACAACAGAGGGCGCTCAACTAGAATCAGTGTATCGCACTGATAGCCTAGTAAACTTAATTTACTGAGAAGCTTTAAATAGCATGCGTTTCCAGTGGATGAAATGAAGAAGCGTGCCTTAAAGAGAAGGCTTAAGTCCATCACGGCTCTCCCGAACTTTGAGCTCTTATCCGTTCCATTCAGGGAGAGTTAAAAACCTATATTTAAACCTTTTTTAAATTTGTTTTATTTACTATTTTTCTCCTCGTTGTTTCTATAGCAACAGCCTCTTTAAAGTGAGACACTTCAAATACATAACTCGTCATGCTTTTCCGTAAATTCGGTCCAGTCTTGTTTTTTTGTATTTTATATTACGATTAATAGTAGAAGTAGTGGTAGAAGTAGTAGTACACACAAACAAATATTTGGGTAATCTAGTCAAATAGGGAAATTAACTTTGACACTATAGTGACACACTTAACTTAATGCATTAACTCATTAAATTGAGATTGATAACGCACAGGAATGAGTTTTGTTAATTTGACATTATAGTGACATGGCAAACGAGTATTTTAAATAAGAGAGTTATTTAACCTAATGTTGTGAGTAAATCGCTCCATCTCAACTAGTGAGTAATGCTTCAATTACTCAGTCAGTCAGGTTATTAGGCTCATCACATGTGATTATATGGCAAATGAGTAATCTAAATTAGTGAGTTATTTAACCAAATGTTGTGAGTAAATCGCTCCATCTCAACTAGTGAGTAATGCTTCAATTACTCAGTCAGTCAGGTTATTAGGCTCATCAAATGTGATTATATGGCAAATGAGTAATCTAAATTAGTGAGTTATTTAACCAAATGTTGTGAGTAAATAGGTGCGCAGACATAGGGCTCCCCATTATATATACACAAACAATGACACATCTGCACATACAAGTATATGTTCTATGCGAGCTTGGGATCTTACGAAGTAGTTAATACCCCCTTCACATACACGGATTTTTCTTACGAGTCCTTACGGATCGCACAAATTCATGGATTATTACGAGTTATTACGATGTATTTACGGCAACAGTCCACGATTTGTTACGAGTTGTCACGGATAACTACGAGCAACTAACATGTTAGTTACGACCTGTTTACGTGTTGTTACGAATAGTTCCGAGTAACTTACGAGTATTTACGAGTCCTTACGAATATTCGCCAAACAAATAACAACTGAAAATGAAGTGTTCGAATTTGCAGCTTTTATACCTTTCCCGAAATCGTAAACAGTTCGTAAGCATACGTAAAGTATACGTATTTATTCGTAAAGTACTCGTAACTACATGTAAATTGCTCGTAATAACCCGTAACAATCCGTAAAGCCATCGTAAAATGACCCGAATAAAATCGTAAACATCGTAATGAGAAAAAAAAATCGGAAGGGGGGGGGGGGGAGGGCAGACGAAAAATCTGCATCACCACCAGTCTTACACGTTACATGCAGGTCCCGCGAAACGTTTTTCAAAGTGGAGTATTATCGATCAGGTAGAGCGTAAATTGGCGTGGGGTCCAGGGCATGAGCCTCGGCAGGGGTCAAGGGGCTGAGCCCCCGGAAGCTCAGGGGTTTTAGGTATTTAATTACGGTTAGATGAGCATCCAGGGGCCCTCTGTAAGGCAATTGACGTGTTCCAAGGGGGGGGGGGGGAGCCCCCAGAAGCTCAGAGGTTTTAATATTTAACTACGGTCAGATGAGCATCCATGGGCCGTCTTAGGGCCCTTGGTGTGGTCCAGGGGGCAGAGCCCCCGGAAGCTCAGGGATTTTAGGTATTTAATTAAGGTCAGATGAGCATCCAGGGGCCCGCCTTAGAGCCCTTGGTGTGGTTCTAGGGGGCAGAGCTTCCGGAAGCTCAGGGGTTTTAGGTATTTAATTACGGTCAGATGAGCATCCAGGGGCCCGCATTTGGGCCCTTGGTGGGGTCCAGGGGGCAGAGCCCCCGGAAGCTCAGGGGTTTTAGGTATTTAATTACGGTCAGATGAGCATCCAGGGGCCCGCCTTAGAGCCCTTGTTGGGGTCCAGGGGGCAGAGCCCCTGGAAGCTCGGGGGTTTAGGTATTTAATTACGGTCAGATGAGCATCCAGGGGCCCGCCCTAGGTCCCTTGGTGGGGTCCGGGGGCAGAGCCCCCGTAAGCTCTGGGGTTTTAAGCATTTAATTAGGGTCAGATGAGCATTTTTTATACCTTATTTGTGACATTGGCAGGTCACTTATTTTTTTCTCCGTCTTTCTTTCTTTTTCTCTTTAACATACTTTTTAAAAAAGGAGGGGGGGGGGGGGGGCTCGAGCCCAGCCACTTTGCAGACCATGACATAAAGGCTTCTAAATAAGCGTATTTCGCCTGACTGTAATTTCTTATTTTCCAACAAACGCATAAAAAGGTATGACTTACAAAAAAAATGGAGAAAAAATGCCGGAAAATCATGTCACAACATCAACATTTGTAAATCACTTGTTTCGAATAAAAAAATACATCATCCTCTTCCCATATCAGTACGCCAGCGTTTAGGGGCTCATGTCTTTTCATCCTTATAACGAAAAAACGGACACGCTTTCCCATTCTCGCACAATATGTCCACGATATGCCCGTATCGCTGTTATAGAGACCTCCATTGATAAATACCGTATAGGTGGCATGCGCAATGTTTATGAAATTTAATTCCCGTGACTTTCCTTTTTCTTTGAATGGAATTGTATATGTGATTTAATTCAGGTTTTTATTATTGTTACGTTCTTTTGGATTAAAAATACAAACCATGTTTACTCCTTTACTGTTTTTTTTTTTTTTTTTGAGGGGTGGGGGGGGGGGGGGGGCGGCAAAAATGCGTTTTGCCCCCTCACTTTTTTGACTGGGGGGGGGGGGCAACTGCCCCCCTGCCCCCCCCCCACTTCCGGCGCCTATGTTAGTAGTAGTAGTAGTATTAGAAGTGGTAGTATTTTGTTTTAGGAGCGAAGGGGGCGAATTTGATTGACAGCGAAAGTGGTGGCGTTGATTTTGTGAGGCTACACTTCATTATACAAGTCCTGTGTTATACATGAATAACGACTGGCGCATCTCGGTCGGAGCGACACCCTCCTCCGACATTTGTCGATGTTTTAGTTGCAATAGGTTTTCTAACTTTAGTGATTTTGAATGATGATAATGAATTTCCAGTGTCATTTTTGTGGTTTTCATGCATATGTATTTCCTCCTATCATTTCAAGTTCATTTTCGTGTGTATTTGTACCAGACGAAATTTATATTAGGGCCCCACTCCTTACGTATATTATTGTGATACACAGGCAACGCTACTTGCTCATTCTCAATACAAATTGTAAAAGCCTGACGAAGATTTATATTCAGTCGTTGAATTTACCTTTCTAAAGTTGTTTACATGACATAATGGCGTTGAAATGTACACAAATACAAAAAAATATCGTTTGGTATATTTTAGATGGCTGGGAGCTACTTGAAGCCAAGTCCATTACCAGTTTCGATCCGTCATCGGAGTTGATACACTGTGCCGTTTTCATCTACATGTAAGTAAATTGTCATTATTTAGGTTAACTATCATTTCATATCATATCATTTTTACTCTCCTCCCAATGGTAAGCATCGCCCCCCATCGGAATAGTGGATCACGTAGATAGAAAACATGATGTCTTTTATTTAAGACAAATATACTCTTGATTGTTTTCACTTCCTCTAAAAGTGCATTGTTAGGCCCTAATTAAACGTACTGAGAAATCATGGATCGAGTATCTGGTATCTTACATGAGGTCGTGCTTTTCAAAGAAACGTAAAATGGGTTTTTGTGTATTATTGTAGAAGATTTGGTTGATCATTATTCATAAATATAAATAATTAAAACATAAATAATTAATCTGAAGATTATCTTGAGTCTTTTCTTTAAATTTTTTTCAGCACACTAATGTGTAAAGTTTGTAGATTTCGAATGTACGTTACCCCTATATTTTCATATAATTATCAAAATAATCAAAATGACATTGTATGATGGGTTGATCAAACAATCCTGCTTTATAATGTTGTGTAATAATTGGACGAATTTGCCTTAGTATATGCAACTTAAAGATAAAGTTGAGTTCTGGTTATGCGATTGCATCGTGAAAGAAACGTTGTGGAATCGATCAGAAGAGGTTGATCATCTAGCATATAAGTATTGGTGTGTACAGCAAAGTTCTGGAATCATCATAAGAAATTTGGCCTTGGTAAAGTTACAAGCACCTGTACACTGAATAGACTATGGGCCAAGTCTCAACATTCTTGAGTTCCGTGGTCCCCCTGGGAAGTACTTTATTTTTTCCTAAATGATCAATGGACATATATCGAAGAACAATGGTCAAATGTTCCCATCTCCAAATTTGTACAATTTTCACAATTTTGATATAAAGCAATGCTGATGTCATAGCTATTCCTTAATGGACCGATCACATCTGGGGTCTTAGAGCCCAGAGTGCAATGGACCAATCACAGTCCGTGTACTCTGAGTCTTTGCATACATGCAGTGTCTGCTGCCATGGAGTGAGTGCAGTGCTTGCTACTGCACCTATATAATCGCGCATCTTTACATGCAATTCACCGACAAAACTAAGATTGAGAGGGCCAGAAAGAAGCAAGAAAGATCAGGACATGAAGGTAATTTATTGCTGTCATTTTAAAACTATTTCAAAAGCATTTTTATGATTAAACACTGAAGTTTTCATCAGGTTTTAGTCACATGACTGTTGGCCCAGTTGTTTTACATTACAGTCCCATGCATTAGTATTTGTGTTACTGTTAAGGTCTCGGTTCTCTTGATTGGGTTAATCTCTAAAAAAATCTCTCGATTTTACCCACAAACTAAATATTCCATTCATAAGGTATACATGTACTAGGTAAGCTATCTTCATGAAAATCATAAGAATATAAAAATAACTTTGTACGTTCTATATTTTGAAATAAGCAGGCACTTTCAAAGTTAGGCCACACATAGCTGCATTACTATCCTGGCTGTGTTTTAAAAGCTGTGCTATTTTTTCTCAACATTTCAAACACCACTGTACAAAACTCAACAGATTTCTCTCAAAATCTGTACTTTAGTGACATTTTATGACACCTAAATAGCAGTAAAATACAGTTTTTTAAACTTCCCGATGTTAAATAGAATAATTAACAAAATCATTGTAACTATTCTACTTTCAAACTTGCCGATCAGCCACATCGGCATGATTGTGTTCATATGTGTATTATAAGTGTATTGACTATTCATGTGTGCAAATGCTGCCTATTAACACGTAGTGCAGTGTTAAAAGTCAATACGCATTAGCATTGACTCTCTATGCTTTGCTGGAGTGAGTTAGGGCTTGCGCTTGGGCCTCTGGGGTCTTATAAATAATAGTTAATACTAGAAGTGGAAACACGACCACCTCTTTTTATTCTAAAATTTTCTAACATCATTGTAAAATACTTGAATTCACTCAAAGGCTCCACTTTAGTTACAATTGGTGACATCTGAATAGCAGTTAAGTACAACGTATCGTACAATAAATTTCACTCATTTACAATTTGCTCATACATGTAAGATAAGGTGATAAACTGTGTACGGTTGACCTCGTATGGTACATGAGTAGTATAATCTCTAATGACACAAATTAATGGGTGAACATTATAAATAATAACACTTTGAGTCAGGTAATGATAATGCCACTCAGAAAATAGCTTGGGTAGTCATTGACCACATTAACAAGTCAGCAGTATGACACAGTTATTCAGCTTTCAATCTTTTTAACTAAGATGTTGACAATTATTTTTTGCACAATGAAAATTTGTGTATTCCTTTTTTGGGAAGGGGACTGAACATGTGTTCGAATTGTATATGGGGCATTTCCTTTATTACATGTAAAGCTTGGACCAATAATAAGTTCATTTCCTGTTTGTCTTTTGTCTTTAAAAACTTGCTTCAGCAATAAAAACCAACGATGTTCCACACGAGGCAGAGAAATCAGTGATAAAGGAGCCACCTTCGAAAATATCCCATAACTTTAACCAAGGCAATCAGATGAGCAAATGTGTTCAACCACGGGTTCGGCATATTCTTCCACCACAGTGTATCATATGAAGAAGAGACAAAACAGTTTATGAACATTTTATAAGGAAAATAAAGAAGGAGAAATGAACTCTGTGTGAAACAATTTCTGCAGGTAAGCTAGTACTTGCTGCAGAAATGCGCAAAGATGAGAAGATTCTGATAGAGATTCGTAGGAAGGGCCTTTTCGCCTTGGAAGTGAGATATCACTTGAACTGCTACCGGGATTATACAAGGTTTCTCACAAAAAGGACAGAGAAGAAAACCTTGAGAAGAAAGTGTATGAAGAGTCATATGATCATTTCTGTAAATCAATCATAGATGTAAGAGTAGTGAAGGGTTGGGAGGTGTTAAGATTACAGAAGGTGATTGCATTGTTCATGAAGTGTGTTGAAGCTATAGACCAGTTTGGGAAACGCCCCCTTCTCAAAAAATGAAATGGAAGCTCTTATTACCAATCATGTGAAAGAATATGTTTTGACTAATACATGATGATAACATTTTTGCCGGGAAACCGCCTACTAATTGATATATTTGGTAAATTAGTTTATCTATTGGGATCAAAAAGACAATACACACGTGTCGCGCACGTGTGCGTAGTCCCTTATACATCTTTCTGTGTACAGTGCTTTTAACTTTACGAAGACTGGGCCAAATTTCTTATCGTTTTGATGATTCCAGAACCTTGCAGTACATACCAATACTTAAATGCTAGATTATCAACCTTTTCTGATCGATTCCACAACGTTTCTTTCACAATGCAATCGCATGACCAGAACTGGTCTTTATCTTTAAGGAGGTAGAGGGAAAGATATCCCAGGTTACAAGTCGTACAATTTAATGCGAAGGCTTCAAAAGACCTTTCCTTTTCTGAAACTTCTTGGTCTTCTTTATAGTAATTTTATTGATCTAGTTTTTGTAGAAGATTTGTCAATGGATGAGGTGGCATCGTTATGGAATGTTGCATATTTTATGATGTGCAACCCATGTCTATTATAGTTATACAGTTTGGTAGCCATTCAGTTTGAAAGTAATTTTCAGTGTACTTCTGAGTTTTACACTTTAGAATCAAAGTAAGTATAGAGTATAGTTTCTAAAAGCTTAGAAGTTACAATACATGTACCTGCTTACTTTGACTGAATTAATTGAATGTTAGTATGAATAGATCCAGAGACGTAGTACCATTTTAATATGACAGAGCTTAATATTGATCTAGTTTTTGTAGAAGATTTGTCAATGGATGAGGTTGCATCGTTATGGACTGTTGCATATGTTATGATGTGCAACATATGTCTATTAGAGTTATACAGTTTGGTAGCCATTCAGTTTGAAAGTAATTTTCAGTGTACTTCTGAGTTTTACACTTTAGAATCAAAGTAAGTATAGAGTATAGTTTCTAAAAGCTTAGAAGTTACAATACATGTACCTGCTTACTTTGACTGAATTAATTGAATGTTAGTATGAATAGATCCAGAGACGTAGTACCATTTTAATATGACAGAGCTTATTATTTTAGCAGTGTGATTTCTAAACATTTTAAATTGAATCTGAATGTACATACATATGTAATGCCTATATGAAATACATCAACAATGGTTTATTATGTCAACAGTGTTTTGGAACTTGTACTGTGAACCTTTGTTTTTCTTCTTTTTTTAGTAAATAGAACATTAAATACTATACTATACAAATCATTTTGTCATTGCTTTTCATGTGAGGTCACACAGAGAGAAAAAATGAATGGTAATATCAATCAAGAAAACAAGATAGCAAATGATATTTAAGATGTATGATATACAATTATGCTTGTGTATGGGGATGATAGGGGCATGTGTGACTTGTATGTTCATATGCATGAGGGGCATTTGAATTTACATGTCACAAATCTTCTTTTTTGGGGTAATTAATTTCATTCATTAGGGGGCTTGCCTACATAGTGTGCATATACATGTAGATCCATGTGTGGTAGGGGTGGCTGTGTGTGAATACTAGAATGAGCATGGTATGGCATTTAGTTAGAAAACATCTTTTGCTGATCGTATCATTGGAAACTACTGTACGTTTATGTGACGTTTTCGCTTCATAGAGCTGGTTTCGGGGGGGGGGGGGGTGAGGAAAGCTAGGGGGTAAGGGGGTATGGAGCATGTGACTAATAATGCCATCCCTTTGGAAAACTTGATAAATACACAAATGCATCTGATTCTATGTTCATACTTATATCAGGTTTTATGAGACCTGTTACCAATATGTATACATGTATTAATTAAGGTACTAATTACTATACACATGCACATTTTATATAATTAAACAACAATTCATAACATCACACTTGTAAAATAAGCATATTTTCTGCAAAATATGTCTATCTCCCCTATTATGGTTGCTAGGGAGGAAAAGTCCCTAGCAAACAATTCTTAACTTTTTCATTGTTTTCTGCAGTAATTAATTACTGTTCAAGTTCAAAACGTGGGAACATGTCTTTTTTTTCAGATACACATTTCCAAGATATCTGGCACATTTGTAGATACTTCCCAGTCGGAGACCACGGAATTCAAAAAATAAGCAAGAAAAGAGGCCTCGGCCCATGGTCTAGAATGATGTATACGGGACTACACGAGCATGTGGCATGAAATCCGTCCTGATTTTTATGATGTTACATGCAATATTTAGAATATTAAGGCATTTGAAGAGCCATGCTTTTCAGGGAACATTTTTCTATCTGATTTACTTCCACACTTGTATAATACAATGATAAAGCTCACAAATAATTGTCACCTTTTCCCAGAACTCAACCTTCTCTTTAAACTTAAAATGTCTTCTTATTTCGTTGATATCTAGGATCAACCTTAAATGTTCATTTTAAATGACGCCAATATACCTCACGATGAAACAAACAAACAACTAAAATGGTATGTCACCGCAAGTGATTCATGACTATGCGGACCAATCACAGGAGGAAATTCACTGATAATCGAATGCTCGAAGATATATAACATCCAGACACATAGATGATACAACCTCCATTAAACAAATTTAATGTGTACGGGTGCGATCATTCTTCACACTAGAATCACGGTTTTCAAAGACAAGTGATTTCTCCGTCGATCGTAAAAATAAACGTGTTTAAAAACATAAACATGAAACGCTGAAAAAGATGCGTTTTGTATCGTGATTCTGCAGAACCACGGACGTTAAAATTCGGTTAAACGGACGGAGATCTCAATCATGATTATATGACGTCATTATCGTGGCCCGTCATGTTATCCCTCGTTTTCCTTCTTTCATTATCTCTTTCTGTTTTTATTATGTTAGTCTTCGTTTTTCCATTATCTAATCTTTATCAATTTCTCTTTCTGTGTTTCCTTATGTTGTTCTTTGTTTCTTCCTTCTGTTGTTATGTTATTCTTTGTTTTTGTTATTCTTTGTTTTTATTATTCTTTGTTTTTATTATTCTTTTTTTTCCTTTTATGACCTTTTCTTTTCTTATGTAATTCTTTGTTTTCATCGTTCTATCATTTTTCCTACCATTCCTTATGTGATTCTTTTTTTAGATCATTCTATCACCTTCTCTTTCTGTCTTTCCTTATGTTATTCTTTGTTTCTTCCTTCTATCACCTTCTAATATGTTATTGTCTGTTTTAATAATTCTATCACCTTCTCTATCTGTCTTTCCTTATGTTATTTTTTTGTTCTTCCTTCTATCACTTTCTTTTATGTTATTCTTAGTTTTATTCATTATATCACTTTCTCTTTCTGTCTTTCCTTATGTTATTCTTTGTTTCTTCCTTCTGTCACCTTCTGTTATGTTATTCTTTGTTTTAATCATTCTATCACTTTCTCTTTCTGTGTTCTCTTATGTTATTCTTTGTTTCTTCCTTCTGTCACCTTCTCTTATGTTATTCTTTGCTTTAATCATTCTATCACTTTCTCTTTCTGTCTTTCCCCATGTTATTCTTTGTTTTTTCCTTCTATCACCTTCTCTTATGTTATTCTTTGTTTTTTTTCATTATATCACTTTCTCTTACGTTTCTCTTTGTTTTTATCATTCTATCACTTTCTCTTTCTGTCCTTCCTGATGTTATTCTTTGTTTCTTCCTTCTATCACCTTCTATTTCTGTCTTTCCTTATATTATTCTTTGTTTCTCGCTTCTAATACCTTTTCTTATGTTATTTGTTCTTTTAATCACTCTATCACTTTCTCTTTTTGTTTTCTCTTATGCTATTCTCTGTTTTTATCATTCTATCACTTTCTCTTTATGTCTTTCCTTATGTTATTCTTTTTTTCTTCCTTCTATCACCTTTTCTTATGTTATCCTATGTTTTAATCATTCTATCACTTTCTTTTGCTATCCTTCCTTGTTTTATTCTTTGTTTCTTCCTTCTATCATCTTCTCTTTGTGTCTTCTTTATTTTATTCTTTGTTTCTTGCTTCTATCACCTTCTCTTATGTTTTTTGTCTGTTTTAATCTCTCTATCACTTTCTCTTTCTGTCTTTCCTTATGTTATTCTTTGTCTCTTCCTTTTATCACCTTATCTTATGTTATTCTTTGTCTTAATCATTCTATCACTTTCTCTTATGTTATTTTTTTATTTTTTATATAAGTCTATCACTTTCTCTTAATTAAGATTACAAACTCGGCGATCTTAAAATACCATAATTGTACTATTTGTAGAGAAAAAAGATACGATAAAATAAACATTTCCAGATAGAGAACAACAACGAGAGGAGTCAATCTGGTGGAATATGATTATAAATAGAAAACGAGTGGACGACGTGAATAAATACTTAGGTTTGTCTTCCATTTCTGTAGCGTAGCGAAGCGAACGCGCAATATATTATTGCGATCTATGCTCAAAACAGCAGCCGACAGTCGGCCGTAAACAATTCCAGAAAGCGCGTGCCGAAGTTGACCTATACTTCCTGGGTGAAGCTTGTCACACATGTCTTATATAGACGCCTTCAGTTGTCATTTGCTTTGCCCACCGACTTAAAACAAACTCATCAATTATCATCATCATCGTCATCATATTTTAGTAAAGTCCGCATTTTCCTTCTTACGAGGGCTAACTGGCTATCGCATCATGACACTCCCTCCCTCCACTCCTTCTTGTCTCAAGCATCCTCCTTATTATTTAGACAAACCTTACTGCTTTCGACCCACTACAGTTTATTGCAATTCTTATCTTTCCATGAGCTCATATGTGTTCTTTATATCACCTCTAGGAAGAACGGATCATCGAATCAATGGCTCTGAATAGAACGATCAATCTGTATTCCGTTTAAGTGTTTATCAATATAATTTATGTTCTTGTATGTATATATGTTCTTATACGAAAAATAACAACAAACGAATCCTAACCAAGACAGTTTCACACAACACATTTTCCATATCATGCCTTTTTCTGTTTACCTACCTTTTTCCACTGTCTTCACATTCCAAGTTTCTGAAAAATATATCATTGCTGTTCTAACTCTAACCTTATGGAACTTGTCTTTGATGCTGATCGTAAACCTTTTACCAGCTATAGGATCGAGGCCAGCCTATTGAAGTTCACCCAACCCAATAGTTGTCGTACTTTATGATTTCCCCTCCCAGTCGGCTACAATGACTTCTTCATATTAATTGCAACAAGTGGTGTTCATGGGTTTTTGACAGAATGATTACAAAAATAATTTTTAAAAAAATAAAGCAATGAGGGCTTTGATCATTCAAATAAATAATGCGCTAAAACCACGCAGGAGTAATAATACTTGATTGACAGGAGCGGCAATATGCCAGACATGAGCGCCATAGAAGGATCTACTATTATATTATTATATCACCCTGTTCATTTTCATTTGTGTGGTATCATTTACAGGAATGGAGATCCGCCAAATGGGACCGAGGACGCCTTCAAAGAATTCGAGAAGATAATAAACGGTGCGTATCATTATTTCCCCAATTATTTTATTTAATTTTTAATAACTGATTCAAACATCATGATTATTTTAATCGAAACTGTGTTACCTAGAAAACCTTTATTATATTATTTTTCTGACGCAGTACCTAATTTACAGAAGAAAATACAAGTAACCCATAGTGACCTACGCATCAAACTAGAAAACCTTTTATTTGACTATCTTATTTCACTTGAAAAAGAACTTTTTGATCACTAGTTCAAACAAATCCCTACAATAAAATTTCTGTCTCTTGCAGTTGCCGAAGCAGATATTTATCTATTTTAAACAATCTATCAGAGCTATAAGCCAGTTCACGGTTGCAGTCTGAGCATGAGCAGATAAAGGTCATTGCAGAACAAATTTTGAAATACACGGAGACGAAATACTGGATACGTGCTCATGAAAGTTATGTAACATTATTCATTCATGCACATTCAGTGCACTTCATTGTACACAGGTGGAAGTATTCTTTGAAAAGGGGGAACAAAGGCTATTTATAAAGCACCTCTATCGCTGTAGGAGTGATTATTTCAAAATGTACAAAGTTGGACCTCTTCATGTTTTGAAGATCTGTGAATATTCGGGGTCATTGCAGTAAGGTGCTAACCGTGAACTGGTCTATTGGGTCGTTCTTTTTACATTGATATAGGTTTGTATAGGAAAAAAAATGTGAGTGACGTTCAGTGTCTAATCATTCATGCGGGGGTTTAACCTTAGTCACTTCAAATTATCCTGACTTTGGTATACACGGGGTATGCTGCGTTAACCTATTACCGGACACTTAAAGACCCTGTCGGGACTGAACAAATGAAATAGATGAATTATATATCAACGGAAAGTTTATAAGCCACTATGACTATGTGCTCCACTAGGTTACTTAAAATTTCACCTTTAAAATCTGTATTTAACACTTAATCCAAGTGTATGCCAATTTGAGAAGGTAGAGTTAAAAGGTGTGTGTAGTGACATGGACTGACCTACTTCCTTTTTCTTAAGACTATGTTGACTCTGCATCACGAGGAATAGGACTCTATGAATTAGCTTTCGCCCCACGTTTGAATTACATAATTATGTTAACGGTTTCCACGTAATTACACATTAATCGATAATATATCCCCTACATCCAGTCTGAGATGCAATACTACTAGGTCAATTACTGTAAAACGTTATTTTTTTAATGTTCAGGACGGAAAAGCCCTACAGACATAGAGGTTAACGGGAAGGCCGATGAATCTTGTCTTCAGCAGCTGCTAAAGGTTTTCCTAGAGTGCTCTCACAATGATCATATTGTGACGGTTTCTCCGGGGGATGTCCAAACGGCAAGCTCTTTCTCAGGGAATCAAACTCAGAGGGAAAGGGAGCACCAGTACGAGGCTACGCTGAAGAAAGAAGCAAGAGGTCGCATCCAAACACTTCATCGAGATCTAAGAAAAATTAAACAACTGCTTAGTTGTAAGGAGGATGAACTAGCCTCATGCGAAGAAAAAATCAGCGCAAAGCATTGTGAACAAAAACATTTCGAAAGTGAT
Source organism: Strongylocentrotus droebachiensis (assembly GCA_035222895.1). Taxonomy (NCBI): domain Eukaryota; kingdom Metazoa; phylum Echinodermata; class Echinoidea; order Camarodonta; family Strongylocentrotidae; genus Strongylocentrotus; species Strongylocentrotus droebachiensis. Next base: position 174,567 of record JAVYIG010000037.1, on the reverse strand, counting down.
GTTGATGCAAATCAGGCAAATCTGGGGGGGAAATATGAGGAGTTGCAGTCTCTCAACGAAAATATAGAAAAGGCGCAACAAAAACTAACTGAAAAACGTAGAGAATGTCAAACCGAAGAAATTGCAGTAAGGAAAGAAATAGAGGAGTTAAAAATAATTAAGGAAAAAAAAGACCAAGATCTACATGAAAGGGAGATTGCAGTAAGCAAGGCAGAAGATGAATTAAATGACGTGCACAATGCAATAAGGGATGCAAACAAGGAACTAACGCAAACACAGGAGAAAAATAACCAAGCGTCAAAAGAATTTAATGACCTGCAAAATGCAATAAAGGAGGCAAACAAGGACCTAATGAAACACAAGAGAAAAATAAAAAATTGTCGGAAGAATAACATGACCGGGAAAATGAACCAAGGAAGGCAAAAAAGAAACAGGTACCTCCTCAGAAGCAATGATGTGGACGAAAAAATGGAATTGTAGGCGGCTAGGTAAAGAACACCTTTTCGCTACTATTTTAGTACAGTTAGCTCAGAAAATATCTGGGGGATATGAGGAGATGCGGCTTTTAAAAGAAGAAATAGGAAAGTGCAACGAAACCTAAATGAAACAAGTAACAGATTTCAAATACAAGGAGAATGCAGTAGGGGAAGCAAGTTAGTAACTGAATCAAATACAGGAGAAAAAAGAGCAAATGTCAACAGAATTACATGACCGGGAAAATGTACCACGTAAGGCAGAAAAGAAACGAAATAATCTTGTTGCTTCAATACGGTAAGGGAAAGGTTGTAGGTATTGGTATTGGTATTGGTATTTATTTTCCATCACAATATTAAAAACAATACAAAGAAAATGCATGTACATAGTAAAATACAATAATATAGTGAATGGCTGGATAGCCCATTCAGCATTGTTGATATAACAAAGCTGTTCTTCCTTGGGGTCCATAAATTAAGATATCAATAGTTATTATACAACATACAATACAACATAAAATAATATAACTTAAATACATATAAAACCTAAAACATATCAGAGAAGCATAAACACCCCCCCCCCCCCATTCCAAGCATGTTCCATTACAGATCAGAGCAAAACTGATTTCTTAAATTTAGATATTTGCAAAAAGTTTTAAATTGTTGGATAGCTTAATGCTTAACGGTAGGGCATTGTACACACGTGATCCTTTATACACAAATATTTTACGGCAGCATTCACTCTTTGGTTTGGAGAGTTTAATATTTCCTTATGATCGTAGAGAATATGGATAGTTACAGTATTTGAAAGACTTCTCTAAATAAGGAGGAGCCATATTGTTCAGGGATTTATAGACCATTATATTTAAATGCAATTTACGTCTTGAATGGAGAGATTTCCACCCTAATTTAACATGAATATCGTTATTTGAAACATGGTTATAAGGATTAATTTTCAAAATGATACGACCGGCTCTGTTTTGTAATTTTGGGAGGCGGTCAGTGTGTTTCTTGCTCGCCGAATCATAAACAATATCTGCATAATCGAAAAATGGAAAATTTTAGGTGAGGGCGCGACCTTAGAAACAATGGATTGCGCTGTAGAAGTGGACTTACAGCTTTTAAACTCTTATACATTGTTGCCCATGAGGTTGGAATAATTGTTGTAACCTCTTTCCATAAAATGATTTTGACACTATATATTCTTTATATAGTTTATATCTTTTCAGAACTGTATTGATCAATCTCTCCCAAAGATATCAGAATGGATAGTTTTAAAACCATACTGTCTTTATCTAATTTTTAAACCTTAGTAATTGATATATAATTATATATATTGAATAAGGCAGAATAATAGAACATGGTTGCAACTTGCATAAAAGAGGTTCATATTGAACTTTAAGTGTCGCTCAGTATTATGACGTCTAATATTTATTATGGCCTCCCCTGATATGGATCAGTGACTTCAGACGTCGTGGCATACTATCCACAAGCTTGTTGATGTTGTCAATGGAAAGAGGGTCCCAATCTTCAGTCAGATCCTAGGCTAACTCCTATAGAGTTTTAGGAAACGTGTCCCTCTTATCTAAGGCATCCCAGACAGGCTCAATATCGTTCATATCAGGGGAGCAAGCAGGCCATGGCATATATTGCCCCCACCCTCTCTGCACCCAGGAATTCCTTCATAGCAGCTGCCCTTTATGGTCAAGTGTTGTTGTCTTGCAGCTGAACGTTGTTTCCAGAGACCCTTCTTGCGTGTGGAAGGCATTGGTTCTCCAGAATATCTCAATACCCGACAATGTTTATGTTTCCATACGACAAACACCCTTTCTTCTAATTGATTTTAATCACTCATGCGTGAAGTATGCAAGTTATGAGATGCATCAAATGTGTCACGTGCGATAGCTCGCTTGAATTAGCTCATTAATCTAGAATAGGCTACCTAACAACCCTGAATAATAATACCAAAGGATTCAAGAAATATAGGTTATTATTAACCGTATAAGAAATCTGAGCAGGGCAACTTTTAAATGTTATTGCCCTCAAGGTTTGATGGATCAGCCAACAAAATTACAATATTTTAGCCCGCTCAGAAAAGTCAAAGGGATTTTGTGTGTAATTTGCCGGTGAATATGTTTATAAAGTAAACCAATGAACAAATATTTTAGCCCGCTCACAAAAGTCAATGGGATTTGTGTGTAATTTGCCGGTCAATATGGTTATACAGTAAACCAATGAACAAATGTTTTAGCCCGCTCTGAAAAGTCAATGGCAAAACTTCATGGACGGGCTCGGACTGGCTATAAGGGAGGGTGCGCTAGAACTTGAGCCTGTTCAAAATTGTCCTCGTCCTGCAAATAGACGGAGTGACAACGTACTTAAAACGAGGAGGACGTACTACAAACGGACTGATTGTCGTACTATGAACGGAATTGCCGTACTTCGATCCTACTAGGAACGTATTACAGCGTGCTGTGGTCGATAATCAATTACCAGCAGCTCAGCCCCCATCACACCAAACTAGTTTTCACTACGTTCCGGAACCGTCCTCGAAAATCGTTAAAAAATGGGTAATGGTCGGGGTAGAATGTGTAAATAATATCTATAATACGATCCTGGACCGTTCATAAACAGTCCTCACTACGTCTATCTCGTCTGTACCTCGTCCGAAGTCAGTTTATATCAAGTTCAGATCGGGTAAATTTTCAATTTCAAAGCAGTCCAAGCCCGCCCGTGATCAGTTAAAACAAGTTCATAACTAGTTCTACCTCGTTCCCAATAATGTCCAAACCATTCTAACTAGTTCGTTACACGTTCCTAGTAGGCCGGAAGAACGGCAATTCCGTTCGTAATACGTCCATCTCGTTTTAAGTACGTAGTCACTCCGTCTATTTGCAGGACGGGGACAATTTTGAACTGGCTCGAAGTTATAGACGACCCTTCCCGTCCAAGCCAGTCTAAGCCCGTCCATAAAGTTCTTAAAGAGATCATAAAGAGTTGCTTCTACGTTCACTCTGTTCGCATACAGTTTGAGCACGTTTGGCAACATTTTACAAAACGTAGTGAGAACTAGGTGTGATGAGGGCTTCACTTGAATGTCTTGATTTGCAAAGCTTGAATCGTTGAAGTTGAACGGGAATAAGAATGGCAAAACGCGCTGGGGTTTTATAACGATTGAGCCAGGACGTGATTCCACATGCTCTAGGAGCACGTCCGAACGGACGAAGAAAAAGATGAGGACGAGCTGAACTGTCTCTGAACTTGTTAGAATCGGTTTGGTCGTATTGGGAACGAGGTAGAACTAGTTAATAACGGGTATAGACTGACTACGGACTGGCTTGAACTGCCTGGAAATGGCAAATTTACGAGATCTGAACTTGATATGAACTGACCGTGGAAGGGGTACAGACGAGACTGACGTATTGAGGACTGTTTATGAACGAACTAGGGTCGTATAATAGACATTATTTACAAATTCTACTCCGACCACAACCCTTTTTACGATTTTCCAGGACGGTTCCAAAACGTAGTGAGAGCTAGTTTGGTGTGATGGGGGCTTAAGCTTACAAATATGTGTCATTTATTAATTATATGTGTGACTAAGTTATGATAAAACATCGATATTTCTCGGTTTCGTTCTTTCCGGGACGCACTGTTTGTGTATGATGTTAACAAGAGCATCGATCTTTGTAAATATAGTAAAAAGTATTCCATTCGAATTAAGAAAAAAACGATTCTCAAACCTAAGAGTGACAATAGGAACTTGCAGTTATCCTTCATTTTAATTATAATTGAAATGTGTTTAAGATTTGTTTACTCTTATAAGATCCGAAGTTCTGCATGATTAATTTATGTTAGTTTGTATTTTATTGCACTTATTTAGTAGTTGTTATTTTCACAAATTTAGCATATCGTAATAATCAAAAGAATTATGTTTGTAATATGTAAAAGTCATATTGTTTATTGTCAGATGGGCAGTGTTGTGAATAAATATCCTGTTTTTGTATGTGGTATGCTATGTCATTCGGTTATGTCTTCTTCTCTACAGACTATTATGTCGTGCATCTAAATGAATATGATATATGATGATGTCATAATGTACAATTTAACAGGTTTCTTGCAAGAATTATTTCGAGATATGTGTACTGTTGATGGAAATGATGATGGTACTTTCGATCTATGTTTGTCTATAATGAAGGTACGTCTATACTACCAAAAGCCAGATAGCTAATTATGAATGATATATTAAAAGTTTTAACGGTATATATAAAGTTATTGATTCCATAAAACTCAGCATCATACATTTTTAGGGTGTGAAAAGAAGCATACTATTACTTTGAATCATTTTCCAAATAATGTTACGACGTGAATAAAAAATGTAAATTGAAGCACAATATTATTTGTATACGTAACTTGTTCAAGTGTGAATGAATATTAGTTCCCACTGCAGATATTAGACGATACCAGTAACTTCTGCGCCGGTTTTTTTTAAATCCATACATGTCGCCAGTGGATTAGAGATATATATATATATATTTATCTACATATATTCATATATATATATAAAAAAAGCGATTGACTGACTACTACTTTGCCATGTAGGGGTCTACAAATAAAGTTTAACATTCATATAACTTGACAGGGTCTTGTACTCAGAAAATACACTTTCAAGCTAAGTGACTGATCAACCAACCCAAATAAAAAGGCAGTACAGAAAATGGAATCTCAATAAAAAGTGTACGATTTATAAATCATGAAAGAATATATGAATTAAAAGTAATTTTCTGTATTATTTACCCCCCCCCCTCCCCAGAAATGGTTACATAGCATATGCCTATCAGGTTCTAGACGTGTCCGATATTGACAATAGCAAGGAATACCTGAATTGGTCTACATTTTTATGGAACTTCAAGAGGAAAAACTACAAACACAATATACATGTTCATTATACGAATTTCATTTGCCATTTACAAATTTGAATGCGCAAGACCACATTTCCGCAAATGCCGATTATTTTGAATGAATGTAGGTACATGTGCTAGACAGTATGAATGTGAATTTCCGATACGCAAATTTGAATGACCGTAGTACAAATTTGACCTACAGTCACCGCCACAAATAGTCTTTGCACTTAAACTAATGATTGTTTATGAAATTGGTAAAACGGTGATTTCTTGAAAAAATGGCATGAATCTCCCACTAATTGCACCATAACATTTTTGCAAATGTTATAGTTTCATAAACATGCACTTAAAAACACGTTAACAAATTGGAAGGAATCCAACTGGTGGAGAATGTTGAAAAGAAAATAAGATCAATGATATTGATTCCGATATTACAGAAGCTATGACAATAACTCACAAAGACGACCTGTGATGAATTTAAATAAATTATATTTCAAAATATAATAGCGATGTAACATGCAATAGATTGGGAGAAATCTGATTTATTAGCATAATATAAAGAAAGATAGAAAGATGAGAGTTATTGACAGAAGGGATAACGAGAGGAAGAGAGAGAAATATGGAGATAGAAAGCCACTCAGAGAGAATCAGAAGGATAGAGAGCGAGAGGGAGAGAGGGGGGGAGAAAGATAAAAGTACATGGGGCAGACTTAGTATAGTTAGAATATATTTTGTTGTAGTACATGTACCAGGATTGCCTGTCAATAGTTAACATAATTTATAAATGAAATAAGATTCAACAGAGTAAAAGATCTTCTGTCATTTGGTGAAGGAGCGTAAAACATTATGTGAATAATCATTTTATTTAAACGAAAAGTTTCAATGTAAAAAAAAAGAAAAGCATTTGTTTTCCCCCTTATCGATTTTGAAAAAAACCCCGATGGTATCTAAATATTATAATAAATTAATAACAACTATAAACAGATTAGGAAACATAGAGAGAAGGAAATGAAGAATGAAAGAGATAGAGTAATTATAAGAGAGGAAAAGTGGATGGAAAGATGAAATAGAGAAAGAATATACGCGATCTATTATTCATTGTCATGAAAATGAATATTCGTCAGAGAGCGAACTTTATATATTCATTGGAACCTTTCGGTGATTTTTTTCTCTCCAATGCCGCATCATGATAATTTTTCAACAAGAAAACACTTCTTACTATATTTTCCAGAAATTTCTCTTTAATCATAATACAACACGATTCTGCAAACACTCTAATAACGTGACATCGACGATTTCTGGATAAGCACTTGCTCTTCATCAATCTTGCATTTCTCAGGTCTTGTCCCAGAAAGAAAAGGACAAACAGGAAAACAATCCACTCCACCCACTCCCCGAACACCAGCCAGTGGGCAAGCGGCTCAAATCCAGACACAGCTTTCTGCACTCTCTAGAGCCCCTTAATACCAGCCCTCACAACCAAAGAATGACTTTGTGATCTAACCACCTCCAGACCACTCCATATAAACTCTCCCTCAGCCCGAAAGAATCCCTTGCAACCGGCTCCAGTGAGACTTGGCCTACCTGGCTTAGCCTCAAGTCGGGTTTGTGTTGCGAAATCTAGTATAACTCAAATTCAAATATCACATCTGTGGAGGGTTGACAATTTGAAAAGTTAGTCGAAATTTGGGAGCTCTAAAATAGTCGCGTGCAACTGTTCTCGTGCGCCCTGTATCTCTACCACGTCATCAAGTAGAGGTGTTGTGGACGAGTGGATAAGTCGCCGGACTGTGGATCACAAGGTCCGTGGTTCAAGTCCCGCCGCAGCACTAATGTCCTTTGGCAAGACATTGATCTACATTTGCCACTCTCCATCCAGGTGTTAAATGGGTACCCGGTAGGATGCGAAAGCTAATGTGGTTACATTAGCAAGTGTGCGCATGTAAAAATGACGCCTGGCTGGAATGCTCCCCAGGGAGTGGAGAATGTGCATACATTGTGTGCGGGTAAGCCTGAATCCAATGATCGGGGTAATAATATACTTATCTGTAGAGCGCTTTGTGAGGGCCTCCGGTCCTGAAAAGCGCTATATAAGAACGAGCTATTATTATTATTATTATATTAACTGTTGGCAGGGGTGCATATTCTTCTCGAATTCGAATGGAGGAAGAACGCTAACTTCAGTTCCAGTGTCTACGAGAAATCTAATTCCTCCTTCCAATCTGTAATGTACAAAAGGCTTTTTTTTTGGGGGGGGGGGGCTGGTGCCAGTGGGACTTGTCGCAAAAAGTCGCTGGCTGGGTCGTTAACCTGGTTTGAAGAAGTTGATTTGAAAGTGCAGGGAGGAGTACATTTCTTGGCTCGCTACCGAACCGCCAGTGATAATAGCGAGCTTTCGATTTTAGGCACCCGACGTCGGCTACTACGCGTGACGTCATATTTATCCCCTGCGCATGTGTGAGCTTCTGGGCCCACGTTCCCTTCCAAATCACTCGACGGGAGTCGGGGGCAATTTCCCGTCAATCCCCGTCGCCGTGAAAATGTCAACGTGAGTGTAGTTTCATCACCTTCTTTTATGTTATTCTTTGTTTTTATTATTCTATTACTTTCTCTTTCTGTCTTTCCCTATGTTTTTTGTTTGTTTCTTCCTTCTATCACATTCTCTTATTTTTTTTATTTTTTTTCATTCTCTATCACTTCCTCTTTCTATCTTTCCTTATGTTATTCTTTGTTTCTTCCTTCTATCACCTTCTTTTATGTTATTCTTTGTTTTTATCATTTTATCACTTCGTCTTTCTATCCTACCTTATGTTATTCTTTGTTTCTTCCTTCTATCACCTTCTCTTATGTTATTCTTTGTTTGTATCGTTCTATCCCTCCCTCTTTCTATCTTTCCTTATGTTATTCTTTGTTTCTTCATTCTATCACCTTCTCTAATGTTATTCTTTGTTTTTTAATCATTCTAGCACTTTCTCTTTTTTTTTAATATAATGTTATTCTTTGTTTCTTCCTTCTATCACGTTCTCTTATGTTATTCTTTGTTTTTATTATTTCCTCTTCCTATCCTTTGTTTATTCTTCTATCACCTTTTCTTATGTTATTTTTTTGTTTTAACATGTTAACTTTCTATTCCTGTCAGCCTCATGTTATTCTTCGTATCATATTTTCGCGCACTGTGCATTAATTACCTGATTTGATTACCTGATCTCAAAAATTGGTCACGAGACCGACGAAAGCACCGTCGTGAAAACTCGTAAGCACTGCCGCGAAGGGAACAGACGTGAGCTGCGCAACGTCTCCACGCTCAAGTACTTCGTAGTAGCCGACGTCGGATGCCTAAATCGAAAGCTCGTTAATAGCAACCCCCTCCGGCATGGCATTGTGAGCTGGGGCTTCGCCCTCGGCGGTCTTGCTTCTGATGCGATATTTGCTCTTTCATTTCCTGCATTTCCAGGAAAGGAGTAGGGTGTGAAGAAGAAAGAAAAAAAGAAAAAGAAGAAGAAGAAGAAGAAGTAGAAGAAGAAGAGGAAGAAGACAGATAGGATACAAATTAGATGGAGAATTTGTCTGAACATTGTCTGAATGAGCTGAACATAATTTTGTGGGGAGCCTCTGATAAATAGCTGTTTCAGAATGTTCTTCTCCAACTTGTGTACCCATCAGTTTTTTTGTTTTATCTTGCGAATTAACGGGAGGGTTGCGATCTCTCAAACTCCTCATAAATCAGCACCCAATGAAGGCGATCTTACTCAGAGGCGGAGTTCTTCTGTATCAATTCGGCTTTCAATTTAACGTAGGGCTTTACTTGAGGAAGAGACATCAGTAAGTTCCGAATTTCCTTGGCATATTCCTGCTGCAAGGAGGCGACGACGGAGACACACCGTGTTTTCTATTGGGTGATGCCCCGGGTCATGACTTGTATTGCACAATGATACAAATTCTTAATAATATTATATATATAAGTTACAACCCAGAATGAAAAGAGAACATACATCAATATGAGGAGTATAATTATTATATAACAAGCAGGGGCGGCCGAACGACCTCCAAAGTGGGGCGGGGGCACCAACAAAAAAGGGCACTTTCTGGAAAAAGGGCACCTACAGTGGGAAATCTCAAAGAGAAAATATACCATTTTTTAGACATTGGTATATACCCCTACATTGTGATTACATTATCAGGGATGATTTCAATATTATCAGAGGTGAAAAGGGGCACTGACCAGATATGAAAAGGGACACTTATGAAAATGTAAAAGGGGCACTTATAATAAAGGAAAATGTGCATTTGTTGAATGAAAAGGGGGCACCGTTCAGATTTTAAAACGGGCAGTTTTTAGAAAGGGAAAGGGTTAGTTATGAGAAGGGGAAGGAGCTCTCTCTTTTTCATGATAATTATAATAATCTTATCATAAGGAAAAGGGGCACTTATTAGAAAATAAAAGGGGCACATGTTAAAATGAAAGGTGTGCTCATCCAAGTTAAAAAAAGGGGTAGTTATTAAAAGGAAAAGGGGCACTTCTTACAAAGGAAAAAAGGGGCAGTTGTCAAATTAAAAGGTGCACCTCTCAGTTTTGAATAGGGCAATTATCAGAGGTGAAGGGGGCACTTATCGCAAGTGAAAAGGGGCACTTATCGTACCTGAAAAGAGACACTTACTACAGATTAAAAAGGGCACTTATTCAAAATAATTTCAAGATTCATAAGAATGGAACATGGACACTTATTGCAAAGGAAAATGGAAACATGTCGAAGGAAAAGGGTCACGTGTCAAAAATAAAAAAGGACACTCGTCAGAGGTGAAAAGGGGGAAGGGGTACTTTTACTAAGTAATAGGGGCACTTGTCAAAGTAAAAGGGGTACTTTTCCTATGTAAAAAGTGGCACTTTTGGGGTATCTGAACAAGTGTCCACGGGGAGGGGGGGGGCACTGTGCCCCCTCTTGCCCCCCGGGAGGGCCGCCTCTGATAACAAGACTATAACACCCCATGCTGTTCGTCCAGTGTGTGACGTCACAATTCAGAGCTCGCTACGCTTGTGTGTTTGACTTACGTTCAGGGGCGTTCGGGGGTCTAAGGAGGGTCTTGAAAAATTGCATTTTATGCCTTTCCATCTATATGATTTCTCAGCAAATTGTTCGTGTTTTTCAAGAGAAAATCTTTCCATCCATATGTAATTTGTTCTATTTATGAGTTGTTAGTGAATTTTCTTTGTGTAGCTCCTTTAACGTAGTTGTCTTCACACCAATCTTCCAGACATGACAATGCATGACGCAATGTTTCATCTTGGTCACATGCTTTTTGTGAGCTGGCAATGGACATATCATCAACATATTTCCAGCGTTTCACCATTTGATTCCGCATGAGATCATCGGTCAACAGCGATTAAATACTGGACACAAACCATGACATTAATCTATTCTGACCAAAGATTTAATATTGGAAAGACTTCCTTGCTTTTCTATATTTATTTGTTGTGTCCAGTTGAACTTACATATTGAATAACTGGATACAAACTATGACATTAATCACTTCTAACCAAAGATTGAATATTGGAAAGCCTGCCTTGCTTTTTTGTATTTGTCTCTTTATACACCTGTGTAACTATTTCAACCTATTAAACAAAGCAATGGATGAACAATATGGAATAGACAAATCAAGCAAGATATGATTCTTTTGGAGGGACACCACTCACGCAGACCATAAATAAGAGCCTGTAAGCAGACAATACTCTAAACTCTAAAGGTTTTTTTTAACATCCATTTTAGGTTTATATATGGAAACACCCAGGTAAAATGGCATACATAGAACTGTATTAAATAACTACTGAGAAAGAAGTAGAATTACAACTTACGTCAAATAAGTAATCTTGAAAAATACCTTCACAATTAAAGCACTTATAACGTCAGGTCATAAGCATAGCATCAATATTTATACCACGAAATAAGTATTGTTGAAGCCATGTGCACCATTGTCCACCATGTTTTAACTTCGTAGAATCAAAATTGACAAATTGATAAACAAAATTGACAGAATTAATGGTAATGTATGGCTTGTGTGTATGTGTGCGTGTATGTGTGAGTTGTTTGTGCGCTGTTTGTGTGCATGTGAGGGTTAACTAATGTATGTCAGTATGTATAAGTGTTAACCATTGACATAACCATAAAATTAGTTTTATCCCGCCATTACATCCCACAAAAGAGTAGAAAATCTAAGTATGCACATCATAGCATTTGCCTGATGGCAGCCATATTGGATTTGACCATTGTAACAGCCCAAAAGAGACCTCACATCAATGACAGAACATCATAATCAGAATTGCTGACCCTGAAAACCTATGTTTCTATAAACTTTTTACTTTTCTATCTCTTTTTCCTCTGAAACTACACTTTACCTGTAACTCAGATGACGGCCATTTTTGAATTTTACCAATATGACCAGTATGACAACCCCAAGGAGACCTCAAATCGATGAAATAACATCATAATAAGATTATCTGACCTTCCAAACCCCAAAAGAACTACGCTTGACCTTTAACTCAGATGGCGGCCATTTTGGATTTGCCCAATATGGCGGTCTCAAAGGGCCCCCTTCTTGGCGCCCGGCAGAAATCGTAATAGTATGGTGTAACCTATCTCTGGGCCAAATTTGGTGCTTTTAGAAGAATCTGCACCAACGTACCCCATACAGCCCCCACTATCTTTGATTGTCAGAATCGATTGGGAGTACGTGTAATTATAGAGCAATTTAGGAAAATATGTATTTCGTACACAGATATATGCAAAAATATGAATGGACCCACATGTGTTTACGAAATGTTATGTGACCTCACAAAGGATTGTCCAATTTCCAATTTTCAATCTTGGGCTCAAAAGTTGCGAGACACTTGAAAGGAAAAGGTCACGAAAAGGCTAGTCGCGATCTGAAGCAGGTTTGAGGCAGTGGTGGATTCTGTACAGTGCGGGTCAAAAAGAGTGGGATTAATACTATCTGAGGGTTTGCGTCATATCATCATATAGAACCAATATAATAATCACGCCAATCTACACACGTTGAATAGTGGAAAAATCCAAATACCCGATACTATAGACATCTGGTTGGGAACCCTTTGTTGCTTGAAGGTCAGGAATCCTTTATGCGTGTTCATGGGAAGAAACTCATAACAAAAGAATACAAATAATACAAAGAATTTCACATCTGTTTGTTTTTGTCGCTTACAAAAGTGAGTACACATATTTGTTCATGTCGACATTTCAATGAAAATTTGTCCTCCTCATTGCACTTTCATTATACAAAAAAACACAAGTTTAAATGCATTCTGAATTTATGTCCAATGTAAGTTTTTCCTAAATCATGTATCCTTTATTCCTTCTTAGAATGGAACTGGTAAAGAGTCATTTAGTCATTATCAAGCACATTCTTCGTTAACTAATCACAAGCAAGACGATTATTTAAAATCATCAAATTGCCGCCCTAAAAACTTCCTCTTTTATGATGATCAAAGAGGAACAAGGTTATTGGAAGACGGACAAAGTAGAAGGAGCTATTAACTAATACTCATCAGTCAAGAAGGATTCATTCGTGAGTTAATAGGGACTTTTAGATTCGCACGAAGACAATAGGTCTATGCTACGATCGACGTCCTGTTAATGCACTGCCGTGAATGGACGTCACACGTATTAGTCCACGCAAATCTAAAAGTCCCTATTCCAGAGTCATGAACGACTCCCTAATTAGATGATTTTTAATTATCCTTGTCCAGATAGACTACTATAACTACTATATTACGTCGTAGTTCATAATACAATGGCAAATTAAGTGTTTTATATACATCTGAATGCTAGCAGCAAATTAAGTAGAGTACACAATTAAAATGATATCACTATTACAGTACTGAATGATACAAGTTTAAACATATTTGTGGCTTACACCCAGTAAATAAGATCGATTGATCGAATTGTAATTGAAAATCAAGTCAGAAAAAATCTTGGAACCAGCGGGACTTGAACCTGCTATCTACTGCTTGCCGGGCAGCGACTCTACCACCAGACCATCACTTGTCCGTGGCACAGTCACAATAAATAGAAACAAATACCCAAGCTCTCTTCATTCATTCTGACTTATTAATATTCATTAGTCCGCCATAGAACAGTAACTTTTATAAATGTAATGCTTCCAGGGAGAAATTTCAATAGTTTAAACATTTTTGTGGCTTACACCCAGTAAATAAGATCGATTGATCAATCTGTAATTGAAAAACAAGTCAGAAAAAATCTTGGAACCAGCGGGACTTGAACCTGCCATCTATACTGCTTGCCGGGCAGCGACTCTGACTTTAATAGTAAATTAGAATATTGCAATAATGACTACAAAAAAACATATAAGTTTTCAGTTGTGATTTGAATGATTTTGTTGACGACTTCCGAATTTTTGGTGGTTATGTGGTGCATGGACACAATGTTTTAGAAGGAGTACAAGGAATTGAGTTATCATTCCTATATATGGTATGATCAGATGCCTTCTGTTTGACAAGCATTGTGCTGTTTATTAAGGTAACCTTTCATTCATTATTTTTGTCAAGTTGTGTATTGATGACTGCTATAAAAATGTGTTTTTATATTGTTGGATGATAAAAAGGGAAGGGGGGGGGGGGGTAGTGTGAGCACGTACAACAAATTATATTAAAACAAAAGGCCAGGAGGGGGGGGGGTCCGTCGCCCCCCCCCCCCCCCGTGGATCCGTGCCTGGTCTACTATAATCAAGTCGTTCGTCAATTTGACCGGCTCTCGCATCATTGTATGTCCACCCAATCCATTGCTTGTGAATTTGCGGTAGGTGTGTAGCTTTTCAGCGTGTTCTGCCCTAATTTCTTAGTTGTATTGACGTAGTTTAATCAACGTGTTGATTAAAGACGACTTCTCTGCGCCAGCAGATCCGACAAGCATACAGCTAATTGTGTTTTCCATGATTGTGAGAGGATGAGGAAACAAGCAAGATTCCTACTCCTTGTGCTAACCTTTCTTTAGTTAAAGCACGGCCCTTTATATAGGAATTCTTGACAAAGTGAATACTATAAGCGTTACATATACTTATACAATTGCGAACACCAGAATAATGACTGCATAATCATAACGCTATGCTTTCAAATATGCTGCTGGGCACGCCTACGAAGTCATAATTTGCATACAAAGAATATTGCTTTCACCCGCCCCATTCCTAAGACCGCCCACATCAATTTCATGATAAAATATAGCAGCAGTTGAGCCTCATTGTACATCGTAATTTTACCCGGACAATGGCTGGAAAATCAACGGTTGCAGTTTGTTCTTTAGCTCGATCCGACGCTGAGTATAAACACTTTATATCGGTTTTGAAAGAACAATGTGGAGTATGCGTAAAGTACGTACATATAACAAGTAGAATATTGGAAAATGGATACGATTTCTCTCAATATGATGGTGTGATATTGATTCATTCAGTTTGCTGGGGCAGAATATCATTAACAGACGTAAGAGGTGCACGCTATCAAAACCTTCTCCCTCACTGGAAGAAGCTCCTTGGTAAGTACCCCAGGATTAATCACGATGTTTTTTTAGCAAGGTAGTCATGGAAGTAGGTTTTCATAGACTTTACGACACAGACCTAATGTGACGGGAGAGGCGGTGAAGGTGTCCTAGGGATCTAAGTTATTTAAGATGAAAGGAAACAAGAAGAAATATATTGTTGTTTTACTTTCATCGATATAGGTTGAATTCATGAACCCAGTAAATATAAACCCACATAATATGATATGATATAATAACAATTTATTGTAACAATTTGTTTTGGTAATAATAATCATAATAATAATAATAATAATATTCCACTTTTATATACCGCTTGAAACATACTGTCTCTAAGCGCTTTACAAATATATTATTACCCCGGTCATCGGATTCAGGCTTGCCCGCACACAATCTATGCACATTCTTCACTCCCTGTGGAGCATTCCAGCCAGCCGTTATTTTACAGACGCTCTCAATGCTGAGCAAACTACATTAACTTTCGCATCCTACCGGGTACCGATTTTAACTGCTGGGTTGAGAGTGGCAAATGTAGATTAACGTCTTGCCAAAGGACGTTATTGCCGGGCTGGGATTTGAACCCCGTACCTTGTAATCTGCAGCCGGTTGACTTATCCACTAGACCACACTACTTCTACTTTTTCTCTAGTGAATGACTTTAGTGGCCCTACCATACAACACTTTCCAATAAGTTAAACAGTCAACATCTTGGAGGCCATCTTAGATTCCTGAATGAGAAATAAAACTGATGACATTATTTTGATGAGAATTAAAGATCAACGTGAATTCAAAAGAAAAAGTGTGAAAAAATGAGAAAACGTACTTTTCAAAATGGTGCGTCCTGTCACCATTTTACTTTATTTTGTCATTTATTTATTCAAATCACATGTCTGCCGAGTTTAACCTGTTTAGCTAAGAAACAAATAATGTTGTTATAATTTATTTTCACATATTTTTGCTATGGATCTGTTTGAAAATATCGTGAAGAACTAATTTGACAGGTGATCAAAACATCAGTAAAAATTAATGGTTTCACTCGCGCATCCAGAATGATTAACATTTACAAATATATTGTCAATTAATATTGCAGTATTGACTGCTACACAAGCTTGAAATGTTATCAAATTATGTAGACCAAATGAAGAATTTAGATTAAGAAATGTATTAGCACTGCTATTAATTGCAGCAAAGTTATACGGTTTCAAAAGATCTACTACTATTTAAAGAAGGTGCACGGGGTACCTACAAGGGAGGTCCAGTTGAGCCCTAATTCTACAGAAATATTACCGTTTTATCAAGTATGGAACGGTAATGAGTTGGAGTGACAATTTCATACTAATGTGTTTTTGTGCTGGAAAGAGTATTGGTTGGGGTGAAGTGGTCTTGCGATGTCTGAGGTGGAGCAGTACAATTCAGTATTACAGTATAGTTTGTTTGGTATTATATTCCATCAATTTCTTTGCAAGATTGTCATGGTCCTTATCATTATTCCATATTCATTTTCTGTAGGTAGCAGGTAGTGTCATTCAAGCTTCGGGTTAGATATGTCAAAACTTGTAATGACCCGTTGCACAAAAACCCATAACATATGGGAACAGACAGTGAAAAAGTAATAATATACATGATATGGAGTAGCAATATTGTATTGAAACAGCCCATGTGATTCAAATTAGCACATAATGTAGTAAATAAGCGAATTAAATTGAGAAATTTATTACACATTTACTGTATAATACTTGTGTGTTCATGTGCTTGGAAAGGCTTGTGGGTTGGTGGGTAGGATAAATGTAGATGGTTTCAATTGGAAGCAGCACAATCCAGTATTTCATATTATAGTGTATTTCGCATATCTTACATTTTGTTTTAAGGATGTCATGGTTTTATGACATTATTTCCTGAAGGTAGCAAGTAGAGCACCTCACGATTCAAGTAAGATAATAAACAATATTAATGACATCTAACTCAGAAATTAAAGCTCAATATTTGTATTGGACCAAAAACAGTAAGAAATGAAATGATAAAACATCATTGTATTGAAACAGCCCATTATATTCAAATTTAAAATTAAGACTTAATTTGGTAAGTGACTAGTTTGGAATGTCTTTCTTTCATTAACCGTCAATCGTTTAGGGTAAACCACGGTTTTGAAGTACACTCGTACCGCATCCTTAATGTGCTGCTCAACTTCTAACACATGGTAAACCTACAATAGTTTTATATATATATATATAGCGCCGATTGACGTATCTGGACGTACCACCTCATTTCCGCGTTCCCAGTCTTAGAATTCAGACTTGCATTGTGAATATACATACTGATGTTAATAATGTTATGGCTGTGTCGGTTAAATAATTGCCATGAGTATGATTGGGAATATATTAAATATATATATTTACATTCGACGAAAAGAAAATCTTACTCAATTTGTTAAGTCAATGACCTCTATCAATTAATTGATTCATCGGGAGGGAGGAGTGAGAGGTAGGGGGTATAGGGTTAGAAACAAACTCTAAGTTTCATAATATTCTCTACAATTTGATTACTATGATTTGGTTCTTTTTGTTATCAAAATGTTATGCCTCCAAAACATATATAAAGATATCTAACAAAATAACGTTAATTGACCAGTAGATACTGTTATCAAATTGTGGACTGTGCTCGCCGAGCTTGGAGACATATCTCACCGGTATAATGCGCTAGATGTGTTTGCTAGACTACTTTCGCCCGGCGAGATTTGTCTTACAGACAGGATTTCACGCAGACACACCTCACCGCGACACAGGCTGATTTCGAGCGCTACCATTGCCTACCTTGTGATAATATTTATTCGTATACACAAAAATAGGACACGATTTTTCGTATATTTGCAGCACACTTTTTTCACACAGGTATGGTAGATGGGACAAAACCATCTGTTGATAAGAAGTATTTTTTTCACAAACATTACACCCGATATTTAGTGAATGACAGGATATTTTTTCTCAAATTAGGCAAAGTTCAATCAGTAGTACATTTAGGTTGTAACTTGTAATGTGTATGTTGTAAATGATTGATTCACAGATTGTTTCCATTCATTTCTGCAGGTAGAGATCGTGTTGCAGTCATTGTCACTGGGGTGGACAGAACCAATGACCTCGAAGAAAATTTCAAGGAGAAACAACCCACTGTAATTGAGTGTTCAGCCCATGTCCTGTTCTGTAAAGCTGAAGATCCTATGAATGATACCAATGTGGCCAGCACATTGAAGTCCTTCGTGGGAATTTTGCCAGACCAACTTACAGTTCGTAAAGTGCAGGTAGAACCCTCTAAGGCGACCGCAGAACTTAGTGAAGATAACAGCAACAAAGAGACTATGACAATTCAAGCTCAAACAGTGAAATGTGCAGGAATCGATGTGAAAAACGGCGAAGACAAGGTCCATGTTGAAGCCATCATTTGCGCTGTGGGGTCCACAAAGAATACCCTTTTGAAGACCCTAAGCGAAGATGTTTTGAAGGATGAGGTAGATTTTCTAATTTTCCAGGAGAAAGTAGGTGAGTATATCTATTAAACGGAATGTATGTTGTAATAAAAACACCTGTTAAAGAGAAGGTTGAGTTCTGGGAAGAGGTGACAAATAATTTGTGAGCGTTATCATTCTTATTATGCAAGTGTGGAAGAACATCAGATAAGACACGTTCCCTGAAAAGCATGGCTCTTTAAATGCCTTCATATTCTAAATATGTCATGTAACATTGACGCCACGAGTTCGTGTAGTCCCATTATACATCTTTCTGGGTACATTGTTTGTAACTCTACCGAAACTTGGCCCAATTTCGTATCATTTTGATGATTCCAGAACCTTGCAGTACACACAAATTCTTATATGCTAGATGATCAACCTTTTCTGGTCGATTCCACACCGTTTCTTTCACAATGCAATCGCATGACCAGAACATCTGGAAGAGCTTTACCAAAACCCTATACATGTTCCATGTGTAGAATTCTAATCAGCGTTGTTGGTACACCCTGGCCATTGATATGGGTAAGATGTATATCCTGACACCCTTGTTACACAAACAGGTGATTTCAGGTATCATGTTAATTACACTCTTGGCAATCACCCCTCAAAATTACCCCGGAAAAATTACGCCCCCCCCCCCTGAGGACAATTACTCCCGGATAATCCCCCTAGGACTACTACTCCCTAAGGACCCCTGTTCCTGTGTGTTTGGACATTCATGATGACCTATACAGTGCGTCCCAGAAAAAATGAAACCGAGAATTATCGATGTTTTATCATATCTTAATCACAATTATAATTTTTTTTTTTATTTTGATTTGATTTTATTTCTGCATTTTTTCCATATAAAATATAACTGAACAACAAAGAACATATAAATGTAAGGTATCATACAACATAAATAAACAATAATTTCTTCATGTCAACATTTTTTTTAAACATTAATATTTCCATAACATATAATCATAAATTTAAAGTATTAACCGAACTATTCTGTTGGAAAAGTGCAGGAGACCGCAATCATAAGCAAAGCTTGACAAGGATGGCGGCCTCAAAAAAAACAAAAAAAACAACAAAATCTTAAGGTAAACCTTAAAATGAAAAAGTGTTTAAACGATCTTTGTGTATGAGTTGGTGAGGGTGTTGTGCAAATGTATATATAAATATATATATATTGTGTGTGTGTGTGTGTGTGTGCGTGTGTGTGTGTGTGTGCATGTGCACGCGAGCGTGCGTGTTTGTATGTGTTTGTAACGAATAGTGGAAGTGCACGTAGCTCTGTGTGGTATAGAGGAGTGGAAACAAATATAGCCTTTACAATAAAGGAAACTGAGAATACGAAATAGAAAACAAAATTTGCAAAACTGAGTTGCAATGTGACCAAAATTTGACAATTGCCTACTGCATGTTGAAATCAGTTAAGTAGATACTTCGATTATAAGAGTTTTTTTGAGAGATGCTTTAAAAGAATAGAGAGATGAACAATGCCTTATTGAATTTGGTAAGGAGTTCCAAACATCTGGTCCATGATGTCTAACTGATTTTTGTGCTAAAAGTATTTTAGGATTTTCTAAGTGATAATTTGTTGAACAACGGGTGGGGTATGTGTGAATGCGAGCGTGCGTGTTTGTATGTGTTTGTAACGAATAGTGGAAGTGCACGTAGCTCTGTGTGGTATAGAGGAGTGGAAACAAATATAGCCTTTACAATAAAGGAAACTGAGAATACGAAATAGAAAACAAAATTTGCAAAACTGAGTTGCAATGTGACCAAAATTTGACAATTGCCTACTGCATGTTGAAATCAGTTAAGTAGATACTTCGATATAAGAGTTTTTTTGAGAGATGCTTTAAAAGAATAGAGAGATGAACAATGCCTTATTGAATTTGGTAAGGAGTTCCAAACATCTGGTCCATGATGTCTAACTGATTTTTGTGCTAAAAGTATTTTAGGATTTTCTAAGTGATAATTTGTTGAACAACGGGTGGGGTATGTGTGAATGTTTTAGTTTAAACTGTAAATATTGTGAAATAGGGATGGTAGTTGATTATAAGAATATTTATACATAACAATGCATGTCTGAAAAATGTGGATATCTTGTATTTTTAATGTTTTTAAACGCTGAAATAAAGGTTCCGTGTGTGACATATAATGTGAGTTAGTAATCATGCGAATCGCTCTCTTTTGAAGCAAAAATAAAGAATTAATTCTTGTTAAACTACAATTACCCCACACAATATTACAATATGACACATGTGATAAAATTAGAGAATTGTATAATATAATCATAGATCTTTCAGAAAGAATTTTGTTTAACTTATACAGTATTCCAATATTCCTTGATATTGATGTATGTATATTACGTATATGCTCATTAAAATTTAGATGAGAGTCAATAGTTACTCCTAACAATTTAATAGATTGTTTTTCAATGAGAGGCAAGCCATCAATCTCAATATTACAATTTCTTATATCATGTATGTTGGTCTGTTTAAAATAAATGAAATTTGTTTTATTAAGATTTAATGACAATTTATCACGGCTCTCCCGAACTTTGAGTTTTCATCCGTTCCATTGAGGGAGAGTTAAAAACCTTTATTTTAACCTTTAACAAAATTGTTTATTTACTATTTTTCTCCTCATTGTTTCTATAGTAACAGCCTCTTTAAAGAGATACGCTTCAAATACATAACTCGTCATGCTTTTCCGTGAATTCGGCACGTGCCCCCCCTAACATTTCCAAGATCGGTTGAACTTTTTAGACCCCTTTTTTGACCTCGATCGATTACATGTATGTGCCCCCCAAAACATCAAACTCTGGCTACGTGCCTGCTAGTGAGTAATGCTTCAATTACTCAGTCAGTCAGGTTATTAGGCTCATAACATGGGATTATATGGCAAATGAGTAATCTAAATTAGTGAGTTATTTAACCAAATGTTGTGAGTAAAAAGGTGCGCAGACATAAGGCTCCCCACTATATACACACAAAAAATGACACATCTGCACATACATGTATATGTTCTATGCGAGCTGGGGATTTTACGAAG
This sequence comes from Strongylocentrotus droebachiensis, assembly GCA_035222895.1. Taxonomy (NCBI): domain Eukaryota; kingdom Metazoa; phylum Echinodermata; class Echinoidea; order Camarodonta; family Strongylocentrotidae; genus Strongylocentrotus; species Strongylocentrotus droebachiensis. The sequence goes on along the minus strand of JAVYIG010000037.1, from coordinate 153,080 downwards.
TAGTTAAGATGAGAGAGAGCCCCGTATAGCCTTGCGTATGGGCCTCGCGATTGCAGGACTTCGCCATGCACTCCATACACTTCGGTCGTGTACAAGAAGAGCTTCAAAATTTCAACACTAGATCTAGATTCTATATCCAATCGGTAGTCTTAATTTGTTTTAGAATAAGTCTGAATAAAATTCAAGCGATATCCCCTTGAGCAATATTAGTACTAACTGATTCAAAATTAAGAAAAATCAAATCTAGTCTACTTACACTTATTCTGTGGCTCGTCGGCCGCTAAAAACTTGACGATCGGGTACGTACGTACGATCACGAACGCGTACGAATATTCATCAGCGAAATATTTACGCGCATGCAAAGAGTAAGATAGATCCTAAGACGAGTACAGCTTCGAAGAGACTGAGGTTTTTTATTTTGTTTTTTTAACTCATCCAACGAATAAAGAGTCTGTGACATATTAGGGAGCAAAAAGTCATTTTTACACACTTGATAATATTTTTACTTATTCAGTCAATAAAGTTGGAGAATACTCATCCAATATTAACTTACATGTAATTTAATGAGTAAAAAGACTCATCGAGAAAATAATCGGTTCACTTACTCGTTTTAAATATCATGTGTGTAAAATTTCACTAAGAGAAAGGTGGTGTATTCACCAAACGTGTAAAATAATGCATTTATTAGATATATTCTCTCGACTGAATGAGTAAGCTACGATTTTTACTCACCATACTTTGTTCAATTTTTTTTGTGTGTGTAGTAGTATACGTAGTAGTATACGTAGTAGTAGTAGTAGAAGTATTAGTAATGTTAGTAGAAAGAGTAGACAGAGTAGTAGTAGTAGTAGTAGTAGTAGTACAGTCAAACCTGCTTTAGTGATCTGACCACCTGTATACAAAGACCATCTGTCTAAAACAAGCACATTTGTAGTTTCCCTTGGGCGGTCGCTGTAGACAGGTTTGACTGTAGTAGTAGTAGTAGTATTAGTAGTAGTAGTAGTAGTAGTAGTAGTAGCAGTAGTATTAACAGTAGTAAGATAAGTATTATTATTATGATTAGTAGTAGTAGTATTAGTAGTGGTAGTATTTTGTTTTAGGAGCGAAGGGGGCGAATTTGATTGACAGCGAAAGAGGTGGCGTTGATTTTGTGAGACTACACTTCATTATAAAAGTCCTGTGTTATACATGAATAACGACTGGTGCATCTCTGTCGGAGGGACACCCTCCTCCGACATTTGTCGATGTTTTAGTTTGTTGCAATAGGTTTTCTAACTTTGGTGATTTTAAATGATGATAATGAATTTCGAGTGTAATTTTTGTGGTTTTCATGCATATGTATTTCCTCCTATCATTTCAAGTTCATTTTTAGTGTATTTGTACCAGACGAAATTTATATTAGGGCCCCACTCCTCACGTATATTATTATGATACACAGGCAACGCTACTTGCTCATTCCCAATAAAAATTGTAAAAGCCTGACGGAGATTTATATTCAGTCGTTGAATTTACCTTTCTAAAGTTGTTTACATGACATAATGGCGTTGAAATGTACAAAAACACAAACAAATATCGTTTGGTATATTTTAGATGGCTGGGAGCTACTTGAAGCCAAGTCCATTACCAGTTTCGATCCGTCATCGGAGTTGATACACTGTGCCGTTTTCATCTACATGTAAGTAAACTGCCATTATTTAGTTTACCTATCATTTCATATCATATCATTTTTATTCTCCCAATGGTAAGCATCGCCCTCCATCGGAATAGTGGATAACGTAGATCGAAAACACGATGTCTTTTATTTAAGATAAATATATTCTTGATTGTTTTCACTTCCTCTAAAAGTGTATTCTAGTACTGTTTAGTTTGTTAGGCCCTATTAAACGTACTGAGAAATCATGGATGGAGTATCTGGTATCTTACATGAGGTTGTGCTTTTCAAAGAAACGTAAAATGGGTCTTGTGTATTATTGTAAGATGTCTTCAGAACTCAACCTTCTCTTTAAACTTAAGATGTCTTCTTATTTCGTTGATATCTAGGATCAAGCTTAATTGGTTGATCATTATTAATTAAAAAAAAAAAAAAAATCAAAAACAGAAAAAATAATCTGAAGATTATGTGGAGTCTTTTCTTTTACAATTTATCAGCACTTTAATGTGTAAAGTGTGTAGATTTCGTAAGTACGTTACCCCTATATTTTCAAATAATTATCACAATAATCAAAATGACATTGTATGATGGATTGATCAAACAATCCTGCTCAATGTTGTGTAATAATTTGCCTTAGTATATACAACTTAAAGATAAATTTGAGTTCTGGTCATGCGATTGCATCGTGAAAGAAACGTTGTGGAATCGATCAGAAAAGGTTGATCATCTAGCATATAAGTATTGGTGTGTACACTCAGCAAGGTTCTGGAATCATCAACATGATAAGAAATTTGGCCTTGGTAAAGTTACAAGCACCTGTACACTGAATAGACCATGGGCCAAGTCTCAACATTCTTGAGTTCCGTGGTCCCCCTGGGAAGTACTTTATTTTGTCCTAAATGGTCAATGGACATATATCGAAGAATAATGGTCAAATGTTCCCATCTCCAAATTTGTACATTTTTTTGACAATTTTGAAATAAAGTTGCAAAATGTAGCAGACAGCCGTTCTGCAATGATGATGTCATAGCTGTTCTTTAATTGACCAATCGCATCTGGGGTCTTAGAGCCCAGAGTGCAATGGACCAATCACAGTCCGTGTACTCTGAGTCTTTGTATACATGCAGTGTCTGCTGCCATGGAGTTAGCCTATCCGATAGGCGTCGGACTAAATGGCAAGTGTACTAATCGCGTTATGGAGACTTACATCGGCGCGGGCGTCAGCCCGAGCGCCTATCATCACTGATCAACTTATCATTATTCATATATGTGTATCGTATGTGTGACGAGCGTATTCTCATGTATGATTCATAAGACTAGCCTTATTTGGTGATCGATCACTTTGATTCAAGCAATCAAATATCATCTCCAGGTTCCTCATCACTCATTGGCCTATTTTGGTCCATGCGACATAAATATTCATGAAAGAGCTTTACAGGGGGTTCGTAGATTTTCTACGAACGAAACATGGTACATAAAAGAAAATAAAACTTTTCGCATGCACCAGTGATGATAGGCGCTCGGGCTGACGCCCGCGCCGATGTCACTCTCCATATAAACGCGATTAGTATACTTGTACAGCCCGACGCATATCGGATAGGCTACCATGGAGTGAGTGCAGTGCTTGCTACTGCACCTATATAATCGCGCATGTTTACATGCAATTCATCGACAAAACTAAGATTGAGAGGGCCAGGAAGAAGCAAGACAGATCAGAACATGAAGGTAATTTATTGCTGTCATTTTAAAACTATTTCAAAAGCATGTTTATGATTAAACAATGAAGTTTTCATCATGTTTTAGTCACACGACTGTTGGCCTACATTACAGTCCCATGCATTAGTATTTGTGTTACTATTAAGGTCTCGGTTCTCTTGAGTGGGCTTATCTCTAAAAAATCTCTCGATTTTACCCACATACTAAATATTCCCTTCATAAGAAATACAGGCACTATACATGTACTAGGTAAGCTATCTTCATGAAAATCATAAGAATATAAAAATAACTTTGTACGGTCTATATTTTGAAATAAACAAGACACTTTCAAAGTTAGGCCACACATAGCTGCAGTACTCTCCTGGCTGTGTTTTAAAAGCTGTGCTATTGATTCTCAACATTTCAAACACCACTGTACAAAACTCAACAGATTCCTCTCAAAATCTGTACTTTAGTGACAATTGATGACACCTAAATAGCAGTAAAATACAGTTTTTTAAACTTACCGATGTTAAATAGAATAATTTAAAAATTCATTGTAACTAGTCTACTTTCAAACTTGCCGATCAGTCACATCGGCATGACTGTGTCCATTTGTGTATTATAAGTGTATTGACTATTCATGTGTGCAAATGCTGCCTATTAACACGTAGTGCAGTGTTAAAGGCCAATACGCATTATCATTGACTCTCTATGCTTTGCTGGAGTGAGTTAGGGCTTGCGCTTGGGCCTCTGGGGTCTTTTAAATAATAGTTAATACTAGAAGTGGAAACATGACCACCTCTTTTTATTATAACATTTTCTAACATCATTGTAAAATACTTGAATTCGCTCAAAGGCTCCACTTTAGTTACAATTGGTGACATCTGAATAGCAGTTAAGTACAACGTATCGTACAATAAATTTCACTCATTTACAATTTGATCATACATGTAAGATAAGGTGATAAACTGTTTACGGTTGACCTCGTATGATACATGAGTAGTATAATGTCTAATGACACAAATTAATGGGTGGAAATTATAAATAATAACACTTTCAGTCAGGTAATGATAATGCCACTCAGAAAATAGCTTGGGTAGTCATTGACCACATTAACAAGTCAGCAGTATGACACAGTTATTCAGCTTTCAATCTTTTTAACTAAGATGTTGACAAATTATTTTTTGCACAATGAAAATTTGTGTATTCCTGTTTTAGGAAGGGGACTGAATATGTGTTCGAATTGTATATGGGGCATTTCCTTTATTACATGTAAAGCTTGGACCAATAATAAGTTCATTTCCTGTTTGTCTTTTGTCTTTAAAAACTTGCTTTAGCCACAAAAACCAACGATGTTCCACACGAGGCAGAAGAATCAGTGATAAAGGAGCCACCTTCGAAAATATCCCATAACTTTAACCAAGGCAATCAGATGAGCAAATGTGTTCAACCAAGGGTTCGGCATATTCTTCCACTACAGTGTATCATATGTAGAAGAGACAAAACAGCTTATGACCATTTTATAAGGAAAAGAAAGAAGGAGAAATTAACTCTGTGTGAAACAATTTATGCAGGTAAGCTAGTACTTGCTGCAGAAATGCGCAAAGATGAGAAGATTCTGATAGAGATTCGTAGGAAGGACCTTTTCGCCTTGGAAGTGAGATATCACTTGAACTGCTACCGGGATTATACAAGGTTTCTCACAAAAAGGACAAAGAAGAAATTGTATGAAAAGTCATATGTTCATTTCTGTAAATCAATCGTAGATGTAAGAGTAGTGAAGGGTTGGGAGGTGTTAAGATTACAGAAGTTGCTTGCATTATTCATGAAGTGTGTTAAAGCTTAAGACCAGTTAGGGAAACGCCCCTTCTCAAAAAATGAAATGAAAGCTCTAATTATTACCAATCATGTGAAAGAATATGTTTTGACTAATACATGATGATAACAATTTTGCCGGGAAACCGCCTACTAATTGATATATTTGGTAAATTAGTTTATCTATTGGGATCAAATAGATAATCCACACGTGTCGCGCACATGTGCGTAGTCCCATATACATCTTTCTGTGTACAGTGCTTTTAACTTTACGAAGACTGGGCCAAATTTCTTATCGTTTTGATGATTCCAGAGGCTTGCAGTACACACCAATACTTAAATGCTAGATTATCAACCTTTTCTGATCGATTCCACAACGTTTCTTTCACAATGCATGACCAGAACTGGTCTTTATCTTTAAGGAGGTAGAGGGAAAGATATCCCAGGTTACAAGTCGTATAATTTAAAGCGAAGGCTTCAAAAGACCTTTCCTTTTCTGAAACTTCTTGGTCTTCTTTATAGTAATTTGATTGATCTAGTTTTTGTAGAAGATTTGTCAATAGATGAGGTTGCATCGTTATGGACTGTTGCATATTTTATGATGTGCAACCCATGTCTATTAGAGTTATACAGTTTGGTAGCCATTCAGTTTGAAAGTAATTTTAAGTGTACTTGTTTTACACTTTAGAATCAAAGTAAGTATAGAGTATAGTTTCTAAAAGCTTAGAAGTTACAATACATGTACCTGCTTACTTTGGCTGAATTAATTGAATGTTAGTATGAATAGATCCAGAGACGTAGTACCATTTTAATATGACAGAGCTTAATATTCTAGCAGTGTGATTTCTAAACATTTTAAATTGAATCTGAAGGTACATACATATGTAATGCCTATATGAAATACATCAACAATGGTTTATTATGTCAACAGTGTTTTTGAACTTGTACTGTGAACCTTTGTTTTTCTTCTTTTTAGTAAATAGAACATTAAATACTATACTATAAAAATCATTTTGTCATTGCTTTTCATGTGAGGTCACACAGAGAGAAAAAATGAATGGTAATATCAATCAAGGAAACAAGATAGCAAATGATATTTAAGATGTATGATATGCAATTATGCTTGTGTATGGGGGAATATATGATAGGGGCATGTGTGACTTGTGTGTTCATATATGCATGAGGGGCATTTGAATTTACATGTCACAAATCTTCTTTTTGGGGGTAATTAATTTCATTCATTAGGGGGCTTGCCTACATAGTGTGCATATACATGGAGATCCATGTGTCGTAGGGGTGGCTGTGTGTGAATGATAGAATGAGCATGGTATGACATTAAGTTAGAAAACATCTTTTGCTGATCGTATGATTGGAAACTACTGTACGTTTATGTGACGTTTTCGCTTCATGGAGCTGGTTTCGGGGGGGGGGGGTATGGAGCATGTGCCTAATAATGCCATCCCTTTGGAAGCTTAATAAATACACAAATGCATCTGATTCTATGTTCATACCTATATCAGGTTTTATGATACTTTTTACCAATATGTATACATGTATTAATTAAGGTACTAATTACTATACACATGCAAATTTTATATGATTAAACAACAATTCATAACATCACACTTCTCAAAACACCATTTGTATGCACAATAAGCATATGTCTGCAAAATATGTCTATAAATATCTCCCCTATTATGGTTGCTAGGGAAGAAAAGTTCCTAGCAAACAATTCTTAACTTTTTCTTTGTTTTCTGCCGTAATTAAGTCGAGTTCCAAACGTGGGAACATGTCATTTTTGTTTCAGATACACATTTCCAAGATATCTGGCAGATTTGTAGGTACATCTCAGTCGGAGACCAGGGAATTCAAAAACTAAGCAAGAAAAGAGGCCTCGGCCCATGGTCTAGAATGACATATACGGGACTACACGAACATGTGGCATAAAATCCGTCCTGATTTTTATGATGTTACATGCAATATTTAGAATATTAAGGCATTTGAAGAGCCATGCTTTTCAGAGAACATTTTTTATCTGATTTACTTCCACACTTGTATAATACAATGATAAAGCTCACAAATAATTTTCACCTTTTCCCAGAACTCAACCTTCTCTTTAAACTTGAGATGTCTTCTTATTTCATTGATATCTAGGATCAACCTTAAATGTTCGCTTAAAATGACGCCAGTATACTTGCACGATGAAACAAACTCTCGGAATGGATTTACTCTCTACTAGTAAACGTATATGATTTGGTTTATTTACGGTCATAAAATATAAAATAATGACATCATGACACATAAAGCAAGATAACACTAAACACAATTACAAGGACTATTCTACCAATAATAAATCAAAATCAAATTTAAGATCGAGGGATCACCCGCTTCAGATCAACCGACAAAATTGATCTGTTCTTCCTCGGGGCCCCAAAATAGCTACAATAAATACATTTAATTATTTGATAATAATAAAAAATGATAAAAACCAAATTAAATATAAACAAGAATATGGGACAGTTACAGTTCTTTAAAATGGTGTGTCACCGCGAGTGATTCATGACTATGCGGACCAATCACAGGAGGAAATTCACTGATAATCGAATGCTCGAAGATATATAACATCCAGACACATAGATGATAGAACCTCCATGAAACAAAATTAATGTGTACGGGTGCGTTCAATTTTCACACTAGAATCACGGTTTTCAAAGACAAGTGATTTTTTCCGTCGATCGTAAAAATAAACGTGTTTAAAAACATAAACATGAAACGCTGAAAAAGATGCGTTTTGTATCGTGATTATGCAGAACCACGGACGTTAAAATTCGGTTAAACGGACGGAGATCTCAATCATGATCATATGACGTCATTATCTTGGCCCGTCATGTTATCCCTTGTTTTCCTTCTTTCATTATCTCTTTCTGTTTTTATTATGTTAGTCTTCGTTTTTCCATTATCTATTTTGTATCGATTTCTCTTTCTGTGTTTCCTTATGTTGTTCTTTGTTTCTTCCTTCTGTTGTAATGTTATTCTTTGTTTTTGTTATTCTTTGTTTTTATTATTCGTTGTTTTTATTATTCTTTTTTTTCCTTCTATGACCTTTTCTTTTCTTATTTTTCATCGTTCTATTATTTTTCCTACCATTCCTTATGTGATTCTTTTTTTAAATCATTCTATCACCTTCTCTTTCTGTCTTTCCTTATGTTATTCTTTGTTTCTTCATTCTATCACCTTCTCTTATGTTATTGTCTATTTTAATAATTTTATCATCTTCTCTATCTGTCTTTCCTTATGTTATTCTTTGTTTCTTCCTTCTATCACCTTCTCTTATGTTATTCTTAGTTTTATTCATTATATCACTTTCTCTTTCTGTCTTTCCTTATGTTATTCTTTGTTGCTTCCTCCTATCACCTTCTGTTATGTTATTCTTTGTTTTAATCATTCTATCACTTTCTCTTTTTGTCTTCTCTTATGTTATTCTTTGTTTCTTCCTTCTGTCACCTTCTCTTATGTTAGTGTCTGTTTTAATAATTCTATCACCTTCTTTATCTGTCTTTCCTTATGTTATTCTTTGTTTCTTCCTTCTATCACCTTCTCTCATGTTATTCTTAGTTTTATTCATTATATCACTTTATCTTTCTGTCTTTCCTTATGTTATTCTTTGTTTCTTCCTTCTATCACCTTCTGTTATGTTATTCTTTGTTTTAATCATTCTATCACTTTCTCTTTCTGTCTTCTCTTATGTTATTCTTTGTTTCTTCCTTCTGTCACCTTCTCTTATGTTATTCTTTGCTTTAATCATTCTATCACTTTCTCTTTCTGTCTTTCCCCATGTTATTCTTTGTTTCTTCCTTATGTTAATCTTTGTTTATTCCTTCTATCACGTTCTCTTATGTTATTCTTTGTTTTAATCATTCAATCAGTTTCTCTTACGTTTCTCTTTGTTTTTATCATTCTATCACTTTTTCTTTCTGTCCTTTCTTATGTTATTCTTTGTTTCTTCCTTCTATCACCTCCTTTTTCTGTCTTTCCTTAAGTTATTCTTTGTTTCTCGCTTCTAATACCTTTTCTTATGTTATTTGTTCTTTTAATCACTCCATCACTTTCTCTTTCTGTATTCTCTTATGCTATTCTCTGTTTTTATCATTCTATCACTTTCTCTTTATGCCTTTCCTTATGTTATTCTTTGTTTATTCCTTCTATCACCTTTTCTTATGTCATCCTATGTTTTAATCATTCTATCACTTTCTTTTGCTGTCCTTCCTTGTTTTAAACTTTGTTTCTTCTTTCTATCACCTTCTCTTATGTTTTTTGTTTGTTTTAATCTCTCTATCACTTTCTCTTTCTGTCTTTCCTTACGTTATTCTTTGTCTCTTCCTTTTATCACCTTATCTTATGTTATTCTTTGTCTTAATCATTCTATCACTTTCTCTTAAGTTATTCTTTGTTTATATACGTCTATCACTTTCTCTTAATTAAGATTACAAACTCGGCGATCTTAAAATACCATAATTGTACTATTTGTAGAGAAAAAAGATACGGTAAAATAAACATTTCCAGATGGAGAACAACAAAAAGAGGAGTCAATCTGGTGGAATATGATTATAAATAGAAAACGAGTGGACGACGTGAATAAATACTTCGGTTTGTTTTCGATTTCTGTAGCGTAGCGAAGCGAACGCGCAGTATACTATTGCGATCTATGCTCAAAACAGCAGCCGACAGTCGGCCGTAAACAATTCCAGAAAGCGCGTGCCAAAGTTGACCTATAGGCTACTCCCTGGGTGAAGCTTGTCACACATGTCTTATATGGCTTAAGTAAGCAAATGCAAGCAGATTAATGGACTGTATACTATTGCAAAGATTTCTGGTTCAAATATCAGTCACGTCATACGTCATTAATATATATTTGTGTATTGACTTCTCTGCTGATGAATATATATTTGTATTAATCACCCCAACTTGTCTTGTTATATTTCTATACACATATGCACATGATGAATCCCTTGCTGAAGTAGGGAGATGAACAGTACGCAAATCGCAATCAACTGCTAATGTATGCATTATCTGTATAATGCTTGATTTTATTAGATATGTAGTAACGCAATCGAAACAACGCCTTACATGCAACAATTGACATTTGTACTATGTTAACCTAATAACCATAGCGACTTACTATTTGAGAATTCTATGAAAATGTGACCTGACAGGACTTATACAAAAGCATGGAGTTCGTCTTATAAGAAGATGTAATGTATCAATTTTAGGTTTCATATGAGAAAGCACAATTTATATTTGGTTTTCATTTATATATTTATATATATGTGACAAAAGTTTTTGAAACAGTTATTAATGCCTAACTTTGAAATAGAATATACAAACAAATGTGCCTTTTTAAAATCATTTACACCATACAGATACACCTACTTTATACTAGTATTACCAAACTGAAAAGTCTATACATCTATTACAAGTTATGTTTGTAGAGCATGCTTTTGTAAAGATCTCAGCATTATAAAATGATTGTGTCGACAAGTCAGTGTCGCTTATCACCAACACCAATATTGCATTTGGCAACTTATGTCACACTCACTTTCAGAAATCTTTCAATGAAATTCCTTACGCCTTCAGTTGTCATTTGCTTTGCCCACCGACTTGAAACAAACTCATCAATTATCATCATCATCGTCATCGTATTTTAGTAAAGTCCGCATTTTCCTTCTTACGAGGGCTAACTGGCTATCGCATCATGACACTCCCTTCCTCCACTCCTTCTTGTCTCAAGCATCCTCCTTATTATTTAGACAAACCTTTAATACTGCTTTCGACCCACTACAGTTTATTGCAATTCTTATCTTTCCATGAGCTCATGTGTTCTTTATATCACCTCTAGGAAGGACGGATCATCGAATCAATGGCTCTGAATAGAACGATCAATCTGTATTTCTTTTAAGTAGTTATCAATATCATTTATGTTATTGTATGTATATATGTTCTTATACGGAAAATAACAACAAACGAATCCTAACCAAGACAGTTTCACACAACAAATCTTCCATATCATGGCTTTTTCTGTTTTCCTACCTTCTTCCACTGTCTTCACATTCCAAGTTTCTGAACAAAATATCATTGCTGTTCTAACTCTAACCTTCTGGAACTTGTCTTTGATGCTGATCGTAAACCTTTTACCAGCTTGGATCGAGGCCAGCCTATTAAAGTTCACCCAACCCAATAGTTGTCGTACTTTATGATTTCCCCTCCCAGTCGGCTACAATGACTTCTTCATATTAATTGCAACAAGTGGTGTTCATGGGTTTTTGACAGAATGATTAAGAAAATAATTATTAAAAAAATAAAGCAATGAGGGCTTTGATCATTCAAATAAATAATGCGCTAAAGCCATGCAGGAGTAATAATAATTGATTGACAGGAGCGGCAATATGCCAGACATGAGCGCCATAGAAGGCTCTACTATTATGTTATTATATCACCCTGTTCATTTTCATTTGTGTGCTATCATTTACAGGAATGGAGATCCGCCAAATGTCACCGAGGACGCCTTCAAAGAGTTCGAAAAGATAATAAACGGTGCGTATCATTATTTCCCCAATTACTTTATTTAATTTGTAATAACTGAAACCATCATGATAATATTAATCGAAACTGTGTTACCTAGAAAACCTTTATTATATTTTTTTCCTGACGCAGTACCTAATTTACAGAAGGAAATCCAAGTAACCCATAGTGACCTACGTATCAAACTAGAAAACCTTCTATTTGACTATCCTATTTCACTTGAAATAGAACTTTTTGATCATTAGTTTAAACAAATCCCTACAATAAAATTTCTGTCTCTTGTAGTTGCCGAAGCAGATATTTATCTATTTTAAACAATCTATCAGAGCTATTGGGTCGTTCTTTTTACATTGATATAAGTTTGTATAGGAAAACAAAATGTGAGTGACTTTCAGTGTCAAATCAATCATGCGGGGGTTTAACCTTAGTCACTTCAAATTATCCTGACTTCGGTATACACGGGGTATGCTGCGTTAACCTATTACCGGACACTTAAAGACCCTGTCAGGACTGAACAAATTAAATAGATGAATTATATATCAACGGAAAGTTTATAAGCCACTATGACTATGTGCTCCAGTAGGTTACTTAAAATTTCACCTTTAAAATCTGTATTTAACACTTAATCCAAGTGTATGCCAATTTGAAAAGGGTAGAGTTAAAAGGTGTGTGTAGTGACATGGACTGACCTACTTCCTTTTTCTTAAGACTATGTTGACTCTGCATCACAAGGAATAGGACTCTATGAATTAGCATTCGCCCCACGTTTGAATTACATATGTTAACGGTTTCCACCTAATTACACATTAATCGATACTTTCTCCCCTGCAGGTACTAGTCCGAGATTCAATAATACCAGGTCAATAACTGTATCACGTTATTCTTTTCATGTTCAGAACGGAAAAGCCCTACAGACATAGAGGTTAGCGGGAGGGCCGATACATCTTGCCTTCAGCAGCTGTCAAATCTTTTTCTAGAGTGCACATACAATGAACTTATTGTAACGGTGTCTCCGGGGAATGTCCAGATGGCAAGCTTTCTCTCAGGTAATCAAACTCAGAGGGAAAGGGAGCACCAGTATGAGGCTACGCTGAAGAAAGAAGCAAGAGGTCGCATCCAAAAACTTAATGGAGAGATACGTACACTTAAACAAGAGCTCAGTTGTAAGGAAAATGAACTAGCCGCATGTAAAGATAATATCAGTGAAAAAGTGTTGGAACAAAACAATATCCAGAATGAAGTTGATGACAAAAAGATGATCTTGCAGTTATTAACAGAAGACATAACAAAAGCGCAGCAACAACTAGAAGAATCAAGTAATGAATGTCATACCAAGGCAAAGGAATTAAAGAAGGTAACATATGAACTAAATCAAACAAATGAGAACAGAACGCAAGTGTCAACAGGATTACAGGAGGCAGAAAAGAGAGTAAATCAATCAGAGAAGAAAATAGAGGAAATGAAACAAGAATTAGAAGCCTGTACAATTGCATTATGTAATGCAGGACAGCAACTGAATCAAACAAAGAACAAAATAGAGGAAATATTTAAAGAACTACAGTCCTTTACAATTGAACCAATGGAGACAGAAATGGAAGTAAGTGAAACAGAGAATAAAATAGAGGAAACATTAACAGAATCACAAGCGAATGTACCAATGGAAGTAAGTCAAACGAAAGAGGAAGAGTTAACAAAATGTGAAGTCCGTGCAACTGTACGATTGAATGCAGAAATGGAAGTTAATAAAACAAAGAAGAAAATAGAGGAATTGTTAAAAGAATCACAAGCCTTCACAAATGCATTAAGAAAGACAGAAGAGGAACTTAATCGAACGAAAACGAAAACAGAGGAAGTGTTAACAGAATTTCACACCTTTGCAAATGAATTAAAGAATGTAAAAAAGCAACACCAACAAAAAAAGGTGTGTCAAATATCATAAGGAAAAGGTTGTAACTTGTAGGAAAGGGCGCGTCCTTAGGAACAAGACAAAGGGTTCAGCTGTAGAAGTGGACTCTGAGGCGGCTAATTAAGGAAAGTATGTTGCCAAACGTAGATATGCCAGATGTCGGAAAACACTCTCAAACATGGCTTAACTTGTAAATACCTTGGCGAAAATAATAGATATCCCCAATGATAGTTTATATCTATTATTTCATTTGTGGTTAAATATTGGAAAGCACAGCTCAAATTAAATATAATGGCATGGCCCATTTCAATCTTCGATATAATTATTATATGGTATAAATCAGAAAGAATAAAATTGTATACCTAGCAATTGATATAAGATTAAGTTGTTAATGTAGATGAATGCGACTTGTATTTCTAAGGTAGGACAATTGTAGCCAGCTTCTTTGACATCATACTAATGCGATGATCATGGTGAAATTCCATGGTTGACTGCACATATATACATACAAATACCATGGGCGAAACCCACTTGCGCAAACTAAGAGGGAATTAAATATGTGATGCCGGAAATAATGTGTTATATTTGAATCATTGCAGCAAAACCGAGCTTTATCTAGGGCAAAAATATCCTTGATGAAGCCAGGATCTTACCAGATGCCAAATGCATAATGCAGTCTGTCAGGACAAATCTGACTCTTGGAAAAAGTTCAGACCGTGAATCATCCTGATCATTAGGACGGATACTGACCAATGTCCCCTTTAATAATACAATTCAAGAATGACCTCGGGGGGCCTATGTGGGGTGGGGATGACAACACTGTTGTGGGGGGGGGGGGGGCACCGCGAAGTGAGTTTGGACTAATTTACCTCCGAAATGTAGCTCTACTTACTACTGGCACACAGCTACCCCCATGAAACATTAACTTTTGTATTTTTAACCCTTCCATGCATATACCTTGATATTTCGAAAGATTTTACCACCGTTTTAGCTCACTCCCTCGTATATTAAATATGTTCATTGTGTCTTGAGACTGCACTGTAGACATTGTAGAAACCCAGTATTTGACAAGCAGTGCCCTGGAAGTATGGGTGACAGGGGATAGGACAGGGCTTAGTCGCTCTACGCCCGCCCCGGCTAGTAAAACAATATATATTGCATGACTGGTACAATAGAGCTTAAACCTTAAAAAAAAATTTAGCAACGCTCGCCCTGCAATGTTTTCTACTTTTTATCTTACATTATTTTTAAAAATTGTATTTAATTTCCAGGAACTTAAAAGTAGAATACAATAAAACAGAGTACAATAATAAATACAAACAAGAAAAGAAATATAAACCACCAACTAATGCTTTTGGATTACCTAAATAAATCAATTGTCTGTAGAAAGCTCTGCCTTTTAGCAGATGGGGACGGGGGTTCTCCTTTTCAAAGAAGGGAATTCATGAATTTTAAAAAGTGAAATCTAGCGCATTATGAGAATACGAAATAAATGTCAGTGTTCATAATGATTAATTTAAACAGGGGCGGTGGAGAATCTTATTAAGGGAGGAAAACTATACAAATACCCATCTGGGACATAAGTATACCTCTACATATGCGTATTTAACTCAATGAGCCGCGACCTAATTTTAGAGATATTTCTGGCCAAGGAGACAAGAGTAATTATAACCCTAGACACTGCAATTGAATAGGTAAAAATGCCATTTTGGTCAAAAATCATTCGGCTGAATATAATTTCGTCCACCAGCATATCGTACCATTACCATTTTGTATAATTGTTATTTTGTCCAAAAATCACTTCGTGCATTGACCAATTAGTCGTTAACCAAATTTTCTAATAACCAGTTTGCCTTATATCCATGTTACCCATTATTATTTTGTTTAATTGCAACTTATTTGATTACTCATTAAGTCCAATATTCATTCGGTCTACTATTTGCAGACAGTTATTTGAACTGCTATTAATGCAGATTGTTGACATTTCAAAATTACTATTATACTACCAATCATTGAAAAAGGAAATATCTAAATAAGTTGATCAGCCTGATTTTACCCTTGAAGGTAGTAGCGCACTGATCGGAATGTATAGCTTTATCTACTACCGGGTGGGAGAAAAATAATTAAATCAAATTCATTTAAAAATTCATCGCCATATAAATACTTTCTCAAAGGTAAAAGACGTACGAATATTAATGTAGACTAAGAAAGAAAAGCTACCAAAAACAGGTGTGATTTAAAGGGTGTAGGCGCTCCCTTAAAAGAAAAATGCTGCATACAAATTAACAGTTGCACAACGTTATGTTAAAATACAAAAGAAATACAAGGCACAACACGTTTATCCTGCAAACACACGTACACACAAACTCACAAAAGTGGCGTTTTCAGGATTATCAATAAACACGTATATAAATGTCAAGAAATGTATAAATCCATAATGTTTTCAGCAATCTTGGTCTGCTTATGTTTGATTCGTACATGTATAGTTAGGTCTGTGTTGGCCTCCTTCTTCTTCTTGTATTTGTACAACTAGCGTTTACAAGCAGCAATAATATTGTGTATATATATATCGGTATATAGCACAACTTAAATTTAGATGATGAATTTCACATTAAGAAAACTTATATCCATGATTATGTAATAATCCATATGCTTTATATAATTATAACTATACTTATTAATGTATTTGTTCAATTAACGGAATATGTGATATTACTTATATTAATTACAAGTAAAATGATTTGCTGTGTTATACGCCATAATATGTTGTGAAACTCATGTAAAGAAGCCATTTGGCTTATAGGCAAAAGAAGCAGGCGCAATGGTATCTCTATAATAATATTATCTTTACTGCGTTGTCATATTTTTTGTTTATGTTATTGTTGTTTACATCGTACTTCGGGTTAATTATGATTCTTTCTGGATATTGTTCCTATCATATTCTTACCTGATTTATGCGTACATAATATATATATATATATATATATATATATATATATGATGTTTAGAAAGAAAATCATTCGATTTTCTGTATTCTCAGAGTGACAATAGGAACTTGAAGTTCTCCTTCATTGTAATTATTATCGTTCAAGATATGCTCACTCGTATTAATTCTGAATTTCTTCATGATATGTTTGTGTGAGTTTGTATCTACTGAAGTACTTAGTTTGTACTTGTTATTTTATTAAATTTAGCATATGGTAATTGTGACGCGCCTGCGTGCGCTTTGAGACAAGACTACTGAATAAAGGGTTCCTGATCGTAGACATTTTTGACTCATAGACATTGGCCTCCTGACTGTTATGTTCTGGGAGTTATTGTGGCGGTTTTGGGATGTGTTATGTTTGTCTTTGGTGGCGAATCAGATTGTCGTGGTTTTGTGTTGCCCATGATCCGTGACAAATTGGGGGCTCGTCCTAAAGTCTAGCAGGCGAACCAGTTTTCTACTCCAGGTAGATATTTTTTTGGTGAGGGTTCTCACGTGTCGTATATATTTCGTATAGCTTTGTGTGTATTACTGCGGTTGTGTACCATCCGTTAGTATGGGTACATGTTCGGTGTATGTGTGTGCGAGTCGCACGGGTGTCGCAGTTTGGTTTGGCTAGTATGGGTCACGCTCGAATTCTCGGGACTTTAGCCTCATTTCAAGGCGCGGTGTTTTGGGTTGTTTTCTCGCCGCTTTGGGGTTATGCTGTGTGGCGCGGTGTTTTGGGTTGTTTCTCGCCGCTTGGGTTAGGCTGTGTGGTGCGGTGTTTTGGGTTGTTTCTCGCCGTTTGGGTTAGGCTGTGTGGTGCGGTGTTTTGGGTTGTTTTCTCGCCGCTTGGGTTAGGCTGTGTGGGGCGGTGTTTTGGGTTGTTTTCTCGCCGCTTTGGGGTTAGGCTGTGTGGGTTGGTCTGTGATTAGCTGTTGGATGTTGGGTGTCTGTTAGGTTATAGTCCTAGCTTGGTTGCCTTTTTGGAAGGTGTTGGGTAAGCTAATCCAGTTTGGTACTGTTGTCCTTGGTAGTTTTCGACTATGGCGAAGGTACAGTGTTTTGTAGATGGACCCACAGTTGGGGTTTTGGAGCAGTTGAAGAAGGCGGAGTTGCTTGAAGCTGCTCGGATTTTGGAAATTCCTGTTGGGTCATCACTGAGGAAGGATGGTATAAGGACTCTCATTCAGGGATTCTTTATTCAGACAGGTATTTGGTCAGCCCCGGTGGGTGCTGTTAGTGGTAAGGATAATGGTGTTTCGGAGTCCTTGACTCCATCTGGTGCTTCTGAGTTGGACCTCAAGGCGCTTGAAGCTCAGTTGAAGATAAGAGAGATAGAATTACGAATCAAGGAGTTGGACGTGCGGAGTAACCATTCTCCTGTGAGTACGGTTGATGCCGTTAAGCATATAAGGCTTGTTCCAAAGTTTGATGAGAGTAAGGTTGAGGAATTCTTTCAGCATTTTGAAAAGGTTGCCATCAATTTGGGTTGGGACAGGTCGGTTTGGCCGACGTTGGTTCAGAGTAGTTTGGTAGGTAGGGCGCAGGAGGCTTATGCCTCATTGTCTGTCGAGCAGAGTAGGGATTATGAGGTGCTCAAAACCTCCATTCTCAGGGTTTACGAGTTGGTGCCGGAGGCGCACAGACAGGCTTTTCGCAGTAGAAAGAAGGGTGAGGATGAAACTTATGTTGACTTTGTCCGACAGAAGATTTTGCATTTTGAGAGATGGTTGGCGTCAACTAGTGTTGACAATTTTGAGCAGTTGAAGGAGCTTACTCTTCTTGAGGAGCTGAAACGTTCTGTTTCTCCGGAGTTGAAACAGTATTTGGATGAGCGGGAAGTGAAAGATGTGAGGAAAGCTGGTGTGTTTTTGGATGAATATGTGCTGACTCACAAGGGGGTTGGTAGAGACAATGGCCCATGGAAAGATGGACCTTATGTCAATCCTGGTCCTGGGAAGATGTCCCAAAGGCAGATACCTGGCCCTGACTGGTGTTACTATTGTAAACAAGATGGACACAGGATGTCCGAATGCCCTAAGCTTCAGAGGAGGAGATAGAAGGAAGGTTTAAGGAATAGTTAAGAGATAGTGCTCTGTCGGAGGAAGAGAGAGTCTGTTTTCTATGGGGAGGGAGGAGTATTGATGAGAAAGTAACTTAAGTATATGAAGGCTAATGATATCATTGAACCAAGTAAAGGTCAGTGGAGTTCTTGTGTTTTGGTTCCTAAGAAGGATGGTACTTTTCGGTTTTGTACAGATTACAGGGTGTTGAATTCCAAGACTAAAACAGACTCATTTTCCCATACCCCGCATTGACGACCTTATAGATCAGATAGGGAGTGTCAAATTTGTGTCTAAGTTCGATCTGCTGAAAGGTGACTTCAGAGCTGGTGGGATGTCAAGCCTACCTGGATGATATTGTGGTGTATAGTGACAATTGGGAAGACCATGTTCAGCGAATACAGGCTCTATTCAACCGTCTCTCTGAAGCCAACCTAACTGAACTTGAAGAAGAGCGAGTTTGCTCATGCACAGGTGTCATTTCTAGGCCGTGTTGTTGAGCTTGGAACTATGCGACCGATTGATAGAGGGCATCCTGGACTTTCCTGTTCCTGAAGACAAGCGGGCTCTGCGACGCTTTCTCGGGATGTCTGGATTCTACAGGAAATTCTGTCAGAACTATGCAGATGTTGCAGAACCCCTCACGAATCTGCTGAGGAAGAACGTGCCATATTCGTGGACTTCAAGCTGTCAAGTCGCGTTCGATCCATTGAAGTCTTCACTAGCCTGTTCACCAGTCCTAGCGGCGCCAGACTGAAGCGTTTTGATCCAAGTGGATGAGGCTGGTTTGGAGCGTCCAGTATGTTATATGTCGAAGAAGTTCAACAAGCATCTAGCAAGATATTTGACAACATGAGAAACAAAAAAACAGCAGACTAATGAGGTGATCTCTCGTGCTTCAGGAGTATGATTTGAAGTTTGGACACATTGGAAAGGACAATATCATTGCTGACACAATTTCTCGTGGATCGATTGCTATTTGCATTGTTAAGAAGTAATTATTGTATTTGTATATGTAAAATGTGAAAATTGTACAGCGTACTCTTTTGCATATTGTGTTTTGATTTGCAGGTATATGCAGTTTATTTTCGAAGTCAAACATTTTGTCTAGTCGACAGAGGTTAACATGCAAGATTTTTAAGTAGCAGTTAATACATTGTAATGTATTTCACTTCATCAAATGCATTTTGGTCAGATTAGAGTTGGTACAGACAATTAAGACTACTACAATAACAGTGATACTATGTTCAAGAGAGAATGACAATACTACATTTGTAACTTCTCATTGTTTGGGGTTTGTTCAAATTGTACAGTTGAGATTGATACACAGAAACTGGTGTAGTGTTATTGGTGAAAAGAACATAATTTTACGTTGTTTTGAATTTTGTTTGTGAAGAAGTTTACAAGAGGAAAAGTAAATACAGAGTGTTCATACTATTTGTTTGAAGGTTCATGTACACGCAAAACTTATGCATTCTTTTTAGGAGGAAAATCTCAACAGCAAAAGTCATGCTAATGAGTGTACTGAGTACTAAATCAGAGGTATGAAGGTGCTTTGTACATGTTAGAATGTATCAAGTTTCATATTTGTTTGTTTTGTGTCATCGAAAAAGAGCAAGTTATCAGTATGTGTCGTGTTCAGAAAAGGATAATTGAAAATGCCATTCAATTGTGACATTTTGTTTAAAATATTGTATTAGATGATTTTTCCTGGTTTAAATGTTAAAATCGTGTTTACAATCACTTGGTGGAAGATTAGCTATCTTTATTTCTATCTTTCACATATTTAATGAGCTGTTTAAACATGTTTGTTGATTATTAGTGAGGTAGCTATGGTAACGTCACATGACAATGAAAGGTTATGAATATTTGTCGTAAATTTATTACTATATTGTATCAGGTGACAAATGTAAATTTCTTCGTTTTGCTTATATAATCACTTGCATATTATATCTGGATATATGTCATTGTTTAACAGTATTTTGCATTATTACCTGCAGGTATATATAAGCATATTTGAAATATTTCAGATTCAGCTCGACATATTTGTGTCTAATCAAAAGGCAGAGGACTTTGTTTTCAGTGGTAATGATGTATATTTTTATTGCCAGTTGTGGTTTTAAAAGAAAAGAAAATTTTGTAGCGGTAGTATCCAGTATTGCTGTGCAATCGGTACATGTCTATAAAGAGGGCGTTCATTTTGCTTTGAAATTCCATCTTGTTATTGTTAATCGATAAACAGGTGTACGTTTATGTAAAACTATTCACTAGGCATACAAGGATGAGCTTAGCCAAAGTATTCAGTTATTGTTACTATGTATACATGTACATCTAAATGTTTCTTGTTTGAGTTACAGAGTCTAACTTACAGACCATGCTTTGTGATTATATACATGTTGTTGCTAGAAAGTTCTTCCATAGCTTTCTGTTTTAAGGAGGGAGGTGTGACGCGCCTGCGTGCGCTTTGAGACAAGACTACTGAATAAAGGGTTCCTGATCGTAGACATTTTTGACTCATAGACATTGGCCTCCTGACTGTTATGTTCTGGGAGTTATTGTGGCGGTTTTGGGATGTGTTATGTTTGTCTTTGGTGGCGAATCAGATTGTCGTGGTTTTGTGTTGCCCATGATCCGTGACAGTAATGATCAAAACAAATATGTCATATTGTCTGTTTTTGGATGGGCAGTGTTGTGAATAAATATCCTGCTTTTGCATGTGGTATGCTATTTCATTCGGTCATTTGATCTACTCTACAGACTTATGTCGTGCCTCTAAATGAATATAATATATAATGATGTCATAATGTATAATTTAACAGGTTTTCTGCGAGAATTATTATTGAGATATGTGTACTATTGATAGAAGTCGTCATGGAACTTTCGATCACTGTTTGTCTATAATGAAGGTAGGTCTATACACGTTTTGTACACGAATCACGAAACTGAGCGATTTTCGGGCTGACATGCAAAGACAAAAGATCACGTAACTTTGCAACTGTTCGTCCGATTTAATAAAAAAAAATGTTTTCAAAGATGCGCAAGACTCGACAGAAAAAAGTGAGCGAGCGGTGGGGCGCCACCCGTACGCGTTCCCGAACAATCAGAAAAATCGCGAAGGGGGGGGGGGGCATATTGGCCCCCGTCCTTATTAGAGTTAAAAGAAAAATGTTGCATACAAATAAACAGTTGCTCAAAGATATGTTAAAATACAAGACACAACACGTTCATCGTGCACACACACATACACACAAACTCACGCAAGTGGCGTCTTCAGGATTCGCAATTAATATGTAAATGTCAAGAAATGTATAAATCCATAATGTTGACAGCAATCCTGCTCTGCTTATATTTTATTAGTACATGTATAGTAAGGTCGTGTTCTGATATTTGTTGGTCCTCCTTCTTCTTCTTGTCTTTGCACAACTAGCGTTTACAAGCAGCAATAATATCTGTATATAACACAACTTCAATGTAGAGGATGAAATTTACATTAAGAAAACTTATATCCATGATTATGTAATGATCCATATGATTATATGAAGAAAAAAGAAGAAGAATGCTTCCTTTGTTTCACTAACTATATTTATTAATGTATTTGTTTAATTAACGGAATATGTGATATTACTTATATTAATTACAAGTAACATGATTTTCTGTGTTATACGCCATAATATGTTGTAAAACACATGTAAACACGCCATTTGGCTAATAGGCAAAAAAAGCAGGCGCAACGGTATCTCTATAATAATATTATCTTTACTGCGTTGTCATATTTTGTGTTTATGTTATTGTTGTTTACATCGTACTTCGGGTTATTTATGATTCCTTCTGGATATTGTATCCATCTTATTCTTACCTGATTTATGCGTACATAATATATATATATATATATATATGGTGTTTAGAAACAACACTAATCTTTCTAAGTCATTCAATTTTCTCTATCCTCAGAGTGACAATAGGAACTTGCAGTTCTCCTTCATTGTAATTATTATCGTTCAAGATACGTTCACTCTTATTAATTCTGAAGGTCTTCATGATCTGTTTGTGTTAGTTTGTATCAACTGAAGTACTTAGTTTGTATTTTTTATTATAATACATTTAGCATATCGTAATGATCAAAATAAATATGTTTTAAAAGTCATATTGTCTGTTTGTTGATGGGCAGTGTTGTGAATAAATATATCTTGTTGTTGCATGTGGAATGCTATGTCATTCGGTCATTTTGATCTACTCTACAGACTTATGTCTTGCATCTAAATGAATATAATATATAATGACGTCATAATGTATAATTTAACAGGTTTTCTGCAAGAATTATTTTGAGATATGGGTACTATTGATTGAAGTGTTCATGGCGCTTATCTATAATGAAGGTAGGTTTATAGTACCAAAAGCTAGATAGCTAAATATGAATGATATATTAAAAATGTTAACGGTATACATAACGTTATTGATGCCATAGAACTCAGCATCATACATTCTTTTAGGGTGTTAAGCATTCTATAACTTTTATTCATTTTCGATATGATATTACGACGTGAATAAATACACCTAAATTAAAGCACAATTATATTTCTGTACGTAATTTTTTGAAAGCGTGAGTATTAGAGAATACCAGTAACTTATGCGCCGGTTTTGTTATTCATACATGTTGAAGAGTGGATATATATATAAACGATTTAATAACTACTACATTACCATGTAGGGGCCTACATGTACAGGTGAACATTCATATACGTTGACAGGGACTCGGAGAATACACTTGCAAGCTAATACACTGCTCAACCACCCCAAATAAAAGGGCAATAGACAAGGAACATAAATTAAATGTGTACAATGAATTAATCTTGGAGGAATATATGAATTTAACGTAATTTATTTTTTGTATTATTACCCCCCCCCCCCCCGGAAATGGTTACATGAAATAAGCCTATCAGGTTCAAGACGTGTCCGATCTGGACAATAACAAGTAATACATGAATTGGTCTTCATTTTTATGGAACTTCAAGAGGAAAAATTACATAAACAATATGCATGTTCAATATACGAATTTGATTTGCTATTTACAAATTTGAATGCGCAAGACCACATTTCCGCAAATGCCGATTATTTTGAATGAATTTAGGTTCATGACAATTGTGCTAGACGGAATGAATTTGAATTTCCGATACGCAAAATTGAATGACCGTAGTACAAATTTGACCTACAGTCACCGCCACAAATAGTCCTTGCACTTAAACTAATGATTGTTTATGAAATTGGTAAAACGGTGATTTCCTGAAAAAATGGCATGAATCTTCCACTAATTGCACCATAACATTTTTGCAAATGTTATAGTTTCATAAACATGCACTTAAAAAATCCAACTAGTGGACAATGTTGGAAAGAAAATAAAATTAATGATATTGATTCCGATATTACATAAGCTTCAACAATAACCAACAAAGACGACCTGTGATGAATACCAACAAAAATTATGTTTCAAAATATAGTAGCGATGTAACATGCAATCGATTGGGAGAAATCTGATTTATTAGCATACTATAAATAAAGAGAGAAAGATAGAGAGTTAGTGACAGAAGGGATAACGAAAGGGAGAGAGAGAAATATGGAGATAGAAAGACAGAGAGAATCAGAAGGTGAGAGAGAGAGAGAGAGAGAGAGAGAGGGAGAGAGAAAGAAAGAAAAAAGCACATGGGGCAGACTTAGTGTAGTTAGAATAAATGTTATTGTAGTACATGTACCAGGATTACCTGGCAATAGTTAACAACATTTATAAATGTATATATATATATATATATATATATATATATGAAATAAGATTAAACAGAGTAAAAGATCTTCTATCCTTTGGTGACGGAGCGTAAAACATTGTGTGATTTTTTATTTTATTTAAACGAAAAGTTTTAATATAAAACAAATAATAAGTATATCTTATCCCCCTTATCGATTTTAAAAAGAAAAATGATGATATCGAAATATTATAATAAATTAATAACAAATATGAACAAAATAGAAAACAGGGAGAGACGAAAAGGACGAATGAGAGAGGTAGAGTAATTGTAAGAGAGGAAAAGTGGATGGAAAGATGAAATAGAGAAAGAATTTACGCGATATATTAAACATTGTCATAAAAATGCTTATTCGTCAGGAAGCGAACTTTATTTATTCATTTAAACCTTTCGGTGATTTTTTTTTGTCCAATGCCGAATCATGATAGTTTTTTTCAACCAAAAAACACTTCTTACTATATTTTCCAGAAATTTCTCTTTAATAATTATTATACAATACGATTGTTCAAACACTCTAATAACGTGACATCGACGATTTCTGGATAAGCACTTGCTCTTCATCAATCTTGCATTTCTCAGGTCTTGTCCCAGAAAGAAAAGGACAAACAAGAAAACAATGCACTCCACTCACTCCCCGAACAACAGCCAGTGGGCACGCAGCTCAAATCCAGACACAGCTTTCTGCACTCTGTAGAGCCCCTTAATATCAGCCCTCACAACCAAAGAATGACTTTGTGATCTAACCACCTCCAGACCACTCCACATAAACTCTCCCTCAGCCCGAAGGAATCCCTCGCAACCGGCTCCAGTGAGACTTGGCCTACCTGGCTAAGCCTCAAGTCGGGTTTGTGTTGCGAAATCTAGTATAACTCAAATTCAAATATCAAATCTGTGTAGGGTTGACAATTTGAAAAGTTAGTCGAAATTTGAGAGCTCTAAAATAGTCGCGTGCAACTGTTCTCGTGCGCCCTCTATATCTATCACGTCATCATATTATAAACCATACTAGGGACTTTTAGATTTACGTGGACTGATACGTGTGACGTCCATTCAAGGCAGTGCTGTAGAAGGACGTCGATCGTAGCAATCCACGTTGACGTTGTGCAATCTAAAAGTCCCTATTATTACGATTTCTGCCAGGCGCCAAGACGGGCGCCCTCTGGGACCGCCATATTGGGCAAATCCAAAAGGCCGACATCTGAGTTAAATGTCAAGCGTAGCTCCAAAGGAAAAGAGCTAGTATGATAATGGTTTATATATTAATGGGGGTGGGGGGGGGGGGGGGTCAGATAATAAGATTATGATGTTCCTTCATCGATTTGAGGTCTCCTTGGTGTTGCAATACTGGTCATAGTGGTCAAATTCAAAATGGCCGCCATCCAAGTTAAAGGTCAAGTGTAGTTCTAAAAAGAGAAGGGCTAGTATGATAAAAGTTGATATTAAATTCATGGGGTTTCCGGGGTCGGATAATCTGATTATGATGTTATTTTATCGATTTTATGTCACAATCTTGTCCAAAGGATACAATGAAGTCCATTTCGTGTTTGCAAAAGATGAGGGAAGTTGCGCCAAATTCACACTCGAGTGGGTTAATGATAACACCGTATTTCGAGAGTCGTGAGAACAGTAGCTATAGTTGGAGGTGTTGAATATGTTCCTCTTATGTCCTGTCTCATTCGCGATGAGGAGACCGTCGATGTAGGCGTACACAACACGGGTTACCTCGATCATCAATAAACAGTTGAAAAGTACCTGTATATGTGGCATTTCGTAGCCGTTTGTCCAAAGGCATCAGCCCAAATTCAAATAACCCAATGTGTGTGGTGAAAGCTGTTTTGTGTACGTCTACTGGATCGACTGGAATTTGGTGGTACACTATGATGGCATCGAGTTTGAAGAAAACTCTCTTGCCTGCTAGAGCTGAGGTGAAATCTTGAAGATGGGGGAATAGGACATTTATCGGGCACTGTACTCCTATTTAGTGCATGGTAGTCACCGCCAGGTCTCCAGTTTCCGTGGTATTTTGGGGGCACCATATGAAGTGGGGATGCCCAATTGCTGCCAAAAGGTCGGACGATGCCTAATTCTAGCATTTCTGCCTCCTTGTAGACTGGGCGGATGATATCTGTAAATTTGTCAAGAAGGGATTTGTAAGCAGCTTGACAAGGGGGGGGGGGGAGCTGGTGCTAGTGGGACTTGTCGCAAATAGTCGCTGGCTGGGTCGTTAACCTGGTTTGAAGAAGTTGATTTGAAAGTGCAGGGAGGAGTACATTTCTTGGCTCGCTACCGAACCGCCAGTGATAATAGCGAGCTTTTGATTTTAGGCACCCGACGTCGGCTACTACGCGTGACGTCATATTTATCCCCTGCGCATGCGTGAGCTTCTGGGCCCACGTTACCTTCCAAATCACGCGATGGGAGTCGGGGGCAATTTCAGTGAATCCCCGTCGCCGTGAAAACGTCAACGTGAATGTAGTTTTATCACCTTCTTTTATGTTATTCTTTGTTTTCATTATTCTATTATTTCCTCTTGCTATCTTTTGTTTCTTTTTCTATCACCTTTTCTTATGTTATTTTTTGTTTTAACATTTTAACTTTCTATTTCTGTCATCTTCATGTTATTCTTCGTATGAGATTTTCGCGCACTGTGCATTTATTACCTGATCTCAAAAATTGGTCACGTGACCTACGAAAGCACCGTCGTGAAAACTCGTAAGCACTGCCGCGACGTCTCCACGCTCCAGTACTTCGTAGTAGCCGACGTCGGGTGCCTAAATCGAAAGCTCGCTAATAGCAATCCCCTTCCGGCATGGGATTGTGAGCTGGGGCTTCGCCCTCGGCGGTCTTGCTTCTGACGTGATATTTGTTCTTTCATTTCCTGCATTTCCAGGAAAGGAGTAGGGTGTGAAGAAGAAAAAGAAGAAGAAGACGAGGAAGAAGACAGATAGGATACAAATTAGATGGAGAATTTGTCTGAACATTGTCTGAATGAGCTTAACATAATTTTGTGGGGAGCCTCTGGATTAATAGCTGTTTCAGAATGTTCTTCTCCAACTTGTGTACCCAGCAGTTTTTTTGTTTTATCTTGCGAATTAACTGGGAGGGTTGCGATCTCTCAAACTCCTCATAAATCAGCACCCGATGAAGGCGATCTTACTTAGAGGCGGAGTTCATCTGTATCAATTCGGCTTTCAGTTTAACGTAGGGCTTTACTTGAGGAAGAGACATGAGTCCCGAATTTCCTTGGCATATTCCTGCTGCAAGGAGGCGACGACGGAGACAAACTTTGTTTTCTATTGGGTGATGCCCCGGGTCATGAATTGTATTGCACAATGATACAAATTCTTAATAATATTATATCTATAAGTTACAACCCAGAATGAAAAGAGAACATACACCAATATGAGGAGTATAAATATTATATAACAAGCAGGGGCGGCCGAGTGACTTCCAAAGTGGGGGGGGGGCACCAAAAAAAAGGGCACTTTCTTGAAAAAAGGGCACCTATAGTGGAAAATCTCAAAGCGAAAATATACCATCTTTTAGACATTGGCATATACCCCTACATTGAGATTACATTATCAGGGGTGATTTCAATATTTGTTTCTATTCATACATCGTACAAGATATAGCCTTAGCATCATACTTTACAGTTGGGTGTGATGTCTAAATATGCATTTACGAGTGATTTTTTAAGATCTGTGAGTCGCAGTGCGAAAAATTACATCTTATAAAGAGGAAAAAAGCCAATCGTGATGGGGTTATAAGCACATTCTCAGAACGGAAGACTGAAAAGACCTTTGAAAATTCATATAATTATATCATCTTTAAATGCGAGCGAGCGCAGCGAGCGAACTTTGGGGGAAATTACTCTTAGTCGCTTTAAATAAGGGACACGTTTAATGATTACATGAAAAGGGGACAATTATCGAAAGGGATAAGACACTTATTAGAAAAGAAAAGGAGCACGTGTCAAAGTAAAAAGGATAATTATAGGAGGTGAAAATTAAGTCATTTTTCCACCTGAAAAGAGGCACTGACCAGTGATGAAAAAGAGGCGTTTACGAAAATGGAAAATAGGCATTTGTTGACGGAAAAGGGGTACCCATCAGATTTTGATAGGGGCATTTATAGAAGGTGAAAAGGGGATAGGTCCCTTATTAGATAGGAAAGGGGCACGTATCATTATTAAAAGGGGAATTATCAGAGGTGAAAAGGGGCACTGACCAGATATGAAAAGGGGCACTTATGAAAATGTAAAAGGGGCACTTATAATAAAGGAAAATGTGCATTTGTTGAATGAAAAGGGGGCACCGTTTAGATTTTAAAAGGGGCAGTTTTTAGAAGTGGAAGGAGCTCTTTCTTTTTAATGGGGACACTAATCATAAGGAAAAGGGGCACTTATTATAAAGGAAAAGGGGTAGTTATGAGAAGGGGAAGGAGCTCTCTCTTTTTAATGATAATAATAATCTTATCATAAAGAAAAGGGGCACTTATTAGAAAATAAAAGGGGCACATGTTAAAATGAAATGTGTGCTCATCCAAGTTTAAAAAGGGGTAGTTATTACAAGCAGAAGGGGCACTTATTACAAAGGAAAAAAGGGACAGTTGTCAAATTAAAAGGAGCACCTCCCAGTTCTGAATAGGGCAATTATCAGAGGTGAAGGGGGCACTTATCACAAGTGAAAAGGGGCACTTCTCGTACCTGAAAAGAGGCACTTACTAGAGATTAAAAAGGGCACTTATTCAAGATAATCTCAAGATTCATGAGAATGGAACATGGACACTTATTGCACAGGAAAATGGGAACATGTCGAAGGAAAAGGGGCACGTATCAAAAATAAAAAGGGCACTCGTCAGAGGTGAAAAGGGGGAAGGGGTACTTTGACTAAGTAATAGGGGCACTTTTCCTATGTAAAAAGGGGCACTTTTGGGGTATCTGAAAAAGTAGGGGGGCACTGTGCCGCCCCCCCCCCCCCTTGCCTCCCCCCGAGAGGGCCGCCTCTGATAACAAGACTATAAACACCCATGCTGAAACCATTAACAAACATATCAAATGATTCAACATTATGCATCATCAAATGCGTCACCAAATTTGTCAAAGTAAGAGCATTTTTGTAAGAAATGTATCGATTGGACAAAATGATTCGTAGGGCACGTCTTTGGACTCTCTCAATATCCATTGCTTGTTGCTGGGTGAGAGAACTATGCCACACTGGACATGCGTATTCCAGCACAGGTCTGATGAAATCGGTAAACACATTTAAGAAAGGGCCAAAAAATGGCTTTAACGATCGCAACATGAAAAGGCGGCGGTTTGCACAAGAAACAATGGCCTCTATGTGTGTACTGAATGACACCTTAACGGTGACACACGTGCTTGGGATTAGCTTAACGTAGTTGTCTTCATACCAATCTTCCAGACATGACAATGCATGACGCAATGTTTCATCTTGGTCACATGCTTTTTGTGAGCGGGCAATGGACATATCATCAACATATTTCCAGCGTTTCACCGTTTGATTTCGCATGAGATCATCGGTCAACATCGATTAAATACTGGACACAAACCATGACATTAATCTATTCTGACCAAAGATTTAATATTGGAAAGACTTCCTTGCTTTTCTATATTTGTTTGTTGTGTCCAGTTTAACTTACATATTGAATAACTTGATACAAACTATGACAGTAATCACTTCTAACCAAAGATTGAATATTGGAAAGGCTGCCTTGCTTTTTGTATTTGTCTCTTTATACACCTGTGTAACTATTTCAACCTAACAAAGTAATATATGAACAATATCGAATAGAAAAATCAAGCAAGTTATGATTCTTTTGGAGGGACACCACTCACGCAGACCATAAATGAGAGCCTGTAAGCAGACAATACTCTAAACTCTAAAGGGTTGTTTTAACATCCATTTTAGGATTATATATGGAAACATAATAAAACCCAGGTAAAATGGCATGCCTAGAACTGTATTAAATAACTACTGAGAAAGAAGTAGAATTACAACTCACGTCAAATAAGTAATTGAGAAATATACCCTCACAATTAAAGCACTTATAACATTCGGTCATAAACATAGCATCAATATTTATACCACTAAATATTTATTGTTGAAGCCATGTGCACCATTGTCCACCATGTTTTAACTTCGTAGAATCAACATTGACAAATTGATAAACAGAACTGACAGACTTAATGGTAATGTATGGCTTGTGTGTATGTGCGTATGTGTGCGTGTATGTATGAGTTGTTTGTGCGCTGTTTGTGTGCATGTGAGGGTTAACTTATGTATGTTAGTATGTATAAGTGTTAACCATTAACATAACCATAAAATTAGTTTCATCCCGACATTACATCCCAAAAGAGTAGAAAATCTAAGTATGCACATCATAGCATTTGCCTGATGGCAGCCATATTAGATTTGACCATTGTAACAGCCCAAAAGAGACCTCACATCAATGACAGAACATCATAATCAGAATTGCTGACCCTGAAAACCTATGTTTCTATAAACTTTTTACTTTTCTATCTCTTTTTCCTCTGAAACTACACTTTACCTGTAACTCAGATGACGGCCATTTTTGAATTTTACCAATATGACCAGTATGACAACCCCAAGGAGACCTCAAATCGATGAAAGAACATCATAATCAGATTCTATGACCCTAAAAACCCGATAAATATTAAACTGTTATGATACTAGCCCATTTCCTTTCGTATCTACATTTGACCTGTAACTCAGATGACGGCCATTTCGGATTTGACCAATATGACCGTTAAAGGCCCACTACACTACTTGTAGCTACTTGCGCCCTCTATATAACAAACCATGCCTAATCGGTGACCATTCGTCCCCCATAATCCTCTTTTTCTTATGTTAACTGAGAGCTGAGTTGATGAGATAACCACCTGTCCAGTGACCTTGCAGGGCAGTCTAATCCCTCCTGTAAACTATGGCAGATACGCTTTAAGACAGCCCCAAGGAGACCTGAAATCGATGGAAAAACATTATAATGAGATTATCTGACCTTCCAAACCCCATAAATATATCAACCATTATCATACTAGCCCTTTTCCTTTCGGAACTACGCTTGACCTTTAACTCAGATGGCGGCCATTTTGGATTTGCCCAATATGGCGGTCTCAAAGGGCCCCCTTCTTGGCGCCCGGCAGAAATCGTAATAGTATGGTGTAACCTATCTCTGGGCCAAATTTGGTGCTTTTAGAATAATCTGCACCAACGTACCCCATACAGCCCCCACTATCTTTGATTGTCAGAATCGATTGGGAGTACGTGTAATTATAGAGCAATTTAGGAAAATATGTATTTCGTACACAGATGTATGCAACAATATGTATGGACCCACATGTGACTACGAAATGTTGTGTGACCTCCCAAAGGATTGTCCAATTTTCAATCTTGGGCTCAAAAGTTGCGAGACACTTGAAAGGAAAAGGTCACGAAAAGGCTAGTCGCGATCTGAAGCAGGTTTGAGGCAGTGATGGATTCTGTACATTGCGGGTCAAAAAGAGTGGGATTATACTATCTGAGGGTTTGCGTCATATCACCATATAGAACCAATATGATAATCACGCCCATCTTCACACGTTGAATAGTGGAACAGAATCCAAATACCCGATAATATAGACATCTGGTTGGGAACCCTTTGTTGCTTGAAGGTTAGGAATCCTTTATGCGTGTTCATTGGAAGAAACTCATAACAAAATAATACAAATAATACAAAACCATCACTGGTCCATGGCACAGTCACGATGAATAAAAACAAATACCCAAGCTCTCCTGATTCATTCTGACTAATTAATATTCATTAGTCCGCCATAGGACAATAATTTTTATAAATGTAATGCTTCCTGGGAGAAATTGCAATAGTTTAAACGTATTTGTGGCTTACACCCAGTAAATAAGATCGATTGATCGATCTGTAATTGAAAAAAAAATCAGAAAAAATCTCGGAACCAGCGGGACTTGAACCTGCCATCTACTGCTTGCCAGGCAGCGACTCTGACTTGTTTTTCAATTACATGGAGATGTTTTAATTTTGATCTGTATAGTATAGACAGAAGGGAAACTATAGAATGTGAGCTGATGCGAAGTTAAGAACGGACAAGGAGGTACGGTTGTATGAAGAGAATATTATAACCATTAATTATAAAGGTATTGAACAAGAGCATGCATGTATTATAGACGATAGTCTACATAAACATATTTACTATTACATTAGATAAACAGAAATCCTCAGTTGACTGTAATAATTAACGTTTTACGATAAAATGAGACATGAAAGGAAGACGTACGGCAGTGAGAAGATTATGGACAGGGGAGGAATGAAAAGTACATATTATGCGATCGAATGATTTATATTTATTCAGGTATCATAAATACTGATTAACGTGAAGTCAAAATGTTACGGTCATGTGGTCATGCGTGTCTGTGCGTGTTCAGGTCGGGGACAATGGTAAAATACATGGTGAGGTACCAAACTCTTACATGGTAGCTGGCCGTTGGCTCTGTATGAGCTCATCCGCCCTTAATAAGTAGTTCTTAAAGCTATAGGCTGGCTGCACACCCACCAAAAGCGTTTGTAGGATAGTACATAACAGTATTATAAAGTAACAGGAACACATCACTTCAAACATTTTGTTTTTGTTTACGCATTGTCCCTACTGTTTTTTTTTTTTTTATCTCGATGTAACCCACTGAATGTTATTATCTGTAAACAATTATTTTACATGGCGAATAAAACAAACAAACAAACATACAAACACATGGCTAGTTCCCTTAACTGCAAAATCCGTCCTACCAGAGAGAGAAAAAAGGGGTGCATGATCTTACTGCACTGTTCTCCAGCATTCTAAGGATCATGTATGCTAGAACATCATTCACATGTGCTCTAGAAAGACGTGTTACAACTGTACTTACTAAATAAAGCTAGCGATTAACTTTTTTACCTTGCTCTTTAAAACAACCTCTAGAAACTACAATCAACTCTTACCGTCATCCACGTCACTGGCTGTACTGTACATTTAGCAATCATGAGGCAATGTGTACACAAAAATGGCAAGAAACTATAAGCCTCTTTTATCATCGTATATTATAAATTCATTTCGATCAGTACTGTTCTCGTTGTTTATATATGTATAAAAATGCTTGTGAAGAATCATGTGTACAATTTCAATTCAGTTTTATTTGGACAAATACAATTGAATATAAATTAGAATGCGGGCATACAATCTTATTTAACTCTCCCCGCAGGGAAGAAATAATTCTAAAATCACATTCCGGGGTCATAGAGTTAAAATAAATACATAAGCATACAGGGCTGATGTCTCTTGCTGGAATATAAACTACCGGATTTCTAAGTTGTGCGGGCGAGCGAGCAAAGTTAGAAAGCATTTCTTCTTGCATTCTCTTTCAGAAGGTGTAAATTTGGTTAGCGCATATTTGATTGTAACAAGATGCAAAAAGTAAGAAGATACCATCTAACAGACTAAAAATGAGATGATTTTTTTCGTTTTTTTCTTATGTCTTCTAATCAGATGTGTTAGGATATGGTATCGTACAATCATGATTTTGCTTTCATACAGTTATATTGAATTACGTAATCATATTTATAGCAAGGAATAAAACATTTTGTCAACTTGATACTTGAACTACATGTGTGTTCAATTTTCAACATGTGTTTCCCCATAGCAGGGGCGGCGATTTCTTTTCATGACCGGGGGGGACGAAATGCGAGGAACGAGGGAGGAGTGGCGTAATGAGCCAAAACGTTTTTTGGGGGGGAGGGGAGAAAAAAAATCCGCATCATCATCGCTCTTACATGTTACATGCAGGCCCCGCGGAAACGTTTTTCAAAGTTGGAGGGGGGGGGGGGATAAAGTATTTGCGATCAGATAGAGCAAAGCAATTAAGTTGGGTGTAACTTTGGCATGGGGTCCAGGGGCAAAGCCCCGGCGGGGGTCAAGGGGCGGAGCTCAGAAGCATGAAGCTCAGAGTTTTTAGGCATTTAATAAGGGTCAGATGAGCATATTTTGATACCTTATTTGTGACACTTGCATGCAGGCGACTAATCGTACTGGGGTCCAGGGGGCGAAGCCCCCAGAAGCTCAGCGGTTTTAGGCATTTAATTACGATCAGATAAGCATCCAGGGGCCGCCTTATAGGGCCCTTGGTGGGGTTTAGGGGGCGGAGCCCCCGTAAGCTCAGGGTTTTAGGCTTTTGAATATGGACAGATGACTATCCAGAGGTCCGCTTAGGGCCCTGGTGGGGTCCAGGGGGCGTAGCTCCCGGAAGCTCAGGTGTTTTAGGAATTTAATTATGGTCAGCTGAGTAACCAGGGACAAGCCTTAGGGCCCTTAGTGAGGTACAGGGGGCAGAGCCCCCGGAAGCTTGGGGAAAATCATGCCATTTCAGTAACATTTGTAGATTAGTAACGGGTATCGAATTAGAAATAAACCACGTTTGAATTTTATCGGGGGGGGGGGGACTGCCCAAAGCACGAGTGAGTGAGCATAGTGAACGAGAGGGGTCAAGGTAAATTATATTCCTTAGCAAAACTATAGTATGAAAACAAACAAAATACCTGTTTCACACTTCAATTTTCTACAATATTAATTGTACATTTTGAAGGATATTATGCGAGGGAGCATAGCTCCCGAGCCAGAAAATACTGGCTTTGCTGAAATATAATGATCAAGTCTTTCAAGGTACTACCCAAATTGCTGGTATTTAGTTTATCAATAAGTCTAAATTGAAATGTTATTCTTTTGATCAGAGCAACAATTTATTTTGTTTTCTATATTTACAGAGATATCAAAGTAGGCGTTTGTTTAAGCTAATGAAATTTAAAGAGAATATAATATTCATCTAATTCAATTTTTGCAATTCAGGGTTTGATGATATAATCATAAAGGTCGTAAAGTTCGAAAATCGGTCACTAGCGGTTATAGTTGGCTCAGCTAGGGCATTAATAGCTGGCAGCTATCTTTGAAAGGTTTTATAAATATGGGCCCTAATTAACACCCTATGAATAGAGCTAAGTGAGCACTATTGCATATGGAAAGGGTACTGCCAGGTGCCCCCCCCCCCTCAAAAAAAAATGAAAAGAAATACGCGCATGGACACCCCATAACGATATTGTGAGAGTCTTGGGAACTACTTTTGGTTATAAAATAATCATATTTCCTGCAGTGTACAAAATTAACAATCTTACTCACTTTAAGACGAGAGTTGTGCAGTCTACTTTATCCGTAATTGCCAGCGGTGTCTCTTTTTCGTCGTCGCTAGATGAGTTCCTATCATCATCCCATTTAACATCATCATCACGTGATCTTTTGCCATCTAGGAATTAATCAAAGGTACAATTTATGATGACGTAATAAACACTAGCTAAGATGCCAAATAACACTTTGCACTTGTTCAAATAACATAGAAACGTAAAATGAAACTATCTTGACCGAATAGACCTTTATTTCTCTGTAACAGGAAACTATCAATTAAACAAAAAATTATATTGGTCTTATCAGGGCATATTCTTTTTTTCATTTACATAATATACATACTATATCAATAATATATATATACAATTTGTTGGGAACATATTGAACATAGTAATTTATGAAATGTCAACATACAGTATATATAATTAAAAACCTTGTTTCTTTATGTTTAAGTTTTACTCGGTACATTGAAAATTACATGTGCATAACAAGAATCACAGGTCATTCAACTTAAAAAAACAATAACAAGCTCGGAAATTCATTTTCGAATGTACAGGAACAAAGATCGGGGAGACAAGACACCAACAGAACAAACAACACCAACAAAACCAACCGAAAAAGGTAAAAAAGAAGACAAGATACCAGAAAACAAAAACAAAACAAATTAACACAAATTAGATAACGATAGAGACACCGTTTAGGTTAGTCATGGCTGGCACCCTCCCTCTGTTTGGAGGACCATATGCATAGATTTGTCTCTTTTTGAAAATAAATTTACCCCTGTGCTCATCTTTTTTTACTTCCTTTTAGCGCTTTCCTATTCGATTGATTTGTACACGATTACATAGTAAATAACATATTTTTATTTGGGTAAAGTGTTTTGGTACTTGATAATAATAATAATAATAATAATAATAATAATAATAATAATAATAATAATAATAGTGCCTACTTGTATAGCGCACAGGTCCACCTTTCCGTGATCATGGCGCTTAGAGAAAAATACATGTAACAAACATAAGAAAGACAAAACAAAAAACGAAATTCGAAATTCTCCTAGACATAGTAAATTAGAATATTGCAATAACGACAACGCAAAAAGAAAAGTTTTCAGTTGTGATTTGCCAGTTTCTGTTGACGACTTGCGAATTTTTGGTGGCTATGGGGTGCATGGTCACAATGTTTTAGAAGAAGTACAAGGAATTCAGTTATCATTTCTATATGGTATGATCAGATGGTTTCTGTTCGACAAGCATTGTGCTTTTCATGAAGGTATCTTTTAGTCCATTATTTTTGTCAATTTGTGTATTGTTGACTGTTATATGTGTTTTTATATTGTTGGATGATAAAATAATAAAGTTGAAATTGAATTGAATTATTCGCCTGTACGTGACCATGCAAATACCAGGAATGCAAAATGCGAATGATTAGAAGGCATTGGCGAGGGTGTCAATACAAAAAGATTTCAGAACGCGGATGAGTCAAAGCATTGGTCGCCTGCTAGCTACAAAGCAATACAAAAAAAGAAATGGACGAACGATGGCCTTTACATGGCCAGGGACATATCAAGTATGAACCCAAATATCTTTGACAGTTTAATGTGTTGAGAATTACTTCGTTTCGACTTCGATTAATGTGCCTTTTCTCATGCATCAGTTGTTTAATTAAAAGTGCAGCAAATGATATTTTACGTTTCGTACCCCTTCCACCTAACCTCCAAAGAGATGTACTTACGAATTTGAGCAGATAGCTCTTTCAGGGCAGCTTCGTTGCCCCAGTCATGCCATCCACGGTTGTCTATTATAATCAGGTCGTCCGTCAATTTGACCGGCTCTCGCGTCATGGTATGTCCACCCATTGCTTGTGACTTTGCAGTCGGTATGTAGCTATTAAAATTCTTAGTTGTATTGACGTACTTTATCAACGTGTTGATAAAGGACAACTTCCCTGCACCAGCAGATCCGACATGCATACAGCAAAATGTAGTATTTTCCATGATTGTAAGATGATGAGGAAACAAATTTTATTCTGAAACACGGCCTTATATAAAGAAATTCTTGACGAAGTGATTACTTTAAACGTTACACAAACTTATAACATTGCGAACATCAGAATACTGACTGCATATTCATAACGCTATTCTTTTAAAATTGCTGCAAGCCACGCCTACGAAGTCGTAATTTCCATACACAAAATATTGCTTTGACCCGCCCATTTCCTAAGACTGCCCACATCTATTTCACTATAAAATATGTCGCAGTGACGCAGGGTCCACAAGGGAAACAATTTGAAGACCCTAAGCGAAGATGATTTGAAAGATGATGCAGATTTTCTTATTTTCCAGGAGAAAATAGGTGAGTAAAAATACAGCATGCGCACAATTATTTAAAACATTTGGAAAAGCGTTACCATAACCCCTACATGTACCATGTGTAGAATCCTAATTAGAAATGTTGGTACATCCTGGCCTTTGATATGGGTAAGATGTATATCCCTTCACCCCTGTTACACTCTAGGCAATCACCCCTTCAAAATTACCCCGGGAAAATTACCCCTAAGGACAATTACCGCCCCCGGATAATTATCCCCGGATAATCCCCCTAGGACACTACCCCTAAGAACCCCTGTTACACAAACATAATGTGTGTTTGGGAATTCAAGATGACCTATATAGGGATAGTATGATCCTGTTTCAACTTTGTAATCTAAGTAATAAGAGTATAACCTGCTGTTGTTAGTTTCGTGCAATTGTTTATGTCATTCTTAACGTAGGTAACTGCGTCAATATTGTGTATCAGGTGATCTCGAGGCATCTAAGAATAGTTCTTGAGTACCCATTTTTGTTTAACCTGAGCGCTCTAAAACTACCCGATTTCACTTTTTAGCGATTCTATCTCTTTCCATATTTAAAAAAAATATAATCTATGTTTCAGTTTAAATAAGTTTCTTTTATTTCACATTAAAAGAAGACATAGCATATTAACAAAATTGATATTCATTAACAATGAAGACAGCTAAACAATATGGCCCGAATTCACAAAGCAAGGTTTGAGCTCAGACCTTGCTTTGTGAATTTGGGCCAATAAGTTTGTATTGCATTTACACTAGATAATTTCAAAATTACATGTGATAAAAGGGAACTTGATAAAATGCAAAGCTTGTACTTTGTGTTGTTGAAACAGTGTCATACATAGTCAGGTATAGAAGTATAATAAACGAAAGAAAAAAAAAGCAATTATTAATTATAGCAAAGCTTACATACAACATACAAAAACAATGAAATAATATGGATGATGGATGAAAGAAAATATAAAAATAGGAAGAGAAGGTAAAAAAAGGAGACAGACGTACAAAAGGAGATAGCATAGGCAGTTATAGAATGGAATGTTTAAGGTCAGGAGTCATGGTCGGGAATACAATAGAATAGTAGTGCATTAAGCTCTGGTCACCACCCCAAGAAGTAGCCTGGTCGGCGGCCAGGCGGCGAACATTTAGCCGATTTCGCCCGGCCACTAAGCGGCGGCCGCCTGGGCGCGTTAATAGCGAGTTTTCGCTCAGCAACATACAGACCTTCGCGGACGCAGAGCACTCAGGTTTACGGCCGTCGCACACAGTCCGCCCTCGATACAATACGTGGTTTCGCTTTTCAGTGAATGCGTACGTATCTCTACCCAGGTATTGCATTTGCAATGCCATTAGGCAATTTTCGTAATGTAACCAAATTTAATGCATTTCTTTGTGAAGTGCCTCGATACAAAATATTTCTTTCACCGGATAAGGGTAATGGTATTTCAATAGACAGAATCCAAACTGCATACATTAGTTGTTGCCAGTTCGACAAACATTAGGAATATTTCGCAAGCTCATTGCGGACAGAGAATCTGCGGTTCGTGTGCAAAATCGAGAAGCTACTATAGTAACAGCAGGGTGATCGCTGAGGTACTGAAATCCAGAACGGGTTTTGGCCAAATCTACGGGCGTTCTCAATGACGCCCCAAGTGCATAAACAGCCAATCAGCGAGCTTGTACCAAAGATGGTTATGAGAATTTCGTCGTCTAATAACGAAGGATGACGAATTTTAACGGGCGGATCTAGCTTATTTTCTATGGCGTGGGCGGGGGGGGGGGGGGGGGTTGACATTTGAAAAATCGCGCCGACCAATATTTCGCTTAGTGGGGGGTAGGGAGCACTAAAATTAGTTTTCAATTTGAAAAAAAGTGCCAAAAAATATTTCGGGGGGGGGGGGGGGGTAGAAAGCACCTTGGCCAGCCCAAGGGGAATTTACACCTCCTAACCCCCCTAGATCCGCCCCTGACACGAATGACTCTTCGGTGAGTTTTGTTCCTTCCGATTATTGTTTCTGAGCAATAACAACATAAATATGGATATAACATGAATTGTTTTAAAACTTGACGATAAATTATAAATTGTTGAAATTTGATAAAAAGCCGTTTTGTGGCTTGGTCGAGACAAGTTGTGCTAGTCGTGTAGTCCCGTCTGTACTGTATTGCGTGGAAGGGAACAGGCCATTTTTGTAATGTAATCAAATTTAATACATACGTCTTTGTGAAGTTCCTCAATACAAATTATTTCATTCACCTGTCTAGGATTCGCAATAGTCAGAATGCAACTGCATATATTAAGAGTGGCAACAACTAATGTATGCAGATTGGATTCTGTCTATTTAAATACTATTATTATTATCAGGTGAATGAAATAGTTTGTATCGAGGCACTTGATTCACTTGGGGCGTCATTGAGAAAGCCCGTAGATTTGGCCAAAACCCGTTCTAGATTTCAGGGCCTCAGCGGTCATCCAACTGTTACTATAGTATCTTCTCGATTTTGCACACGAACCGCAGATTCTAATTCCGCAATGAGTTTGCGAAAATTGCCTATTTTTTTTTGCGGCACAGATTGGGGTTAGTTGCGTGTTGAGCCTATGGGAAAGTTTAGGGTTAGGGTTAAATCAAGACCCTTAAAAAAAAAGCCCCAATCTGTGCGGCAGAAAAAAATAACGCCGCCCGGGCACCGTTTGTTTTTAGGCATCGCTCGGTCGCCGGTGAAGTTTTAGCACGGAGTTAAAATTCGGCGGCGCCTGCTCATTTTTCACTCGCCGCCCAAAATACGCCCGGGCACCGACTTAATCGACGTTCGCCGTCGAGCGATTTAGGTCAAAAATCGAAGGCGCTAGTTCATAGGCTTCCGAGGGGTCGCCGCCCGGTCTCCGATGGGAAATCAGTCGCGGCTAGTTCAAAATCGGTCGGCAGCTTTTGACCTAGCGGCTTCAAATTTTGACCTAAATCGCTCGACCGCAAACGCTCGATTAGGTTGATGCCCGCCCGCCGATCACCGGCCGGCCGTTGGGCATAAAAAAAAAAAAAAAAACAGCCGGTGACGGGTGGGAGACCGCTCGGGAAGCGGTGGGTCATCAGTCGCTCACTGCCGGAACGCCGCCCGGAGAAGCTCCCAGATTTCGCCCAGTTTTGACCCTGGGGCTCTACAGGCAGCTCGACTTCTCCAACAATCGTTGGGCAATGTCTAAATTCCAGCGGCGACCGAGCAGGCTACAAATCGGTCGGTCGCCGCTCTGAGTTGTGACCATAGCTTAACACGTACACATTCAATAATAACAATCTAGTATGTTTTCGGAGCTGCAACAGTTGTCAAGCTGTTTGAGATTCGGATCGATGTTGTATAGTTTGGTCCTGTGTATGAAGTTGTTTTTGGGTGAGAATCATACTGATTAGAGGAAGATGATAGTTTGCACGTGTTGCATCTGTGATGGTGGTTATTTTAACTGACTGCTAAGAAAGCATAAATGCTTGTAAGTAAGCAACAAGACGGGCGACTGCTTTAGGTCCTCTCGGAAGGACCTGCTAATGAGGATTAATGCCTTACCAAAGGGCATCAGCGCATGGACTCGGTTTCGAACCCGGGTCACCGGATCATGAGACCACTGCTCTACCGACTGAGCTATCGCGCCTACTCGTGTTTAGTATGGATGTATAGCGCAATTTTTTTGTAAAGAGTTAATATACAGCGGGATAAATAAAACATGAATATGCCGAGATTTGAGACTGTTCAAAGTTGTCTGTTATTAATTAAAGGTAAAGACCAGGTTTGAAAACACCCCCGTCTGAAAGAATGAAATGGAAGCTCTTATTACCAATCATGTGAAATAATACGTTTTAACTGAGACGTGATGATAACAAGTTTTGCCGAGAAGCCTCCTACTAATTGATATATTTTGTAAATTATTATATCTATTTGGACCTGATAGATAACGCGCACGTATCGCGTAGTCCCATATAAATATATCTATGTAAAGTGCTTGTAACTTTACCAAGACTAGGCCCAAATTCTTATCATTTTGATGATTCCAGAACCTTGCAGTATACACACCGATACTTATATGCTAGATGATAACCTTTTCTGATCTATTCCACAACGTTTCTTTCACAATGCAATCGCATGACCATAATTGATCGATATCTTTAATTATCGACAGACAACTTTTTAACATGTTAAAATCTCGCCATATTCATGTTTCAGTTATCGCGCCGAGAACTCCCATCAGCCATACATTTAAGGGTCAGTATGTTAGTAATAGTTAGCATTATTTATCCCTCTGAGTACGCGTTTCTTTAAAAGAATTGTTAGTATTTTAGAAGAAAAGAAGAAGAAAAAAAGGAAAGCTGCAAATATGTTGATGAAATAAAAAATAGACAAAGACAGGAAAGCAGTTATTAAACACTGTTCGTAACTCTTTCTCCTTCTAATTGTATGACGCACGGAAGAATTACCACAAAAGCGTTGTTCAATATTGTGAAGGGTTTGTTAAACATGTCAAATAAACAACCCATTATACCTTGTAACGTTGATTCAAAATCATTCATCGACAACTTGGGCAAGTTTTTCTTGGATAAAGTTCAGACAATTTATAACGATATAGAATTTAAAACTTATCAGTATACATGTAGACAAACTGATCACTGATGACATTCCAGTCGTTTCGCAGATAATGACGCTCACAAGTTTTAAGGCACTGGTTTTTTTAACTTATACCAAATGTGTCCACAAATGGGACCAAAATGAAATTATGTTTACTCATTTCAAACTTGTATTTTTAGGATCAGGACTAATCATATTTTTGATAAATGCAAATTCTGGACCTTAATCTATCTCCTTATTTATTCACCAGATATGAATACTTTGAGTTTTTACAATTTTATTGTGAACTATAGCATATGTAATAACTGTGATATAAAACTCATTTGCTATTATTACACCTTTAAATATGTTGGGTCTTTAAGAATATGTTTCAGAGATTATTCATGCAAATTGTTGAGTTTCTATCTTGAAAAGTACAGATTTTGTATCCCTTGAAAGTGAAAAATAGCTCTAAATTAGGGTTTTGACAATTACAAGTTTTTATTTCAATAGGTAAAATGCTTTTTTCTTAGGTCAAACTTATTTTATTATAACAACTGATGATATAAGGGAAATACATGCAAAAAAATCGGGAACCAGTGCATTGCCTAATAATTTTCATATGGCACACCACTGATGTTTCGGACGTTACACACTGTTAACATTATAACTTTATTCAAGTTAATTACTTTTCTTTAGGTATTATTGACCTCAGTTACATTAATTGTTTGTAGAAAAATACTTCTGTAACATTTATCGAAAAAAATTGTGTAGTTTTAATTAGTTTAGCACATACATGTATACCAAGTTTGTCTTCATCGACCACTCAATTTATGTAAGGTATATTATTCATTTCAAGAACGTGTACCGGTAGTTAAAAATGCTTATGTGATCTAACAGAGTGAAATATGAAGCTAATAGCAATTGTAGTCATCAAAACTCCTTAGAAAATTCACTTAGAAACATACTCTTTATTGCATGTTATGAACAACAGTGTGAAATGTATACTATGGTTTGTTTCGGATGTTACACGATGTTAACATTTCAATATGAGATCATAAATTTCTACAAACTCTACAATATAGATGTTTAATCAGCTTGCTAATGTTCTTTGCCTTCAACTATATAGTGTGTCATTCAATAATATCACTAACACATACATGTATGTAAGCACTGAAACATTGACAAATCTTTAAAAAAATAAAACTATAAAAAAGTACCCCCAGTCATGTAAGTACGGTAATAAGAAA
Organism: Strongylocentrotus droebachiensis; assembly: GCA_035222895.1. NCBI lineage: Eukaryota > Metazoa > Echinodermata > Echinoidea > Camarodonta > Strongylocentrotidae > Strongylocentrotus > Strongylocentrotus droebachiensis. The sequence continues at coordinate 109,165 of JAVYIG010000037.1, read as the reverse complement.
TAAGTGAATCCTAATGTATGTACATCTCGAGAATGAGACATTTTTGATGTATTTTAAAATTGTGTATGTTTTAGTTTATAATACTACTGTTACAATCATCCTTTACCACTATTAGTATTAGGAGGCTGTTTCAAACGACAATAATTATGTTTTAATGCTCTTAAATAAGTATTTATTTATTTATTTATTTAATTGATGACCGATTGATGACTGGATGGATGGATTGATTGGTTGGTCGGTTGGTTGTTTGATAGATCTTAACTCTTGCTGTGCCGATATCACAGGTGACAAACAATATACAGTGTAGGTTAAACATGTACCGTATTTGCCGGCGATAAGGCAGCAGCGCCGCACCCCCAACTTTGACATTTCGTAGAGGAAAAAAAACAAAAACGGACAGCCCATTTATATTTTACACTAGTGTAGGGTTGCGGTTCTAACATATAATTCCTAGCACTCTTAACACAGAGGCAGCCCAGCAGACATGTTGTAGGATTGATAACTACTGGCTAACTGACCAGGTTTTTAATGTGTAAAAGCATTACAGCATTCTATGTAGCATTCCACATACATTCCATGCAAAGTAGAATAATTCAATAAATATTCATATAGTCCCATACAAGTATAAATCAACATCACAAAGTATTCTTGAATATTCAAACATAAACAAAGGGTATATATTGAATATTCATAGTATATGTAAATTATACTATATAAGCTTGACTGCATCAGGTGAACATTGAAACCAATGAGAGAGAGAGATAGACAGATGAAAGGATGGTGGATGAAAAGGGTAAATGTGAATGAGGGATGACCTATTAAATATGAAAGGGATGAATCATGGATATGAAGGGGAGTTTCAGAAGTTCAAAATAAATCCCTACACTAGCTTATACATTTTGTATGTATGCATACATTTGAGGAAGATACCACATGTATATGTTTAGGATCATTAAATAAGGTATTACTGGTAATGCCCTTTTCTTTTATACATGTATGTACTTTCTACACAGATTAGTTACGTGTACTGAGTGCCCCTTTTAAAAGGTATTTTCAAATGAAAATCCATATTTCCCATAATTTTTTAGAAAAACATTTTAATTTGCTTGAGTTTATCAACTTTATATACCTGTATCATACCCGTGTCATGTAAATGTACACTGGGTATTGCTTAAGTGGGTGATTTTGAGCTTTTGTAACCTACCAAATAGTTTAGATTGACCATACAATCTTTGGTTATATGACATAACTTGGAACAACCTCTGTAAAAGTGAAAACGTGATGATTTGCAAACACACAGCAATGTAAATAGCAAGAGAAGAGGTTGAAAAATTGAAATGTGCTATTCTCACATCTATCTTTGCCCCTCATTTGAACTAGTTAAAGTATGAAAATGTCTGTTAACAGTTTAATGTAACATCCGAAACGTGCTAACAGCATAACAGAAAGTGCTGTTAAAATGGCTGAATAATTTTTATGAGTCACTTTTATTGAGATTTTTTCTGATAAATTACAATTAAGGATATACTAAAGCAGCCAGGAATGCCTTGCACCGCAAAGTGTGGCTTCAATATTTATGTTTTATAAGTCAATTTTGCAGAAAATTTAGATATTTTACGGAAAATTTGAGTTTTTGCATCATATTTCTTCATATTTTTATATTAAGATCTAAATGAAATTATCAAAATAGTGGTTTTAACATGAGTGTGCATTGTGAAATCGTAACTTGCACATATGATCGAAAATTAGTTGAAATTTGCAAACTATGTGTTAACAATCAAATAGTGTAACGTCCGAAACACCCTTCTTGAGTTTACACAAAATTATTGGATTTGAAAGACCTGATTTGTGTTTTGACTTGTGTTAAGACTTATAATAACTTATTTCATAATGATTTATTCACTCCAGATACCTTAAAATATGGATTATTATCATTTTATTGGTATTTTTTGTTTCGGACGTTACATTTGTTTCGGACGTTACAACTGTTAACGGAAAATTGGTTTTAACTATAAAATAGTATTGTAGTAATGTATTGCAGATTTCTTTGTTTTGGTGGGTAGCTGCCATGAGAAGTTAACAAAATGTTATGATAGATATATCCTGCTGTTCATATATTTTCTGCTACTTCAACCTTAAAATTGTTTCGGACGTTACAAAACTGTTTACGGAAAATGAGACGACTTTTTCAAATTTTGAGTATATTTCTAACATAAGCGCTACTATAATTAAATTATATTTTCTTTTAATATAATCACTTGGAGCAACTAATAAACTTACTCAAACCATATACAATCTCATTAATTTGTTGTTCTAGTGGGTTAAATGAGGGTCTACATTGTTTACGGAAAATGTAACGTCCGAAACGCCATTTTCAATTGCACTTTTCCATTAAAATAGGGAAGTTGATTCAGATTACTGTTAAGTTTCTTTAAGATCCACTCATGCTCATTAATCATCAATAGAAAAAAAACATATTGTTTGTGGCTATATATTTTGTTCAGCTCCGACCAAAATGGCATGTCAATTTTGTTACAAAATTCCGTAAACAATTTGCTGTTCAGGGATACCTCAGGCGCATAAAGCAACGATGACAATTTTTCGTTAAGCTATGGGAGGTTAACCTAGGTCCATGCTACTAGAAAAAGTTGTTACTGATTTCTAGTTCTTTATCTTTGGAAAGTTTCAGGCTCTCAAAGGGCCATTTAGGTATTTGGTCATAGTTAAAAAAACCAGTGCCTTAAATCACTGTCTGAGCGAGACGTCGGGAAATTGATAATGAAGCTCAGTAAGAATTCCTGTCCATTGGAACCAATGCCCACAAATTATTGCTGCAATGTCTCGATGTATTGATACCTGTTATTACTTCTATGTTAAACTTGTCTCTATCAGCAGGGCAATTCCCTGCATTGTGGAAGGTCGCTCTAGTGAAACCACTATTAAAGAGGCCAGGCCTCGAAAAAAAATTGAGTAATTTAAGGGCCATTAGTAATCTTCAGTATATTTTTAAGTTAGTAGAAGGCGCTGCTAACCAACAAATTCTTGGGCACATTGAACATCACTCACTCTTGCCGTTTAATCTATCGGGATACCGAAAATTGTATAGTACTGAAACAGCACTTCGTAGGATCGAAAGTGATCTTCTTATATCAATGGACAACCAGGAGATAAGTCTACTGCTTCTCCTTGATATGAGCAGTGCTTTTGACACGGTAGATCATTCAAGTCTACTGAAAACTCTGAGAAACCATTTTTGGATTGATGGCAAGGTTATCGAATGGATTGAATCTTACTTGTCAGATAGAAAAAATAATTTATTTTTTACTAGCGAATTAGCCGGGATTTGGTAGTCACATGAACTTTCGGACAAAACGGGCCACATTTTATTTAAAAATGTAGACCTTCGGTATCTTTAACTATGTGACCTTGCTATATATTTCGGGAAATTCTTAAAATTTACTAACTTTGCACAATCATGGCTTGGGAAAAAAGCCACTTAATTGAGTTGCAGCTGCCAATTTTTCCCAGATGAAATTCCTAATGCTGTTATATAACTTTTAATTAATATATAAATATGCCTACAGTCGTCTTTGAAAATTTTGAAATATCGAGCAAGATTAAGAATTGCAGATACTGAAATACTAGCATATCTACTAGCATAGCTACTTAGTGTGTCTACTAAATCGCTGAGGTATCGGAAGCACAATGCATTATGGGAGTGTATATTGCTATAAGCTGTAGTGGGTATTACAAATATACTGGCACTATTTTGTGTTCCTTTTTGCCCCCGGAAATGTAAAAATATATAGTGCAAACCGTTATTTTCGCCCATTGAAGGAGGGGGGGGGGGGGGGGGGTGGGGGGGGGGGGGGGGGGGGGGGGGGGGGGGGGGGGGGGGGGGGGGGGAGTGTGAGTACTTAGTTTACCCCCCAACAAAGTTGATCCACGCCTGGCGTGGTTTAAACCCTTTTCAGCTTTTGGCCCATGTACTGTAAATACGGTTAATACCTGTGAGGATTGCCATTTACGGTACATGTACACTGTATATGTACATGTGCAGTGTCTTTTTCACTCAAAAAGCATGCCAACAAAGTTTAATTTATTTAAAGCCCCACTGCACTACTTGTAGCTACTTGCTCCCTCTATATAGAAAACAATGCCTGAGCGGTCCCCCACGATCCTCTTTTTCTTATGTTAATTGAGAGCTGAGCTGATGGGATAGCCACCTGTCAGTGACCACGCTTATTCCTCTAATCACTCCTGGCCAAACTAGTACAAAGGGGCTTTAATGTTAAATCAAGCCCAAAAAACTTTCAATGGACAGATTTTGTATATATAAAAAAAAAGGATTAAAGGTAGTTTTCATAAGAACAAGCTGGTGCCGTCGGATAGATGCGAACCCTATAACTCGTGTTTGGCAGCTCGGAGATTGATTCTTTAGATAACCACGCATATCAAATGTAAAGCTATCCTGAATAGAATATATACCTAAAAAAATAATTCAAGCGCCCTTTCGATGTGATGAATTAAAGGCTAAATCTGCCAAAAAAGCAACCGATACTTTTTTGCTCAAATTGATAGAAAAATAAGGCAAAGATCCCCCAAATTTCTACATTTTGTTTTGGATACGGCGTTGTAAATTCACGTATTTCCCGTCTTCGCATGATTAGTTTCTAAATCAGTAGAATGAAATTTCAAAGAATCTACCCGATGTACTTCAGCAATGTCGGCCAGATTGTTGCCATTCCCTTTCAGTTTGTTCAGGCAGGCTTTTGGCGAACAGAAAGTGAAAAGGGGTTGAATGCAATACTCTGGCATCATTCGTCGCTTTTGAACTCGACATGCTTTTCCGTTAATTCGGTCACGTCTTGTTTTTGTTGTATTTAATACAGTCAAACCTGCTTTAGTGACCACCTGTCTTCAAAGACCACCTGTCTACATCAAGCACATTCTGTGTTTCCCTTAAAAATGGTTTCTCCTTAAACATGTACTAAAGGAACCTGTCTACAAAGACCACCTGTCTACAACAAGCACATTTGTTGTTTCCCTTGGGCGGTCGATGTAGACAGGTTTTACTGTATTATGATTTGTAGTAGAAGAAGTGGTATAAGTAGTAGTAGTAATAGTAGTATAAGTATTAGTAATGTTAGTAGAATGAGTAGTAGTAGTTGTAGTAGTAGTAGTAGTAGTAGTAGTAAAAGTAGTAGTAGTAGAAGTAGTAGTAGTAGTAGTAGTAGAAGAAGTAGTAATAGTTGTAGTACAATGGAGTAGTAGAAGTAGTGGTAGTAGTAGTAGTAGTAGTAGTAGTAGTAGTAGTAGTAGAAGAAGAAGTAGTAGTAGTAACAGTAGTAGTATAATTATTATTATTATTAGAAGTAGTAGTAGTAATGGTAGTATTTTGTTTTAGGAGCGAAGGGGCGAATTTGATTGACGGCGAAAAAAGTGACGTTGATTTTGTGAGGCTACACTTGTCATTATAAAAGTCCTGTGTTATACATGAATAACGACTGGCGCATCTCGGTCGGAGCGTGTCATCCTCCTCCGACATTTGTTGATGTTTTATATTTGTTCCAATAGGTTTTCTTACTTTGGTGATTTTGAATGATGATAATGAATTTCGAGTGTTGCCTATTTGGGGTTTTTCATGTAATGGTATGTGTTGACGTTAATTCAGCACAAATACCCTCATCCACCAACTGTCTATTAAAACAAAGGAGTCCTGTCAATGCCGTGTTATGATACCATGACGTTTAATGCGCAAAGCGCAAAGCAATGCACAATGACTGAACTTCTGAAGCGAAGTGACGTGAAGTAACCTGAAGTTTGGTTCAATCTGTATACAAACAAACAAAACATAAACAATAATAAATACCTTGTTTATAAATCAACAATCCCAAGCATTATCCAATACTGCTCTATCGTAAGTCAAATAGCGGAATTTTATTACCACTTAACTGCATTAATTAGCTTGACTTCATCAATATTCATGAACATATCATACAAAACGTCCATTTACACCCACTGACTGTCAATGTCATGAGTCACATTATACACAACTCAAAATTAATCATGCCAGTTTTGTGGCTAAATCATGCCAGTTTTGTGGCTAAATCATCCTTTCACATTACTAAGTAATTTATCTACGGTTATCTTGCCTGTTAACCTCATAACATTTATATCCCTAACATTACAAGTCATTATTTATGTTTCATGCGTGCCTTCATCAACTCACATACATGTACAATCATATGCACTTGTTTATACGTGCTCATGCGAGCAGCCATTTTGAAATGCCTAAACATGTAGCTATTTCATACCCCTTTTCATCAAATACAGTTACTAATACACCTTAAATTATCACACATTAATAATCATACTATTCTTTAACATCTTAACTACAGGATTTGACATAAATTAACACTTACAACATTGGGTCTTGACAGGATTGACTTGATTAATAGTCAGCGGAATCACTGGGTAAATCTTCCCACTCACAGAATAATTTGCTGTCCGTAGTGGTAAACGCCCCCACCGGCCAAACTAAGTTATTACTAAATGACGACAAAATTCTGTCCGCAACACACATCTCTTTTATTTATTTTTTTCCAAAATCCGAAAAAAAAAAAAATTATAACCGTACAATATAATTTGTAGGGATCATAGGCGGGGGGGGGGGGGGGGGGGGGGAGGTGGTGGCAGGGGGGCACTTGCTCCCCCCCCCCCCCCAACCAAAAAAATGTATTTTTTAAACAAAAAAGAGCATACAAGTAATAAAACCTAAATTGAATGACAAATTATATTCCATTTAAAGAAAAGGAAAATTTACAGGAATTAAATTTTCTAAACATGCCACCTTTATTTATCAATGGATGTTTTTATAATAGCGATACGCGCACATCGTGGAAATATTGTGAGAGTATGGGAAAGCGTGTGTGTTTTATATTACAGGGATGAGAAGACATGAGCCCCTGAACGCCGGCGTACTAAATGGGAGGGGGTGGTATTTCTCATTCGATACAAGTGATTTACAATTGTTGCTGAAATGACATGATTTTCCGGTAGTTATACCTTTTTATGCGTTTGTTGGTCAATTAGAAATTTTCAAATTTACCGACAGGCTCGGCCCCCCCCCCCTCACTTTTTTGAAAAAGTTTGTTAGATAGAAACTGAGAAAGAAAGAGAGAGACAAAAAATACGTTACCTGGCAATGTCACATATGAGGTATCAAAATATGCTCATATGACCGTAACTAAATACCTAAAACCCCTGAGCTTCCGGGGGCTCTGCCCCCCTGGACCCAAACAAGGGGCGCCTGGTAGGGAGTAATGTCCTTTTATAAAATTCGTAATTCGACTTCGGGCAGGAGCAACTCAACAGCACATGCAATTATTTACTTTATTAATCATACAGTAACTGCTGTTGACGACCATCGTCACGCGCTCCAAGGCCTTTGACGCCACCGACCTTGATATTTTCTCCTTGTAAATTATCTTTAAAAATAAGGAAAAGGGGGACGGGCCTTAGAGTGGTACAGAAGTTACCATCCTTGTAGAAAGCAGCATGTCTCTATAAATTGCTTCAGATCATAAACTATAACATTTGGAGTGAAACCGGGTTCGCATCTTAAGCCATTATTCTTAATTGTGTACATCGATGATTTTCAGAAATTTTCTAAGGCTCTGTCATTAATATTATTCGCCGATGACACCGGTATTTTCTTATGTCATGAGAATTACTATACTCGTATTAATATAATCAACCCTGCACTCAGATATATTTATATATTTATCCCATCTTAATTCATTGGTCTAGAACAACTTAGTGAATTTACAAAAACACCTAAATATAATCTGACTAGTAGATTCTCTTTCATTTACTTTAATCGTCTCAGTAGAAATGTACCATAGCTATTTCGATTTCATAACTTAAAAATACCTTTCAATGTTACAGGACTATCAGAGACATAGTTGAAACGTGATTGTCAATTATTAATTACCTGTATATAAACTTTCAAATTATAATCGTATTGTTCATTCTAGAGCAAACAAAGAGGGGGTGTATGTATGTACAATCTGACCTTTATACAATTACAGATATGATCGCACTATTTTTTACTGATAACCTTGTATCTTTTGCAAACTGGATCTAATCATAATCACTGTAGTTTTTACACCCCTGAATCATTCTGTACATCACTTTTCAATGACTGTAAGCCTGTTCTGGATGTTCTAAGTAAAGAAAGGAACAACGTTATTTATTCGGTGGTTTCAATGTTGATCTCTGTGCTATATATACACATGTAATTCTACCGAAGAATAATTGTATGATACTTTTGCTTCATATTCTAGGTAGCAAACTGTCATAACCCCTACTCGCATTACGTGCAATACAATCACATCTTTAGAAAGCTTAGCCGTAGAGCAAATGTGACCTTGTTATTAGTCCCTCTTTTTCTGTTACAAATATATTGATGATCTTGGTATTTTTCTAACATTTTTAATTTTGTTCTGTTTGCTGATGGCAGTACCATACTTCTTCCACATGCAAATTACCATTATATTATTGAATTATTGCACATTGAATTAACAAGAAATGAAAAATGGTTAATTAAAAGACAGGCTGATTTGTAGCTTGGAATTCGCTGGAAAATTGCTAAAAAGGAAGACATTTCCTGATATCACTCAACATTAAGATAATTCTTTAAAAGGATGAATATACCTTCTCGTGCTCTTAATTGTAAGGACATGAAGTTTGGGAATCATAATCTTTTAAATAATGTCCTTCATGGTAATATCATGAATACATGTGTAAATACTACCAGTGAAGTTTTTTATCTGGATGTTTCACAAGCTATTTGTAATGTATTATCTGATGGAATTAATATGTAGATTCAAGGTTGTAACATGCATTCTTTTGGCATCATAACATTTGAGCAGAGAATGGTCGTCCTAGCGATGGTAAGCTGTTTAAGAAGACATAAATCAAGGACTGAATATCACAAATCCCTGAAAAGGGTACAGAGAGATTCTGAAATAATAAAGAGTGTCAAATGGCAGCTACTTTATGGCAGCAGGTAACTCTATATTTGATGGCAAGAGGTGAAGAAATGTGATAGCTCTAAGCCGGCAAAAAGATATTAGAATGCTATAGATGGTATGCATGGGAAGGATGATATAACTGGAATGTTTGCTCCTAAAAAATAGAAAATGTATATAACAGTGTCAGTTTTCATAAATAAATAAATGATTACTCTAAAAAGGATTATCGATAGTTTCTTAGATGAAAGGTGTATTCTTGTATGCAAAGTGGTCATATAATATCAGCAGATGAAGTATGTATTTAAACATATTTGTGGCTTACACCCAGTAAATAAGATCGATTGATCGATCTGTATTTTTCTGACTTGTTTTTCAATACAGATCGATCAATCGAGCTTATTTACTGGGTGTAAGCCACAAATATGTTTAAATAATTGTAATTTCTCCCAGGAAGCATTACATTTATAGAAGTATGTATTGTTTTAAAGAAGCTGAATATAAGTCTAAGAAAGATGATCTTACTGGAGTTATGTCAGATCACTTTATTTGTGGAAAACATGTGATAAATGAGTATGTTGCTTTGTTGTTTACTGCAATGATTTGGCACGGGTTTACACCAGACAGTATGCTTAGAAGTACGATGATCCCTATTCTTAAAGTTCGATGCAATAACTTTGAGTAGTCTCATTGGAAAATATCTTGAATTAGTAATTATGAAAAGAGAAATAATCAGTCTTCGTACTAGTGATTTACAGTTCGGTTTTAAAGAGGGGCTTTCTACAACTATGTTTTCGAGTATTATAAAGGAGACTGTTTCATAGTTTGTTCATGATAGTAAGACATTTGACTGAGTGCATTTTGTAAGCTATTTGAAATAATGTAGCATACAGGGATTCGTTCTATATTCTGCAAGCTGCTTTTTAATCTATATTGGGATCAAAAGATAATGCTATAATGGATTGGAGTTTAATTTTTGTTATGGTTACCAACGGTGTTAGACAAGGAGGGAGTTTATCTCCCTGTCTGTTTTGTATGAAGATTTGATTGTCCCCTTCACAAATTGAAGGCACTTGGAAATGGAATATTTTATGTGTCAAATCTGTGCATGTGCTCTTTCATAATTATGCTGTTGATTACATTTTTTCATCACCGAATGTGTTAGCTTTGAAGGAAATGATTGTTATTTGTCAGGATTATGCTCATCAATTTGATTTAAAATTGAGTAGTGATACAAGTCAACTTATCAAATACAAATGTGATGGAAAAGATGTGGTGAATCATATGATAAATATTAACAGGGCACCAATCAAAGTAGTAGACAAAACATGTCTCCTTGGAAACATTATTTCCAATGTTATTATGAATGTTGATTTTTCTGAGCACTTTTAAATATGCTGAATGTGATGTTGGTAATGATCTCTTTGAACAATTTTGTTGTAGCTTTAATGGTACTCAATCATGTGCATTATTTGATTCATCATTAGAAGCACTTTTTAGACATTGGAAAATATCAACTCGTAGGGTCTGGAAAGTTCCTTTGGAAATACATAATGGATTTATGTTTAAATTCATAAATCCTGAATCATGGTGTCATAATAGAAGTCGGAATTTCATAATTTAAACATAAACCCAAAGAATAAAACAGTATCATACATAAAAGGTACAAGTAAATCTAGACATATTGTACAATAGGAGGTAATCTGAAATATCTGGATATCTAGATATTCTTTGAAATATACAAACCTAAAAGCTAGATGGAATACATAATCTCGTTAATGAATGGACGATTTCTTAAGGATAGTGAAGCAAATAAGAGAATTTATATATCTGTGTAAGGGTTAACAGAGAATATTGATTTCTAAATTTTCAAGAATGTAATGATTGTGTTACTTATCTTTGTCTACATTAGATTATCAGATATAAAATAAGTTTAATTATTTTAGATGAAAAAATTACTTTCGTAAAGACAGTTCAGGGGGTAGATCTCACTTTTCAGTTCCACAGCGCATAGCCATATATTGGTATGATGCAATGTGTTCATGGGGGTATGTTGTGCGCATGCATGGTAGCTTGTATGTGTACCAAGGAATGTGTGTGTGTAGTGTATTTGTGTCTGAGGGAGTATATGCGTGTGCGTGTGTGTGTGTGTTTTATTGTTTATGGGCAGTGGCATCAACGGTGACGCTTGCTTTCTGATGGGGACATGGGGCCCGATGGAAGGGGGGGCGATTGTTTTTAACAAGATTGCATTCGTTTAATTTATTTAATTGCATAAATATCACTATTATTTTGTATACTTACCCTGACGGTGTTTCTTTGTTTGTTTGTTTGAGTGTTTTGAATTTTGTTTATATAATGTCAACCTCAAATGTGCAACCTTGATCTTTTGGATATGTGCTTTTAAATTTTAATTGAATACAGAACATGAAATGAAATAACCAAATCCAAAGCTACCATGATGATATTTAGGAAACGATAATATATATCGAAGGAGCAAAGGTTTTTTTGAATAGGACAGCAGCTGCCTATGTACACAGTAATATATGTTCTGTGTGTTTACATCGATGATCACTATTATGGAATAGTCAAGTTGACTCCGAATGTTCTAACATGTCCACACACAAAAACAAAATAGTGTGGATATCCAAATATATATTACTCACTTTACATAACGCAATAACTGAAGAAGAGAAGATTCATGAATTCAATCCAACAGTTTGTATTAGTTCACGAATATTATATTTATCAAGTGGTTTTATAAGAATTTAAGAATGATAATCCAATTATGACTCAACTTATATTAAACATTAATTCAGACATAAACCTGTCATATTGTACGTTTATCTGGGCTTCAACATCTCTTGCAAATTTGAGTGCAAAAACTACAAAAGAGGATTGTCAGAGTAATTTCCAATGGCACTTCTCATGCTCATACATAGCCCCATTTTCAGACGAATGAAACTCTTGAACATTCAGATTTCTAAAAAAATTAGACTGGCTTTGTTTATGTATTAGAGTCATCATAATTTATTGCCTGAATCTTATAGCTACATACTTTCTTCCTAACACTACTATTTATTTATAATCAACACATGATACAGATTTTTTCTTCTGCTGTTTAAAAGGGTTGAAAGTATTAAGATGTTAACCATCTTTAATTCAACCCGAACTCATGTCTTTATTTGATGTGCTTTTAGTTATTGTGTATTAATGTCTGTTTTGGGGTATTAATATGTGTAAATTTTTATCATCACCTTTTATTAACTGTTATGCTTCAAATAATTGATTTTGTTTTCTCTCTTAAAGACATCTTTAAAAAAACATGTTCAACTTTCGTCCGAAGTTATCATGGGCATATATTGCGCCAACTCTTCAGCAATACAATACATGTGTAAATTTAGGTCTCACTATCTTTTTCTTTCCTTTGTCCCTCTTTTTAAATTCAATATCAGTTCGTTGTCTTTATTAATTTTAATGGTATAAACGTTCGGAAACTAATATTGTCATATTTACAGTAACATACAAGAAAACATGAAATAAGATTATAAAAAGTTACAATTGACATTAAACAGTTCAATTATATTTAAAAAGGAGAAAGATGCAATTCTAAAACTCGATACTTCGGTTGATGTGAAGCCGATTATTATGATTTTATCATTAACAAATAATAACTAATGTCGTGAAAAAGTTGAGACGGAGTAAAGGGAAATTGTTAAAATTTAAACGATGATGGCGTAGCTGCGATTGAGTACACAAACCTGTTTAAGTGGCTGCCTTGATAAACCAGAGAGTGATATGTGAGTCGAATACACCCGGGCTAGAAACTTTTGAGTAGACATAATAATGATGTTCATGACATTTGTTATATTGCGTAGTATTTATGTTTTAAAAAGTTACATTGATCCATGTTTGTTAACAATCAATAATTCAGATTTTGTGTAAATGTTGGGGACATTACAGAGTGGAGGGTTTTTTGTTTCATATCAAACACTGTAGCATATGTCGTTAATGTACAGGTATAAAAAGATCAGAATTTGATTAAATATTTGACTGCCATTTAGTCTTGACCAGGCTGTTGTAGCAGGACAAATACATTTTATTTTTACAACGAAACATCAAAGAATAACATTATCTATAAAGTAGATCAATATACAGTATAAACAATTCATTTTCATAGATTTCTTGATTCTTTTGGTCGCTCGATTTCATCCATCGAAAGTATCGAGCAAACTGTACCAATAGCAGAACAAAACAATAGTTTTCAAAATTTCTTAAGTTAATTTTCTAGCTGGTTGTCGGTGTTTGACGAATGTTTGGAGATCAAACGGCAACTAATCATATATAATTTGTCAATCAGCTGCTTGCGTTTTCTCAACCGAATAACGTACGGTGATGGTAGTAGTCGGCAATTCCTTCATGGGGCTCAGTCGGTAATCAATGACAATCAGTCGGAAAACAGTCGTTTTACCAAGAAAGAAGACCTAGAAAATCTCTTCATGATGTGGTCGATCGGCAACACGGTTTGTAATGCAAAAGCGTAAACCTCCAGCCGACCAAAATGCTCCGGAGACCAATTGCCAATCACTGACCACCTTATAAAGACTCTCACTGCGACCTCTAAAAACTAATTCCGGCCAGTTGTTGTCTGAAGCCGGTGACCAGTTGTTCAGATTTTCATTTGGTATGTAAGATTAGAAAAAAATCATGTTTTAAAATAAAAGTTTCTGCTTGGTTATAATGGTTATTGTATACAGTCTTTAGAATAAAAATATGATGCTGGTGGAAATAAACATGTAATTAATCGATTGTATGGCTCCACCAAAAGGAAAGTAGTAAATTAGTTGTTTTCATGACTTGCATGTTTAAAGCCCCACTGTCCTACTTGTAGCTACTTGCTCCCTCTATATAGAAAACTTCCCCAATCGTTGCATGTTGGTCCCCCTTGATCCTCTTTTTATGATGTTGGTTGAGAGCTAAGTTAATGAGATAGCCATCTGTCAGTGACCTCGCTGTGTGGTCTAATCCATAGGCGCCGGAAGTGGGGAGGGGGGGGGCGGGGCATTTTTGCCCCCCATAAACACCCCCCCCCCCCCCCCCCCCCTCCACAAAAAAAGAAAAAACTGTAAAGGAGTAATAATGGTTTGTGTTTTTAACCCAAAAGAACATAACAATAATAAAAACCTGAATTAAATCAAATGTACAATTCCATTAAAAAAAAGGAAAGTTAACAGGAAAAACATTGCGCATGACACCTATATTTATCAATATTTTTATAATAGCAATTTGCGCATATCGTTGATATATTGTGAGAGAATTGTTATAGAAGTGAGAAGACATGAGCCCCTGAACGCTGGCGTACTGATGGGTGGGGGGGGGGGGGGGGGGGGTTCTTATTCGATATCAGTGATTTACAAATGTTGCTGAAATGACATGATTTTCCGGTATTTTTCTCAATTCTTTAGTAAGTCATAGCTTTTAAAGCGTTTGTTGAAAAATTAGAAATTCCCGAACTTAAATTTGGTCGAAAAATATGCTTATTTAGAAAGCCTTTATGTCAGGGTCTGCAGAACGGCTGGGCTCGGGGGCTCGAGCCACCCTCAATTTTGGAAAAAAGTATTTTACAGAGAAAAAGAAAGAAAGAGAGAGAAAAAAAAAGTGACCTGCCAATGTCAAAATATGCTCATCTGATCGTAATTAAATGCCCCCTGGACCCCATCAAGGGCCATAAGGCGGCCCCCTGGATGCTCATCTGACTGTGATTGAATACCTAAAACCCCTGAGCTTCCGGGGGCTCTGCTTCATGAACTCTCCGCCAATTAGTGACCTGCCAGTGTCACAAATAAGGTATCTAAATATGCTTATCTGACCGTAATTTAATGCCTAAAAACCCTGAGCTTCCGGGGTTCAGGCCCTGGACCCCACGCCAATTTACGCTCTACCTGATCGTTAATACTCCAATTTGAAAAAAACGTTTTCCATGTAACGTGTACGAGTGGTGGTGATGCAGATTTTTCTGCTGCCCCCCCCCCCCCAAATTCTAAACTGCTTCCGGCGCGCCTGGTCTAATCCCTTCTGGCCCAGTAGTTATGACGGTCCTTAAAATGTGATGAACATTTTACACAACTTACCGAAATGTAATTGCACAAAAGGGGTGTCTGGGACCTGTCTTATAGAGATTTGATATTAATCGCAGCTTACTTGCAATTGATATATATCGCCAATATGTTCTTAAGAGATAGGAGACTACAAAATTGCGATTGATTGGAGGACTAGCGATTGATTTTGATCAATCAGAGCTCTTTATAAGACGGGGACCCAGAATGCAAAATACAATAACAGTTAGTGATCTTTGTTGATTTAAGTTCTTTTTTTAAATACTGAAATAAAAGTGTGGCTATAATTAGCCTTACTGGTATGTTATATGCATTTACCAGCTCCATATCCTAGTTAAGTGGTTTTACTTTAGTGTGATAACATTTTAATCATCAGCATATGTGTTCCGGAAGCGTATTTTGTGCCACTACATTTTGCTAAGCTCCCTTGATATAACCTTCTTGCATTGATAGTCTGGACAAGATTAGTTGCAGAATTGCATTGAGAAACCATATTTAAATTACCATCAATAAATGGTGAAAAGTTTTATCATTACAGATTTGTGTCTAAAAACTTTTTTTTCAAATGAAGATGTCTTTTCACAGTACATGAAAGAAATGAAAGAAACATGTATAGAATAAAACAGTTATAAGATTCAACAAAAATAATCGGCTTCAATTCAAAATAATTTGATACAAGATGACTGTTATGAGTAGCATTATTTCGTTTATATTTTATTGGATAGAGGCAGATTTACATATATACAGTATTAATATCATATTCATTCATTTTACAGCCTATTTTGTGTGCAATATTTTGTGTACAGTATGTAATATTGAGAACATGGCATATTAACAATATCTATTTGCTTCATTCATTAACTCATTTTGCAAACATCCATTGATTGTTAAAGTTGATACTCTAAGCAAATAAATGTCCCTTAATTTGTTACCTACGGCAAGTATATGTTATTTTTAAGTTTTTCAATTACTTAGTATATCACAAAAAAATTCTGTCTACTCGAAATCCTCAATTGAAATGTCTAAAATATCCGCCTCTCTTTGCATAGAAAATCAGTCACGACGCTGGTCTACTATTTATGACCTCACGTCCGGGAGAGAGTATATTCACGTACCCGGATGTTCCATAGCAAACATGTGCAGAGTGATACGATTTTCTGCATATTTTTGTTTCAAAGGCTGAAAAGTCTAATAAATCATAATTCTATGTACAATTCTTTACCTTCCCCTAGTACTTCATAGTATTAATATCAATTCCCCTTTTAAAAATTATGACATATACATGCCAACGATGTGCTATTAGTCGATATTTTCACCATGTAATTTTTGTTTTGGTGTTGAAATCGGCCCAGGCACGGAGTGAACAGTAGCTGTCTACCCATGCACAGTTCATTACCATACACTACAGCGATCTCCCGATGGTTTCTTCTTCCTTTTTCCCATGTCTTTCGCCTTCCTTGGCCCTGAACATATCCTTCATCTACGAATTCTGACACCGGTAGTCAGGAGCAAGTCTTTGTTAGTTGTTTTTCTTAGCTGGCAACGTCGCTTTCATTCTCTTGCAATTGTCGATAAACATATAACTAGCGCACGTACGTTCCATCACAAGCAAGCAGCGCCTAGAGCAGCGGCTTGGTCTTACCTCCCGATTCTGCTCGCTCCACGAACGTTCATGCAAGAGCCGCATCACTCGCCAAAATAATATAGAGGAAGCGCGCTTGCATGATCTCGTTCAAGTTTGATATTTTACAACATAAAATGTTTAACTGGTACTGTATCCTTTTTTGAGGCAGTCACACACATCTATGATAAGTACTATCATAGTTCTAGACCTATTCGTTTTACAAAACTGCTCATGTACATCTGATGACAATATAATGCATCCGCCTATTCATAAGTGCACGATTTAACTTTAATTCCTATATGCAGTAAACTCGTCTTAAATCTCTACCAAATAGGTGAATATGAGGATATAAAAAGAAATCAGCGACTGGAAAATGTTGCTTCGTTATTCTTCATTCAAATGAAAACAGAAAATCCATCAAATATACTCCTTAACAACAACAAATCTAAGCTCTGACAGGATAGCATTTACGTAGGGATATCACTGCCATTCACTCTCACTGAGCACATGACTCCCGTTCGTGACGTCACGGATAGAGGCCCGACTCTACGTGCACTTCCGGGTTTCAGACTTAGATATTTTGGTAGAGTTTACTCGAATAAATTCATTATTCTAAACTTGTTTTGTCGGGTGGACACCATTTGGTGTTATTATGGGGGTTAAAAGCTTTCTATTTATGTAATTATCTCAGTATTTGGGATTGTCTTAGAGTATCAACTTTAATAAGACAAACTTTGTCACGATGACATTTTAGTTCTGGTGCCTGGGAATTTTTCATCCTATAGAGGGTTAATGCAGTATATTGTATAGCTAATGGGTCTACTGGATACTTCGCCAGACTGTTGATCATATTGTTCGGGGTTCGATTCCCGCCGTGAAACAAAGTGTCCTTTGGCAAGGCATGTACCTAATTTTGCCACTCTCGACTCAGGTGAGGTGAGTGCGTTCCTGGCATGAATTTATTCCTTGCAATGCTAGAGCGCCATAATGGCGGCTACGCTTAAATGGAGTTAATAACTATGGGGCACCAGGAGTGTCAGGTTTGACAGACTTGAGCGCTATACAAGAACCTACTTCTAGTATTATTATTATACAGTGCGTCCCAGAAAAAACGAAACCGAGAATTATCGATGTTTTATCATAACTTAATCACATTTATAATTAATAAATGACACATATTTGGAAAGCTAAGATCCTCCCCTTTCATTTGATGCAACTCATTATGATGCATATTTCACGCATGAGTGATTAAAATCAATTTGAAGAGAGGAAACTGAAAAGTCATTTGGCGGGCGGTATCTGAATTTCAAAGAGAAAATCTCATTTCTAGAAAGTTGGGTTTCTGCCCTTACATATGACACCTCAATCAGAAAAATAAGCAAGGAATGACAAAGTTCTGTTTGTTTAAAGTAGCCCTTACATTTTCATAATTTTAGCAAACAAATTCGTTCTTACTGGCTGTCTTTCTTTAGCAAAAAGCAGAATTGACAAAAGACTTAACTCCGTTTCGTTGACAATCAGCCATGCATGAAGTCTTTCGTCTACGGCTGATTGTCAACGAAACGGAGATTAGTCTTTTGTTAATTTCGTTTGTTGATACGGCAGGCAGCCAGTGAAAACGAATTCGTTTAATCAAATTATGGAAACGCAAGCACTACTTTAAACAAACATAACTTTATTATTCCTAGCTCATTTTTCTTGATTGAGGTGTCATATGAAAGGGCAGAAACTCAACTTTCTGGAAATGTAATTTTCTGTTAGAAATTCAGATATCGTCCGCCAAATGACTTTTTGTTTTCCTCTCTTCAAATTGATTTTAATCACTCATGCGTGAAGTGTGCATTAATACGAGTTGCATCAAATGAAAGAGAAGGATCTAAGCTTTCCAAATATGTGTCATTTGTTAATTATAATTGTGATTAAGTTGTGATAAAACATCGATAGTTCTCGGTTTCGTTATATCTGGGACGCACTGTACTACTATTGTCTGCATAAAAGTTTTGAAGTTAAATCAAGTGGTGGAAATAATTAACTGTTACATCTAAGTTCATGTTTTTGCCATTTTATTTCTAAGATGTATATATTTATAATCCATATTTTTATTGAAATGAACACCACCAATATAATTTAACTGACTTCGTACATGGAATTCGTCTTCATAAAAGTACAGCATTTAGTCATAGTTGAAAGATATTTATTCTTCATGAAACACAAATGCAGGAATATGCAGATTTATTCTTGGCAAAATGCAGATAATGAACAAACAATTTCAATTAATTTGCTTTTGAGATCAGTTTATCAGTGATAAATTCTGACATGGCAACGCTTTAGCACTGAAAATATGAGTTCATGTCTTCATCGCCTAAAGTCTTGTTTGCATCTTTCGGTACCAAATTTATACAATTTTGACCAACACGTACCGCGCAGGATAACCATAAATCGCACCATACGTGGATATATGTGAATATAGTGACTAGTAGACGGCAACCATAAAAAGAGAAAGTTAGACGTTTGACAGTCAGAATCATGCTTTAATTTGATTTGATTTAATTTGATTTGTTATGGTTTGTTCGTTAAAGAAATATTTTCAGTTATAAATAACTTAATTAATTGAAAATATGATGAATTATGAATTATTTATATTTATTGCATGACAACTGATGTGCCGCTAACATTGTTGCAACAGGTAAACATCATTATTAAAGGATTAAACCTCTTAAAGAAAGCAGAAAATCAAAGAAGCAGAGTTGTGGTATTTTTTTATAAAATTGAGCGAAAAAGAAAAAAGACAAATATTTGTGAATGGAATAATAATCCCTAAACGTGTAAATGCACAAATGGACTATACTGTTCTACTCATATTATTACTCATGAGGGTCTTTTCTTTTTACATGACCTATGATAATCCACTATCAATTATATGTCTTGAGTACTGCCCCAAGGGAGCAGGTACCTATGGGAGAAGCTGAATTTATTCCAGTTGTATACATGCACCGCTTATTGCTCACTTTAGTCCTTTAGTCCTTCTTTCACATGATTTCAGTGCTATTTAATGCTATTTAATTCAGATTTCTTTCTAATTTATGTTTCTATATGTTGCAATAAGCTATATTTCTCGTATCTATACTGATTTATTTTACAAATTTAATATATCATGTTATGCTATGTTATATATTACATTATGTGTTATTAATTTTGTTTGTAAACTTTTGTAATTCGGCTAAACGCCGCGATGAAAGTTTTATTTGAATAAACCATTTTGAATGAATGAATGAAGAGATGTCCTCATACGTCACAATTAATTAAACAAATTACTAATTTGAGATTCTCATTGATTTACATGTTATACTTTAGCCATTCAGAAATCTCGTATTATATTGATCAGCTATATTTCAAATTGTGTTTCTCATTCTCTGCTTCCATACAAATTGAACTTTTTACAAAGGTTGAATTACCCATTAATGAAAAAAAAATGAACTGAGTGTTAAAAAATCAAAGTAAACCGATTACTTGTAACAACAAAACCAGTTCCTGTTCCTGTCTTCATCGCTTACATCGTCCCTCATATTCGAATCTGGTGTTGACTCATCTATTGCCATTGTAAAACCCTTGTCTTTTGCGGCAGCCGAAGGGTCATTTGATGCTATATATTCTTGAGCTGGGCAGATAGCAGTGACGTCATTCTCCAAATGATCTATTTGATCCATTGTTAGGGTCGAAGCCGACGGTGTATTTGAAGCTATACATTCCTGAGCTGGGTAAAAAGCAGTGACGTCATTCTCCCGAGGATCTATTTGATCCATTGTTAGGTCGGTCTGCGTTTGTCTATGATCTAAGGATTTGGTTTTGAGATACTTACGCAAGTTTTCTAGCTTTTCCTCCTCGCCCTTTACATTCGCTGTAAGTATTTGGTATTGAGATCTCAACATATCACATTTCTCCTTGTACTGACCAATATTGTTCTTCACTTCTTCCAGTTGTTTGCATTCAGTAGTGTATGTTTCTTTAATTTCAGAGAGTTGTGCCTTTTGAATAGCTATCGTTTCAGCAAGTTTTTCACTCTCTGCTTTCTTTTTGTCTAGACGTTTTTGGGAGGCTTTTTCCCGCTCTTCATCATGCCCCGTTGCTTCATTTACTTTCTTCTCGATTTCCTGCAAAGTTGTTTGTTTATCCTGTATGTCTGAATTGAGTTGGGACCTTTCCAGTTCAAGTTGCGTAACAATTTCCTTCGACACTTTGATTTTACAACCCCATTCAGTCCTTTCCTCTTCTAATTCTCGTATTCCTGATCTAAGCTGACCCTTCAAAGCAACCTCTTGTTTGAATTCCCCTTCCATCTTATCTTTCAATGAAAGCATTTCAGTTTTTGGGTGATCTCTTTCGGAAGACTGTCCTTGGACTCTGGGTTGAATGCGCACTATATGAACGTCCCCGTCTGTGCAGGATAAGGATATATCCAGTATTTCGTTCAGGCATACATCATCTACCGCCCCTTGCACAGCAACCAAAACTGGCTCCGTTTGAGCTTTGTCTGATAAAAAAAGAAAAACAAGAAAGAGTCATACACTTGAAAATGTATGAAACCAGTACCCTTTTACCAAAAGAAATGTTCTTTAAAACCAATTTAAAGGGGTAGTAGAAGTAGTAGTAGTAGTAGTAGTAGTAGTAGTAATAGTAGCCGTCGTATAATAATAATAATAATGACAATGATAACAATGATGGTTAAAACATAAACAATAATAACGACAAAAAGAATAAATTTAATGATGATGATAATATTATCAATAAAAATGATACTAACAGCAACAATTTTAAAAAAAGTGATAAAAATAACAATTAAAATGATAATACTAATGATAATGATATGACTGATAAATACATCTTGATTTCCAACAAGTTAAGAATGCGTATTTGGGACCTTACTGTTTACCTTTACTGTTTTGAATTTTATTTAAATTATGCTTTTATTTCAAGCAAGATGGACCAGGGTCCTGTAAAGGTTCAACAAGTTAATCGATATGTTTTCCACAATTTATCGTACCCTCTTTGATCAATCGTATTTATTCGGTCATGAACACGTTACAATCGATTTTATTTTACAGAGTGAAAAACAGCTCAATGCAATTGTAGCAAGAATGGTAGTGCAACTTTTATCATCATCATCCATACCAATTATATATGATGTATTTATTCAGATATAATCAGACCTGATGTGAAATGAAAAGACACATTTGATGTCAATATGTGTTTAGAACAGTACCAAACTTCGTGACAAACGAGACACAAAATATCTATTGCCATCTGTCTTTACAACTTATTGTAAGTTGATATTTATATTTCGGTCCCGGAAATCCATTAATTTTGAGTTTATATGCAGACCGATAATCATCATGACACAAACACAAATTGATGATTTTAGTCACAGTCATGAGTGTATTGCATGCTAACATAATCGTGTGTGCATTCGAACTAAAAGAGGTGCCGTGGTGTAAAAGATTCGTCACAGGTCTGTGACCTGAATACTTTGCGATTTGAGTTCCGCCACGGCACAGATTTCCTATTATTCAATAATATGAGGATAACCGTCTTCAGGAGCCTTTTTATGCAAAGGGGGGGGGGGGGGGGGGGGTGGGGGTCGATCCGTAGTCGTAGCTATGTTCTCTCAAATTTACAAACATTGTGGCCCGAATTCACAAAGGAGGTTTGTTGACAAACCGAGGTTTATGTGCGTCATACGACGCGTTTCGACGCGTTTTTACAAACCTTGGTTTGTAAAAAACAAAAGAAGGTTTGTCGAAACAAAAGGAGGTTTGTCGACAAACCTCCTTTGTGAATTCGGGCCAGTACGTTTAAAATGACAATAGAGTTATAATACTGCAAAATACCAAAAGTACATGTACATGTATGTATGAAGTAATGATAAGTTTGATACTAACCATTTACGATGTCTTTCAGCTCTTCTAAAGTGTCGTCATTAAATTCTGTCGGAATTTTGTCCCTGCGTTTCAAACATGACAAATACAGAGGACAATGAATGAATTCAAAGTGTTACAATTTATATGGACTTGAAGGAAACAATGCAATATATAAATATCTTAAGAGTTGTTTGTGAACTAACTTTAAGAACAGCTACGGAATACTTAGACAAATTACGTAGTTTGATGGCAATAGAGCTGAATCAATGATGTCAAATTTCAATTTCTTTAGAATCTGTTTCGTCTGAATTGCCAAATTGGTAGATGTACGGGACGTTTGAAGGAATTGACCTTCCTAACGGCCGGGTAGTTACAAGGCACGTCTTTTAGGTGGTTATGCAAAGACGAAAATGGGTCATACGATCTTACCACGATCCAATTTTGAAATAAATTGCAGTAGCATTAGATATGAACATTAAATATGTAACATTTCAATGATCGGGGATCTATAATTATAGTCATATGATTTATAAAATCTTAATTTCAAAAGCAATCCATGCTTCTTTTGAGGAAAAGCTAAATCGGCTCAGAATTGTGGTGACGTCAAGCCAGTAATGCGACCATTTATGATTTAAAGCCGACTCGGCACTTTTCTTATTAGAAGAATAAACAAAAAAAAGAAATACATGTTGTTAGTATTCTTATCATGCTATATAACCTAAATTGGATAGCGGGAGGATCGCTTAGATTGCGGTAGGCTTAAGATGTCATGAGAATTACTAAATAATTGTCAACATGTATCATATTGCAGGTACACTAACGAAGCTAACACCAGACCGACAACATTCCATAAATTTACCCCGAAGGAGCCAATTTAGAGAAATATTTGTTTTTTAAATCGTTATTACAATTGCTATAATATTAATAGTAATGATAATAGTAATGTTAATAACAATATCCATAATTTAATAGGCATAATGTTATCACAAACATGTCCTTATGCGTTTTAATGGAGAAAAGGAAGAAAAAACATATATTTTTTAAACATCACATAGTTGGTCAGACTTGCACAACATTAAAGTCATAAATGCCCAGGACAAAACCAAATTATTTGCAGAGGAGGAGCTTTAATAAAAAGACATAGGATAAATAAAAACATCATTATAAAGATCACAAACATAAGGAGTGAGATACGCTCAGCGTAATTTCCTATTAGTCAACAGTTAGCATTGTTTCTAACATGAATTGAGGTATAATTACCTGTAAATGAAGATAGCAGAACGCATGCTAGCTAAAGAATCGTACTCGGGGTCGGTGCTTGAAGGGTCGCTGGTAATATGCTGCCATCCATCTTTGGATTTAAATACAGTGAAATTAATGTTAATAATAGTGGCCGGGTTTCTTGTATTCCCAGATGTTGTGAGTCTGGACACGTTGCGTATCCGGACAGTTCGTCGCTGTTTTCACGAAGTGACGGTAGTGAAAAAAAATTGCATTCACTTTGCGTTACGATTTTCCTCACTACCGTCACTTCGTGAAAACAAGGACGAGTTGATGGTAAAACAACAATTTGAAAAAGTTTACAGGCAATATTTCACAAATATTCTAAGATTTATGTTGGAAGATGTTAAAAAGGACAAATATTGATGATGATTGGTACTATTTGATGAATATTTTTCGTCAAATCCGAATTCAGAACAGAAGGCTTTGTGTTTGTTAATTTCCCTGACATCCACCCCCCCCCCCCCTTCCGCATCACACAAAGCGCACACAACGTCCCCAACTCTTTCCTGGGTATGGGAGGCAAATATCAATTAACTCCTTGTCAAAGGAAATTATTACTGTGTCTGGGATTGAACCCACAACCTTGCATTTCAAGGCAAGCGTTTGAACCACTCGACTACGACAACTCTAGACTTGCATTGAAAGGGGAAATTTAGCCTATTCACCTTGTGTTTGTTCAAAGCATAGACAGCTGATCATATTTTGCACAGTCTCTGTCCTTAGAGTCTGCAAAAGAGAATCCCGAGTACACGCTTGTGTGCACATGACGAAGTCAATACTAGGTATATCAAGACTCCATCTCTCCCCTCTGTAAGTCACCTTTGTGGCTGTGATGTGTTCAACCTGAGGATGTCTTTGGCTCTCTTGAAGACTTCCTTCGGTCTCGGCTGGGAGTGTTGGCCACCCTGGAGCTGGTTTAGGAATCTCAAGCAACTTAGCCAAGAAGAGGTTCACCATGGATGTCACATCCTCATCCTGAAGACTCCTGCAGAGTTTCACCCACGAGGAGCATTTCATGGTGGTTGGCTGCTTGTTGGCAAAACTCTCCATTGAAGATTCAGGATCCGATAGTCCATGCACCAAGACTCCGATACGAGAAGGACCTACATAAAAAGGGAAGGGGCAAGAATACAAATTTAACAAAAATATTGTTAATCATTTATATTCCAATTACACAACAGTAGGGGCAGGGAATACTTGCCCCCCCCCTTTTTTTTTTCCATCGAGTGGTAACAGCTGTAAAGGGAAAAGAAGAAAGGTCCGAAAGGACCACGTCCTGCATCCTCTTCCTGATCAGTAGCCTCATAAATTCGCATTTAATTTCCCAAATCAGACAAGTGGCCCTTTCCCTATCGTTCCAGCACCCCCTCGGATATGTCGGTATGCTTGCGCTTCACCTCTATTTACGAATACACTATTTGTTTCAAATTTTCTGAATGTATTTAAATCTCACGTACAAATATGATACTACGATGAGATTGTCTCATGTGATAGAAGCAGAGACAAATAACTGCAGAGGATTTGATGTGAAACAGCCCGCCAGAATATTCAATAAATAGTAATAAAATAACATATGTATAGTGCGCCATCTATGTAGTAGAAAAGTAGGACAGAAAAAAATACAAAATAGATTACAAGATAATCAAAAAAGGTGTGTTACATTCAGGTACTTTAAACTTTAATTTTGAAAAAGGTTAGACTTAAAGGTAATCTGTCCCTTTTGCAGGCGGAACATATAAAATTAAAGAAATCCAATGGTAAACATCTTGAGATAATACCAACTAACAACTCTTAAGAGATTAGAAATGGTAATTGCCTCTATGTGGATTTATCTCGACTGTTGCAAAATTGTAAAGTATATTCGTACGTTTTTGTGCTGAGTAAAGACTCGATAAATTTAATTTTGGTCGTTTTAAGAAGCGGGTCATAAATAATAATGTACGCTTTTAATACAGCTAATTTTATCTATGTTATCAACAATTTTTTTTTAAATCGGTCAGTCACTCAAAAGTGTCTGAAAGTGTCTAGAGAGTAAATGGTTTCCCATGCATTTAACTAGGTCATTGCTAACGTTTACATTTCACATATGGGACATACCTGACATACTCATGATTCCTGCAAAGTTCTACATAATTCGATGTTGGCTGCAAAAGGGATACACTATACCTTTAATAGAATGGTTTTTCCCAGAAATGTTATATATCTAATGAGGAATCCAAAACTGTCTTTCATTTCTAGAACTCGGATTCTCGGAAACAATATCATACACGTAATGAGGTATTTTTATCAAACATCTGTTTTTCTTTTACAACATTCAGATATGACGCGGTAAAACCGTGTTAGTTTTTTTATGAAGACATACACTTCAGATCTTATAACACAGAGCTGAGAATACGTGCAATGCCTTTGTTGCGCTTTTTGAATCTATGCATATGTAAAGAACCGCGACGGGCTTTTTTTTACGTTAGCCAGTAATTACGCGCAGTTGGAAATCATGTACACGTAAAGAACCACGACGGGCTTTTTTGCGGCGGTTTATAGAAACATTATTATTATGTGAGTAGCATTATTTTGTTGAAGAAAATCTTACACTACTATGGCCTCAATATCGACTTGTAAATATGTTTCACGAAACATGCTCACTAGAAGAAAAGAAGAAAGAGAAAAATAACTCCGAGTCCAGAAATACGTATGCGAGTTTTGTAAATGTAGTATCAAACAAAATAGCTCAACTAGTTCTTCAGTTTGTGTGGTATATCGATAGGAGTGAAGTACATTTAGACATGATTTTCTACAAAAATGGAAAGAAAACAAAATGTGGCAAAATATTCAAAACATCCACTATTTGGTTCGACGATTATTTCACTCCACAAAAATTCAGAGTTTAATCTAAACACGGGATTATTTGACCCTTTAAGCCTTTGACAAAGAGTGCATAGCGTTCGGTCCCCAATCATAAAAATATCATGACCGTTTCACTGATGGGATAGTTTTCGAGATTGTTTGTATGCAATGTATTCTAGAAAAGGCTAACTAGCGCTATACTCCTAGATACTCAAAGATGTCGATTTTACATTTGTTTTCAACTTTCAAGGTCCCTGAGTTTTTACTTCTTAATGAGGGATACATATGAAAGATACAATTTACTTTATTCGAGGTAGTAGTAAAAGAACAATTTTACTCTTCAATTTACCAACAATTTACCTATTTCTATGAAATGGGTTTTTATTCTGTTTTACTACAGTTTCCTTCCAAATTCCTCGTTCCCCATCCCCCTTTTTTCGCCGAGGATGTACTTACCGAATTCTTTGCTAAGGCGAGGAAGGAACTCGTCATACTGGGCATCCTGCACATCAGTAATGGACAATCTTCCCCTGTCAATTGAATGAATCAAGATCACCGCATCACACTGGCATAATACACGACGTTCCCGTACAAGATCGGTTGCAATACAATTATAGGTAACATTTACATTGCCATTACTTTCCAATTTTGAAATGAATTCTTCATACTCGCTTCGGGATGGAGACATAGAACATACAGCCAATGAAACCGGGTCGTCCATTTCCTTTCAACAGTCAACGTTAATGTAACTGCTCTAAGATCGCTGCCACAGTTTTATATATCCCAAAAGAGAGGAAGTGGAAAAGAAAGTATAGGCGTGGTGACTTTCCTTAAATGGGCAGGAATATGCAAGCAAACAGATCACGAGACAGGGATGATGAAATTTGTTATTCGTAGAAAGTTCTAGCAGCTTTTATTGCGTAATAATATTCTACATGTTTTACGTATATAAATACAGTCGCATGATTCATTTAAAATATAACATAGTACACTCGCCGAAGATCATTTGTGAACAAGGATTGCAGAAAATGGCAACTCCAATCGAAAATGCCCATAGCCGGGTGGATGCTATTTGTGACCAGGAAAGTAAAACCACGGTCATGTTCGTCGGAGCTCCCGGAGCTGGGAAGTCGTCCTTAATCAACTCCTTGATCAACATCATCGACTACGACAAGGATTCTAGGTATAAGGGTATCAACAGGTACATCCCCACTGCCCCTAAGGATATGATGGGTGGACACACCCTTATGCGGGAGCAGGTGGAATTGACCGATGCTCTGACCATTGTGGATAACCGTGGGTGGCACGACTGGGGGAATGAAGTGGCTCTGAAAGAGCTAGTCGCTCAAATAAGTAAGGTTACATTAATATTACTTATCGTAGTGACGATAGTGATAGTAAGAACGATGATGATGATGATGATGATGATGATAATGATGATTATGATTATCATGATGATGAAAGTAAAAGTAAGAACAAATAGTAGTAGTAGTAATGATAATAGTAGAAATGATAATTATAATGATGATGATAATTATAATGAAAATAATAATGATCACGATAATAATTTAATGATAATAATAGTAATGATTTGGAAAACAATAACATTAATAATAATACTACTTTTACTACTACCATTACCACTACCACTACTGCTGCTGCTGCTACTACTACTAGCTACTACTAGGCCTACTAATACTAACAATAACGATAATAATAGTACCTGTAGTAATAACAATTATAATGGTAAAGATAAAGGTATGATATTGCTGAGGAATGGATAAGAAAGTATTATAAGAACGGTGATAATGAAGACAGTAATCATGATACAAATAAAAATGTTATGATGATGCAATGGTTAAATAATGATTAACATCAGTTTGATATATCTAAATCATTTTTTTTTTCAGATGCTCAACGGGCCTTCGTTGATGATGTCGATTGGGAACATGAAGTAGAGGAAGAAGACATCCTTGAAATTCCTCTAGTTATTGCCGAGAAAATAAGCTGTGTAACCATCGTTATCAAGTGAGTCTCCCCCACAAGATTCATCTACTTGTTGGTGTTTGGATGCTGCTTATAAGTATCGGCTTGCATGGTGATGTTGATATACAGTTGGCTTGCGGTTGCACCATGTGAGAGAGAGGGAGGATTGGGGAATCCTGAAAAGGACTATCGGTAATCTTTCTTTCTTGAGTGTGTGTAGTCCTGAAAAGGACTGTTGGTGTAGTATTGAAAAGACTGTTGGTTATCTTTATTAGTTTATAGTTCTAAGGAGAACTATAGCGCCGATTGGAGAGGATGGGTGGTAGGTAGGTGGTAGTTTGCTTTCAAAGGCATCGTTTAACAATACTAAATCTGAGATGCATGGCCCTATGTGTTATCAGTGTCTGTGATATGATGTAATATTGTAGCCCTAAAAATTTTGCGCTTCAAAATGATCATGAAGTGCTTCAAAAAGGCAAAAATCTTCGAGTGACCGAATTCACCATCCTCGTTTTCCTCAGTAGACTGTAGAGTTGTAAAAACCGTTGGGAAAACGGTTTCGAAATATCGATTTCCAATCATAAATATCTTGATAATCAGACAGGCGATTTGGCTGTAAAATTCATGGGATTCCTGACTGACCTGAAGGTTTCAAATTATGTTTGCAACATGAGCTAAATCCAGGATTTTGCTTAGAATATCAGGGGCCGATTGGGTTGTAAAAGTCATGGGATTCCTGACTGACATGAAGGTTTCAAATTATGATTGCAGCATGAGCTAAATCCAGGATTTTGTTTAAATCCCCCCCCCCCCCCGCGGCTACCAAGTGAAAATGTGATGTGCATAGAAAAATGCCATCATGTGTCCAGACCCACACAGTATCCGCATCGTCATTGGCTTTACCCCACCCCCCGATCTGCCCCTGAATCTGATGCAAAGATATCCAATCCATTTAAGGCAATGTATTAAAAGCAATGCCGCGCAAAATCCCTCATAGCGCTTTGTCATGTATGCTGTTGCATTATGATCCCTGGACGTGCTGTTTCCCGAGCTGACCTGCGCTCATGATTCCATGAGTCTTCTGTCTGCGAAGTTGGAATTAGGTATTGGTTAC
This sequence comes from Strongylocentrotus droebachiensis, assembly GCA_035222895.1. Lineage (NCBI taxonomy): Eukaryota > Metazoa > Echinodermata > Echinoidea > Camarodonta > Strongylocentrotidae > Strongylocentrotus > Strongylocentrotus droebachiensis. The sequence continues at coordinate 79,247 of JAVYIG010000037.1, read as the reverse complement.
GCACTGTGGCCAAGTTGACCATGAGAAGGCTCTGTACAATAAATGTATCAGTTCAGTATCGCATTAATATACACTCAGCTTTTGTTAAGCATAATCATAACTACATACATAACTACATCTTATCTCCTTTTTGTCAGATTTGTTTTAGTTTGTAAATGATGTGGGTAATATTGCCATGTTCCTACCTAGCTCCTTATGAATCCTCAGTTTTCAAGTCGCTATTTCCATATCTTAAGAATGTTGGCTTCACTTACTTCATCATGTTCAAGAACCACCTATCTGATTTGCGAGCGGTGATTAAAAGTTACGATCCAGTTTCATGATGTGTAATAATCATACATGTATGAAGCAATATTTTCGACGCTCATTAATTCATTAATAGTAAGTAAAGTTTTTCGTCGTACCATCCCCTTTTCTTTGTTTAACTCTCTCCCTTTCTCTTTTCTAATCTCTTCCCCCTGCCCTCTCTCCCTCTCTCCTTCTTTCTCTCCCTCTCTCTTTGAAGTGGGAAAGGTGGTATCGGTGCACTCAAAGGCATGCAGAATCTGGTCAAGACGTGTAATAAAGAGACTGGTAAGATTACACGTAGTTTCTGGAGTACTTTTGTGAGAAAAAGATGTGAACAGTCTGAGAATAAATCAGTAATTACATTTTCAGTTTGTCTTTTCAATAAATTAATTTGAATTTAGCTGTTCTACGGGTAGGTTGGGAAGGCTGATACTCGATGTTACCCCCACCCCCCCCCCCCCCAACTAGATATTTTGTTGTAATATGCTATACATTACCAGTGACTTGATTTATGTTAATTTTAACCATTTAAATTATTTAACTCAGATTAAGGAGTTTTTCTTATGTTGTGTTGTATCATATATGTACATTTTGGGGTTTGTGTTTGGTTTCATTTCATGCCGTTGTTATTATCATCTACAAGTAATTTGTTTGTAATAATTTGTTTAAAACCGACTGTTAGTGGGACTGCCCTGCTCATTAGAGAAACATATAAATGAACGAATAAAGAAAATATTTCAAAGTTAACGATAATAATTGATTGCATAGATAGATAGATAATATAAATAGATATTTGAGTTAACAATGAAGGAATGACCAAATAAAGTATTAAATGCATGTCCGGGGTAATAATATATCTGTAAAGCGCTTAGGCACATCGTTGGATCGATGTATTGAGTGCTTTATAAACACGGAATATTATTATTAGTAGTAATAGATAAATAAATAAATGAATAAATAGATAATTGACACAAAAATTATATTGGTACAGCCGACCAGCTGCCCCCCCCCCCCCCCCCAGAAAAAGAATTGTGATATGAACTTATCTGTCCAATCGCAATCTAACAATTGTAACCACATTTTTTACAACGATGTAGAAAAGAAATATTTAAAAGAAATTAAAATGTGTTCATTAATATTAAAGAAACCTACTTATTTGTTTCAAACTGACATTTAGGTTAGTTTATGCTCTATTGTTGTGTGTTTGTTTTATTAATCAGGTCGCAAGCCATCGGTCGTTGTCACTCATAAAGATCACATGACTAAGGATCAGATTGAGAAGGTAAAGTCTTTGCTGGAGAAAGAGCATGGGATCGGCAGAGAAAGAGTGTTCGTCATCCAAAACAAAATTGATAATGATACCTGTCTTGAAGCTGGCTCAAAAGCACGTCTTCTCGATTTCCTTGAACGCTGCATTGCTGATGGTAAAGCTGGGGGGAGCTTCCATAGCCAGAAAGAAAAAAGACACGAGATCCGAATAGAGTATAAGAAAAAGGTCGATGCGCATAAGGCCGCAGAAAGAAAGAAGCGGAATGCCGAAGCGATTGAAATCTCTGCTCAAGAATTAGAGCTTGTGCGATCCGTACAAGAGAAACTGAGGCTTGAAATAGTGACAAATAAAGAGAAGGCGTTAGTTGATATTGAAGAGGCTATGAAGAATGATGAGCGAAAGCATTTGCAGAATATGCAAAAGGAGGAAGAACAAAATTATGCGGCGTTACAAAAGCTTGAAAAAGAAAATGAGCTCAAGGCCATGAAATATGCTGCCGAAATGGCAATGAAGGAAGGTGCCAAAGTGTGTGAGAGATTAGCTAAAGAGGGCCGTTTCTTCAAGTGAAAAGAAATTGAGAACATGGAATATGATTGAACGAAATCTGTTTTTATATTGTTGTAAATGATGGGCCTATATTTGCTTCTTCGAAATGAATTCATATCATTCAAATTAATTTCAGTCAAATCAGGAATTTTCGGCTACACCTTATGCTTTGCTCATACCAACTATAGTCAGTATGATACAATTATTTAAGTGTTAAAATTGAAGTGTTATCACAATGGTGTACATAATTAATATCGAGTTGTTATTATTTTATCATAACTACATGAAAAAAGATTAGATTATGATATCTGTATTTTAGATTGGCAGCAGTTTAAAGTAGATACAAATATCCGGTTTTTGACAATACAATGTATTTAACGTTATGTGTGTGTACTGTGAAATATTACAGACTCATTAAGGCGGGATACATTTAAATTAATCTTGATTATGTTTTTTGTAAAGACATATGTAATAGTGATGCGAGCGAAGGACCCTTAGTCCTAATTGTCTTATTATAAAGATAAGATTATATTATTAAACACTGTCAACAGCCCTATGTTAATGATTGTACCGGATCAAGAAACTATAACTATGAGTTTAAATATTTATTGTAATCAGTTTTTATTCTCGAATAACTGAAAATGTTTGATAATGCGGGTGGCAGAAACTGATCTAACTTTAATGGAAGCCCCTCCCCCCCTCCCCTCTTCCAACCTCCCACCGAAAAAAGAAGAAGAAGAGGTAAATTTATTTTCTAGATATAGATGACCCGACATGTGTGTGCGTGCTTGGGTGTACGGGTGTGTGTGTGTTTGTGTGAGTATTCGCCGCTTTCAAGGTGATAATGAAGGGGGTTATGAATGACTAATTTTGACTCGTTTGTAAAAAAAAAAAAAAAAAAAAACGGTAATGTGGGTGAAAAGAGTTTTGTACGGAGAAAAATGAGAATGAAGCTATACTTTGATTTCTGCTTCAAGATGATAGGAGGTAGATTTATTTTGTTGTGTAACTATGATTCCAAGTTATCAAGTTTCAAAGTATCTATTTAGAAATGATAAAAGCATTAGAAGAGTTACAAGGTTGTAGGAATCTTGAAGAAAAGAATAATCCAAATAGTTTTAACAATAACAGACTCTTATCATGCCACAGGGCTAATCCTCATTGCGCCAAGCACCAAATCCCCGCCTTGCCAAATTTATTTTCAGATAATATGATTTAACGCGATGGTTCTATGAAAAGCGCGTACAAAACACACAGTACACTACAATGAGCATGAACAATAACTGCTATTACGAATGCGTGTAAGCATGCAGAAGGCGGAGAAGCAATGGCTCGCTCGCATGTATAAAGCACTATAACGGTAGCGTGCATGCAGCCTCAAGGTAGGCTATGTGTTAAAAAAGAACATTATTTTCGATGAGAAGTTGTTTACATGCAATACAATTTCAGTTCAAGATATTTTGCTAAAAATGGCATGCGGTCAATATTAAATTTTCAACATTTGGGGTTAAAACTGTTGATGTATGGAATATTAGGGAAGCTATTTTGAGAAGCGGAAAAGATAACTGGAGTTTAGTGGATGTAAAAGAGTCTGATATTTTAATGCAGTGTAACATTATTGTGAAGCTCCTCAGAGATTTATTATTGCGGAAGGTTTATGAGTATTTCATAGAGAAGTTACAAAATGTATTTGTTTTAAAGATTCACGATGGACGGGGATTTCCAGGTTTTTCAAATGAGGTATATTGGGAGATATTAAGTAGGGCTAGGAAAGTTACTCTCGTTAGCAGACTAAGAGAAATTCAATATAAACTGCCTCGTGTAGCGATATATACTAGAGAACACTTATTGAGATTCGGCTTTGTTGAAGATAACTTGTGCTCATTCAGTAAGCAAACGATAGAAACATATTTACACTTGTTCTGGAAGTGTGTACATGTTCGAGAATTATGGCAAAATGTAATAGCTAAGTTTGAGCTAATGTAATTAAGGTCTGTCGACTGGGTGGATATTCTTTTAGGGTTGTCCGGTAAATTCCACGAATAAAGATATTTAGTACAAATAGTTTTGCAATGAAATATTGGATATATAGATGCAGGGGAAAGTCCGTAAGTAAATTAGTAATATTGCCTTTGGGTGATTTTCAAAAGGAACTGTTGGAATTTAGGGAAAATGAAAAGAATACTGCATGGAAGGCAGGTAAATTAGCCTTACATTTACAGAAGTGGGAACAAGTGAAGTTTTCATGAACTTTTAACACTGGGTAATTGTAGCTTCGTTTTAATTATTTTGTTTAAATATATTTGTATAGATAATTTGTATTATTCTGTCGCTCCAATTGTGGGTATTCTGAGGAGGCTAGGAACAGGGTGTGGTACATGTGTGGAAGTGTGTTCGGGTCGTGTATCGCATGGTGGGGGCAGTAGTGTGTGGATGAGAGTGTTAATAGTATGTTTAACGGGGGATTTTATGAAACATATTATTATATTATTAATTATTATAAGCCAATGAAATCCTTATATGTAAGTGGCTATGAACACATTTGTCATAGATTTGTGTGAGTTGTTATTGATGCCATTGATGCTTTTGGCACATTCATTATAGGTGGCACATCTTCCTACATGTATATCCAGCCCTTTCCACAGTACAGGCTATCAACAATAAGACGACTCACAAAAATGTCCAATTATTAAATGTTCGCTACACTTGAGAATTGAAAAGGATTAATGATGATCTTTGGGTAAACTATATTTGTATGCACAGATAATCACTCACACAAAATGATGGCAATGGAAGTAATGTCAATCTGTATGTCAGCAATCATGGCATTGAGAGAGGAAAAATCCCATAAAAATGTCAAATTATTTATATGAAATGCTTTTTGTTCGTTATCGGTTATGTGTGTTGCGCAATGCATATTCGTTTACATTGAATATTTCATAATCTAGCGAAATCCAAATGATTTCAAAGATAGTTACAGAGAAAGTATATTTTTATTGATCGGTCAAGCCGTTTTTGATGGAGGAAGTTGCTGTATAATGATCATGTGCCGAAGAACATTGAGCAATATCCTGAAAGTCAGTTCTGAAATGCGTGATCCCAGGGTAACATTTTGGTGAACTATTATTTCTTCTATAAAGAGGAGGCTTGAATATCAAAACATTATACAAACATTGGCTCGACTGATTATGGTTTAAAGGGCAATGTAACCTTGGTAAGAAGTTCATATATCTGAAAGTAATAAAATAATGGAAACAGAGTAGTGAAAAGGTTTGAAGAAGAAAAAAACAGATAGAAAAAAATAAATCAAAACATTAGAAATATTTTATAATTATAAGAAATCACTACTTCTGTGCGGATCTCAAAATGGCTATTTTGGCAGTGGATTCGGACTTAGTAGTGGAAAACTCTCACATTTTTCTAAAATATCATCAATTTATTTTTTCCTCCTGTTATGATTCTGATTCGCTAATAACATGCCCTCGCAAAGTTAGTATACCAATACACTATATGAATCAATTTTTACAATGGTGTATTTAATGTATTGTGAGATGTTATTCTTTTATCATAACTAAAGTGAGACAAAAAGTGTTAACAAATAATATCTGTATTTTATATCGGCAGTGTTTTAAAATTGATGAGAATATCATGTTTGTGTAAGACATTGTATATTAAGTTATGTGTGTGTACTTTGAAATATAACAGAATCATGTAGACGGCATACATCTAAATGAATTTGGTCAAGTCAGAAATTTCCAGTATTTTTGTTTGTGGAGACATATGTATTATTGATGGTAGCGAAGAACCTTTATCCCTCATTTGATGTATTATGGAGATAGCATATATATTAAAAAAAAGTTGTACTGGTATGGAAAACGTTATAATCACATGGAATCCTGTATGTTTTATTTAGATTTAGTTTGTGAAAAACATCCATTCACTTTGAGCTAGTATATTGTGCAAAGCAATAGGAATGTTTCGCAGGTGTTGCAGAGTACGATCGAGTACAAGTTGTAGTGGAGGTTTTGTGTAGTCATTTTAGCTTGCACCTTGATCATGAGAACACGGAGCTCCGCTGAAACTGACTGAACTCCATAATCTGGAAATTGAAACTGAAATTAACAACATTAGATATTAGCATGAAATGCAAACAAAATTAACTAGTGACAGTTTGCACCATAGGCTACTGAGCTAAGTTAAGTTTTATAATTGATTGAAACTAGTTTTTATTCTCGAATAACTGAAATTTTCGCTGATTCGGGTGGCAGAAACTGTTCCAACTGTAATAAAAGCCCCCCCCCCCCACACACACACCCACCCACTTCATACCCCACCCAAGATTTTTTAGATAGAGATGACCCGACATGTGTGTGTGTGTGTGTGTGTTTTCGCCGCTTTTACGCGCATGAATATGTGGAGGTTTATTTTGCCTGTCAACAGCAAGGCAAACGAAATAACAGTGATCAAACAAGTTTGAAGAACAGGAAATTGCGAAAAACAAATCTTTTCCCACCCTATATTGTTCAGTGCAGCTGTATTGTGCAATGTTGTATTGTGCAATGATGTATTTGGCACTCTTGCCTTATAATGCAATGTCTGTCGATGAAACTAGGAATTATAGATAACAAAAGATTATCAAATTTGATAAACTAAAAATCATTTCATTGTTAACAATAGAATACGAAGGGTCATATTTCATAGTCAAGAACATCTACATTATACAAGTAAATGTTCATACACACAGCAGTGCATCAATTTCAGAAGCTAATATCACCTATTACTTATAAAGTTGGAATTTATTCTAAATGTTATGAAACATGGCCCGGTGAATAAGGCCAGTCTCACATCCTTACTCATGTAAAGCACTGTGCTTTTCTTCCGCACCTTAATTAAGCAAGAGCACGGGGGTCGCATTTAATCGTTCCCTACCCATTTTCACCTCTCTACATCTATATCGGGGCGTTTGTTTTTCAATAAAAACTTGTCGTCAATTACAAAACACAATAAAACAAAATTATAAGCTAATGAAATCCTTACATGTGATTTGCTATGAACAAATTTCGCATAGGTCTGTGTGAGTTGTTATTGGCGACAAGTTTTATGAAACAGGGCCCTTGTCGTTTGTGGTCCATTCGAGTCGACTCAGAATAACGTCCGATTATTAATGTTCTCTACACTTGATAATTGAAAAGGTTAATTTAGTTTTGACTAATAATGATGATGATAATGTTTGGGTATACAGTGTGTACACGTATATGCACAGATAACCATACACACACAAATAAAAGCAATGGAACTGATGTCTAATATGTGTGTGAGCAATTAGGACATAGAGAGAGGAAAATCTTATCAAAATTTCCAACTATTTATGTGAAATGCTTTTTGTTCATTATCAGTTATGAGTCAAATGTGTAGCATAATGCGTATTCGTTTACGTTGAATATTTTATAATTTTTTAGTGAAATCCAAATGATTTCAAAGATGTGTAGATTAGATCAAGCATATTTTTCATGAGCATTTTGAATGACACTGAAAAAACCCACCTGTTAGAAATGAGTCAAGGCTTGTTTTTGAGGAAGGAAGTTGCGGTATAACGATCATGTGCCGAAGAACATTGAGCAATTTCCCGAAAGTGTGATTTGTGTGATCCAAAATTAACATAAACTGTTATTTCTCCTATACAGGATGCTAAATTATCAAAACCTTGTAAAACATTGGCATGGCTGATTATTATTTCAAGGGCAATCAAACCTTGGAAAGAAGTTCATCTATCTGAAAGTATAAAAATGAGAGAAACAGAATGTTGACAACTTTGGATAAAAACCCAGATCGGCAAAATTAAAAGAATATTTGGAATATTTTATAATTATACGAAATCAATACATCTGTGCGAATGTAAAAATTAATATAATAATTACAACATAATTCGTTTAGAAGTGCAGTCTTTACAACATATTTATTCTATCCTACTAAAAACTTCACAGGGTGAGCTGCTTACAAGTTTTCACTTCCACCCTTTATTTATCTATACCCAAGTACTTTTAGAGCCTATCTGCACTAGTTTGGCCAGGAGGGAGTAGACCTGCCTGCGTATTCACTGCCAGGTGGTTATCTCATCAAATCAGCTCTCAATTGACATAAGAAAAAGGGATCATGCACTATGAACAAAATATACAGTTCCTCAGGTAGACAAAGGAACATCCCTTCACTGCTATTATGTAAAAATGTGTAGAACAGGTGAATAAGCATGTGGCACCTGTTCTACACATTTTTACATAATAGCAGTGAAGGGATGTTCCTTTGTCTACCTGAGGAACTGTATATTTTGTCCGCTTTCTTTGTCAGTCATGTTCATAGTGATGGGAGATCAACGGGTTTCGCTTAGGCATTGTTGGCTGTAGTGCAGTCCCGCTTAAAGGTGAAATTCAAAGAAAATCACAAATATGTCAACTATGATGGCCATCGTACAAGTTTTAGGTCAACTACATATCGGGTGATTTATAAAAAATACAAATAAAACCACCTGCATAGCAGCTGGGATATACGAGAGATTCGCCGGAAAAATAACGATGTTTTAATGACGTCACTATATGGACCAATACTGCCCAAGCAGACGACATCCCATAAAGAATGAACATAATTGCAAAGCTTTTATTTTTCAAATTATAATGAGTTTAGTGTATATAAATATGATGGCATGCCAAACCATTCAAAAGGGGATATGACCCGATTCCGATAACTAAAATCTTTTGCTTGTAAATACACAGGACAGGGGTTAATTAACAATCAAAGAAACCAGACTTTCAAATTGAAAACCCCCCGGAATGATATTAAGGACGGCATTTGTTCCCTCTTGAAACGCCGAACATACCGCGGTGTGTGCAGCTGAATATTCAATGGCGGCTTACTTTGTTTACAAGCGAAAGATTCCTTTATTTTTATATCGCTGCATTTGTCATCAAAATAAAACCATGTGCGGGGTTTAGAGTGAGGCAATAGATTATACATTTAGCCTGACGGTAGTGAAGTAAGAGAAAGAACTCAAGAGAAGATGAAAACACAGGCACTGAAAATGTGTGAGATGTCATGGGACATCGTCTGCTTGTGCAAATCGTGTCCATACTGTGATCTCACACACCTCAGCAGCGTTCGGAGAGCTCTTCAGGTGCTATGCCGGGGCTGTATTTAAGCGTTTTTATAATTTATAATAATCATTCCTTCGAATGTTTCCAAGCATTGAATTTTGATAACCTTGTCAAATCAAAGTTTCAACTTTGCAATAATGAAATTAAGTTAGTTTTTAAAATCAATGAATATCTACTTTAAATCACATATTGCCATATATCTTTAATGTTTGATAACACCTACATGTAAGAATAGACATGCCACATGTCTTGTGTGAAACATGTAAATAAACATATAACCCACATAGGAGAATGCTGGCAAGAATATTTATAGCAGAAGAAGTTACGAAATCCTTTGGTCTTAAAGGGATAGATGAGTTCAGTTTTCAGACCGCAAATGCCTTCAAAGTGCATGGTTATTGGTCTTATTCTAATATCTATGTCATTTCTAGTGCCCTTTTAGAAGTTAAAATTGCTATGAAGGTAATTTTAGACCCCAAAGTTTGTGAAATTTAGCCAATACGATCCTACCTATTCAGCTCCATTTTAACAAAAAATACGGTGACCGTTTATTAGTTATTTAATTAAAAAATAACAATACATGGGCCGGCTGGTTGAGCGTAATATAACCAACACGAAAATGTTTACATCGGCATTGGCTGAAATACGACGTAAAAGGCGCTATTTCGTTTTCCAACGGCTTTTTCAAATTATCTAATATTTGTGGTGGTACACAGGTATTACAAATCGTTATATTTATGGATATTTTAGCAGTCTCTGAACCGATTTTGATCAAACAAAGATGATTTTTGTATGTTCTTTCAAAGTTGACACTCAGTTTTTCATTATCTCACAAAATTATTATTTTGAGTAGCGCCTTCTCCCACAGAACTCAACTCTCCCTTTAATACCAACTTCGAGGAGAGTCGTGGAATGTTGTAAAGACTTACGCTAATACCCCCTTCACATACACGGATTTTTCTTACGAGTCCTTACGGATCGCCAACTCGTAGTCAATCGCAAGCATCCGTAAATATCTCGCTGGTATCCGTATCGTCACAACTCGCAACAACTTGAACCACTCGACTTCAGCACCTACAGCACCAGTTGAAACCAGTAGATGATTACCAGTTGAAAACCAATAGATAATTTCCAGTTAAATTACCAGTTGAAATCAGTAGATGATTACCAGATGATTTGCCAGTTGAAAACCAATAGATGATTACCAGTTGAATTACCAGTTGAAACCAGTAAATGATTACCAGTTGATTTACCAGTTGAAACCAATAGATGATTACCAGTTGAATTACCAGTTGAAACCAGTAGATGATTGCCAAATGATTTACCAGTTGAAACCAGTAGAATACCAGTTGAAAACCAGTTTATTGTATCTTGTGCATATTCATGCTTAATTTGCATATTTTCTCTGAAAACATAATTATCATGATCTGTCAAGCAATTGTGACAATGCACATCAATTTTGTGATTTATATTTTCTTAGTCAATTATTAACAAATATATTATTTATATATCTGATCATGTTTTACATCTAATTTAAGACGTACAAATAGATATAAAGATATATGTAATTAATAACCAGTAAAAACATGTATAATTTTGTATATACGTATGTACGATCTCTAAATTCTTTAATTAACATTAGACTCAACTGCAATTTACTTCAAATAATCTTTGTGATGGCGCAATTGCAAGAGTCTATTAAAAAAAATATGGTTTAGTTGGTGGCCAGATGCCATACAATATTGATTATTGATTATCAGTTGATTGATAGTCGCTACTGAAAAATCAACAGGCAATCAACTGGTTTTCAGTACCAGTTGATTCCACTATACCAATTTCCATATTGAAACCAGTTCACTTAACTGGATTAAACTGGTACCAGTTCCCAGCTGGTGGTTTGAACTGGTCCCAACTGGTACCAGTTGATAACTGGTATTCAAAATGGTACGAGTACCAGTTGATTCCAGTTGATTCCACTATACCAATTTCCATATTGAAACCAGTTCACTTAACTGGAATCAACTGGTACTGGTGGTTTCAACTCGTCCTAACTGGTACCAGTTGACAACTGGTATTCCAACTGGTACCAGTACTAGATGATTCCAGTTGATTCCACTATACCAATTTCCATATTGAACCCAGTTCACTTAACTGGAATCAACTGGTACCAGTACCAGTTGATTCCAACTGGTCCCCAACTGTTTTTTGACCTAGGAGGAAGTCAATAGTAGATATTCTAATACGCAATCTGTAATAGTCACCTTTGTTGCTGCGATGTGTTCAACCTGAATATGCGTTTGGCTCTCTTGAAGACTTTTTTTAGTCTTGGCTGGGGATATTGGCCACTCTGCAGCTGGTTTAGAGCTCTGCCGCACCTTGGCCAAGAAGAGGTTCACCATGGATGTCACATCCTCATCCTGAAGACTCTTGCAGAGCTTTAACCACGAGGAGCATTTCATGGTGGTTGGCTGCTTGTTGACAAAACTCTCCATTGAAGCTTCAGGATCCGATAGTCCATGCACCAAGACTACGTTACGAGAAGGACCTACATAAAACGGGAATGGGCAAGAAGAAAAAAAAAGAATGATTGTTAAAGGTAAAGACCAGTTTTGGAAACGCCCCCTCTCAACAAAATGAAATGGAAACTCTTATTTCCAATTATGTGAAAGAATATGGTCAACGGTTGATCATCTAGGATATAAGTATCGGTGTGTACTGCAAGGTTTTGGAATCATCATAATGATAAGAAACTTGGCCCAGTCTTGGTAAAGTTACAAGCACTGTACACAGAAAGATTTATATGGGACTACGCGATATCTATCCAGGCCAAGATAGATATGATGATTTTCCTATTATATCAATTAGTAGGCGGTTTCCCGGCAAAATGTATATCATCACGTATTATTCAAAACATATTCTTTCACATGATTTGGTAATAAGAGCTTCCATTTCAATTTTGAGAGGGGTGCGTTTCCATAACTGGTCTATACCTTCAAATAACCAGAATAACAAAATTTACTGAACGTGATGTTTGTTAATACGCTGGAAATACCCAGGTGTTATTGACAATTATATTGTCGGTTTAAACTACAGTTTTTAACCAATTCATTAACGTAATTTGTAAAATACAAACTAAAACTGAACTTAATATAAACTTGAACTAAAAATTAAAAAAACACGGGATTATGTGACCATTTAAGGTGAGGAAGGAACTCGTCATACTGGGCATCCCGCACATCAGTAATGGACAATCTTCCCCTGTCAATTAAATGAATCAAGATCATCGCATCATACTGACATAATATACGACGTTCCTTTAGGAGATCAGTTGTAATACAAACATAAGTTACATTAACATCGCCATGATTTTCCAATTTTGAGATGAATTTTCCATACTCGCTTCGGGATGGAGACATAGAACGTACAGCCAATGAAACCGAGTCTTCCATTTTCGTGCTCGAAAATCCCTGCTACACTTTTGTATTTTCCATAAGAGAGGAAGTGGATTAAAAGTGGGCGGCTGAATATGCAATAAAGCAGATCACGAGACAGTGATGATGAAATTTGTTATTTGTTGAAAGTTCTAGCTGCTTTTATTGCGTAATAATATTCCATATGTTGTATGCATAGAAATACAGTCGCTTGATTACTTTAAATAGTACATGGTATACTCGACGAAGATCATTTGTGAACAAGAATTGCAGAAAATGGCAACTCCAATCGAAGATGCCCATAGCCGGGTGGATACTATCTGCGACCAGGAAAGTAAAACCACGGTCATGTTCGTCGGAGCTCCCGGAGCTGGGAAGTCGTCCTTAATCAACTCCTTGATCAACATCATCGACAAGGATTCTAGGCAGAAGGGTATCAACAGGTACATCCCCACTGCCCCTAAGGACATGATGGGTGGACACACCCTCATGCGGGAACAGGTGGAATTGACCGATGCTCTGACCATTGTGGATAACCGTGGGTGGCACGACTGGGGGAATGAAGCGGCTCTGAAAGAGCTAGTCGCTCAAATAAGTAAGGTTACATTAATATTACTTATCGTAGTGATGATAGTGACAGTAAGAACGACGATGATGATGATGATGATGATGATAATGATGATTATGATTATCATGATGATGAAAGTAAAAGTAAGTACAAATAGTAGTAGTAGTTGTACATGTAGTAGTAATGATAATTATAATGATGATGATAATTATAATGATAATAATAATGATCACGATAATAATTTATTGATAATAATAGTAATGATTTTTTTTCAAATAAAATATTTTTCCATACCTGTCTGATATACATTGGTTTCACTGATGTATCATGTTCGGTTTTGATTTGATTACATATGCGCATATTAATTAGGCGGACTTAGTTATTTTCACAACTTTTTCATATCTGCAGATTCACAAAAATGGCAAAAGTGACTTATTTTGTTTGCTTCTGTTTCCAAAACGGTAATAGATATATGAATTTTCTCTTTTGTATTTTTACCACAAAGATGATATTTTAGTGTCTAAAAATTTAATTTATTATTTGTGTCCAAGAAAGTGATGAATAAAGTTGTCAACCTTGTCGAATTTTGCAATTTTGGCCAATTGACAATTTTTGGCAGGTTTTCCGGTAATTTTGCGATTTCAAAAAAATGGTATAAAATCACAACGCATTGACCGATTTCAATTCTGTTTTTTGTTTTTTGAAGCTTTCATAAAGCTTGATCATTTGCAATCATCAAATAACATGTGTTTGTTGTAATTATTTTTGGTATGCTATACCTACTACTAGGCCTACTAATACTAACAATAATGATAATAATAGGACATGGAGTAATAACAATAATTATGGTAAAGATAAAGGTATAATATTACTGAGGAATGGATTAGTAATTATTATAAGAACGGCGATAATGAAGACAGTATAATCATGATACAAATACAAATGTTATGATGATGCAATGGTTAAATAATGATTAACATCAGTTTGATATATCTGAATAATTATTCTTCTTTCAGATGCTCAAAGGGCCTTCGTTGATGATGTCGATTGGGAACATGGAGAAGAGGAAGAAGACATCCTGGAAATTCCTCTAGTTATTGCCGAGAAAATAAGCTGTGTAACCATCGTTATCAAGTGAGTCTCCCCCAGAAGATTCATCTACGTGTTGGTGTTTGGATGCCGCTTATAAAAGTATCGGCTTGCATGGTGATGTTGATATATAGTTGGCTTGCGGTTGCACCATGTGAGAGAGAGGGAGGATTAGTCCTATAAGGGACTCTCGGTATTCATTCTTTCTTGAGTGAGTGTAGTCCTGAAAAGGACTGTTGGTGTAGTATTGAAAAAGACTGTTGGTTATCTTTATTAGCTTATAGTTCTAAAGAGAACTATAGCGTCGATTGGAGAGGATGGGTGGTAGGTAGGTGGTAGTTTGCTTTTAAAGGCATCGTTTAACAATACTAAATCTGAGATGCATGTGTTGTCAGAGTCTGTGATATGATGTAATATTGTAGCCCTAAAAAGTTTGCGCTTCAAAATGATCATGAAGTGCTTCAAAAAAGCAAAAATCTTCGAGTGACCGAGTTTACCATCCTCGTTTTCCCCAGTAGACTGTAGAGTTATAAAAACCGTTGGGAAAACGGTTTTCGAAATATCGATTTCCAATCATAAAAATCTTGATAATCAGACAGGCGATTTGGCTGTAAAAGTCATGGGATTCCTGACTGACCTGAAGGTTTCAAATTATGTTTGCAACATGAGCTAAATCCAGCATTGTGTTTAGAATATCAGGGGCCGATTGGGTTGTAAAAGTCATGGGATTCCTGACTGACCTGAAGGTTTCAAATTATGATTGCAGCATGAGCTAATTCCAGGATTTCGTTTAAATATCAGGGGCCGATCTATGGGGGTAAGGGGGTTTAACCCCCCCCCCCCCTGCGGCTACCAAGTGAAAATGTGATGTGCATATAAATATGCCATCATGTGTCCAGACCCATACAGTATCCGCATCGTCATTGGCTCTACCCCCCCCCCCCCCCCACCGATCCGCCCCTGAATCTGATGCAAAGATATCCAATCCCTTTAAGGAAATACTGTATTAAAAACAATGCCGTGCAAAATCGTTATAGCGCTTTCTCATGTATGCTGTTCATTATGATCCCTGGACGTGCCGTTTCCCGAGCTGACCTGTGCTCATGATTCCATGAGTCCTCTGTCTGCGAAGTTGGAATTAGGTTTTGGGTTACGCACTGTGGCCAAGTTGACCATGAGATGGCGCTGTACAATAAATGTATCAGTTCAGTATCGCTTTAATATATACTCAGCTTTTGTTAAGCATATCTTAACTACATACATAACTACATCTTATCTCCTTTTTGTCAGATTTGTTTTATTTTGTAAACGATGTGGGCAAAATTGCCATGTTCCTACCTAGCTCCTTATGAATCCTCAGTTTTCAAGTCACTATTTCCATATCTTAAGAATGTTGACTTCACTTACTTCATCATGTTCAAAAACCATTTCTCTGATTTGCGAGCGGTGATTAAAAGTTACGATCCAGTTTCATGATGTGTAATAATCATACATGTATGAAGCAATATTTTCGACGCTCATAAATTAATTAATAGTAAGTAAAGTTTTTCGTCGTACCATCCCCTTTTTTTTTTTTAACTCTCTCCCTTTCTCTTTTCTAATCTCTTCCCCCTCTCCTCTCTCCCTCTCCTTTCCTCCCTCTCCCCTTCTTTCTCTAACTCTCTCGCTGAAGTGGGAAAGGTGGTATCGGTGCACTCAAAGGCATGCAGAATCTGGTCAAGACGTGTAATAAAGAGACTGGTAAGACTACATGTAGTTTCTGCAGTACTGTTCCGAGAAAAAGATAATTAATAGATAGTACTAATTTTTGAATACATAGATAGATAGATAGATAATTGAATTAATAATGAAGGAATGACTAAATAAATACATAAATGAATGAAGTCGATCGGCCGTCCCCTCCCGCCAAAAATGAATTAATGTGAACTTATCTTTCCTGTCGTAATTTGACCAATGTATAAACAACATTATTTACAATAAATATAAAATAAATTTTACAAGAATCCTACTTATTGGTATCAAACTGACATTTAGTTTCTGTTTATGTTCTGCTGTTGTGTGTTTGATTTATTAATCAGGTCGCAAGCCATCGGTCGTTGTCACTCATAAAGATCAGATGACTAAGGATCAGATTGAGAAGATCAAGTCTCAGCTGGAGAAAGAGCATGGGATTGGCAGAGAAAGAGTGTTCGTCATCCAAAACAAAATTGATATTGATACCTGTCTTGAAGCTGGCTCGAAATCACGTCTTCTCGATTTTCTTGAGCGATGCATTGCTGATGGTAAAGCCGGGGGTAGCTTCCATAGCCAGAAAGAAAAGAGACATGAGATCCGAGTAGAGTATAAGAAGAAGGTCGATGCGCATAAGGCCGCAGCAAAAAAGAAGAAAAATGCCGAAGCGATAGAAGTAGCTGCGCAAGAATTAGAGCTCGTGCGATCCGTACAAGAGAAACTAAACCTTGAAATAGCGACAAATAAAGAGAAAGCGTTGGTCGATATAGAGGAAGCTATGAAGAATGATGAGCGAAAGCATTTGCAGAATATGCAAAAGGAGGAACACAAAAATTATGCGGCGTTACAAAAGCTTGAGAAAGAAAATGAGCTCAAGCTCATGAAGTATGCTGCCGAAATGGAAGCGCAAGAAATTGCCAAAGTGGTTGAGAGAGTAGCTAAAAAGGGCGGACCGTTCATGCATGTACAAATGAAAAGAAAATGAGAACATTTCCCTAAAATCTGTGGTCTTGCAAAGAACATTTCCCTAAAATCTGTGGTCTTGCAAAGAACATAAAGTTACCTACAATCTCTTGTTTCATTCTTCTTGTTCTTTTTTCCTCAAAAGGTTGATGTTTTGGGGGAAACGAATTATCGAGGAATGCTATTATTTTATGGTCATTTTTAAGTACGTGCACGAGAAAGTTAGTGCCTATTTTTGCGAATGAATGACAACTTCCCCAATGTTTGTTTTATTTTTTGGAGGAAAACTGCATTGAAATAAATTGTGTACCTGAAAAACTTATTAGAAAATGGGTCCCATGGATTTCTAAATAAGAAATTGATACCCTTGATAATTTTCTTTTTTCCTCCCCTTTATCATATCTGCTTCGGATTCATGTCATTTTCAGTCACCCCTACAGACGCATAGCTAGATTGGATATAAATCCTTTTCAATGCATTATTATGATGCTTTTTAATTAATCCATGAAGCTGTGTATATTCGATTGTGCATATTTTTCAACCAAGATATTATGGTAATTAGCTTAGAAAAATATGTTTCTCATATGAGGAAAATCATAACAAGTTCGGAAAATATAAAAGTGAGTAATTTTGTTCTGTGTGAAAACACGAGCATGCATTTAAATGATGGACCTATCCTTGCTTCTTTGAAATTAATTCATTTCATTCAATTGAATGTCAGTCAATCCGTATTGTGACATGACTTTTCGACTCACCTTCTGCTCTACCTATGCCAATTTAAGCCTGTATGTTACAATTATGTAAGGGGTACAATTGAACTGTTTAAGGGTGTATTGCATGTATATAGTGAGTTTTTAGTATTTTATCATAAGTAAAGGAACACAATTGGGAAAAAATAATATCTATATTTAAGATGAGCAACGCTTTAAGAATAGATACAAAATGTTATTCATGTAAGACAATGAAATTCAAGTTGATTTTGTTTACTTTGAAATATGACAGAATCATGTAATAGGCCTACATGTCTATGAATCTTGTCAATCAAGAAATTTCTTGTATGGTTTTTGTATAAACATAGCCTATGTTTTATTGATGGCAGCGAAAGCACCTTGATTTCAAAGAGGATTAGCATATTTTTCATGAGAATTTCGATTGACATTAAAAAAAAAAAATCTGTAATAGACGGGTGAAGGCCTGTTTTTGACGGAGGAAGTTGCGGTATAATAATCATGTGCCGAAGAACATTGAGCAATATCCTGAAAGTCAGTTCTGAAATGTGTGATCCCAGGGTAACATTCTGGTGAACTTTTATTTCCTCTATAAAGAGGAGGTTAAGATATCAAAACATTGTAAAAACAATGGCACGATCGATTATTATTTAAATTTAATACATTTTTACTATGGTGTATTCCGACTATCATAACTATGAAAAGAAAAAAAAAAATGATATCTGTATTTTAGATCGGCAGCGTTTTAAAATAAATGATATTATATCCTGCATCAAAAATCTGTTGGCTTTTGATTAGTTGAGAGCTCGTCACATGACCAGAAATATTTGACCTATTTTTAGAAAGTACTATATGAGAGTACTATTCTGGTTTACTATTTGGGAGTTGAAAAAAAAATGTGATTTTTTTTTTTTTAAAATTGAATCATTTTTTTTTCTTCAAATCTTAATTTAATGAAAACTAAATATTTTAAATCTTTTTAGATAAAAATTGACATTTTTTTTGTTCTAAATGGTTTTTTCCCCAAAATATTTTTTTGTTTTAAATAAATTGTAAATACATTTTTGATGCAGAATATAAAACAAATATACCATGCCTTCTATTCGAGGTACTGGTTAAACTATGGGCCTCGGTAAATCCAAAAGTACCATTTGCTTTGGGGCTGCGCCCCTCAGCAAATAGTACAATTGGAGTCACCTCTTGCGCATAGTTTTAACCAGAACCTCTCAAGGCAGTGTATATTTATATAAATATTACGATTTTGAAAGACAATGTAATTTAAGTCATTTTTGTGTACTTTGAAATACTATAAAATCATGTAAAATCATATACAACTAAATGAATCTAATCAATCAAGAAATATACTGTTTGTTTTTTGGAGACATATACATTATGAATGGTAGCGACTAGCGAAGGACCTTCAGCCCTCATCTGTCGCATTATTTAAGAAGAAAGAATTATATTAGTAAACACTGTCAACAGCTGTATATTAAAGGTTGTTCCGGTATCAAGAAATGTTTACTGGTATGAAAAACGTTGTACACGAAATGTCTCGCACAGTTTTGTGAATAAATTTGATTTTTTTAAACTTTGATAAACTAATTACTTTTGTGCGACTTTCTTTATGCGCTTTGTGTCTAATGAAAACGTGCTTTATAAATGTAAGATTATTAATCTCTTTTTTTTGCGTGAATTAACGGTGATGCCTACAATATAAGTGAGACATGAATGATAACACCAAGCAGCTTACTGAAACAACTGAAATTATATTTTGCCTGCGTTAAAGGAAACCTCACCCCCAAAGAATAAATGTAGGTATTCTAAAATATGAGATGTATTCCTGCCCTTTAATTTACAATACTCCTTACGAAAATGTACGAGGGATATATAAATGAAAATATTCTTGGCATGATGTGATGCCTTTTAGCAGCCATTTTCTAAAAAATGTGACGTACCAGTTGAGGTTGTACATGAAAGATTTCTTTAATCATTAACAAAATCTTTACTTTTCTATTAGAAAACAGGGGAACAATAAATTGTACCTTGTTCATTTAAAAATACTAAAATAGAGCAGTTGACAAACTTATTTTATTCATGAGAAACTTTTACCCCCAGAAGAGCACTAATTTAATTATGATTTGTGTTCTTGAAATTGTAGTACAAAGAGTAATAGCAGGTGAATGAAATGATTCTTCACCTCACACACCTGGGAAGGAAGTATCCATATATTTGAATACATTTACTTGATAAATGACTTCACATAGGTCTTAGCTTAATCAGAAAATGCCCATGCCCATGCCGTGCTGAGAAACTGTACATTATTCTTGCTTTATGCCTCTCTCATACAATCTTATACATCTCATAAGAAATGGAATGATTTTCATGCATAAATCCTGCTGTACAGCACAGTACCGGCGAAAGAGAGGGAGAGAGAGTGAGAGAGAGACCAAACAGGATTTAAATGAACCTGCATGATATGTTGTGTGTGTTTCGGAATCAATAAGACTATGATCACGATGATTCTCTGAACAAAAAGCCCTCTGTACCCCCCACCCCTCCCCCCCCCCCCCCCCTGCCCTCGAAGTACAAAGTTGCTTACAATGATACAAAAGAGTTGTCCAAGTGCAGGTATAATTATGATGAACAATTATCATTATTTACATGCGAGTGTATGCCAAGAGTATTATCAAGAGCTAGATAGTGGCAGTGAGCCTATGTGATGTTTGAGCTCGGCAAATCATCTGACATGCTATATTTAGGTCGATCCAATTTTTTATCGGAACATGTGGAGCGCGGAGAGATGCTTTTAGTACCGTTTCATCGTTCATACTCGCTATTGAAAAATAATAAGTATATAGTTTTATTTGATGAGGTAAATCTCATTTACCCGAAATAATAATCACGGCGGCAGGGGGTGGTGGTGGTGTTGTAAAGAGGGAGAGAGGAAAACCACTCTGGAAACTAACATTTTTAATTTACCAATTAAAGGGGGAGGAGTGACCATTTTTCAAATTAGTAGATTAACACTTTAAACATGCTGGATTCAGCACTATAAATAGGTATAGCACACCAAAAATTAGTACAACAAACACATGTTATTCAATTCAGCTAATTATATATATATATAGGAAAGTCAAACTGTTCATTTTGTTGGCATTTTTTTAATCATATATTTATAGATCATATTTACACCAAATATTAACATTAAATTCCAAATATTTTTGCAATGCCAATAAAATATGGCGATGGAAATTACTTGGATGACCGTCACAGCAATTTCCTTATGTGTTTCACAAATTATTCAGAAAAACCGATCAAATGATAAGAATTTGCAGATTTTCAGCTACATTACAATGTATTTGTCTTTGTAAAAGATGTCAGATTTGAGGATTTATGACGTTTTTTCGAGAAACCATTGAACAGGCCATAACATTCCACAGGGACTGAATTTCAGAGTCAAACAATATTTGAGGACACCAGTACAGCTGTGGCTATACTGAGTGTGAACAACAAATTGATTTAATGAGTGAAACATATGAGGATTTTGCATTTTTTGAGGTGAGTTTGAAAATGGAAAAGTGAGACGACATATTTCAAGCAAGTAATAGATTACAAGGGGAAAAACTGCTTTTTAGAGATTACAAGTGGATGGAAATATAACTGACAATGAAAAGGGTATCGTACAAGAAATCAGGAAGTTTTATTCTAATTCGCATGCTGAATCAGAAGCTGGATCATGTGAAAATGTTAACCTTTTCCCTGCAAACTTACCCAAATAAACAGAATATCAGAGAAATCCTTATAAAGGAAAAATTGACCACGGGGATTGTATTGAAATGTTAAAAAGAAATGCAGTTAATAAATCTCCGGGAGATTTTAGAATTTAAAACTACATTCTGGCAGGTAGTTGGTGATTTATTTTTAATGTATTCAATGATTTCATGAAATTGAAGAAATTATCTCCTTCTCAAAAACAAGCAATCATTACACTTACACAAAAGGATGGTAAAGATCCCAAATTAGGTAGGTTTTCTGTCGGCACTGCGACTACGTTTCCATTTGGAAAGAAAGTAAACATTTTAAATATGTAGGGTATATATTTCACATTAGATCCCTACGTTGCTAAAGAGATAAATTATAAAGAGATTTTGAGCAAATTAAAGACATTGTTAAATCATTGGAAACAAAGAGATAGTCAATTAATTGGAAGAATCCACTTATTAAAAACATACGCCTTTTCTAAACTAATGTATGCTCTTTAAGTCCTGTACCTTAATGGGTTTTAACAGAAATTGATGAAATTTGCTTTAATTATCCTTAGCGATGTAAAGAAAAAAGAAAAAGAAGCACGTTGTATTTTGGTTACACGCCAGGAGGATTAAAAATGCTTAATTTTTAACTTTTGTGAATGTACAACAAGCGAAGTGGATTAAGAGAGTTATACTAGGCTAACTGGAGATCAGAAAAGTCAAATGTAAAAAAATAAGACCATTTGGAGAAGAAAAAAATGTTGTTGTTGTAAATATTTGCCTAACATGATCGATATTCAAATACCAAAATACTATCACTTATTGTTACAAATTTGGCTCGATATGAATCAGTTTATTAAAAACGTTACAACTAATACAAGAAATCGAATCATTTAAATAATAGGCTTATTCATAATAAGAGAGTAAAAAAATATAGATGTAAAAGTATCATTAAAATCGGACACTTATTTCAGATGTATATAGCACTAAGTTACTAACGGAAGAAGAAATATCACTTCTCAAAGAAATCTACGCTAATACACCTAAAGAATGAAAATGACCTGTCTGATCTTACCCCCCCCCCCAAAAAAAAAAATGATCGAAATATCGGTCAGCCCCCCCCCCCCCCCCCCCCCCCCCCCCCCCCCCCCCCCCCGGAGTGCCGCCTCATACAGAAGAAGATTTTCGATAACAAACACTTCATATTTCACATCATTGTTTTTATGTGTATGCACATTGTGTATGTAGCGGCGTGAAACTTGTATAGCGCCATCTGTAGCGATAAGAAAATTTGTGCAACAGAAAGCCTGGTAAAAGGCGTCAGACTTGATGTTTGTGACCACAGAGTTCTTGATTTTGCTCCGGATGAACATAAAGTTGGTAAGTTATGATACATAATTCCTGTAGATAATTTATTTACTGTCAATTATAGGAAACTAGTTGTTTCATGCGATTTGTTTGTTTATTGTAAATTATGTGCAAATCAGTGAGCTGATTTGGATGGTTAAGGTAACGTTTTCTATATGATGCTATATGAGGGTTACAATACAAATGTGTGCTATTAAGCAGAGGGGGTTGAACCAGGAAGCTGTGATAAATGGAGATCCCGTCCAAGAGGCCCCTATATACCAAATTGAACCAATTGATTGGCATTTACTTGTAGGCCCTACTCTTCAAATTTATATTTATTTCACCTTATGAAAATGTTTGTTCTTCTTTTTTCTAAATCACCGATTAAAATGCTCTGAATGCTGCAACTCTAAACACATTATATGTACCAGTAATTTTACCAGGTACATACTCTATAAAAAATATATGAACTTTGACCTACATTCAGATCAAAGTAAACCACATGTCCATGCGCAGCTTGAAAAGCCGAACTGTCTTTTACCTCTCTACAGTTTAAAGTTCTACATTATTGACCTTTCTTGCAGGTTTATAACTGACCCTTTGATAGAACATAAATTCACATTCTGATACATCTTGTGCCGAATTGTCTTAAAAACTCATATTTATAGCACCAAAATGTATATTTTGTTTAAAGAGTATTTTCTTATCGGTGAATTTAAAAACACCTTATATTTTTCATTTTGTCTTCAAGGACACCATGAATTTCCTCCAAGTCCTTGTAGCTATGATTTTTTGACGACGACATAAGATATTTAAAGTTGTTGGGACCAAAACTTTCCAAATTTGTCTGATGTTGCAAGTTAATATCTCCCAAAGAGTAAATAATATGAAAATTAGATATTTGAATTCCATGTATATCCGAAAAAGAAGGATTTTTGATAAATTTGTATTAACATGTTGTGAGATAAAAGTTTGGTGTCGAAGTATTCGCTACACTGTATGAGTTATTGGTGAGTGTTAATTTCATAACAAAATACTTAAACTGCGTATTTGGTTAAAAGATATTATCATAAGGAAAGTATAGAATTGCTGGTGCTATAGATCTGAAGTTTTAAAATAATCTGGCACAAGGTGTAGTACAACGTGAATTTATGTTCTGTCAAAGATTCAGTTTTAAAACTGAAAAGTCAATAATGTAGAACCTTAAACTTTAGAGAGGTTTAGCATATAAAAAGTATTTCGGCTATTCAAGGTGTGAATGGATAATGGGTTTACTTTGTTCATTTATTACAGAATATGTACCTGATAAAACTAGTGGTACATGTAAAATTTACGTTTTAGAGCTTTATTATTCAAAGCATTTTAATTTGGGGATTCAGAAAAAGGAAAAACAAACATTTTCATAAGGTTAAAATAATTGTTAATTTAAAGAGATTTCAGGGAATATTGGATTCAAGTTGTGCTTTAGGAAGCTTGTAATGGTCATTTTTTTGTCGTGGTTTAAATAGCAAGACAGGAGTGCATCTATTTGAGTTCAGTTATAGTAATTTTATTTAGATATGAATATTCATGAGAAACCATACTCTATTGATTATTCAGAGATATTAATGCAAGATTTGGTTTAAAGAGCTGAATTTGATCAGATGAGCATTAGCACATGGGATTGTTTACTACAAATGAATTTGTTAGGCCTTTCTTTGTGACATTAATTTGTCAACTTATGTATTTTTTCTGACATTGGAGGTTACTACTGAACCAAAGGAAGTTGAATGTTAGATTCTTAAACATGTTGATATCTGTGTCATCAGAATAGAGAAGATTTACAATAAATCTGGAGAACTAATAGCAAACTAAGTTTTCCAAGCAAAAGTATTTAAAGTGAATGTAGTACTTTTGCAAATTCACTATGGCACTTGATTATTCAGATAATATATTTTGGCATGATCACTAGTTATGAAAAGAAAACACATCAAACAAAGGTCTTTTATTTATAACAGATCATCGTTAATTGTGAAGATCACTTCACTTAACAATGTGTATTTTCTTTCTGTTTCCATTACAGATTAACTAACTTGGAAAGGAGTGTGACATTAAAACTCTAAACCTTTATGCAATAAGCGATGTTGCGATTTTTATACTTCTGAGTCCGCTATATCTTCACTCATCCAGTCGCCATTTATGTCAGTTCAAGGTACTGTGTAGTTTACCTGTCTGACCATGTTTTGTTGATCAGTTCACGCGACAGTCTGAATGAGAGAGACATTGAGCGATCGGGACTCGGATACAAGCCCATTCAGTCATACACAATAGTTCTCCACCCACCTAATAAAGAGATGACCGAGCTAGTGGAAATCCCCCGGTTCTTGAATGTGTAATAGTTTGGATAACAATACACATTTCGCAAAAGGAACATATTGTATGCCTCTTACCAAGAGGCATTGGGCAGTGGACGTAGGTAAGTGGCCTAGTTAGCTAGTTATCTTCTAGAAAACATGTTTACAGTCTATACAGGGGCTATTGTGATAAAGTCATGAATTAGGTTTTAAGAATGATGAATTTATCATCATCAAGATCTCAATATTTTTCATATTTTCAACGCTCTCCATATAACAGGACTTTTAGAGCGTGTTTAAAACTGTTAAAAATAGGTGACATTTTGACAGGACTTTTAAGTTGGTTCCATACTCTAATTCCAGAAATTAGAGGACTATTTTTTATAACTGTCCTAAATTTGGGTACACACAATGCATCCCTTACAGCATGTATTGTGTTGTGATCATGGAGTGAATTAACATGATGTAAACCTTTAATACACGATGTTGTAGGTCTGAGCCTGTTCATCGATCCAGGATTCTTCCATGGTTACTGCTATTTGTGGATGTCCGTTCAACAAAATTGTGCCAATATTTTGTATAAAATCTAGAGAAAAATAAAATTGAAAACAGCTAAAATGTGTTAATTAAGGTAACGAAACAATCCACAACCAAACGGAAATCATATTAAGTATGATTATATTAATTTGTCATCACCAAAATGTATAAATATTTTGTATCCTGATTAAGTTCTTTGTAAACCACGTCTGAGCCTTCATTTCACATGTGACCGAACAAAATGTCCATGTTGAACAGTGGACAAGTAAATACACTGAATTTGAATTGAATCAAGGTTCCCAATTACTGTTCTTTCTGTTATAATATTTGCATAGGTTGAAAATGAATCTGGGTCACACATACCCAAACACACGCCCACCGAATTTTCTAATTTATGAAATGCACAGTGTTTGCATGAATGACAAAGTAGGCATACATTTGTAATGATAACAACTTCCCGTATTCGTCCAGTAGTTTTTTTCACCTCGGTGCCAAAATGGCCATCATTTTTAAGCAATAGGTATGATAAAAGTATGTGGAGAAGGTGTTCATAATTGTGTGACAGCTCACACGAATACCCAATCAAGAAATCATGCAAAGTTTAATTGATTGTTAGAAAGGGACGAGGCCTGTATGCAAAGGGAAGACTTTAAGGGTGTAGATTGGCCAACTTTTCGTATGAATGGTGGCAGGGGTACCATCACCGAGACAAGCCCAGGGTAAAATCTACCCCACACTGAATATTGCTTTATCTGGCCTTACAGAAGACTCTATGCTCTCGATGAATATTGAACTCTTACCCACAGGGAGAGTATGGGATTATGTTGAACATGAATCATGATTCGAGACTTTGTAATTTAGAACTCAGTCGATATTTACTGTAGCCTCTCTATTTTCATATACGGTGTGTAATACACATACTATGCTAGATATAAGATATTGCCTCTACCATTTGAGTGTTGATGCCAATAATCATATAAAAACAGGTCTTAAACTGGGAGAAGTGGTGTTTGAGGGCATGTACTCTGTACCAGGAAAGTGAACCTAAACAAATTGATGCAAAGTCTTGAAATGCTACATATTGAGTACTCTGTTGGAGTCGAAACATGGACCCTATGCATGGAGACAGAACGATGAATGTATGGCACAGTAGTTCTGCGCCTTGTGACAAACGGAAAATGTCAGTCCAATTATTTATATTACCGTTATGCTACGCCAGTTGAACACAAAGCGGGTTACTAAATTACAAACAAAAAAATTTATAAACACAATGCTGATCGGACATGACTGTACTTTGCCCATGCTGTGTTATTCAGTATATTGAGGAGAAGGACAATAGGTAGGGTTCAAAAGAGGTAAGCTACGCCAGTCAAACACAAAGCAATTTTCACACAAAAAAGATAATGGGATAATATGATTTTTTTTTAAATATATGTTTACTATTTTATAGCAGTGGGTAGATACCCATAACATGCTCCAATATACTGTATTAGATGTTATACTCACCATTCTAATTCATTTTTCTTGAAACCTGTTACTGAGGAGGACATTTTCGAGATTGTTCGTAGTTTTAAAGCAAATAAAAGTGCCGAACATGATGATATTGAACCGAAGATTGTGAAAAAACTATACATGTTTATACCAAGCACTTTTGTCATATTTTCATAAGTATTTTTTTTCAGGACAACTTCCAGATCAATTCAAGTTAGCAAAAGAAATACTCCTTCATAAGATTTTTTTGTAAAGAAATAGTACAAGAGTAGAGACCTATTTCTATGGTGCACCCGCAAGCCTACTGTATATTTCTATCTTGCCAATGCTTGCCAACGTTTTAGAAAAATCGTTCTACAAACGTTTTATTAACTACTTGAATAAGAATAATATTTTATGTACTAAACAATTTAGATTTCGTGAAAAACATTCAACATCCATTGCTCTAATTGAATCGTTAAATCTTGTAACTCAGGCATTTGAAAATAAGATAATTCCTGTTGGTATATTCCTTGATTTATCTAAAGCATTTGACTGAATTAACCATTCCATATTGTCACACAATCTATCTTTTCATGGCATACGGGGTACTCCGCTCGAATGGTTCAAAAATAACCTTTTGAGTAGTTGTTAAATGTAATAGTGTTTGTTGTTAACCTCAGATCTTTACTACATGAGTACCCTAAGGCAGTGTTCTTGGCCCTTTATTGTTGTCGTTGTTTATAAATGATTTTTACTTTGTGTCAGACCAGCTAAATGTTATTTCATTTGCTGATAACACCAATATATTATTATCAAGAAAAAATGTGCAATATTTAAATGAGAAATAAAACCAACAACTGAGTAAAGTTTGCAAATGGTTCACTGCTGCTAAACTGTGTACTAATATGAAAAAGACTAATTATATGGTATTCAGTAGAATAAAGGTTAGAGGTGACCTTATTGAATTGGATGTAAAATTTGATAATATGTTTGCACAGCAGAGTTAATTCAACTATGTTTTAGGAGCATATAGATAAGTCCCTTTCTTGGAAAAGTCATGTCAAAATATGAAGACAGACAGATTTTGTTAAATACTCAGTTTCACATTCACATTGTACGGTAGTATATCAGGACAAATATGTTTTGCATATAATATTGCAATATTGGAGAAATACAAACAAAAATAATTTTCTCGGAATGGTCTTAAGTGGCTCTTACCCCTCTTGCAAACGAACTAAAATGAATCTAATCCCTTTTTGAGAAAAAATGTTAACTTTGTGATGTGAATTTCAACTTTTCTTTGGTATCCTTGTATAGAGCTACTAAAAATCAATACATTAAGACAAAAAATATTGATGAAAAAAGGACCTAACCTCTTTTGGGGATTAGCTCTTCATTTTCCGTATTTGGTATTATTCGAAAGTGCATTTCCCTGCGGTCAGTTTGACACCACTGTGATATGCGCGTAATGTACTGCAAGGTTTGAACGGGCTTTTCATTAGATTGTATTTGTCGATGTATTAACAAGCAGCAATGGCCAACGATTGTCGCTAAAATTGTCAGAAATTGTTGCTAAGATTGCTTTTCCCTAAAAAATGACCATTATACATCAAGCTACATAAAACTGTGATCGACAAACATGATATTGTCTTGAAAGCAGTCAGAAAACATTGGAACTATTTATGATTGTATTATCTACTTACTTCTTCTATATATTTTATTTTAATATAACATATGCATTATAATGTTTCTTCTATTCTCTTGATAATATTTTAGTAACGAATCGACAGTTTAAGTAGACATGTTGGATGTATTAAAGCAATAAATCCTGGGCACATGACGTACTACGAAAGATTATTATAAGAAGAAGAAGCATACACATAGTCATAATAATAATAACAATATCAATAATAATAATAATAATGAAAATAAAAACGATATCAACTATCATAGTAACAAAACCATTGGTAATAAATATAACAATAAAAACAGTAATGATTATTATGATACTGATGCTATTACTACTACTACCTGTATTAGAAAGAAGAAGATGAAGAAAATGGTTAAGGAGAACAATAATTTCAGGATATTAGTAATTATATTCCTTATGATTGAGGAATACATATACACATTACAAACTGGTTAGGAGGAAGTAAGCGAGGGAAAAGGAAGGCAATGACAATAGAGAAAGAGAGAGAGAGAGAGTATATGGCCCCGTTTTAAATTCAGTTTTCTTTAGATTATTCGACCCAGAACTGATGAATATTTATTTGCCATGTGATTGCCATGTGACGCTACATAAAAGAGGTACCATAGTGTCATCTTTTGTCATCAGGTGTTGTTCAAATAGCATAGAAACGGCGGACCAATACGAATAATAATACAAGGTTGTTAGTCATGAGAATATTCACTTCTATTTTTCTCTGCTAAATAGTCCAAACAATAGAATCAACGGAACGGAATCAAGTTTTAAACGAATTTTACATGAGTCCTGAAATATCAATTTGATACCGCTTGGAATCGTAATAATGGAAGGGAACTAGATAGGGTTTGCAAGCACTGCGTGGAAAACAAATGGGATCTTGGTGGATGAAGAACACGTGATGACGCGTGTTGTTGCACTAACAGCCGTCCAAACTAACATATTCATGCAAAGTATAAAATGGCGTCAAAAATGTCTCCCTTGACAAATTTTGTAAATTCGCCTTCGGGATGCTCTGTGTTTTACCCCCAGGATATTATTGCAAAATTTCAAGGAACAAAAAAGACGGAAAGGGGGCGAAAAGCAGTCTGTGAAAATGACGTCATAGCCGATACGTGTTATAATTGGGCGGAAAGTCAGCGGAATTTGTAAAGTGACCCTTGTTAAAATGCGATTCAATTAACATTTAATAGTGTTAACATATATCCTATTTGGTAACGTTTGAAAAAGGGCATTTCATTGCGGTCAGTTTAACACCATTGTCATATGCGCGCAATGTGAAGTAAACTCATCATTTTTGAAGAAAAAAATAATTTCAGAAAAAAAATTAATGTACTTTATATTATTATAAAAAAACTGTGTACTTACATGAATGCAGAAGAAAAGAAAATAAAATAAAATATGTCTCTTAAGTTCCGTCGATGTAGGTATAAAGATCGCCATTTAAGAGTTATTTCACGATTTGCTTGAAAACTGCGAATTTGGAGGGCAATTTTTGCAAAATCGTTTAGTGTTAGTTCATATATTTGTATATTCGGCATATCTTGAGGTATCTCAATCCTAAAAGGGTACTGGTTTGGTCAGGCACTATGGAGCTACAGCCACAGAAAAAAAGCCATTTTCAGATCCTTAGAGGGCGCTAATTATATCATGCGTGACCATTGGAGCATGCAATTCGACAGGGATGTGTGCTATGACACAATCAACATACTGTGCAGATTAAAGAAGAATGGAATTAGTATGGAAGGCACTGGAATTTACGTTTTTTAGGGGTCAATTTTTAAAGAATTTTTGTGATTTTTCACGGAGTCGATTTCGGATTTGAATTTCGAGTATGAAGATATCATTTTTGATGAGCGAATTACCATCGCTGATGAAAGAACATCTTTTAGACTATCTAGAGCAATTTATTAGAAGTCTGTAGCATCAAGGATAGTAGAGATACGAATGAAGAAGGAAAGGCCTTAAAACTGACCAGAAACGGAAAAATTGGCGCATGGACGGTTACTTATGAGTGATGTCGGAAAACGAAGAGTCAGGTGACCTAGATTGGATGACGGAGATTATGCCAATATATTCAAAAGGAATCGGGCAAAAGAAAAGGACCTAGATATGAATAACAATCACTGCATGCAAAACAAATGAGATAGATAGAACGCGAACAAGAACAAGACATCGGCGAAAGTCGTCAATGTAAAGAACAAAGCAGTGACGAAAGTCGTCAATGCAATAAGAAGGAATAGAAAATGGCTCAGTTCAATGTTTGGGGGTTTAAACAGATCAAGGCCCCGTCTTACAAAGAGTTGATATTAATCGCACCGTATTTGCGATTGATATCGATTGCAACTGTACATAAGAGATGGGAGACTGCAAACCTGCGATTGATTGGGGGACTTGCGATTGATTTGGATCAATCGCAACTCTTTGTAAGACGGGGCCCTGATCCAAGCAGTTAGTAGCTCCCCATTTATGGTAGACAAATCTGGATTGCATTCAATTTGTTATCTGTTTAAAGGAAAAAAGAATACAGCTGTCAAGTTCATGAAGTTTTCCCTTTATTTTCCACCTGTGCACAAGTTGTAAGTGATTAACTTCGGCTTTTTGCTTTGACTCTGCTATGATCATTACAACTCGCACAAGTAAGCAGCAGACAATGTCTCAAAAAGTAAACACACTTGGCTTAACTATGGCTGGTTGTGAAGTTTGAGTTGACAAGGATAGTCCGGCAGCCAAATCCAGATTATTTGCCTAACCTTGTTTTAGGGTCTATGCATTATTATTTCTTCAATGGATTATGATTGCCTAGATCCTTATATATGAATAATCCGATTGCTGACCCTCTCTATTGCTTCATACAAAGCGGCCGCCAAAGTACATGAATTTTTGTTCTCCAAAAAAATGTAAAATAGATATAGAGTAATATTTTGTCTACATTTTGGGGCAGTCAAATGTTTGCATCTCTTGAGGACCATCACTGAAAATTGTTTCGGGATATATTGTATACCAGCAACTTAGCATAAATGTTGAAATAGCACCCTATATATATATATATATATATAAACATGTTATTTTCCTCAAAATATTTGTGCCAGCCAAATGCCAATGTCAAAGATCTACGTCGAGTTAAATACAAATGCTATTCTTTGTATGGAACATTTACGATTGTGCTGCATTCATCTGTCATCCTTTTTGGTCGAAATTTAGTTACAGTTACATGTCAAGAAACAAAAAGTCCTATAAAAGAATGTATTTTCCCATCAAGTCAGTGTGAAGTGGTTTTACGGATCACATTATTGTTCCATTGGTAAGCTTTATTTACACCAGCATTGCTATGTCATCGGTACCAGACAGATGCATGATTTTTAACAGAAATTACGTGGTGGATTTTATGATACAATTTCCGAGAAAGTTCAAACCATGAAGAAATCAATTGATTTTGGGTTACTGAAGTCTATGACACTAAATTGATCTACTCAAGAGTAATATGTAACTGATAAAAGCCTATGTTTCAATAGCGCTTTTCATCTTCAGAGAAAATATAAATTCGCTTTACAAAAATAACACTACAATATAACAGATATGACTTCTAATTCATGAAGTAAAGAAATATCAAAATAAGGGCAAGATTATTCATACTGAATCATTATCAACATCAATTACAGAGAAATGAAACCAAATTATGACAAGTACAGTAATGTTGTTCCATTTTGATGAAATACAATACTAGTAAGCGAGTCAATAATACAGTTTGAATAACATTAGAAAGCGTTTTTGAACAAGTTAAGTCTGAGATGAGAATCGGGAGAATCTTCTGGATCCGTATGACTTTGTCCTGTTGTTCGAGGTGTTGAGATACAGAGCGGATGGATCGAATGAGTACGTAAGGTGTAACACGTTCAGGTATGTACCTGGGACAGAGTTGATGAAGTGCTCTGAAAGTTAGAATATGACGTTGTACTGGATTCCCTGGGATACGGGCAGTTCCTGTAGAGTGGGAATGATGTGCTAGATCTTGCTTTGGTAATTTAGAAACTAGTCTGGCAGCTGAATATTAAACTCGCTGAAGGTTGGCGATGTCTTTATTGAATTACAAAATAAAAATAAATCACACCAAAATGTGGAGCCAGTTTTCACTCATTGTATCCCATTCTTCTGACTCATGGAAAATGCTAATTTTTATGTTAGAAATTGGCAGTTGGCCATCCTTTTGAATTATGCAAGTTAACTTGTCTATATAGGACGCCATTCCAAATTATGCACATTTGCATGTCATTTGTGATCATATAACAACACCAATTTGTATGTGATGATCCTAGACGAAAATCAAGATATTTGACTCCGATTTAATGTAGACAAACGCTGCAAGCACTTTTTCTCACTTTGTCTATCTATCTAAGTATCTTCTCCCGGCTCGAAGGTTGATTGCAAAATCTCTCCATTATTTTCATTCTATCTTCTGTCATTCTGGTGCATTCTTGCAGTTTTAGTCCACTCCAGCCCTTGACATTCTTCTACCAGTTGATTATGGGTTTCCCTCTCGGTCTAGTTCCTTCTACTCTTCCCTCTAACATATCATGAAAGAGGTATTTGGTGCCTTTTAACATGACCGAAGTATTTAGATTTTCTCTTCTTAACTTATCCAGTGCAGTTTGTTTACGCCCTGCCATGTGCAATATCTCTCTGTTGGTTTTCTTTTGTTTCCAGGATAAGTTTATCATTCTTCTGTAAATCCGCATTTCAAAATATGTTAATCTATTTTCCATGGCCCTGTTTATTTGCCATGTTTCTGCTCAATCCAATAGGGCAGACCATACATAACAGTTTAGTAGTCTTAACCTAAGCGCAAAGTTCACCTTTCTATCTGTGACTAAGTCTTTCATTGCCAGAAACGTATTCAGTGCCATTTATTCTCTTCTTTTTATTTCTGCTTCGCTCCTGTCATATTCTGTAATATGTTTTCCTAAGTAGATGTTATTATTGACCTTCTCAATGATACATCCATCTTGTTTCAAACAGTTTCTAGGCTTATTCTCTTTTCTACTAAAAAAATAATAGACTGGGTTGTCTTGAAATTAATGCATAGGCCAAACTCTTCATTTTTGAATTGTACAACATCCAATACATGTTGTAAATCTGCTTCATTCTCTACGCAAAGAACAGTGCCATCAGCATAACGTAAATAATTAATATTTACATCCCACTACTAACACCTTTTATATTTGAAATTTCCCTGAATATCAGCCCTGTGCACAAGTTGAACACAGATGGGGACATTACGCACCCCTGGCGTACTCCTCTTTAGATTGTTGTGTAACCTGTAATTTCATTGTTTTTGATGGCAGCTGTCTGCTCCCGATAAAGTTTAGATATGAGAGGTTTGTTCTTACCATCCAGATTAATTTGTTGTAAGCTTTCAATCTCTTTATCGTGGTAAATTTTGTCGAATGCTTTAGATTAGTCAATAAGGCACACGTATGTTTACTGCAATATACCGTTATGTCATCATTCTCATACACAATATGGCTTCTGTAGTTCCACTTTGAGGTCTGAACCCAAACTTTTCCTTTGTAACTTCACTATCAATTTAAATTTGTTTTCGAAAATTTTGGCTAAAATGTGAATGTTGGCCTCCATTTTGTGTGACGTCACATATCTCAAATTGCGAAATGCTGACAGAGTGTCAGCAATAGGTTTCTTCAAATCGTTGCGGTCTGACTGATCAGCTCCTCATGATTATCATTTGGCTCCATTGACTTCCATGCAGACATAGTAATTCTTTGAGGTTTCCTGTCTCCGATTTAAACGGCTGGTCTAATGTCCTATTATGGTCACCTGTAATGGGAAATATTTATTAGCAACTATAACCAAAAAAATCAGCAAATAATCCCCCCCCCCCCCACACCTTTACTACAGGGCGACCAAGAGCACGAAAGACAGCCCAGAAAAATATCTAGTCTGCAAAGACGGCATATATAAAAAAAAAAAAAAAAAAAAACACATATCATTTTAAAAAGTTCTCTTTTGTTGCGGCAGATTCAAGACCATATCCATGATCGGCCACTTTATATTCTGTCTGAACTTAGTATTCACGGATAAGGTTGATTATCCGTTGATAAATATAAACAAACATATAATTAGGAATTCCAATTTAAGAACAGATTACACAAAGAATATAAGAACAAAATAATAATTATCCTACTAATCATTATGAAAATCAAGTATACATGTTTTGTTAATGTTTTCTTTTAATTAATTTACAGCCTAATACTATACTCCGATGGCAAAATGAGTTCCAACACCAACGATGATTTCGACGGTATTTTGGTGAAGATAGCTAAGGAAATCTACGGGAAGGGAGTCGTCAATGATTTAGGAAGGAAACTAGGATTCATTGCTGCAGATATCGCTCGCTTCAATGAAGAAAACGCGAAACAAGGGTGCTCATACATGGGCACTTTGGATATGCTTCGAACATGGCATCAAAAGCAAAAATTGGCCGAACGACGTGAAAAATTGAAAGCTGCGCTGGAGGAAGCCGACTATCAACTCTTGGCAGACAAGTACTTGTCTGCTGATGATATGGGTATGTAACACTGTTGGAGTGTCAATTGATACAATTTTGTATATGAATACCGTCGATTAATTTACTCACTTTAGAACTGTTTAAGATTGAGAGAAGAAAATCTCAATTGTACACTTATGTACAATTCTAAGACTTGCAGGTATGGAGAATTTGATAATGATGTTAATTCATGGATTCGATGGCAAGGTTTAAAGTGGGCGCTCCCTGGAATCATAAATAAAATCCCAAATGGCCGCTATTTGAGTGTGCGCGTTTTTTGGCGAAATGCCTTAAATTGCCTGAAACGTATATAAAATGAATTTGAGCGATTTTGAGCATTTTTGATATTTTACGCGCGCGCTGACACGCAGACGTACATATAAGCGCGTTTTTTTTTGTTGCTGAAATTGACCGGACGGATATTGACCTCGATCATGATAAATATGAATGAGAAATGACTTTCCGTTATGAAGATATGATCATGAGTTGAAAGTACAAAAAACGCCAAATGGCGCCTTGATGACGCCATGAAGACTTGATGACCTTGAAAATGTTCCTATCCACGTCTCATGACAATGAACCATGACTGTGTCAAAATTGAAGAAAATTGACAAACCAATCTTGAGTTATCCTGCCCACAAAAAAGTGGGGAGAAATAAAAATGGAGAATAAAGAAGAAACAAAATTCTTACGAAAACAATAGGTAGTCTGTCGAAGATAGACCACCTAAAAAAGAGAATCCTGCAAAGTTCTAGAGAATTCGCTTTCAATTGAAAATTTCGACATGATCTCAACATCTGATTAAAAAACAAAAGTCACAATTTGTATAGACCATAGTCTCAGTTATAACATACCAAAATTTGTTGCACTCTAAAAACTGAAATGTTAAATCACTATTTAAGAGGGCCAGGGAGTGACCACTTTTCAAAATGGTTGTTAAATCACTATTTAAGAGGGCCAGGGAGTGACCACTTTTCAAAATGGTAGATCAACACTTTGAACTTGCTGGATCCAACACTATAAAGGCTGAATCTAGCGTGTTTAAAAGTATCAGTCTGACATTTTGAAAGAGTAGTCACTCCTCGGCCCTTTTAAATGGTGATCTAACATTTAAGTTTTTACAGTGTGGGGAAAAAGAGTAAGAATAAGCTAAATAGTGCTCAAAGATTAATGTCATGTGGATTCATGACGTGAACGAAATTTAACTTCCTTGGACATAACATGCAAATTAAGAAAATTCTGACATGACGCCTTTAATTGAAATTTTCACCATGATGACGTCATCAAAAAGAAAAACAATGGGCGCTAATCTTGTAGAGAATTGTCTCAGCTAAAGCATATCTAAGTTTGGAAGTAAATTAATCAATATTTACAGAGATACAATCAATTTTCCATACATATGCTGACGTCACAATATGCAAATTCGTATTTTGAGTTCCAAGGCCATTATAATGATGTCACGATATAAGTAAAGGACAAATGAGACATAAAATCATGTCTACAACTAAAACTCTATTGAAAAATGAAAAACAAAATTGGGGGTCTCCTTGCATCCCAAAGAGCTATAATGTATTTCGTATAAGCATGTTTTTGCCCATATATGCTATGTATTAAAAGATCTCGCGCGTGCGGACATGTATTTTAAACGGACGCTGATTCCGTTATTAATGGTCAAAAAAAGATAAATATCGTATCAAAATGTTCGGAAAAAATGAGGAATAGGGTAGGTGCAGGGAATTGGAGACCCTTAAGCACATGTACATAATTTACATGAACATGAAAAATGTTACACATACAGAAAGCTTTGTATTCTCTAAAGTAACTTCTGCTCTTTATTTGGTAACAAAATTGTGGGCATGATGTAACTGATTAATAAGATAACAATAATTAATAAAGTCAGCACCAAAAGTCTCTCATTACCTACATGTGCAGGTAACACGGGACAGTTACAAATCAAGACATTTTAAATACAATTTGAATGAAAATGGGATTGTTATGGTTAGTTCAAACACTTTTTGAAAGCCAATGAACTTACTGTAATTTTGAAACGATTTTAAAACAATGTGGCCCAAAATATTTCTGTACATGGACAATTAACCAAGCAGCATCGGATCATTGACTGTCCTCGGCATACTCGAAATTCACAACAAACGACCTCCATCTCTCTCTCTCTCCCTCTTTCTCTCTCTTCAAACTTCTCTCATTTTTTTCTTTTTTTAACCTTCCCTTTTCTCTTTTCTAGCGTATCAGGACAATTACCCCCTGGGCAATCACCCCCCGGAAAATTACCCCCCGGAAAACTACCCCCCAAGGACAATTACCCCCTGGAAATTTACCCCCCGGAGAATTACCCCCGAGGACAATTACCCCCCAAGGACAATTACCCCCCGGAAAATTACCCCCCGGAAAATTACCCCCCCCCCCCGAGGACAATTACCCCCCAAGGACAATTACCCCCCGGAAAATTACCCCCCGGAGAATTACACCCCGAGGACAACTACCCCCGAGGACAATTACCCCCCGAGGACAATTACCCCCGAGGACAACTACCCCCGAGGACAACTACCCCCCGAGGACAATTACCCCCCTCCCCCCCCCCCCCCCCCCTCGAAACACCATTACCGCGGCCCGAGGACAATCACACCCGGTGAATTTGTAACACTGTGACGTATAATGCGAGCTCCTCTTCAAATTGCTATTTAGAGAAAATGTCATGAAATTTCATTTTCTTAGTTACTTATGACGGAATAGATTTGTTTCGTACAGGGGTTGTGTATAAATTATATTGATATTCGTAGCTCACATTCAAAGCCCTCGTACGTTACCCATCTGCCAAATCTTTTTGCTTGACGTACATGTATCCTCCTAGGAGGAGATTACACCCACCCCTCTCGCTGTGTATCCATTCCACCTTTGTGAAGTTTGACTTAATATGCCACGTGTATTGAATCGAATTCAATTGCCAGAAGACGCATGTATCAAATCAAAGTACGAAATTTACATTTCTTAGAAATTTAACAATAAATTGCGCGCAGATGGGTACGCGTTAATACAGCTAGTCTCCCCAAAAATACCCCAACAAAGAAATTAGGATGTAAGATATCATTATTTATGCATCCTCTGTAACTTTTCTAATCAGCTGATCGTATATTTGTCTTTGTATGTATAATGGGCCCTCATCTATGATCTATTCCAAAATTAAGGTTCTCTTCATGTTTATAAATGTAATGTAATATATATATATATATATATATTTCTGTTGTCATGGTGAACTAAAATATGTTTTCTTGTACTGTAATTTATTTTGAAATAAAAATTGCCTTCAAGTTAAATATATGGTATGTACGGTGCCATATTAAAAGAAAATAAGTATCCGCACTTGGGTACATTGATCTCAATGATTTTGTAATTCCAGAGCAGCGTTTTTTCAACTGGGGTGCCGCAAGAGAATGTTAGTTACATGACAATTTTTTTTTGGCAAACGTTGATTTTGTGAAAAACAAATATTAGAAACGGGTAGAGTATTTATTTTCATGAGAAAATAAAATGTAAACAAATAATAAAATGTCTTTCTTCCTCGCTCGCTGACAATATGTTGCGAATATATATCTTTTATTTCGACATTACATTGTTACCACACTCATCACAATTATAAACATGATGAATCAAGGCAACGAGAGGCCCGAATATCCTCATATTCGTGTATCAAGGTCATGACCGAATATTTCACTTTATATTCGTGTACATTCGGCGGTGAGGCGCCCGCATACCTTAAATCTGTGCTAGTGTGTTGATTACAACATTATGTTTTACCATTTTGAAAATGTCTTGTCCTTGTTTTTCTTGCTCGTTCACTAAATCAAGAAACAAATGTGCCCATACGTGTGTACATAGCACTTGACGAGTGCCAGAGTGATGCAAAATAAATAGTTTGTGAAGAATTTAAGATTGGGCGAAACTTTTCATTTCTTAAGAGGGCATCGTGTCGAACAAAAAGTTGAAATAACGCTGCACAAGAGAAATCCTTCGTAGAAAACAGTAACCACAGTGTTGTTGCATACATTATAGCTAAAGAAAAATGTGTAGTAATGAGGAAGATCACGCGCAAGTATTTGAACGAATGTGGGTTCATGCACGGGATTTTATGGGCTCGTAGCCTTCACAGCATCTCTCAACGTGTCAGATCGTCTTTTGCTATTGAATCCTGATTGTCCCCGGGGGGGGGTAATTGTCCTCGTGGGGTAATTCCTCAAGGGGTAGTTTTCCGGGGGGTAATTGTCCTGGGGGGGGGGTAATTGTCCTCGGGGGTAGTTGTCCTCGGGGGGTAATTCTCCGGGGGGGGGGGGGGGTAATTTTCCGGGGGGTAATTGTCCTTGGGGGGTAATTGTCCTCGGGGGGTAATTGTCCTCGGGGGGTAATTCTCCGGGGGGTAATTATCCGGAGGTAATTGTCCTTGGGGGGAATTGTCCTCGGGGGGTAATTCTCCGGGGGGTAATTTTCCGGGGGGTAATTGTCCTTAGGGGGTTATTGTCCTCGGGGGGTAATTCTCCGGGGGGTAATTGTCCTTGGGGGTAGTTTTCCGGGGGGTAACTTTCCGGGGGGTGATTGCCCAGGGGGTAATTGTCCTAGAACCCTTTTCTAGCATGTACTTGCATGATGGTTATTGTTGTCTCGCCGAAATCTTACTCTCGTAATTGTTATTAATGTATGACATGTAATTAGGAATAATATGTTAATTTAATTATGAACATTCTATTCCCTGCTCTCTCTCTCTCTCTCTTTATCTATCTCTCTCTCTCTCTCTATCTCTCTTCCTTTCTCTCTTTGTACCTCACCTTTTCTCCTATCCCTTTCTCTCTCTCTACTCCATTCGCTTTTTCACTCTAATTTTCATGAGCCATATACCTTCCCCTGCTCCTGTGAATCTTCTGCTAGTACATCCTTTCACGTAATGTACATAAACGAACGCAATATAATTTACATGACTGTACCTTTGTAAATTGACCCTTTCAGCCTGTGCTGCTGGTCGATCATTATATAACAATAAATGAAAAATAATATTTATAACTAGACATATAATACTTGTTTGGAACAAGTATAGGTGGGCTGGTCAACTAACATTTGAGACAAAATAGAGCAAAAATAAGCGACATACTGCTTACAAATTCTTAAAAGACAATATCATGTAGATTCATAACGTGAACTAAATTCACCTTCTATAGGCATAACACGCAAATTATGAAGTTTTTGACATGAGGCCTTTAACCAAAATTTTCACTATGATGACGTCATCAAAATGAAAAATGGTTATTACTGCGCTTGTAGAGAATTGTCTTAGCTACAACATATCGAAATTTTGAAGAAAATTGATCAATATTTACAGAGATACAATCAATTTTACATAAATATGCTGACGTCATAATATGCAAATTCGTATTTTGAGTTCCAAGGCCATTGTGATGATGTCACGATACACTTAATGGCCAAATGAGACATGGAATCATATTTCCGACTCATACTCTATCTAAATATGAAAAAATTGAGGATTCCGGTGCATTCCAAAGAGCTATAACGGATTTTGTATAGGCATGTTTTTGCCCATATATGCTATGTATTAAAAGAGCTCGCGCGCACTGACATTTTATCTTGAATTTACTCTCATCTTGTTAATAATGGTCATAAAGAGATAAACATGGTATCAAATTCCTTGAAAAAATATGAGAAATATCATGAAAGAAAAAAAAATGGCGATTCTAAGTTTGTCAATGGTGTTACGCGCGAAAACGCGCGCGCATGCTCGTACGCGCGATTTTTTATAAAATGCTTAAAATGACCAGAAACGTATGCAAAAAAAAATTGAGACGATTTTGAGCATTTAAAATTTTTGCGCGCGCACTGACGCGCGGACGTACGCGCACGCGCGCATTTTTTGACCAGAAATTAACCGGACTGATATTGACCTTGATCATGATAAATATGAATGAGAAATATCTTTTGGTTATGAAGATATGATCAAAAAATTATTTTCAGAAAGTTTCACAAAATGGCGCCTAGATGACGTCATCAGTCAAGGTCAAGGTTGAAAACCTTACCGTGTCTTGTCCATATGCCTATACATATGTGTGCCAAATATCAAAGCATTTGATTGAACCATTTCAAAGTTATCTTGCTAACAAAAAAGTGGGTCAAAATAAGAAAAATAAACTAGACATATAATACTTGTTTGGAACAAGTATAGGTGGGCTGGTCAACTAAAATTTGACACAAAATAGAGCAAAAATAAGCGAGATACTGCTAAAAAACAATGTCATGTAGATTAATGTGAACAAAATTCACCTTCCATAGGCATAACACGCAACTTAAGAAATTTCTGATATGTGCCTTTAATCGTAAATTTCACTATGATGTCGTGATCAAAATGAAAAATCGTGATAACTGAGCTTGTAGAGAATTGTCTTTGCTACAACATATCGAAATTTGGAAGAAAATCGATCAATATTTACAGAGATACAATCAATGTTACATAAATATGCTGACGTCATTATATGCAAATTCGTATTTTGAGTTCCAAGGCCATTATGATGATGTCACGATACACTTAATGGCCAAATGAGACATGGAATCATATTTCCGACTCATACTCTATCTAAATATGAAAAAACATTGAAGGTCACGGTTCATTCCAAAGAGCTATAATGGATTTTGTATAGGCATGTTTTTGCCCATATATGCTATGTAATAAAAGAGCTCGCGCGCACGGACATTTATCTTGAATTGACGCTCATCTTGTTATTAATGGTCATAAAGAGATAAACATGGTATCAAATTCCTCGAAAAAATATGAGAAATATCATGAAAGA
This sequence comes from Strongylocentrotus droebachiensis, assembly GCA_035222895.1. Taxonomy (NCBI): domain Eukaryota; kingdom Metazoa; phylum Echinodermata; class Echinoidea; order Camarodonta; family Strongylocentrotidae; genus Strongylocentrotus; species Strongylocentrotus droebachiensis. Next base: position 36,922 of record JAVYIG010000037.1, on the reverse strand, counting down.
AAAAAAAATGGCGATTCTATGTTGTGTAATGGTGTTACGCGCGAAAACGCGCGCGCATGCTCGTACGCGCGATTTTTTATAAAATGCTTAAAATGACCTGAAACGTATGCAAAATAAATTTGAGACGATTTTGAGCATTTAATTTTTTTTTGCGCGCACTGATGCGCGGACGTACGCGCACGCGCGCGTTTTTTGACATGAAATTGACCGGATGGATATTGACCTTGATCATGATAAATATGAATAAGAAATACCTTTTGGTTTTGAAGATATGATCATGAGATGATTTTCAGAAAATTTCACAAAATGGCGCCTAGATGACGTCATCAGTCAAGGTCAAGGTTGAAAACATTACTGTGTTTTGTCCATATGCCTATACATATGTATGCCAAATATCAAAGCATTTGATTGAACCATTTCAAAGTAATTTTGCTAACAAAAAAGTGGGTCAAAATAAGAAAAATAAATAAATAACTAGACATATAATACTTGTTTGGAACAAGTATAGGTGGGCTGGTCAACTAAAACTTGAGACAAAATAGAGCAAAAATAAGCGACATACTGCTTACAAATTCTTAAAAAACAATATCATGTAGATTCATAACGTGAACTAAATTCACCTTCTATAGGCATAACACGCAAATTATGAAGTTTTTGACATGAGGCCTTTAATCAAAATTTTTACTATGATGACGTCATCAAAATGAAAAATGGTTATTACTGCGCTTGTAGAGAATTGTCTTAGCTACAACATATCGAAATTTTAAAGAAAATTGATCAATATTTACAGAGATACAATCAATTTTACATAAATATGCTGACGTCATAATATGCAAATTCGTATTTTGAGTTCCAAGGCCATTGTGATGATGTCACGATACACTTAATGGCCAAATGAGACATGGAATCATATTTCCGACTCATACTCTATCTTAATATGAAAAAAAATTGAGGATCCCGGTGCATTCCAAAGAGCTATAACGGATTTTGTATAGGCATGTTTTTGCCCATATATGCTATGTATTAAAAGAGCTGGCGCGCACTGACATTTATCTTGAATTTAGGCTCATCTTGTTAATAATGGTCATAAAGAGATAAACATGGTATCAAATTCCTTAAAAAAATATGAGAAATATCATGAAAGAAAAAAAATGGCGATTCTATGTTTTGTAATGGTGTTACGCGCGAAAACGCGCGCGCATGCTCGTACGCGCGATTTTTTATAAAATGCTTAAAATGACCTGAAACGTATGCAAAATAAATTTTAAAAGATTTTGAGCATTTAAAATTTTTGCGCGCGTACTGACGCGCGGACGTACGCGCATGCGCGCGTTTTTTGTCCTGAAATTAACCGGACTGATATTGACCTTGATCATGATAAATATGAATGAGAAATAACTTTTGGTTATGAAGATATGATCATGAGTTGATTTTCAGAAAAATTCACAAAATGGCGCCTAGATGACGTCATCAGTCAAGGTCAAGATTGAAAATCTTACCTTGTTTTCTCCATATGTCTATACATATGTGTGCCAAATTTCAAGATATTTGATTAAACCATTTTAACGTTATATTGTTAACAAAAAAGTGGTTCAAAATAAGAAAAATAAATAAATAATAATAAATAATAATAATAAAGGCAATTTTAACAAAAATATAAGGTGGTCTGTATTAGATACAGCCCACCTGATAATAAAGGCAATTTTAACAAAAATATAAGGTGGTCTGTATTAGATACAGCCCACCTGATAAATAATAATCTTGGACCTGGTGTCCACCATTGACTGCACTCATTTCCGATCAGACACCATTCATAATGTGCTGTGCAACACCCATTCACAACATACAACGGCCATAAGATTTCTGTGATGGTTGGCACACTTAATAAACTTCATTTTAAAAGAAATTTAAGAACCACCCCTAAATATCTGCATAGTAGTAGTCGAGGAGAGAGCACATTGTAGTCTTCTAAATGAATTGGATATATGCAGTAGTGTTGTTTAAGGCCACAAATGGCGCTATAGCAATATTGGAGCCAACACGGACAGACAGTGATGGGTTCAAGCTTAGTGGTCTCCAATTCCCTGCAGTCTCCAATTCCCTGCACCTACCCTATCCTGTCAAAATTAAACTAGGAGAAATGCTTAGAATGGCCTGAAACGTACTCTAATTTGATTTAAAAAATATTTTGAGCATTTTTAAATTTGCGCGCGCACTGACGCGCGGACGTACGCGCGCGTTTATTGGCCTGAAATTGACCGGACGGATATTGACCTTGATCGTGGCAAATATGAATGAGAAATGACTTTCAGTTATGAAGTTATGATCATTTGAGATTTTCACAAAAATACACAAAATGGAGCCTGGATGACGTCATGAAGACCTGATGACCTGATAATGTTCCTGTCACGTCTCGTGACAATGACCTATGACTGTGTTAAATTGAAAGAAATTAACACAACCAATCTTGGGTTATGCTGTCCCCCCCAAAAAAGTGGGGAGAAATAAAAATGGAGAATAAAGAAGAAAGAAAATTCTGACGAAAAGAATAGGTAGTCTGTCGAAGAAAGACCACCTATTAAAGAAATAAAGAAATAAAGAAATAAAGAAGAAAGAAAATTCTGACGAAAACAATAGGTTTCTGTCGTAGACGACAGACCACCGAATAAAGAATAAATAATAATAAAGAAGAAAGAAAATTTTGATGAAAACAATAGGTGATCTGACGTAGACGACAGTACACCTAATAAATAAATAAATAAATAAATATGAAAGAAAATTTTGACGAAAACAATACGTGATCTGTCGTAGACGGCAGCCAATCTAATACAGATATAAATAAATAAATAAATATGAAAGAAAATTCTGACGAAAACAATACGTGATCTGTCGTAGACGGCAGCCAACCTAATACAGAAATAAATAAACAAATAAGAAAGAAAATTCTGACAAAAACAATAGGTGATCTGTAGAAGACGACAGACCACCTAACTAGACATGTAATACTTGTTTAGAACAAGTATAGGTGGGCCGTTTCAACTAAAATTTGAGACAAAATAGAGCCAAAATAAGCGAGATCCTTAAAAAAAATGTAATTCATGACGTGAACGAAATTCACCTTTCTGAGGCATGTGGCCTTTAATCGAAATTTTCACTATGATGACGTCATCAAAATTACATATTGCTCCGGTTGTCTCATTTTCGCAAGCACAGACGTAGCTAGTTCGCGTATATAGCAGAGGACAATCGGCGGATCAGACGACACTTGATAGTGAATTTGTATGTGAAATTTGCTTTGCTAAGTATAAAATACAAGAATCTTGTCCATATCTTTAAACTATCATTGATATCTGATAATCAAACAGTTAGTAAACTAAACCTACCAAACTACATAATACAATGAAATACTTGACTGGAAGTAGGGGAGTTTGATGTGGTGCACAATTGCGCCCCTCTGTTAATAATCGAATCGTCCATGGTGTTCATGAATATTCATGTTTTTGCTTACCTCGGCAAAATGCTTGCCTATACTAAAGGGAAACATTACAGCGGGGTTGGATGAAATGGACATAATGAACAAATCAGAACTGATCTATGATAATTCATGCTTCTTATCCTTCGTGTGCTTGACTTATATCCTTACAATCGCGTGGTAAATTTAGTCCAAAGTTCGACTTGTTGTATATGTGTTATATAGGCAACGGCGAGCTTGCGAGCTTGCGACCTATTTTGATCAAATTACGGTGGGTGAACTTTCAAAAGTCAATGGGACATGAGGGTTCCAATGAAAAAGCTAGTGATAACGTACGTCGGGGTGGATGTGCTTTTCGTTTAAACAAAAAATGAATTTTTAACGATTTTTTTTTTCGGGTAAAAGTCCATAGGCTAACGTACATGTTACTAATGAGACTAAACGGAGCTATATGAAAAATGGTGTATACTGAGCTTGTAGAGAATTGTCTTAGCTACAACACATCGAAATTTGGAAGAAAGTCTATCACTTTTTACAGAGATACAATTGATTTCCAATAAAATAGGCTGACGTCATAATATGCAAATTCGTATTTTGAGTTCGAAGGTCATTATCATGATGTCAAATTAACGTTAATGGCCAAATGAGACATGAAATCATATCTCCGACTCATATTATATCAAAGCATGACAAAATGTGGGTTCAGGTGCATCCCAAAGAGCTAAAATGGATTTTGTATAAGCATATTTTTGCCCATATATGCTATGTATTATTTGAGCTCGCACACACGGACATTTATCATAGACGGCGCTCATTCCGTTATTAATAGTCATAAAGAAATAAACATGGTATCAAGTAAAACAAATGTGAAATATCAAAAAAGAAAACAAAATGGCGTTTTATGTTGCGTAAGGCCTTGACGAAGGAAAACGCGCGCTCATGCGCGTGTGAGCGATATTGTATAAAATGCTCAAAATAGCCTAAAATGTATGCAAATTGAATTTAAGACGTTTTGGAGTATTTTAACATTTTGAGCGTTTTTAGACCTAAAATTGACCGGACAGACAATGACCACGATCATAATAAATATGAACCAGCAATGAATTTTCGTCATTATGATATGATCATGAATTGGTTTTCAAGTAAAAAAAAATCACAAAAATGGTGCCAAGATGACGTCATCAGTCACTGCTCCGGAACATCGAGCATGTTAGGAATGGTTAAAGTTGAAAACCTTGTTGTGCTTTGTCCATCATATGGAAACGTTTTATCATCCGCTCTATCTGATTTGCGTGCATAGAACAAATACGCATTTTTCCATGAAAAAGTGTAGTTTGCCTTTCTTTCCAGCATGGGGGTGCCCGGAAGTCACTCGGGTAACATTTCAAAGTATAATATTAAAAGACCATATGCAAATGTTCTGTACTTTTGTCGGGAAAGATATATTTATCCAGCACAATGTCGTCTCTTTTTGCGTTGGAGAAGAGCAAATAGCGAGTTTCAATCACACTTTGGCCGCTCTCGCAAGTTCTCACTCGTTTCAGTGTGGTCAAGCGACTTTTGGGCAAGCGCTTAATGAAAATACTAATCGTTAGCTTTCTTCTGGTATTAAACTTGTTTTGATTGATTGTATAATTTTGTCGGAATGAAGGAAACAAAAAGGCTTGACCAATAACTTATCAGCGTCTGAATTGACCTTTTGACCTCGAATTCCCTGATGCAAGCGCACATAAACAGGTTTTAATGACATCATCTTTGCTACACCGGTGTCTTTTATCGTAAAATGCTACAATTTCACAATGTTTATACATCTTGTTTAATTATTAGTAAGATATAACATATCTTGTTTGATACCACTGAAGTTTTGGGTTTTATTTAATGAGTAATTTTTAAATAAGAGCCATTTTACTGTTTTAATTTACTGGATCGTACCATTAAAGTCGCAGGGTAGAAAGATGCATTTCAAACCGCGCGAAATTTAATTTACGTTCCGACATTCTGGTAAATGGGTTCGTGTTGTTACTGCTCAATCAAACTTCCACATGCGGAGTCGTTTATCAACAAAATTTTTCAAATGTATGGATGCTTCTTTCCCAGGCGTTTGTGTTGTTAAAGCATTTCATTCACCTGCTATCATTCTTTGTACTCCAATTGCCAGAACGCAAATTACATTTTGGTTTTATAGTTTCATGCGAAGTCGTTAATTATAAACTATATGTATTCAAATTTATGAATACTTCCTTCCCAGGTGTTTGTGGTGTTTTTCATTCACCTGTTATTATTCTTTGTAAGAGAGGGAAAGGGAGACAGTGAGAGGTAGAGGGTGAAAGAGTAGATATAGAGATACAGATACGTAGCAAGAGAAGGTGATGGGGCAGAACAAGATAAGAGAAGGGAAACATAGCAAGAGAGAGGAGAGAGAAAAATAGATAGAGAGATGCAATGAAGAACGATGTGTTCAATATTTCTGGCATAAATAGAATTTAATAAAGAGAGAAAGAGAAGACATATAGGCGTGTAAAAAACATGCTATGCCAGTGGGAGAGACGTTAACATTGCATGTACCTAGGCTGAGTAGCTGGAAATATATAAACGTCTGGGTAGGAGACTAGCATCAAAGAGATGGGATGATTTGATATTGTAGCAGACCAGGGACATTAACTAAAGGTATAATACCCGACGAAGGAATCAGATTTCTCATAGGATTATACCAAACTATATAACACGCAAAATCAGGCAGGTTATTATATTGTTTGTGATTATATTATGATAATTAGAAGTCGAAGAAGGTGATAACATCAAACATAAAACGAAAGCCCCCCCCCCCCCCCACCAAAACAAAATTTAAAAAAAATAAATAAATCGCCCACCATGAACCGAACCTGCACTGGAATAGGAGTCGAGTGCTTTAACCAATATACCAAAATATGTCCCGTAGACATTACAGGCAAAGCTGAGAAACGGACTTGGCGTAGTCGCAATTTTAACTTTCAATTGAATATTTTGACATGATCCCAACATCTGATAAAAAAATTAAAAAGAGGCACACTGGCGATAGCTTATAGTCTCAGCTGTAACATATTTAAATGTGTTGGGGAAAAAGATTAAGAATAAGCGAGATACTGCTCAAAGAACAATGTTAAAGATAAACTTGAGTTCTGGTAATGCGATTGCATTGTGAAAGAAAAGGTGTGGAATGGATCAGAAAAGTTGATCATATAGCATGTAAGTAAAGGTGTGTAATGCAAGGTTCTGGAGTCATCAAAATCATCATAAATTTGGCAGAGTCTTGGTAAAGTAACAATCACTTACACAGAAAGATGTATATGGGACAACACACATGGTGTCGGGGCTAGTACTACCCTGATTTCCGTATCTTTATATGCTCATTACTCAGCCAGTATACATTTTCTTCCAAAATTGTTTGGCACATGACATTTATTTGTAATCTTGAACATTCAGTGTAAGTTTCGTTAGATTCTGTGAGAATTCATTTTCTTTTTTTTACCAGAACTCAAGTTTATCTTTAACCCTAATAAGGCCGGGCTATTTGAAGTCTTACTACGGCCGGGGGGGGGGGCATTATGCCCCCCCCCCCCCTAAGATCTCGGCCGTAAAACGGCCGATCTCCGCGAAAATTTGCACGCATGTCAAGTGAAGTGTATAGAACAATATGATAATTTCATTTTTTTGAAAAAAATCCCTCATTTGCATATTTATGGTAATTTATGCAAATAACGTCATAAAATCACATTTTTACCCATAAATCCTATATTATTCATTTTTAAGCATTCTTTTTCACTACATATATTCATTAGACCATTTGGAACAATAATACGACAAAAAAAAATTGGAAGAGCCAGCTTATTCCTTATGTTATCTCTTGTTTTGATAATTTCTTATGTATTTCATTGTTTTTTTAACTTATTTATGTTATTGTTTTGTGTTTTTTTTTCATTTCTTCCTACAATTCAACTATTTTGATTCCCAAAACAACCACCTAAACTTTAAACAAGACCCAATAACCAATGTTTGATCTATTTTTAGGAAAAATGACATTTCCATATGTTTTGTACACAAATCACAAAAATGAGCGATTTTCGGGCTGACATGCAAAGACAAAAGGTCACGTGACCTTGTAACTATAGGTCCGATTTTTTATTTTTTATTTTTTAAAGATGCGCAAGACTCTAAAGAAAAAAGTCAGCGAGCGGCGAGGCGCCGCACAGTGGGCCAGGGAGGAACCAAAGTGCGCCAAAACTCATGTTTGGGGATTTATTTTTTATAAATCCAGAGGAAATGTTTAGATTTCCAGGGATTTTCGCTTAAATTTTATTACCAACATTTTCTCTGATGTCTAAGCTTTAAGTTGATACCAGATTTGGCTGCCCGATTCTGCCCGTTATTATGTTAGAGCCGTTTTTCCTTGCAACATTGCCCCGAAAAATGTGTTTATTTTGGTCCGCGGTGTCAGAACAAGTGTCACGCGCCCCCTCGCGCCGTGATTTATGACCACGCATCCTTCATGATTCAGCAGCGGACCCCAAAAACCCACATTTTTCGGGGCAATGTGGCAAGGGAAATCGGCTCTAACATAACAACGGGCAAGATCGGGCAGCCAAATTTGGTATCAACTTAAAGCTTAGACATCAGAACAAATGGTGGTATTAAAATTTAAGCGGTACGCCGCGGAGATCTAAACATTTCTTCTGGATTTATAAAAAACATGGATAATTAGTCAATTTTTCAGTGAATTATCCTATAATATATCATGAAGATTGTGTTTCTATTCATTTTAACCCATTCATTCAACGAAATGAACTATTAGGAATATGTGAGAGCAATTTCATATCAATAACTTAAAAACTTCATGTTGAATTTAAAGATTTATAACATAAGTCACTTTTGCACTAAAACTGTGGATATGTAGGAATTTGCTGTTTGAAGTAGAAAATTTATACCCTTATTGTGCATACCGGAATTAAATATTTCACTGAGGTATTCCTCTATGTATTACCTTTCAACTGGGCAAGAAAAAAAATGAAAAAAAAAAATCACCCAAACTTAGTTTTGGCGCACTTTGGTTCCTCCCTGGCCCACTGTGCGCCGTCCATATGCGTTCTCGAACAATCAGAAAAATCGTGGAGGGGGGGGGGGGGGCATAATGGCCCCCCCCCCGGCCTTATTAGGGTTAAGTAGATTCGGGATGTGAACGAAATTCACATTCCTTAGGCATAACACGCAAATTACGACAATTCTTACATGTCGCCTTTAATTCAAATGTTGACCATGATGACGTCATCAAAATGAAAAATGGTGTCCTTTAGGCGTGTAGAGAATTGTCATACCCACAACATATCAAGATTTGGAAGACAAATATTCACAGAGATACAATCGATTTTCCATAAATATGCTGACGTCATAATATGCAAATTCATATTTTAGGTTCCAAGGCGATTATAATGACTTCAGAATATTGTTAATGGCCAAATGAGACATGAAATTATATCTCCAAATCATACTCTATCCAAATATAAAAATGGATTTTGGATTTTGTATTGGCATGTCTTCGCCCATATATGCTGTGTATTACAAGAGCTCGCGCGCATGGACATTTCTCTTGAACAGCCGCTTATTCCGTAATTAATGGTCATAAAGAGATAAAAATGGTATCAAATTTTTTGGAGAAAAAAAAAGTGAAATATCATGAAAAATAAAATTGGCGATTCTACGTTGCGTATGGCCACAACATACGAAAGCTTTTTGCAAAATGCTTAAAATGGCTTGAAACTGTATTCAGGCTGTTTTTTAAGAAACTGTGAGTCAGTGGTATCGGCTTATGAATGTAGTGGTGTGTTCAAATCGCAAGCACAAGGACGCGAGGATGGACACGTTACGTAACGGGTCGGGACGCTAGCTTTAGCGAGCTACATTTACATCATATGCACCGGCGCGGCAAGGTGATATATAACAAAAACAAAATATAAAAAAGAGCGCGCCCCTAGTTGACCTCCGAGCAACTCTCTCGTTCCCGGGTCAAACGGAGCAAAGCAGCTGCGCAGTGACAATGCATTAATTTCAATTCTTGTTACAATCTTGACAAATATTTCATTCGTTGCCCAATTGTTTGCTTATCCGGATTACAAACCGACGGGATCTCAAAGCCTATTTAATTTCTTTGAATTTCGTACCTTCGACATTATTATTATTATAATTATTATAATTATTATATTATAGACCATAAGATTTATTTTCAGATGTGGAGGGAAGTCAGATTTGACCTCTGATGACCCTGAGAGGTCAAATCCAAAATGGCCGCCAGTCCACATGGTCTATATGTTCAAGCACGCTTAACTTTTGAACTAAATAGTCAAGAAACACGTTTAAGGTGTCATTTCCAACTAAATTGGGTGCCAATTCATTTGGTATACTTTTTAGATTGTCAGAACTCAGGGTTTTGCATTAAGGTTAAGGTCAAAGTAAAAATTGACTAACAAATAGCAAGTTTTAAATGGTTTCAAAAGGTTTTCCCCATTTATTTGTCATTTGTTCTCCCCTTTGTTCTCAAATTTCGTTAGGAATTGTTCCCCTGCATAGTCCCCAACCTTAATCCTTTTCAGCTAGTTTATTTCACAGTTTTATTTGACCTCTGGTGACCCTGAGAGGTCAAATTCAAAATGGCCACCAGTCTACATGGTCTGTACAAACACGCTTAACATTTGAACCAAATAGTCCAGAAAAACGTTTAAGGTGTCATTTCCAACTAAATTGGGGGTGCAAATTCATTTGGTAATACTTTTGTCATCGTCAGAACTCAGGGTTTTGCATTTAAGTCAAGGTGAAGGTCAAAACTGACTGAAATATAGCAAGTTTTGATTGGTTATAAAAGGTTTTCCCGTTTAGTTGTCATTTGTTCTCCCCTATGTTCTTAAATTTCTTTAGGAATGGTTCCCTTGCATAGTCCCCCACCTTAATCCTTTTCAGTTAGTTTATTTCACAGTTTTATTTGACCTCTGATGACCCTGAGAGGTCAAATCCAAAATGGCCGCCAGTCCGTATGCATGGTCTAATGTACAAACGCGGGTAACTTTTGAACGTTTAAGGTCTCATTTCCAACTAAATTGGGGATGCCAATTCATTTAGTAATATTTTTGAGATCGCAAGAGCTCAGGGATTGCAATTTTATGTCAAGGTCATATTAGGGCAAAAAGTGTTTTTTTTATTATATATATATATATAGATATATATATATAATTTTTTTATTTTTTTTTACTTTGCCTCTATTTTGACGCTTAAGGAATCATTATTTTGAAAAAATAATAAAAAGACCCATGTACCACCACAGACTTTGACTATCCAGGGCCAAATTTAATAGAGCTGCTTATCGGCCGATTCTGTGCTTACTATGAGTTTCTACTTCATAGCATTGCTAACCGTAAGCACACGAAAATGCATTAACCTTACTCTGCTTACTGCACGAAAATGGATTTGTAACAATGCAAATCCATTGTGAACGCGCAAGTTGGACGCCTTGTTTTCTTGCTAACCTGGGAGACCTTGCTAACCTGCTTAAGCACATTTTTCTGCTACAGTTAGCACAGAAATTTGCTTACCGGTAAGCAGCTTTATGAAATTGGGCCCAGAAGAGAAAAACAAAAGCTATTCTAAATACGACCTAAAACGTATTCATTACCACAGCTATATATATCCACATGAATTTAGCACTGTCCACAACTTATGAATATTCTAATGGTAACGCTCAAAATCTAACAGTCTCCAGAACAAGAGCCCAGTGCAGTACATGCACTTGAGTGCAGCTTTGACACACTTGCAACATCCAGTGCACCCTTTTTTGCAGCGACAGTGGATTATTCATGGCACAATTTTTATGATTCCGGGAGAGTGGTCCAAAGAGGCTGACACCCAGTTGTTTCGTTTGCCCAGCCCAAGTCAGATGGCTCTGTTATCTCTGGATTCTTGGCCAATATTTGGTTCTAACAGTTGGCCTGGTAGCAAGTGCGCTTGATGTGCTGCTTGAGTGCTGCCTGGATTGGAGGAATGTTCTCCAGGTTTCTAGACTTCTGTGCGAAGAGCTGTTTCATGGACTCATTCACTACCATGCTCTCACTGGTTCGGTCGTACATCAGCACCACAAATCGCTCTAGCAGTAACATTGATCCTTCACTGACCTCCCTAGGCATGCACAGTAGTTCACTGAAGGAATCATTCACCGATCTGGGAGAGACCTCCAAGTTTCCCAAAAACAGTGTCCCACCCGGTGAACGCATGAAAGAATGGGAGAGTTGTACACTGTGTCGGACTCATTGTGCCATTTCGTGAACAGCTATGTACCAAAAGCTTGTTCTGAAACCAAAAAACGATCGACAGCTCATCAGGAGCTGTCTTGCTGAATGAAGCCACGGCCAGTACAACCGCACCAGCACCAACAATACGTTTGGTTACCCTTTGACATGTTTTTTTACACAGCATCTGCCACATGCAGAAGTAGACGAGTGTCAGCCTCCTCGTGCGAGCATGGGGCAAGGCCTGCCAAGTGGGACTCAGCAGGAGAGCAGAGTACTCCACTTCCATCTGTACTTGCATACAGTAGCCCTGTGGTAGGGAAGCTAGATGAACGGCTTCGCGTGACAGGAAAACAAACAATTCAGTTTTGTTCTCATTGACTGGAAGGTCCTTCCAGGTTTTTAGCAGCCCAGTAGAAGGAGCCACCCTTATTCTGGTGCCCTTTCCCCTTTCCTGTCTTGTTGAGGCTTTCAGGCTAGCAAGTAAATATACACCCTAGCCAAGGTCGATGCTGATGCTTTTCTCGAGTTGGGCAAAGATGTATGGGGCAAACACTTTTTCTCCATACTCTTGAAATGTTCTTGATGTTCCAGGATTGAGCATTTGAACCACAGCTGCACCATCAAGAATTATTGCTTGGGCCACAGGTGCAATATTGTTTTCGAGCAGATTTGATTACAGGCAGCGAAGTATAGATCTACTTTAACTCCAAACCGCATTTTCCTCCAGTTGACAAAGCTGGCGGGGCTGCCTGGTTTTCATGGGAGAAGAGATTGTCCATATCTCCATCCTCGAAAAAAGACCTGTGCCTTCTGTTTTGACATAACCTTGCATGGTCGGCTGCCGACTGAAAGTGGCAGCTTGTTCGTATGAAGTATTTTTGTGACAGGTGTCGTACACTTCTCTAGCCTTTCTGTCACAAACTGTGTGTCCTGCTCCTCACCTAGGGTCAAGGAATTAATCCTCATTACCAGGTCCCTCGGAGAGGACCTAAAGCCGTCGGTCATCTGGTTGCTTACTAACAAGCATATGTTTTCTTAGCAGTCAGGTAAAATAACCACCAATTACCAAGTTGGTAATCGAATCTCAATCCTTCTCCCCGTTTCATCCATGATATGTCGCTTGTGCCAATGACTAGTAGGTCTTGACTTTGTTCTAGAAATGGATTCCCCATCTCCTTCAGTACTGTCACAAGTGCCTTAACATCCCTCAGGAATGCTGCCTGCACTCCAGGTTGTTGGACATGGTGATGTTGTCTAGTGTTAGCAGAACCGTTATTTTGCTATAAGGCCTGTTCCTCAAACTCTGTAGTGATCCTTTAAATTACTTAGAACCAAATAAAACACAAATAAACTTAATGAACAACTGACCATTATTATTGAGCAGTAATGGAAAGAAGCAATTTTCCTGACTTGAATTGAGGTGTTTGCCGTATACTGCCTAGCTGCTCTTTGAATATCAGGAAATTACTAACATTAACATTTCACAGATAGGACATAGACATATTCATAATTCCTGCAAAGGTCTATATGTTGGCTGCAAAAGAGACATAGTATCTTTAAAGGTTTATCGTTTATCTCCGTATTAATCGACTATTTCTCCCCTGCAGGTACCAGTCTGCGAATATAATTAATGTCAAACTTTATTCTTTTCCACCTTCAGAACGAACAAACACTACAACTCCACCAGGGAAGCAAACGAGGGAACATGAGAACCAGTATGAGGCTACGCCGGAGAAAGAAGCAAGAGTTTACTCCCAAACCCTTATTATAATGATTAATACACTTGAAACAAAGATAATTCGTAGCCAAAATGAACTAGCCATGTTGGAAAAAGAGGTGAAAGAAAAAAAGCGTGAAAAAAAAAATATCCAAACTGATATTGATCTATTGCGGGACTTAAAAGAAAGCGTAGACAAGATGGTACGAAATCTAAATGAAACAAGTAGAGCATTTCAAACCCAAAGCAAAGCCTTTAAAAAGGGAGTACAGCATCTGAGTGGAATAGAGAAAGGCACGAAGGAAATTTTAAGAAAATTAGAACCCTTGGCAAATCCACCAAAAGAGGCAGAAACAGAGAATAGTTTGTGGGCAAAGTTTAAAGAAATGATGCTTCGGATCTGCAACTACTTAAAGAGCCATTCTTGTTTACCGAAGAAGGAACATCTTTCAAAATTGGCCTCAAATTCTACTTAATGTATAATTTACATTAAGTTTCATTGAGAGAGCCCATTGCCTCATACTACATGGATATAATTATATATACATATTATATGTTATATGTACGTCTATATTTTTTGTAAAATGTGGAACAAATCAACTTGAAACTTGTCAAATTTGAATATTTAATTACTATGGAGGCAAAAATGGAACGAAATTAAGAAGAGAAGAAAATAGGGAAAATGTTAAACGAAATACAGGGCTGTACATATGCATTAAAGGGATTGGGTATCTTTGTATCATATTCTAAACAAAATCCTGGGTTTAGCTCATGCTGCAATCATAATTTTAAGCCTTTAGGTCAGTCAGGAATCCCATGGCGTTTTCAAGCCGATCGCCCCTCTGATTATCAAGATATTTTTAATTGGAGGTGAAGTGGTCGTGGACGATTGGATATGTCACCGAACTGTGGATCACAAAGTCCGCGGTTCAACTCCCACCGCGGCACTAATGTCTTTTGACAAGACATTGATCTACATTTGCCACTCTCCACCCAGGTGTTAAATGGGTACCCGGTATATTGCGAAAGCTAATGTGCTAAGATTAGCAAGTGTGCAGCTTTAAAAATGACGCCTGGCTGGAATGCTCCCCAGGGAGTAGAGAATTTGCATATATATATATATATATGTAAAGCGCTTTGAGAGGGCCTTCGGTCCTGAAAAGCGCTTTATAAGAATTGGCTGTTATTATTATAGGAATTCGAAATTTTATTTATAACACTAAGTCTTTTGGGGAAATGAGTATGGTTAAACCGGTCACTCAAAGATTTCAACTTTTTTGGAGGTACTTCATGGTCATTTTGAAGCCCAATATTCTGGGGCTTCAATATAACACCATATCACAGACGCTGATAACACATAGGGCAGGCGCGTACGCAGGATTTTTTAGAAGGGGGGGGGTTAAAATTAAGAGCACATTTTTTTGTTTGTGGTCCGGGATTTGATGAAAAGTTTCGCAACGACTCAGCCAGCCGCTGAATAAGCGGGGGGGGGGGGGTGAAGAGCACATTTTTCTTAATTTCTTTTTGTCCCGAAAATTTGAAAAATTGGCCGATCGTTATTTCGTTCGGTTGGGGGGGGGGGGTAAGGTCACCATTAGCACAACTCAGATTTTGAATTGTTAGACAATGCCTTTTAGGATGGCAGAAAAGGAACCACACATTAGGCTATATCGTAAAGAAAAGAAAATAGGTGAAGTGTTTAGCATAATTATGATCCTGTATTATTCATTAAGGATGGCAGAAAAGGAACTAAATCAAACAGACAGAAAACAAAGGAACCGTTAACAGAATTTAAAGCCTTTGCAAATGCATTAAATAATGATAAAAAGGACAAAATTTGTTCCTGTTCAATATCGTAAGGAAAAGGTTGTAGAAAGGGCGCGTGCTTAAAGGGATAGTTGAGTTTTGTTTTCAGACCGCAAATGCCTTTAAAGTGCATGGTTATTGCTCTTATTCTTATCTATGACATTTCTAGTGTCCTTTTAGAACCTAAAATTGCTATGAAGGTATTTTAGACCCCAAAACGTGTGAAATTTAGCCAATACGACCATACCAATTCAGCTCCACTTTAAAAAACACACGGTGACTGTTAATTAATTATTTAATTAAAAATAACAATAAATGGGTCGGCTGGTTGTGCATAATATAAGCAACGCGAAAATGCCGACAGCGGCATTGGCTGAAATACGACGTAAAAGCCTGTATTTCCTTTTTTTCAACGGTTTTTATTAAATTTGTCAACATACCTAATATTTGTGGTGGTATTAGAAATTTTACTTTTACTTCCGAAATGTAGCTATGCTTTGTAATGGTGGCATACAGCTCCCCCCAAATACAATGACTTTCTTTATGGTAATTTCCCCCCTTTCATGCATATGCCTTCATATTTCGAAAGATTTGTTTTCCCTCGGAGAAAAAAGTGCCCTTTTAGCCCACTCCATCATTATTTGTTCTTGAGACTACACGTTAGACATGATAAAAACCCAGTCTATGACGAGCGAAGTCCCGGAAGTGTGGGACTGTGGTTGACTTAGCTGCTTAAGCCCCCATCACACCAAACTAGTTCTCACTACGTTCTCGAAAATGATGCCAAACGGGCTCAAACTGTGTGCGAACGGAGTTGAACGTAATAACAACTGTTTGTGACCTGTTTAAGGACTTTATGGACGGGCTTGGACTGGACTAATGTCTCTGATGCGATCCTAGTTCGTTCATTAACAGTCCACAATACGTCCAACTCGTCTGTATCGTTCCACAGTCAGTTCATATCAAGTTCAGATCGGATAAATTTGATATTTCCAAGCAGTCCAAACCATTTTTACTAGTTTGGAACCTGTTCTTACTAGTTTATAACCCAACCACCCCGTTCAGAGACAGTTCAACTCGTCCTCATCTTGTTCTTAGTGCGTTCGAATGCGCTTCTATCGTGCTTTGCAATCCCGTCCTGGTTCGAGGGCTATGCAAACCCAGCGCGTTCTTCCTCATTGATGCTCGACCACATCACCTGGTAACACGTTCCTAGTAGGATCGAAGTACGGCAATTCCATTCATAGTACGACAATTCCGTTCGTAGTACGTCCATCTCGTTTTAAGTACCGTTGTCACTCCGTCCCATTGCAGGACGGGGAGAATTTTGAACAGGCTCAACGTTCTAGAGCAGTCCGAGCCCGTCCAAGCCAGTCCATGAAGTCCTTAAAAAGATCGTAAACAGTTGCTAATACGTTCACTCCGTTCGCACATAGTTTGTGCCCGTTTGGCAACATTTTCCAGAAAGTAGTGAGAACTAGTTTGGTGTGATAGGTGCTTGACTTGAACTTCTTGATCTGCAAAGCCTAAAGCGTTGAAGTTGAACGGGAATGAGTAATGGCGAGAACGCCCTGGGTTTTTATAACTCCCGAGTCAGGATGGGATTGTACACGCTCTAGGAGCGCGTTCGACCGCTCTCAGAACGAGATGAGCAAGAGTTGAAGTGCCTCTGAACGGGGTGGTCGGGTTAAAAACTAGGTAAAACAAGTGGCGAACTAGTTAGAATGGGTTTGGACGTATTGGGAACGAACTGACTAAGGACTGGCTTGGACTGCCTAATCTACCTGATCTGAACTTAATATGAACTGGCTGTGGACGGGGTACAAACGAGATGGATGTATTGAGGACTGTTTACGAACGAACTAGGATCGTATTATAGACATCGTTTTACACATTCTGCCCCGACCACAACCCGTTTTACGATTTTCTAGGACGGTTCCAGAACGTAATGAGAACTAGTTTGGTGTTATGGGGGCTTTAGTCGCTATACCCCCGCTCCGGCTCTCTTAATAAAACAATGCATAGTGCGCGACTGGTATATTACGGTTAAACAATACAAAATTAGTCGCAAAGCTCGCCCCGCTTTTTGTTCAACTTTCCTATAAACTTTCTCATAAAGTAAAATACAAGAAATTGAAGCACAATAATAAATACAATAACAAAATAAAACAACCCTCAACTAATGCTGTAGAAAGCTGTCTCTCCACATTACATGATTGGGACGGGGTTCTCCTTTACATCGAAGGGAGTTTATGAATTTCATAAACTGAAATCTTGCGCATTATTGAAATATTTAAAAAGTGTCACTGTTTACAATGATTAATTTAAACAGGAGCGGTGGAGAATCGTGTAAAGGGAGTGGTACTAAAAAAAAAGATCACAAATACCACTCTGGGATATAGGTATACCTCTATGTATGTGAATTTAGCCCAGTGAGTTTCGAGCTAATTTTGAAAATATTTCTGGCCCATAAGACAATAGTAATTAATAATAATAATACTACTAATAATAATAACAATAACTTTAGAATTGGCGCTTCTAAAGCGCTTACCCCCGAAGTTTCTGAGCGCTATAACAAACAAAAATACGATGATAAACAATTAAATATTAAACAAAATAAGAAATTACAAAACAAACATTTAAAAAAAATCCTATACACTGCAATTTGATAGGTCGAAATGTCGTTTTGTTCCAAAAACATTCGGTCAAACATAATTTCGTCCACCATCATATCGTCCAATAACCATTTTGTATAAAAGTCATTTCGTCCTGTGTCCAATTAGTTGTTAACCATTTCGTCGAATTACCACTGAGCTAATATCCAATTTTTTCCATTATCCATTTAGTCTATTCGGCCATTTATTTGATTACTTATTAAGTTTCAATATTCATTCGGTCTACTGTTTACAAACAGTTATTTGAATTGCTTTTAATGCAGATGGATGTAGTTTCATAATTACCGATATACTACTTATCATTAAACAACAACAAAATGGTTGATCAGCCTCATGTGATCATGGGTAATAGAGCCGTGATCTGAATGTATAGATTCATTTAATACCGGGCGGGGTACAAAATAACTCAATTCGATTTATTAAAACAATTATCACCATACAAATACTATATCAAACGGTAAAATAAAACGCTAGAAAAAAAATCAAGTGGGCTTGGAAGGGTGTAGCTCCCTCAAAAGAAAATTGTAACATACAAATTAAAAGTTGTTCAAAGTTATTCCAAAGTGCAAAAGAAATACAAGACACAAAAGTTCATCCTGCACACACACACCCACGCACACACATACACGCACAGACACAAACCCATCCAAGTGACGTTTTTTTACGATTCGCTATCAACAAGAAGCCCTCTCAAGGGATTGTAATATTCGTACGCCATCACTGTACATACGTGATTGTTGATTATATAGGCAACTTGTAAATTGAACATTGTCCTCGATCATTTGTTTTTATTATTTATTCATCTACTTATTTATTTATTAATTTAATAATTTTCTTTTTATTGTCACCAAGTTTTGATAAATATACGCGCTGCATGAGACCTAAAATATCGAAATATTTGAAAAAAAATTACATTATGTAATCTGAACATAATTTCTATTGGATATTTAAAGATAAAGTTGATTTCTGGTCATGCGATTGCATCCTGAATGAAACGTTGTGGAATCGATCAGAAAAGGTTGATTATCTATAGCATATAAATATTGGTGTGTATCTCACTGCTCTGGGATCATCAAAATGAAAAGAAAGTTGGCCCAGTCTTGGTAAAGTAACAGGTACTGTACACAGAAGATGTATGTGGGACTACACGAACATGTAGCATAAAAATTCATCCCGGTATGTATGATGTTACATGCCATATTTAGAATATTAAGGCATTTTAAGACCCATGCTTTTCAGAGGACATTTTGTATCTGATGTTCTTCCACACTTGCAAATTATTTTCACCTCTTCCCAGAACTCAACCTTCTCTTTAAAGCAGGGTAATAGATCTACCATTTGCGAAGTTTGCAAAAATATTTGTAATTATGTTTGGGCTAGGAATATGGTACAATAATTAAATTGGGGCTCATTTCGTTATTGGACTACAAGGTATTTAGAAGAAGGAAATTGATAAGACCTAATGATGTTTATACCGAATGATGATTGGACCATAATGGTCATGAGACGAAATGTGCATAGACCAAACAAAAAATAAATCAGTTGACTTTAGACGAACTGATTATTGATGATTGGACCAAATGGATATTGGACCAAATAGGTTTAGACAATATGATAAAACGTCTGTATGCGCTTCCAAAGTAATGTTAATAGTATTACTCTGGTTTTAGCTCGAGCAACCATAGCGCTCTGTGTATTTAAAGAATAAATCATACAAGGTACCCACTTACTAAACTTGGGTGGAGTGTGGCAAATACATATTAAGGTTTTGCCAATGGCCATTGCTGATTCAGGGTTTCGAACACCGTGTGGTACACAGTCTGGAGACTTATCCACTAGACTACAAGTCTGCTGTATATTAGATGACATATTTGTTGTTTTAATAATATACGCAACACGTGGACTTTATACATTTACTTACCATACAGTTTGTTGTAATTATGAACTGGTTTGGAAATTAATTTATATATTTCAAGATTAAATTGTCGGATAAGTTAAATAACTATACATGTATAATGTCAAGAAATGTATAAATCAATAATGCTTACAACAACCTTGCTCTGCTTATAATTGATTAGAACATGTAGAATTGGGTCATTTTCTGTTCTTGTTTGTCCTCCGTCATCTTCACCTTGTATTTGTACCACTAGCATTTACAAGCAGCAATAATATTTGATGGATATCTGTATATAGTACAACTTCAAACTAGAAGATGAAATGTATTTTAGGAGCATGTATTAATATTATTACGTTATGATTCATGTGCTTGACTGAAGCTACAAAACGTATTATTATATTAAATATAAATAATATTTCCTTTGTTTCGCTAACTATACTTATTCATGTATTATTTTAATTAACGGAACATTTGAAATTACTTCTATTCATTACAGTTACATGATTATATGTGTCATACGCCTTCTTACGTTATGGAGTTCATGCACACGCCATTTGTAGTATTAGCAAAAGTAGCAGGTAATGATATTTTTTCATTAATATTTACTTTACTACGTTGTCAGACTTTTTGTTTATGTTTTTTTTTTTTTTAATGTTATTTTTTGTTTGCATCATACTTTGGGGTAATTATGTTTCCTTCTGTATATTATATAAACCTTATTCTCACCTGAGATATATTTATGATTTTAACAAGAGCATTGATTCTTCTAATTGCAGTATAAATCATTCCGTTCCAATTAAGAAAAACAATTCTAAATCATATTAGACAATATCAAACAATAGGAACTTGCGATTCTCCTTCATTATAATTATAATCAAAATGTGTTCAAGATTTGCTTATATTACTGTTATTAATTCTGAAGTTCTTCATGATGAATTTGTGTGAATTTTTATCTATTGATGTACTTTTGTGTGTAAAATTTAGCTGTTGTCATAATCAAAAGAAATATATTGTTAAAGTCATGTTGTCTATTTTTGGATGGGCAGTGTTGTGTATAAATATCATGTTTTTGCATGTTGCATGCTATGTAATTCGGTTATTTGTTTCTACTCTACAACGTGTGTCGTGCATCTAAATAATGATGTCACAATGAATATTTTAGCATGTTTCTTGCAATAATTATTTTGAGATATGTGTACCATAGATGGTAGTGATCATGGTACTACTTTTGATCCCTTTTGGCTATAATGAACGTAGGTTTATACCACCAAAAGCTAGATAGCTAAATATAAATGAAATATTACAAGTTATATCGGTATGTATAATCAACTTTCCGCAAATACCGTGTACGTGCTAGACAGAATAAATTTGAATTTCTGATATATGCTAAATTGAATGACCATAGTATATTTTTACCGGCAGTCTCCGCTAGGTGCGGTCGAGCGACTTCCAAAGTGGGGGGGCACCAACAAAAAGGGCACTTTCTGGAAAAGGGGCACCTACAGTGGGAAATCTCAAAGCGAAAATATACCATTTTTTAGACATTGGTATATACCCCTACATTGTGATTACATTAACATGAATGATTTCAATATTTGTTTCTCAGCAAACATCATACAAGATATTGCTTAAGCATCATAGTTTACAGTTGGGTGTGATGTCTGAATATGCATTTACGAGCGAGCGAAGCGAGCGAGAAAAAATTTAAAGATCTGTGAGGTCGCAGTGCGAAAAATTACATCTTATAAAGAGGAAAAAAGCCAATCGTGATGGGGTTACAAGCACATACTCATAACGGAAGACTGAAAAGACCTTTGATAAGTTACACAATTATATCATCTTTAAATGCGAGCGAGCGCAGCGAGCGAACTTTGGGGGAAATTGCTCTTAGTCGCTTTAAATAAGGGGCACGTTTAATGATTACATGAAAAGGGGTCAATTATCGAAAGGGATAAGGCACTTATTAGAAAAGAAAAGGAGCACGTGTCAAAGTACAAAGGATAATTATACGAGGTGAAAATGAGGCATTTTTTCACCTGAAAAGAGGCACTCACCAGTGATGAAAAAGAGGCGTTTACGAAAATGGGAAATAGGCATTTGTTGACGGAAAAGGGGCACCCATCCGATTTTGATAGGGGCATTTATAAGAGGTGAAAAGGGGATAGGTCCCGTATTAGAAAGGAAAAGGGGCACGTATCATTATTAAAAGGGAAATTATCAGAGGTGAAAAGGGGCACTGACCAGATATGAAAAGGGGCACTTATGAAAATGTAAAAGGGGCACTTATAATGAAGGAAAATGTGCATTTGTTGAATGAAAAAGGGGCACTTATTAGAAAATAAAAAGGGCACCTGTTAAAATGAAAGGTGTGGTCATCCGAGTTTAAAAAAGGGTAGTTTTTTTTATAAATCTTTTAAAAATTGTAGGTATCAAGTAATTCGTACATACATCATAATCACAATGATCATACAAATCACTGCACAATAATTACAAAAGGTAAGAACAGATGAAAAACGTCCAACATTACAGAAATAATGGGTAACAAAAGTGGGTAATAGTGAGATATCATAGGATTAAACTCAAAATACTTCTTCCACAGGGGACCATTTCTTATAGTGCATTCCTTCAATCTTCTTCTGTTTTGCAATGTTAAGTTCTATGTATTTAGTGTTATTGATAAAAGACATTAGCCCACTTAAACATGGTTTTGCGTTTTTGCATTTTTGGATATAAATATATCTTTCAAACATTAGCAACAAGTGATTCAATAGCATCATATTGGGCCATTTCCAATCTTTGATGAATCCAAACATTATTCTTTTCTTACTGAGATCTTCAAACTTAAATTTAAATTTTGTGCCAATATTATCAACAAGTTCCTGTTTCATCACAGTCATAAAATAAATGAACAGGTGTTTCTAAAGTTGAATTACAAAAGGTACACATCTCTGACTCAACTAATTTTATCTTATACAATCTGTTATTAGTATAAAGTATGTTATATGACAGTTTGAATTGGAAAACTCTCATTTTTACTTCAATTGTGCACTTGAAAGGTAAAATATAGATTTGTGACCAGTCGTTTTCTTGAATATCAAAGGTGCTAGAGAGTAATTATTCACAAACTGGACTTGCTATTACTTCAGAAAGAAAGCCCTTATACACTATTTTCGACTTGAGTTTATATAGTTCAGATAACAGAAACTCTACTTGAGAGTGCTCTTCACTTTCTCTATTAAAAAAAAAATCGAATACCAAGGGAACAAATTCACATTTCCACTCTTTTTTCACAGAGTTCACTATTGCCATGTTTTGTAAAAAAATATTTGTTTGAAACACCTTTTTCATTCCAAAAATCAAAATCGAGAATGTTTTCATTGTTATCAAACAATTGGTATATATTACACAGCCCTGCCTCATGTAAAGCTCTGCAGTATACTGACCTTTCATCAACCAGAATGAACTTATTATTCCAGACACTCTGCTTCAGTATACTGACCTGACTTCTATCGTTAGTAACCAATTCACAATGAATATCTGTTATTAACCATGCTTTCAATAAGGCAACATAAAATGGAGGAATATCCTCGATTTTTGGTAGTTTCTCAATTGCATAATTACTGACAAAAATATATTTACCACCATATAACCTTAAGAACTTCTCAAAATTAATAGTCCAGCTGTGATCTGATTTGTGAAAATATCGTTGAACCTATTTTACCAGCTGATTATTTATCATACATTGAATATTTGGGAATTTCAGTCCCCCTTCTGAGTAATCAGCATACATAGTTGCTTTTGAGATTTTGTCCGGACCGTTCCACATAAATGAAAACATGAGCTTCTCAATTTCTTTGACAAATTCAGTGGGCAATGAAATGTTGGACAAGAGATAAATTACTTTGGACATTATAAAGGTTTTTAAGATTTGTGTTTTGCCAATCAATGTTAGTCCTCTGTTTTTCCATTTAGCAAGTATATTTCTCATTTCTTTAATTCGAGTTTCAAAGTTTTTTTTCCTTGCTTCTTCAAAGTCATATGAGAAATATACGCCCAGAGCTTTTATGCCCTTCTCTGGCCATGTATAAGCACTGTCCTTTTCACCTTCATGTCTATTCTTACCGATCCACATGCCTTCAGTTTTAGATTTATTTATACAAAGACCAGACATTTTTGAAAATTCCTAAAACTCTGAAAATACAATTTTTAGGGACTCATTACTTTTGCAAAAACATGTTATATCATCAGCATAAGCTGTGTATTTCATTTCCTTTTCCCCCACTTCAAAACCCACAATATTGCCATTATTTCTTACTCTATTCAAATATACTTCCAATCCCAAAATGAATAACAGAGGTGCAAGAAGATCACCCTGCCTTACTCCTCTGCTAACTTTGAAGTAACCTGTAGTGAACCCATTTAACAGAACACAGCTACTGATATCTTTATATAGAATTGTAACCCACTGTATTAGTGAGGGCCCAAAGTTATAGGCTTCCAGACATTGGAAAATAAATGAATGGCTTAATGAATCGAATGCTTTGGTGAGATCCAATGCCATTATTATACCTTGTAAATCTTCTTTTTCTGCATAAAACATGAGATCTGATATAAATCGAACCCCTTCTCCAATATATCTCCCTTTAACAAAAGCAGGCTGTTGACTGTTGATCAAATTTTCTATCACTTTAGATATCCTTTTGGCTAAACATTTAGAAAGGATTTTTGCGTCTACATTTATCAGAATGATTGGTCGCCAGTTACCAAGTTTAAGTTTGTCCTTGTTTGGCTTAGGAATTAATTTTATTCTTCCCTGCCTTTTTGTGAAACTGACATACACTCGTCATTGTATGAAACATTAAAAGAATAAATCATATATTTTGAAACCAAAGGCCAAAATACCTCATAAAATTCTACTGTGATGCCATCATTTCCTGGAGTTTTATTTTTTCCATTTTGATCAGTTCCTCTTTTGCCTCATTGCATGATATGCAACCTTCAAACGAGGCCTTTTCTGATTCTGTTAACTGCTCAAGTCTACTTTGACAAATAAAAAAGGGGTAGTTATTAAAAGGAGAAGGGGCACTTCTTACAAAGGAAAAAAGGGGCAGTTGTCAAAGTTAAAGGAGCACCTCTCAATTTTGAATAGGGCAATTATCAGAAGTGAGGGGGGCACTTATCAGAAGTGAAAAGGGGCACTTCTCGTACCTGAAAAGAGGCACCTACTAGAGATTAAAAAGGGCACTTATTCAAGATGATTTCAAGATTTATGAGAATGGAAAATGGACACTTATTGCAAATGAAAATGGGAACATGTCGAAGGAAAAGGGGCACGTGTCAAAAATGAAAAGGAGACTCGTCAGAGGTGAAAAGAGGGAAGGGGCACTTTTACTAAGTAATAGGGGTACTTGTCAAAGTAAAAGGGGCACTTCTTACAAAATAAAAGGGGCAATTTTCCTATGTAAAAAGGGGCAATTTTTCTATGTAAAAAGGGGCACTTTTGGGGTATCTGAAAAAGTAGGGGCACTGTGCCCCCCCCCCCCGGGAGGGCCGACAATAGTCTTTGCGCTAAAGTGAATGACCGTTTTATCAAATTGGATAAACAGTCATTTTTTGGCAGGAACCTCCAACTATATGCAACATAAAACTTTGCAACTGCTCTGTTGTATAAACATGCACTTTATAACATGTAAAACTAAAAATCTGTAAGGAATCAAGGTAGTGGAATGTTCCAAAAATTACACAAGATCAATAACATTATTTCCCGTTTTCCATAAAATATATTTCAAAAGATGGTAGAGATGTTACATGCACTAGATTAGGAAAATATGATTTGTTAGCATAGAAGAAGGAGAGAAAGAGAGTGAGTCAGTGACAGAGGGGGATAAAGAGAGGAGGAGAGAAAGATGGAGATAGAAAGCCAATCAGAAAAACAATCTTTGAGTGATCGGTTTTACCATACTCATTTCCCCAAATAGACTGAAGTGTTATAAAAACCGTTGGGAAAAGGGTTTTTGAAATTTCGATTTCCAATCATAAATATCTTGGTAATCCGACAGGCGATCGGCTTGCAAAGTCATGGGATTCCTGACAGATATAAAGGTTTACAATTATGATTGCTGCATGAGCTAAACCCAGGATTTTGTTTAGAATCTGTGGCAAATATTCCCAATCCCTTTAAACAGATAGTTCCAATGTAAACAAAAACAAAACGTATTCGTTATCCCCCTGCATACAATTGGCAGGTGCCGTATATTAATTAGGGGTGGGGGTGTGCCCTAGGTGACATGAACACGAAAATAGAGAATGAGAAGGGGCAAGAAGAGTAGTTATTGATCTTTAATGCTAATATTAAAGGTCCAAGTGCGTTAAAAATAGATTTGTTTGTGTGTGTGTTATGAATCTACAGCTCAATCGGTTTGCACCCTCGCATATGTTGCTAGAGGATCTTGTCACTTCACGCCCCAATAAAAGATAATTGTTCACAAATAACGTTATAAGAGTTTTGTTTTTTTAGATTATCGTTGCATTGCTTTCTGTTATTATGAGGTTCATTTGCCTTTTATCATTTGCTTATAACATATTTCGCCTCCTTATACTTATACGGAGTTTAAAGTATCATGTTCATAGCGTTAGCATATGAAAGAAATCGTTATATTTCAGCCGTCTCTGAACCGATTTTGATAAAACAAAGATGATTATGTCATTTAAATATTATGTTCTTTCAAATTTGACACTCAATTTTTCATTATCTCATACAAAAAACAAAAAAAAATTGTGTAGCCCCCTCTGCAACAAAACTCAACTATCCCTCTTTATTTTATTGCATTTTGCAATACGGTGCTTTCTTTTCCCCCACTAATCTAGCTCACCTCATTTGGTCGATTGGTTGTCAACACATCACCCCCCCCCCCCCCCTCACCCCCAAATGCCCCTACCACACTTCGTGGAAGGTGTCCATTTCCTATCCTGGTTTGTCCATGGTATTGTTAGGTTGCCCCTCTCCAGGCCTATCCCCCTTAAAAAATTGTGTTTACTTAATATTATTGTTTGATACACTGATATACACTGTTGCCAATATTATAGTTGGAATAATAATATATTATCTCACTTCTTTTCATGAAATGACTGGATGTGACATTATGGTTTATTGTCGACAAAATTAATGTTATTTCTTCTCAAGACTTCATTGACCAGGCTTTATGGATCAGTAAAGATTAGGGAAAATGTTGTCACAATCATTTATGAAAATAGGTAAGGAATTAGTATTCCGACTTTTTGGGTAACAGTGTACTATATGTAAACAAATATTTACATATTTTCGCTGTATCGACCCCCTGTATTTCTGGTTCGCGTTCAATTTTCTAAATTACCATGAAATGAGGCCGCGATCCCGATGTATGATGAATTTGGTATCACGCCATCAACGGTGAATCACTGCAACAAGGTAAAGTGGGAGAGGTTCAGGGGGTTGTTTCACGAAACCGTTATAATACAAGATCAACGGCATCTAATCGACGTTGTTGCTCGACTTTTCCGCCAAGTGTTTCACAAAACCGTCTCTGCCAAGATGATCGACAACTTGCCTGACAAGAAACTTTTTGCGACTCCAAACCTATCATAATTTGTTTAGAACACTATCTCAAATTAATTTTATGTTAGTCTATTGGCAGCGAAAAATGAAAACTAAAAATTTATTTGTAGACTTATTTCTTGATCTTCAAGCTCTCATTTTCTGATCAGTTTTTTTCATTGGTGTTAATATAAAATCATGATACAAGCGTACAAACTGTTTTTATACCGTTTAAATGCCGAAACAAGTATGAAATAAGATAAATATTATTTGCCAATAGATCGGTCTACGATAGAAAATTCGCCGAAGATAAACCTCTGTAATTACAAATTCATAAGAATGACGATAATTATTTTCGAGTAGGTATTTCTCTAGATATCTTCAATTTCTCCAAACATTACCCTGATACAAATCATATCATATAGGTATATATTTGATAAATGCATATTACAATTTTGAGTTATAACATAATTATCTTGCTTTCATTATTATCTTTAATAGAAATAAAATCAAGGTCTTCTTTCGATTGGCTAAAGCGGCCTCGAGTTTCCTCCATTCTTAGATATGTTTAGTAACACATGTTTTCATGGAAATTGGATGTTTCTATCATTTTTGCTACAAATCTCTTAGATTCTTACTTTTTCGATTAGTTTAAATTAAGGCTCATGATCTCTTTTGGTAATTCAGGATAAAAATCTGATGGATCGCGACATATACATTTTCGGAACAAATCGGAACAAATAATGCATACTAAGAAGAAGAAAGAAAAGGCTCAAGACAGAAGAAAAAATGGAGTGATTTTCATGCATAAATCCTGCTGTACAGCACATGAGTACCGGCGAAAGAAAGAGAGAGGGAGAGAGAGAGAGACCAAACATATTTAAATGAACCTGCATGATTATGTTTTGTGTGTTTCGGAATTAATATGGCTATGATCACGATGATCCTCTGAACAAAAGACCCTCTGTATCCCCCCCCCCCCCCACCCCCGTCGAAGTACAAAGTGGCTTACAATGATACATAAGAGTTGTCTAAGTGCAGGGATATGATGAACAATTATCATTATTTACCTGCGAGTGTATGCCAAGAGTATTATCAAGAGCTAGATAGTGGCAGTGAGCCGATGTGATGTTTGAGCTCGGTAAATCTTCTGACGTGCTATATTTAGGTCAATCCAATTTTTTATCGGAACATCTGGAGAGATGCTTTTAGTACCGAACGATCGGCAATATACTCGCTATTAAAAAATAAAAAGTATATAGTTTTATTTGTTGAGGTAAATCTCATTTTCCCGAAATAGTAATCACGGCAGGAGGGTGGTGGTGTTTAAAAGAGCGGGAGGGTGGTGGCGTTTAAAAGGGGGGAAAGGTAAGAAACTCTTAAGACTAAAATATTAATTCCCCAAATAAAGGGGGAGGAGTGATCGTCTTTTCAAATAGTTAGATTAACTTTGTGAATATAGAGGATCCAACGCTATAAAGGTTTAATCTAGCATGATAATTTAGTGTAGTAAGCTGCCATCTTGAAAAGGTGCATGTCACTCCTCAGTAGCAAGGAAGCAACATGTGGAGAAGGGGTGCGATGAGTAGCGTGGAAATGAGGATGAAGATTGATATGGTGGTTGATTTGATTGTCTGCAAAGTCGATTGATATGGAATCGAGAGAGAGAGAGAGGGAGATTGAGAGAGGGAGAGAGAGAGAGTATGAGAGAGAATGAGGAAGAAAGAGAAAAAAAGGGGGCGAGGGGTGAGGGTGTAACTGGTGAAAGGGAGACAGAGAAAGAGAGAGAGAGAGAGAGAGAGAGAGAGAGAGAGAGGAAAAGAGAGCCAGAGAGAGAGGAGAGACACAGAGAAAAACAGAGAGAGAAGGGAGAGAAAGCGAGAGAGAGAGAGAGAGAGAGAGAGAGAGGGGGGGGGGGGCTTCAGCATTTCGGTAACCCCAATCCTCAGTTTGAGCGTTGTGATAAAAGCATAGCCTTCGAGTCATTGATCGCTGGGGCATAGTTCAGGCTATAGATCGCGTTGCTAGGGATTTAGCTTACCCTGACGACACACGCTACATTGAATAGGACTCGTACCCCTTCTCAATCGCTCCGATGTCTGACAATAGTACTAACGACGCCTATGGGACAGTGTAAGGGGGCTGCACAGAGTGATGACTTGGATTATAGAGAATAATAACTGTTGTATTTAATACGCGAGCACTGATACAAACGGAGTAATGCAGTACTACTGGCTCATGGAGAATATTATCGAGTCATGATACGTGATTTGGAGGGAAAAGACTGGAAAATGGAGCTGAGCACATTCATCCTCAGTTGTAATTGACTCATCGGACGGACCACAGGAAAGTAAAAACAAAACTAAACAAATATTCGACTGCAAAAGTTCTGTTTCGGAAGGACCTGCATGGCTCGTTCTCACCTTGAATATATCGACGGTAAGTAGTCTATTGGTCTATGATTACAACGTAGCATATAATAATAATGTGTATGACATGCAGGTATAGTATGATTCATGATTTGAATGCTACATGCGATTAAAAAAATAATGACAAAAATTATTACATAATAATTACATCAGTAAAAGCATCTATTACAATGTA
Source organism: Strongylocentrotus droebachiensis (assembly GCA_035222895.1). Classification (NCBI taxonomy): domain Eukaryota; kingdom Metazoa; phylum Echinodermata; class Echinoidea; order Camarodonta; family Strongylocentrotidae; genus Strongylocentrotus; species Strongylocentrotus droebachiensis. The sequence continues at coordinate 6,872 of JAVYIG010000037.1, read as the reverse complement.
AGACTAACAATCCAGTATGTTGTAGAGTCGTAAAAAGATGATAGATATTATAAGTGCATTGGTTCTAAAGTTTTGCAGTAGCATTAGTGACATGTCCCTGGTAAAACTTTATTCTTGTAAAGTTGCATGAATTATAGAAAGCTAAAACCATCAAATGAATATAATTATAAAAGGTATAGAAGGAGAGAGAAGTCTGAGTAGTATCATGAATATGTAACTAGTATGTGAGACTTTTTAAATATCCAGCACTTTCATGTACATTCAGCCATAAGTACATGCACTGTTGACCATGAAATGGTTGTGACAATTTGATTTATTCTTGACGGGTAAATTTTCTTTTCATAACCTTATAAATCAATCCCTATGACTCTGTAAATGGATCAATAGAGTTCTAAGATGATTCGATTTGATATTTATTTGTTCCATATACGTCAACATATTTACATCAAAATACAATCGTACAACTTTTGATGTATGGAATGACAATGTATACAGAAGATGAAGCATAAGCTTGAATTGACGCCCTCTCGAAAACGAAAATAAGAATGCAGACAACAAAAAGCTTTATTGAATGTATGCATCGAAAATAAATCATAAGTACTGATAATATCATTTCACAAAATTAGGTAAGAAAGCTATATTCCAGCTTCAAGATTGAAAGTGTATGACATCGAACAAATACATTATATAAATGAAGGGAGGTAAAGGCATTGGATTCCTGTATCAAGTATTGGGGATAGCTACCTGAGATGAGGAGTGATTAGTATGTGGAATTCGAGATTCAGGGGAAAGGTTTAATTTCTGATCTCCTGAAAATAAGCACAGGCTCAAAGTTGCCCACATGTCATCACCTTCATTGAGTGATGAATGTAGTATCGTATTCTAACCGAAACCGGATACTGTTTATTGATGTCTTGTAAGGATATGATGATGATACGGCGGTAATATTCTCAAATACAGGAGTATTGAATTGGGGTATATGATACAGAATTTATATCATTCTAACAGCAATCAATTCTTTCGCAACACTCCAGGTAATCTCACCTTGCAAAAGCAGCTCAAACTCAACCATTCCTCTGTTGAATGATCACGTTGCGAATTTAATTTAAATTGATAAGCGAAATCTCATTCTGTGTAAAACAAGTTAAATCTTATTTTAATACATTTTCCTGAATTTTTATTTTTATTTCCCGAATGATTTAAATAAAATTAGATATCATGCTCAGTGAACAATCAAATTTCATTCTCCTGCCAATACGTGTGTGTTTTAATCAAATTATCTTTTAAACAAGTTCTATTAATAACAGTTGCAAATAATAAAATATAAACATTCCTAGAGGTAGCGGTAAAGAAACTGAAAGGAAAGCAACGTTGTTCTTAATAGAAAATATGATTGTATCCCTGAACTATTTCGAATTAAAGTTTTTCTCCACACTCCCTCCATATTTTCTGAAATTAGCCTGTATAAACGTGGTGTCAAAAGTATTTGTTTTGATCAATCATGACGTAACAAAAGGCACGAAACAAAAGCCGTGTTGCCTTAGTTTAATGTAATTCTATAGTACTCTCCATTTAAATTGTCCAAAATGTACAGCCTATAGTCTGCATTCTGCAAATATAAAGGCGAGAAGATGTAAGACTCATTTGTAAATGACAGATTATGATGATATTGATTCACTGCAAAATTTGAGTGTTTGCATACAAGAGAATAAATATGTGTTAGTAACCTGCCGTAGCCTTTATCATCGTTAAGACTCGTTTGTGCTACTGACTGTCATTCACTGCAGTTATAATCAGACAATAATCTGCCAAGTCTAATGGGGGAAGAGGTGGGGACCACAATAAATTCATCCCTTTCTATAGAAAAGACGACATGGCTTCCATCAGGCGCGGATCCAAGGGCCGATTCCACCGGCCCGCACCCCCCCCCCCCCATCCCCCTAAACTGTAAAAAACAGGATAGTAACGTAAATGTTACCTGTTTTTTAACAAACAAAAAACAAAAGCGGGCCCCCAAAAAAGAAGGGAAAAAAGGAAAAAAAGTTCTCTATTATATATATATATATATATATATATATAGGCCTATATTTTAATTTTGCCCCCTCCCCCCAAAAAAGTGTCCTCCTCTCCCGCACCCCCCCCCCCCCATCCCCGAAAAATAAAAATGTCACAACTCAAAAAAAAAAAAAAAAAAAAAAAAATCGGAATGCTTGTTTCGTCATCAAAATATACCAGACAAAAAGAACTTGTGAATAGACAATCTCACTTCCCACAAAATGAAGTGGGATTTTTTTGTTATTGTGGGGGAGGGAGAGGGGTGGTGGGAAATGCAGCTCCATCCGTCATTTTCCTGTGGTTATAGCTATAGCATTGGATTGTCCACTACTAGTAGCAAACATGAATGTATTTTGTTTAAACAAATAAAATAAACATTCACATCAACGGAGGGAGGGGGGAAGGGGGGGGGGGGGGGCTCTTCTAGAATGTTAGGAGCCCCAAAAGTTTGATGGCAAAATTATACTTAAATTGTATAATAATGGTGTAAAAGGATGTTATTCAAGACTCATATGGATTTTTTTTTTAAATGTGTTTAAAGTCGAATAATGATGAAAGGATACATTATTTATGTTTCTGCATACAACAGAAAACCCAAATAATGTATTAGTTGATCAGTATTTGCCTTCAGACACAATTGGGGGAAATCTTTGCAGAGTTTAGTCTTAAATGACAAAATTTTTCACGTCATTATGATTATTTAAGTGAAATTTTGCCATAAAATATTTGGTGAATCTGGGGCTGACGCCTATGTAATTTGTAATGAATTACTTTGTTACAACGTCATTGTTCATGGGGCTTGTGAAAGATTTAACAGTCAATTATTATTCCTTCTTATGACCGGTCGTTATGAAAATGTTTTAATTAAATATGTTTCTTTTTCTTCTGTTTTGTTTATACTTCAGATCGTGAGGGTGATGAACATGCCTGTATAATAAAGTGAATCTTTGGTCGTCGCATATGAGTACCACCTGATGCAGCTAGAGCTCCACTGGCCTAATTTTTGTTATTCGAGAACAAATTGATTGATACAACTAAGCAGTCATGTCTCGCATGGAGAGGATCATGGGGATTCCACAGAACACCAACAAGCCTTCTTCGCTGAAGAACCCCCGTGATAAACCAGGGCCTCGATACATCAACAAGCAGGGCGCTATCGACATCGCACGCAAGCTCAAGCTGACGACTATCGGGAAGGTTGGGCTGAGGATCACCAACTCGACTAACAGCGATTATGGGATGATGTCCACGTACAACAATCAAGGACAAACCAAGGAAGTGTCTCAGAAGTCAATCATGGATCGCAGGAAGGGCTTGGAGATGGCTAGGAACATCGTAGAGAGTCGTGTTGGGAAGTGCATCATGGAGACGAATGATTACGAGGTGAGACGATTCAATCGCGAGTTTGAGAAGCTCCTGGAAGATGAGGATCAGACGAAGCGACAGATGAAGCAGAAGAAGCGAGAGTTCGTCCATCACAAGCAGAAGGTCGATCAGGCAAAGAACCTGACTAGGCGCGATGGCAGTAGATCACCCATGATTCCAACAAGCGATACTGACCGTTCACATCTTCCCAACATCTATCCAGTAGGGGCTCTGCATCAACAGACAAGGGATTCCTTCTCGAGAGATGACGCAAGGGCAGAGTCCAGAGGGAAGTCCCCGGGGTATATGCGTCCTTTGAGCTGTACCAGAGACAAGTCGCATGATTCCGCAGTTGGTGAGACTGAACGATTCTTGAACAGTCCTTACATGAGAGCGTGTATCAGCAATATCAACGAAGAGGAAGAAACGAATCGTATCCTGGAAGGAATCCAAGAAGCAAATGAGGTAGCATCGCGAGTAGCTTCGGCCAAGGATGAAGGAAAAGGTCAGAAGGGGTCGGGTCAGGTGCCTATGGATAACCCTAATACCCCTGGTGAGAGTAGACGACCAACCAGTCAAAATATGTCTATCAGTAAAAATTTACTGACCAAACAGCTCAATGAAATTAGACAAACATCTGAGAGCAAACCACCATCTAGACTTAATTCGCCAGATCATGCAGATGCAATAGACGGAACCAATCATGGAGATGCCGAGCAAAAACCTGCCAGCCGTGGAAAGTTTTTAGTGGAGCTCATCAGATCTGAGTCTTTCGCAAATCCTGAAAGCCCCGCAATATTGGTCGAGCGCTTTAGAACAGAAGGCGATGGAAGTGCAACTCCCGGTGGCACCAAAAAGATCAACTTTGCCTCTATTGCCAAGAGACTCAACGCTGGAAAAGAGGACGGTGCAGACTCTTCCGATGACGGCAGTAAGAAGTCGAAGAAGCAATCTGACAATTCGCTGACGGTCGTAGCTCAGATCGCGCTTCTGAGATCACGCACGACCTCGCGAAATAAGAAACGGCGAGCCAAGAAGATTGCAAATAATAATGCTCGCGCCTTGCAGCTATCGGATAGAACAGAGTTGATGGAGGATCCTCGTTTTACACGTCTAGCCAACTCACTCATCCCAGATTCTAGCGGATCAACAGATCTATACCACTCCAAAGGAAAGTTTAGCGTACCAGATCATGTAGCCAAGGGTTTCAAATCGAATGCATCGAGAACAAAAGACAGCCAGTTCAGACAATCGAGAAACTTACAGAATTTGACGAGATTTGAAGAACTGTTAAATTCTATTTGATGGCTTTTCGTCAGATCAGAGCCAGTGGCTTAGTGTGGGCCCTGAGATTAATGGATCATAATAGGGCGGCACTGGTGTAAAAGCGTTCTTGAAGCGCAAATTAACAGGGCACCAGGTTTAATGGGTAGTGAGAGTGAGAGGGGTGCACCTATCATAATTGTTCATACCCCCTTACCCCCTCTCCCTTCTCCTTTCTCCTCTTTCGGTCAGTTTGATGTGGGAACAAGTCCCCGCCGTTACCCCCCCCCCCCCCCAACCCATGGAGCCACTGTCACTGATGAGAGCTACACATTAGTACGGAGAGCTTTAAAGAGTACTGGATGTGTTGGGATTGTACGTTGTAAGTGGGGCGTCGCAAGCACAGTTTGAGTAAGAGAAGGGTGTCTAGCATGATTGGCAACAAGTTTTTTTATTATGATGATAGGAACAACAAAAATTGGCAACCAAAGAAACATATATTTTTAAAATTTTGACATCACGGGCTATTCATGATTTTTTTTTTCAGCTGACACACAGTGAACAGATCCTACTTTGGTCTATTTGAAAGGGGTGGGGGGGGGGGGGGGGGGTGAAAGTACAACTGAAAGCAGGAATACCTCAAATAATGTATTAAACAAATATATGTTATTGGTCCGGGTCGGGGAGAGAAAGAGAGAGGGGTGCATGTAGGAAATTCGGAAGGATACTCTGTAATGGCATGTACTAATATTGATGATAATGTGGCTTTTGTTTTGGTTGGAATGAAAACAAATGTTTATAACAGACTTTGGGTCCAATAGACCGGTTTACTAACATATTCAATTTGTGTATGCATATTGTTTAAAGAAAGGTTGTTCTTGACAACCCGTAAGCTTTCCCGAGGCTTGCCCGCCATAGCAACAAGCAACATGTTTGCAGTCTGGATTCAAAGTATTGTATATGGTTAATTCATTGATAACAGGATAATGGAATAACCCGTCACTAGGTCCCCAGGAATACCAAAAAAAACATAACATCATTCTGTTACATTGTTTCAGCATTAATTATTTAGCAATTTATATTATATGATAATCATATTTCTATGGCATGGAGATTTAACAATATCCCTGATAATCTGTATTATTTGAGTAATCATGATCATGATCATGAGTGTTTGTTTCTCAATAAAGTTTGAAGAGGAGCTGTGAAAAATTGGAACCTGTCAATCGCTTTAATATGCAGGAAAACAGAAAGAAAGTGTACCACTAAAAATGGATGAGAGAGATAGAGAAAGAGAGAAAAAGAGAGAGGGAGAGAGAAAGAGAGAGGCAGGTATAGAGAGAGAGAGAGAGAGAGAGAGAGGGCGTAGTAATACCAATAGTACTACATACAGCTACATTTATGTTGGGCACATGAAACGCGCCGACAAACCATAAAGACAGTATAACATTACTGTGGCTTTAGCCCTGTTGCCCTCGGGAGCTAAAAGCATCAGATGAATAAATTCCTACCAGGCATCCACTTACTACACCTGAGCGGAGAGTGGCGAATGTAGATTTATGTCTTGCCTATAAGGACAATAGTACCGCGGTGGGACTCGAACTGCGAACCATGACTGTGATCATCAGTCCGGTGGGGTATCCACTCGACCACAACACAGAACGAGCTAAAAGGGAATGAGAGATTCAGACAAACAGGCGAAAGGGGAGGGAGAGAGAGAGAGGGGGGAGAGAGGGAGGGAGGGAGAGACAGAGAGAGAGAGAGAGAGAGCGAGAGAGAAAAAAGAAAGGTGGAAGTGTATGTGGGGGGGGGGGGGTGGGTTCTGGCTGAGAGACGAGAGATTTTTTTTTTTCTACGAAAGAGTGATAGGGCCTTCTTTGATTGAAAAAGAATTTAACACTTGTCTTGATGAAATGATATAAATTTTATTGTATGAAAGTGATGTAATATGTTGAAGTAAATTAACGCCTTATAGTCATGAAATAATACAGCAGACCCGTCATAAACAACACGCCTACAGGGCCTCGTCTTATAAAGAGTTGCGATTAATTCGAATCAATCGCAAGACCTCCAATCAATCGCTGAAAATGGGCACATTCAATAAAACGAAAACCCAAAAGATATCTTTAGTGCTATTGATTAGGAGAATTGGATAACCCGGTTCGAGTTGGTCTCACTCTGGCAATTAT